>CM052540.1:160839293-160982563 GCA_028533065.1 Trachops cirrhosus
TGTCCGACTTCCATAAACTTCAATTTTCTGTCAGTTCTGGTTGTTATTTTGTTTCTATATCTTTGTTGTCCCTATCTTGGTTGTGCGAGGAGGCACAGTGCGTCTACCTATGCCTCCATCTTGGCCGGAAGTCCTGCTTTTAGTATATTCTGAGTGGCATTCGAGAGTAGTCTTCCTAATGGTCTCTCACCTCACTGCCACCAGGGAGTGTATGAGCACACTATTTAATCAGCTTTGTGGAAATGGTAGGGAGGCATGTCTGTGATCTGACAAGTCTGCAGTCCATGCCAAGTATGCTTTGGAGCATTTCTGTGATGAATGTAATGAGTTCTTTTCCTTCCAATTTGGGCTGTGGTTTTATTCCTCCGCCCCAATGTCAGAAAAGATCTCTTCAATATATTTCTCATACTTTAGCTACCCTACCCCTCCATCTTCCTGTCTCCTTTTCTTGAAAGGGAAAGAACAACTCTTTGTGCCTTCCTTTTGTGCTTTGGGCCAATTCTGTTGTGTTGTTTTGTGGTCTTGGACTTAGAGCTGCTTCAGCACTCAACACTAACTTCTGGACCGTGAGACTAATGAGAAAAGCAAAATGACTTCAAGTAAAAGGAAGTGGTTTGTGTTGTGGAGAGAAACTTGGAAGGATACATCACCAAGAACACTAGGGGCTCTATTTCCCCTGCTGTCTACAGCTGGGTTAATACATTTCCAAATGACCAGTAATTTCAGTTAATTCCATCAGATGGCTAGTCAATACCTTAAAGAGGAACAGAAAGTAAACAAATAATTTTGGGGATAGCTGTTTTAACTTTGTGTAGCCTTGATGTTACTGATTTCCAGGGAATAATTTTAACTTTTAAGGAAATGTAAACTATTATATGTTCATTGAGTACAAAAATACATTTTACAAGGTATTCAGACTCAACACATACTTATTTTCCCAAGTGTCATTAAAACAGAACTAATATAGTAGGCATAGAAACCTAAATTATAATATTGGAAAAGTAAGGTTAAAATCATTAGCAGAAATTCACTTCTTTCTTTTTTATTCTGCCATTATCTGAATATCTCTCCCTACTTCTAGCATCTTATTCTTTCCTTTGCTCTTCTGTCTCTCTTTGAACCTCAACAACAATAACACAAACCCTGCGCTGAGCACTGTGCTAAGACCCAACACACAGGACCATGTTTAGTTCTCACAAAACCCTGCAAGGTAGGTGTGATGATCTGTCACACCATTTTACAGAAGCAGAATCTGAGGGTCATAGTCATTATTTTTTATAGTCATTATTCTGAAAATTTGTAGAGCTGGGATTCAAACCCTGTAAGTTGTATTTCAGATTCAATACCCTGAAAACAACACTCTATTGCTTCTCCCTCATTTCATCACAGTTCACTTTAGTTCCTTCCAAATTTTCTCCTTTTCTCATGTTCCTCACTATACTCATTCCCACTTTTCCTTGTATTTCCTCTGCCTCTTCTTTTTCCACACTTTTCTCTCACTCCCTCCTTATTTCTTGGTGATCTCTCCTTCCTTATCTCACATCCCTGTCCTTACCCTCTTCACCCTACCACCGTATTTTGCTGTGTACTTTGCCCAAAGTTTTGAGGGAAAAACAACGATGCACATTATACATGGGTATAATAATCCCATGTATAATGTGCACAAAAACATGGATGCACAGTGTATGTGGCAAAATACAGTAATTCCATGTTCCCTGACTCTGCATCATTCTCCCCTCATGATATCACCTCATTCCTCTCTGCAGCATCTCCCAGGTCATTTTTTACCTCTGCTTTTCTACCATATGTCCCTCTAAGTTGGGAGTATCCCCCAGTTTTCAACACCAGACAAGGCAAGGACATGTTCAAGGAGAGCCTGTGTCATTCTGCTCCCATACCCAAGGAGTACAGTCTGTGATTCTGAAGTGATTATAAAAGGGTGTTTCTTTCCCACCAGACATCTCACAAATTAGGTTTTTGTTGAACTCCAGATGGTCTCTAGTGACTGGAAAAAGGCAGTGCCTCTTGCTGTGATCACTAGCAGGAAGTGAACTCCAGGCATCAGATAGAAACCAACCCCAGAACTGTGAGATACAGGACAGGCAGAATTCCTTTGTATAATTCAATTGCAATAAACATTGAGGACTACATTGTATTGTATTTTGAACAAAATTATGTTTTACTCCAGTAACTATATTTTTAACCAGCCAGTACTGGAAAGAAGAGTTGCACTTTCTTGATCCAAAGCTATTGATATTTAGTGACTTTTCCAGGAAACCAGCTTCCCACGCTTCCCAAGCTACTGGCAAAGAGGAAGCATTTTTTTCTTTCCACGCTAATTCACAAAGGTCCCTCATCAGCATGTAGTAACATTGCCATCAGACCAGCTTGGTTATTAGAGATAACTAAATCAAAATAAATGTCATTCTCACATAGTTTTTACAGTATAAAGTTTTGAAGGATCATAATTCTAGAGATCTGCAACTTCATCTTTTGCTTGTAGGATATGTGGTACCTTTCTTGAGATTTTACCATTGGTTTGTTTCCATATCTGGGCTGTTTTCTTTTTCTGGACCCCTTCTGTTCTTCACAGTTTCTGCTTTTTCATTGTCCCAGCTTGCACATGGCTGGCCATAGCTTCTCTAGCCTAAATTTTACTTCAGACTATCCAAAATAATTTTTTAACTTCTCCTGACACCAGTTAACCTTATTTACAATTTCTCATTTATAATTACAGTTCAGCAGAACCTACAAATTTACAAATACAATTAGATAATTTTTCATTCTAAGTATTATAGGCCATTGGCTACTGATGCATCCATGAATTGCCTACCTTTGGGTTGGATCTCTAGATCTGGTCTATTTAACAATTTGAACAGCATTTTTTTTAACACATCATTTTTTAAGATTCTCCCATATGCCAGACCTAAGCAAGGCTCTTAAGCTACAATGATGACCTAAAAGAGTGCTAGCCCTGTCCTTAGCCCCTATAGTCTGGGGGCCAGGAGAGGGGAGATACGTAGTGATCGAATATTCATAGTACTAAACGTAAAATTCCAAACAAAGTCTGTGATATAAAGGAAAAATTCTATGAGAGTGGCAGACCTGAAGAGGCCCAGTCTGCCCAAGCTTTTGAATCTCCTTGGGGAGTGGGATGGGGGCCAGCACCTTACATCTAACAGACTAAATCTTCTGAGAAGATTCCAGAGGCATTTTGTCGCATCAAGAAGAATGAGGAAGTTTACGCCAAAAGCCATTTCTTCGGTTGTGCTCAGCAGGCAGGGACTCTGTAGCAGACCTCTGGCAGCACGTGTTGTGAGCACGGACGGACGGGCTTCATTCCCTCGTGTCTCCCACCCCAAGAAGGCCCCTGTCTTCAAAAGGCAGGCCCAGGGCTCCTCTTCCTCCAGCGGCATAACTGTAACGGCTTCCTCTCAGCTCTAGGGCTCTCTGATTTTGTACCTCCCATGAGGTAGGACTCTAGACTGATCCATTAAGTCTGCTAGCTTTCCAAACCATTCATTCCCATTTGCAATGTCTGGGGACTCGTAGGCAGCTGTGGCTCTGCTAATTTGTGCACTTGCATTCTAAACCCTTAGAGTCAGGATTTTACCTGAAGGCTTCCAAGTAATTGCTTAGATGGCACAATAAAGATATCCAGGATTTCTTTTTTAAAAGTTATATGCTAATGAGCCTGTGTTCCTTTGCCAGGTGGCAGGGATGGGGGGGCTTCCTTTTGGTCATCTCTGCTGAGCCATTCTGAGTCACATTTGATCCCAAATCTGTTGACTAGGAAAACGTAAAGGTGACAGGGGAAAAATGAAGTTTATTCTTGTATTTTAATGTTAGTATCCTCTACCCTGCACAACTACAGAGAGCCAGCCCTAGGAACCTAACATGCAAATCTTACAGACTGTTTTTTCAAAATCTGAACTTCTCTCAAATCCACATTTCAGTATTATTCAAGGTCTTTACAACCTCTCTTTGTCCCTAGGCTGTAACTTGTGCCTGGAATTCCTACTCCAAGGTTCCCCTGTGGTATTTTAATAGTGTTGTTTGATGCTGTAGCCAGTTTTTTTTTTGTGGTTAGGGAGTTAAATGGGATACAGTGATGTGGTGGACTCTAATAGCCGTTGGAGGAAATGTTAGGACAAATTAAATTCCAAATAAGATAGCACCTGAAGGAACCTGGTCCTTCAGTGAAAGAACTTAATACTATAGAAAGGAGAGCTAGGCAATTCCTGTTCACCCCTAAGTGATTAAGAGGAAATACTTACTGTCTATCAAACTGAGTTTGCAATTGGCTTTGGACTCAAGTGCGGAGTATTCACTTAGATTCCCTGGCCATTTGCCCATCTAGTTCTATGTTTGCTTTTCTGCCTAGTTAAAAGCCTAAGGATGTGTGTTAATTTAAGAGAAAATGGTACTCTTAAACTAAAGTGTACTCTTAAAGAAAAGAGGAATGGAATGATTTACACCTTTGCCCAAGGCACCAAATTCTATGTACTGATGATTGCCAAGTTTGGTCATTGATCACTACCACTACCAAAACAGGTCTGGCATCTCTTACACATAACCCTGCTACCCAGGCCCACACTGAGAAAAAGCATTACAGGATTCTACAACCTGATATTAGCCAGCTTTTCCTTTGGATAATAGTTAAACATCATCAGTGTATTTGAATTACATGTGGTTTTAGAGTAATAGAAATGTTTTTTCTGCTATTTAAAACAAAACCAATTTTTTAATATATATTTGTACAGATAGACTATCTGTATTATATTTTAAAATATTAACATATATGACTGTATGTATTTTTGTTCGGGTAAATGGTTTTATTTCTAATATATCTTTATTATAGATCCACTGAATAACCTATCATATATAGAGTTCCTTTTAAAAAGTCTTCATTGGTGATAGATTTATTTTAGGATGAACAGATTATACATAAAATACAATTAATACCTGTTAAAATAAAGACAGACCTCTTGTACTGAGTGCTTACTGTGCCAAGTGCTCAGCTAAGCTTTCTACCTGCATTGTGTTTTACCTTCTCTATTCCGTGTGAGTTTCAGATGTGTCATTGCCATCTTTATGATACAGATGAGGACAGAGAAGCTTAGAGAGGAGGAGTAAATCAAAATTTTAGATAAGATTTGAGGAGATAGAGCAAAATGAAAAATGAAAGTCTCCTTCATCTCTTATAAGTGTAGTTCTTTCCCACTTTTCAAATATAATTTTTCTCCTTTACCCTCAACAGAAACGGTGTCACACAGCCAGTACATTGTAGAAATGGGACTCTAAAGTCACTGCCACCAAAATCCCAACAAAGTAAAAGTCAGCAATTTTGGAAAATACAAGTTTTTTTCTAATTAAGGATATCTTCCACTGCTGGGAATATACCCTAAGAATCACAAAACACCAATTCAAAAGAACTTATGCACCCCTATGTTCATAGCAGCGCTATTTACAATAGCCAAGAGGTTAAACACCCTAAGTGCCCATCAGTAAGTGAGTGGATCAAAAAACTGTGGTACATTTACACAATGACATACTACACAGCAGAAAGAAAGAAGGAATTCCTCCCTTTTGCAACAGCATGGATGGAACTGAACACTATTACACTGAGCGAAGTAAGTCAGTCGGTGAAAGACAAATATATGACCTCACTTATAAGAGAAATCTAATGATCAAAATAAACTAATGAGCAAAATAGAACCAGAGGCATGGAATTAGGGCACAGACTGACAGCTGTAAGAGGGGAGGGAGCAGGTGGGGGCTGATTGAAAGAAAGTGAAGGGATTAGTCAAAGAACATATAAAAAGGACCAATGGACATGGGCAATGATGAGGGGACTGACTATGGAAGTGGGGGGCAGACTGGGTGGAGGAGGGCAAAAGGAGAAAAAGTGGGACATCTCTAATAGCATAAACAGTAAAACATCAAAAGTGGTGGGGGAAGGATACCTCCATTAGTGACATGATTTAAAAAAAAAAAACACCAAGTAAAGATTATTGGCTTGCGTACCAAATCATTCCTCCACCAAGAAAAACGGGAAATAACTCAGATATAAATAATGCAAGTGGCTGCTGAATTAGGAGGACATTCAAAAATTCCCTCATAAATTACATATTTGGTGACCTAATATGATTTAGTATGGGTGATATTCATAAGTGTTTGAGACTAGAGAATATAAAGGTCAAGTGAAAGCCATTCAAATAATAGAATTTTATGGGAAAAATAACTTCATCAGATACCATATTTCACTTGACACTGTTGGAGAGAAACAGGCTGGCGAAAGAACGAATGACAGGAAATATAGTTACTAGGTTAAAGCTCTTGAGTTTACTTTGTAAATATTTCTAACTCCAATTGAGAATTGTGGAGACAAAAACAGGACCTTAAGAAGTTCTAGATGTCATTTATTTAGAGAAGTGTGAACGGACTAGAGATTTAAATGGCATCAAAACTTTCAGTCTTCGCAGGTCAAACTTCAGATGAGATTGTCTTCAGATGAGATTGTCAGTCACTCACACTGTATTCCAGTTTAGCCCAGTCAGTTGTACCACTGCCCAACTCATTGATAAATGTAGGCAGTTTTGACGTGGAGTGAATTTTATTCATTTATCTGAAACTGACTCCATCTTAGGAATAACAAGGCTTTATTCAAGTTTAAAAAGTCTCCCCAGTTCAACAGAAAACTCTTAGCAAGAATTTCTTTTCTACTTTTTAAATGTAATGTTTGCCCCCTGTTCTCAACTGTACCATAAGAACTTACTTTTTGTTGTATTTTAAGGGATATTTAAAACAAAAGTTGCAAAAATACGTAATTTTTTTTCACTTTTTTTATTGTTGTTCAAGTACAGTTATCTCTACCTCCCCCCACCAATGCCCCCCACCCCACCCATCCCCACCTGCCCTCCTTGACCCTACCCTGCTTTGGCTTTGTCCATGCGTCCTTTACATGGAACTGTCATGCATTCTTAACTGCTGACCTTATGACCAGAGACAAGGAAGAGTTGTTCCAGGGGAGGATAGTTCTACTTGAATATACTTTTTTTCTGGCATTTCTATTTATTTTATTAAGGTGAACTTTTTTACTCAGGAAATAAAGCAGTAGGTAATTGTTTTCTGCAGTGTTTCTGTAGAGAGCCTTATCCAATTACATTATCAATTTAAGTCCTACTGTCCTGCTCGCTGTGTAATCTGAGTCAGAAGAAACTCTTCAAATCCAATTTGGAAATAAAAGTATCAAAACTCTTTCAACAATTTGCACTGGACTGCATTATCTGATTTGGAAGAAATTGAGTCAGACCATTTTTATTTCTTGATGAAACAACTAACTCATTTAACTCACTTTAAAGAAATGACTCTTTGGTGGCTTTAAAAGTGTTACATTTCTATCCCATACTACCTATTGCAATTATCCCTCATGCCTAGAACTTTTTTTATACTTGAAAATATTTTTAATAAATTCTCATGATTCAAACTTCAAAGTATGCTCTAAAAAAGGATCAAATGTTAAGTTTCTTGTGTATTATGTAAATACATTTTATGCATATGCAAGCAAAATACATATTCTCTAGCAACCTTTCAAAAACATAATAGGAAAGTGCTTATCCTTATTAAGTTAATATTTTAAAGGGTCTTGATACAGAAATAAAGGCTTCCTGAAGTTTTTATCAGAATTTTAAAAAAACAAGAATAAGATTTTGCTTTACTTAAACCTTTAAACTTGTTTTTAGAGGCATACTTTAAAATTTTTAATTGTTTATAGACTACTTACATCCTTATAAACACTGCATAATTTACCTGGACATGGAATTATATAAATGAAATAATCAACTTTCACTTAGAGCTTGATCAAATCAAATATGGTATCATTTAACCTTTACATCAATGGCATAATTTTTCTTTATGAATTCAAATTTCATATCTCTACAAAGGACTTTCACATTTTTTTGTAGAAGAATATAAAACTGCCTTTAAAATTCATTTATCTTATTCTCTAAAAATATGGGGAAGATGGGTGTACATTTTTAGTAATCCAAGCTGGACAATAAAAGCAGCCGCCCTTGCTCCCTGCCTCTCTGTAAACAGAAATCCAGAGAAGCGCTGAGAATGAGAAGCATGAAAGAACAGGAAGAGTATGAGATTTGGGGCCTGCCAAATCTGAGTTTAATTCCACTTCCTCCGTTTAGGTACTGGGTGAATTCGGAAAAATCACTATACAACCAGTAGCATCATTTCCATCATCTGTCCCACAGAATGGTGATAATACCGAGCCTCATATACAAGATTAAATGAGGCTGTAGGGAGAATGCCGAACATACCACCGTACCTTGCACTTGAAAGTGGTCCTTCCGTTAAATCCACCCTTTGTTTTCTTTAAGATTAAGACAAGTCTTTTTTCTGCATTTTCAAACTTAGTATCATTAATGGGTATATATTCTGTAATAAAAATGAACACATTATTTTAACGTCTGTTTAAAAGAGCAAGGACATCTATAAAACAACAAGTAGCTTTTAAATTGTTTTTAAATTGTTAAAATAAGAGGGTCTCTGAAGGGAAATCTGAAGACATGTGTAAAACATATAAACCATTTAAGTCATAATCCCAGGTTAGTCACTTAACTAAGCTGATATATTATTTTGATGTGATATATATCACCTTTTAAGCAATATATGCTAAATATGCATTTTTCTTACTTGTCTACTTGATTTCAAGCTGCCACAGGGCAGACTTTGTTGAAGTTGAACTTTGTTAAACTTCATGGCACCTAGATATAAATTTCATACACTGCCAATGCTCAAAAAATTGCTTATTACACAAAAAGCCCTGTTATATGCAGTCAATTAACTATGAAGCTAATTTTTTAAATAATTTTTTGTTGTTGTTGTTCAAGTATGATTGTCTCCAATTTCCCACTACCCACCCCACCCCACCCATCCCTGCCTCCCACCCTTGAAGCTACCCTCTTTGACTTTGTCCATGTGTCCTTTATGCATGTTCCTTGATGGCCCTTCCCCTATTTTTCCCCATTATCCCTCTCCTGCCCTTCCCACTGGTTACTGTCAGTCTGTTCTTTATTTCAATGTCTCTGACTGTATTTTGCTCGATTGTTCTTTTGTTGATTAGGTTTCATTTTTAGGTGAGATCATATGGTATTTGTCTTTCATTGCCTGGCTTATTTCATTTAGCATAATGCTCTCCAGATCCATCCATGCTATTGTGAAGGGTAGGAGCTCCTTCTTTCTTTCTGCTGCATAGTATTGCATTATGTAGATGTACCATAGTTTTTTTATCCATTAATTTACTGATGGGCACTTAGGTTGCTTCCAGCACTTGGCTATTGTAAATTGTGCTGCCATGAACATTGGGGTGCATAGGTTCTTTTGAATTGGTGTTTCAGGGTTCTTAGGTTATAATCCCAGCAGTGAAATTGCCTTTGAAGCTAATTTTAACAACTGAAATATCATGGAGATTAGTATTCAAAACACCACTTATTCTTTCTCATTGAAAGATCTAATGAATACTGTTCAATGACTTTTTCCTTTGCTTTCTCGGGACACATATATAACCCTTTTTAACTTTGTCTCATCATGTCTCCTCTGAACATACCATTTACAGCCTTCTAGTTCATCTGGAAAAATTGATTGGTGTAAAATAATACACTCTTATGATTGGAATTGATCTCACTGGTCATCAATACAAGGTCCCTTTTAGAGACAAGGCAAGTGACTTGTCTCAGTACTCAATGGTCACAGCTCAGAGTACTAGTTTAGTGGCCAGAACTCACATTTTCTGACCCACAGCATACTTGGCTCTCTACAAAACTGGCTGCCTTGGTTAAGGATAAAGAAAATAATTCTTTTTTCTTTATCAATAAAAAATTGGACAAATAAAGTTATAAGAGATGTTTCCCTCTTATAAACCATAGGGAAATTCCTGATGGTTCATTTATTTGGATTGTTTATCTTTAAAATAGTGGCTAACATCTATGACTGGGATAAAACAGTGATTTTCAACCATTTTCATTTCCCAGCATACATAAACATTACTATAAATCTGTGGTACACCAAAAAGTATATTTTTTGACTATCTGACAGAAAAAAATAGGTTAATTTTGATTCATTCACACCAGATGGCTCTTGTTGTGTTGGCTGTTGTCATTTTTTTTATTTGACAGTCTTAAGGGAAAAGAGGTCAGTGCCCCTGACTAGACAGGCGTTGTATGTTTTATAAATCCTTGCAGCACACTGGTGGAAAATCGCAGGACTAAAGTGAAGGCATGTGAACACGAAGAAGCTGAAGTACCTTTGCCTGATTCCGCTTTGCCGGTCAGCGTCAGGAAGGAAGGGTACACATTGTGACAAGCTGTGAACCAACATCAGCCCTGTGGAATTTTTGACTATTGGGCTTTTCTAAGTTCAAGGCCTGGCAATTCATCACTGGTTCTCAGATCTAAGCAGCTGGAACATCAAACACTTTTTACAAAATATCATTTCAATGAGATAATTGTAAACAACACTAGAAGCACATGAACTAAATTATTGCCGAAATACTCATTTGCTTAATTAGGTGGAATATTGGAATGTCTTTTGCTTTATTATTCTGCAATGATACGAGTGGTGTATGTTTTGTAACATGATGTTAAATAACATTTATTGAGTACTCACCATGTTCCAGGTACATCAAAGCTTTCCATGTACATATTATCACTTAACTCTTCATAGCTCCACTTGGAGATAACTCACTATTATCCCCATTTTTCATAGGAGTCTGTGTTGTTTCCTTTAACTTGCTCAAGGAGCAAGTTTAAAGGTGCACAGTTTAAGTGGTGGAGCTGGAATCCAGTCTGGGTCTGGCTGACTCAATAACCTCCTAATTCCTATGTTAAATCGGTTTCTCTGCCCATGCTATAAATCTCCTTGATCCTTCAGTTGATTTATTGATGGTGACATTTAATTGTAGTTTCTTTCAAAATGGAACTCTTACTGTAAAAGCCAATCAAACTGACTGGAGTTTGCATTTGAATAAACATTTAGAGGTAACTGAGCACTTTGTGGTTCTAGGAAGAAAGTGGGAGGGAGGGAAAGAGGAAAGGCAAAGAAAGGATGGGGGAAAGAGAGGAAAGCAAAAGGAATTTAGTGTCCCTCTGGATCCTCTATTACTGTGTTGCTTTTTTATGAGTATAAATTTTAGGGCACAGTTCCCAATCCTACTTTCCGTTCCTCTGTAGCCCCCCAAAACCAATTACTTGCAGATCATCTTTTATAATCATTATGAAATCCCATTTTAATGGGCAAAAATTTCTTCTGGATTCCCCAGGCAGATACCTTCAAGGGAAGTCTTCTGAAGACCTCTGATTGAGAAATTGACTTTAAAAGGTTGTATTTTATGAAAGATCTTGTATTATGGTCTCTGCAAAAGAGACCTTTGTCTTTATAATTGGTGAAGTGTACTTTTTAAAGGTAATCATTGATGGAAAATTTTTAGATGTTTTTCAGACCCTGACCCAGCTTCCTGGCCACTGCTTTGTGAGGTTTCCACCCTCTGGTTCCAGGAGGGGCCCACAGGCAAAATTTAGCAAGAAGTCAAGTCACTTAGTCACTAATTGCCTGAGGTCAGGTTTTCCAGAGTAAATTGTGAAAGGGACTTTAAATTTGAAGATTACAACCTGAAGTTTGTTTTGAGGTGGAAATAATACTTACTGTATGAGACAGTTGTAAGCCCAAGTGACCTAATTTGCAAATAGAATTAAAAAAGCAGAAAAAGTTAGGTTGGAGAGTGTGGAGGTTGGGGTGCCTCCTATTAGGTAGCAGAGGATGAGATGCAACTCAGGAAAAAAATAGCAAGCAAAAGAGGAGAGAAGGCAATCATAAACATTTCTAAGAAGAGGACTAGTGGAAAACTAGATTGAACTCATTTATCTTCCTTACACATCAGGGACTCTACTACCTTGTAATTCATCATTGTTATTTTCGTTACCTCATACTGCTTTCCCTGTAGTTACTGACCTAGTATTCATTCATACAGGTTTCACATGTGCAGAGGAAACAGGGTGGGTGCAGTTTAGGAGATGGTATTTCCAACTTGACAGTAGGTATGTCAGGGGAAAGTCAAGGCTGGCCTTAAGAGACACAAGCTCACCACACCCAGAGGGTAAGTGGAAGAAAACAAGAAGATAATTACAAACTCTCTGAAGTCAGAAGGGAGCCCCTGGAGGTATGTCTGCAGGAACCTCCAGACCCTGTCACCTTCAGGCCCACAACACACCCAGTTAGAGTCTGAGGAAAATTCCAAGTTGAGTAGGACAGAGTCCTGCCGTCAGGGAACATGTAGCGTGCCCATCACTGTCAGAACATCTTCTCTTCTTCATGCCCCTATGTCACAGTGGTCCAGCATGTACTCATTTAAAAATGTCACTAAGCAGAAGAGGTCTTTCTTCCAATAAATGTGATTTCAGAAAGAAGCCAAGTCTATACGTCTTTTTTAAAGCCCAGACCTGCTTTAGATGAAGTGGAAGGGGGACAGGTGAGGAGTCCCACCCGTGAAGAAGTAAAAGGGACTTCTTCCTGAAGAAGTAAATATTCTTCATCATATTTACTTTCCAGGGCAAGCCCCTCAGGGACATCCTCCGAAGCAATAAAACACCAAGAAATAAGACCCTGAAATCGTCCATAGTCTTGACTTTATTAAAAACAGACTAAGACTATATAACCTTGAAAATATTAGCTGACCTCTCCAGGTCTAATCAATGAAATACAAGTGTCACCTAAACTTTTTAAAGATGGTTCTAGTTGTGAACACCCTGAAAACTGCTGTCACAACTTATTTAGGCAATAAGGTCACAAACAGAAAAGAAACTGAAAGGTTATTTAAACTGTGGTGTCATCAACTATTTAGAATATTTTCATTTTGTAAGTATAAAGAAATATCCAATTGTGAATTTTCAAGTAACAGCATTAGCAGAAAATGCATTTTGTTAGGAGTTTTAAAAAATCACCTACTTTTTTTTTACTTAGTCTACCAGTTATATTGCATTTTCTTCCCACTTATGATCCTAAAACTTCTGGAACTTCCCTTCTGCCATATAAGTAAAACATCCATTTACACTGTGGATAAATGATTTATATTTTATAGATGGAGGATTCTTTCTGACTTTACAAAGCAGAACATGTGTACATAGGTGCAGTGTTTGTCTTCAAGGAACTCTGATGATTGCCGAATCTAGCCAGACCATTGGGCCCTTCAAAGAATGACTGTCTCCTTGACCCTAACGTGCAAATCCAGCAGAAGTTTTAATCTCTCGTCAGAGAATCATGTCAAGGAATATTACTACTTCTCCAGTTCCTACAACCATCTCTTTACAATAAAAATGTCCGCTCGGCATCTCAAAATCATGATCTGGAGTAAACACTTCTACCTGCTATTCTAGAATACAGATGTCTTGCTATTAATTCTAAATAAGATGAAGCAGCAAAATTTGCATTGAAAAACTTTTGCTAAATTCTTTTAAAAACAGTCTAGCTTTTTTAAAATTAGAGCTCGTGAGAAAATAGTCCCTAGTCTAAGAACTTTAACACTCTCTGGTTTTTGGTTTACCTCTTTCATTTGTGCAGAGTGAATGTATATCTAAGGACCTATATTTCCAACCCCCCCCAAAAAAGAATTATAATGACCACCAGATTTCCAATCCAAGAAGTAAATGAACCCACCAAACCTGAGTATATGTCCCAGTCTTCACCACCCCCTACCATTCCTGAGTTCTTTTACTAGACCTAGTTAGCAGGACATGACTTGACTGAAATTTATAGCTACACTGAGACATGTAGCTAAAGAAAGCTCTTAGGCCAGGCATCATCTCAGACTTCTAAAGCAGTAGGATCATTTAACAGAAGTGTAACCCTCTGAAGTAATTGCACAAGTGCAAGTTGCAACTGCTTCATCTGCTCCCAGCATCTCTGGCTATTGCCCTCAAGAAGAATGGATGTGTTCTAGCCAACCTGGCCATTCATATGGGTCTATCTCTGCATATATTTTAACTGTGCTTCTCAGTTTGGGCAATTTTTTATTATTTTGCTCTTTGTTCCTCACCCTACCCCCCACCCCTCTAAGATGGGTCAGTTTCTGGGATCCATCATCTTCCGTTTTGTAATGTGTATTTCACACTTGCCTGTTCCTAAAGCATAACTGCAAGTGTGACAATATCAAGACCTAAGGAAACCTCTGTTTTGCAGTAGGTGTCCCTAAACATTGACCTTTACAAAAAAAATGAGAAAAATGTTCCTCTGTTCTGGGAAAACCCCTTTTCTGTTATCCCTGCCCCCTGTCCCTCCTCCTGCACATAACTGTCAGAGTCATTTTCTTCTAAAACTGCAGTTCTGATCGTATCACTGTCTTACGGACATCCATCAGTTCCTTCAAGGTAAAGTTTAAATGTCTTTACTTCTCACCTAGAAACAGTGTCCTAGAGTAAAATGACCAGGGGCTTTGCTACTAGATACACTTGGCCTCAAATTGTGGGTCAGCCTAGGTATAACCTTTCTCGTCTTCTGTTTCCTCATCAGCATAATGGAGTAGCAAACATTGTCGGGAGATTATTGGAGAAATCATAGGAGAGACCAAAGATAAAATGCCCAATACAAAGCAAATGCTCAGTTAGTGTAAGTGTCCTTTTTCCCACCTTCCCCTCGTTGTCTGGTCACCCTTACCTTTTCAGGCTCCTTCCTCCCATACCCATGCCTTCCCTGCCTGTGCTCTCCTAGACTCCAGCCCACATTTTGTAGATTCCTCATCAAGCCTTGCTCTCCCACACCTCCATACTGTTTGCATATGTTCTTCTGCCACCCTTGGAAGTCTTCTCCACCCTCATCTCTTACAGAAACCAGAGGGCACCTATTTTCCCCTTAAGATAGTGATTCCTGAACTCCTCCTGAGTTTTTAAGCTTGCCTCTTCTGTACTTCCATCAAGTTCCTCACAGGCTTTTTTCATCTTACAATGTCATAATAAAAGTTGGTCTTACCTGTCTTCGCTAATGCACCGTTACTTCCTGAAAGTGAAGTCTGTGTCTACTCACCCGTGAAACCCCAGCCCCCATTTATTTCCTAGCAAATGTTGGTCAAATGATTGAATGAACTGCCCAAAGGGCAGAATAAACATGGTTTTGTAACAATGGCATAGCTGCTGACATATCAGTGTAAAAAGCAACACATCTACCCCTAGAAGGGTAAAAATGTTGAAGGCAAGAGACTAAATAGCTCGTGAATAACATTGAAGATGTCCTTCTGTAGGAAGTCTTAGAAAATGCAACCTAGCTGAAATGGCTTCAGCTTTCCCTCAGTAAGCGGTTGCTGTGGGGACACATGTGAGAGGAATACCAACATCATTATGAGAAACACATGCACCGAACAGCTATGCTTCTGATACCGTTCTCAAATCTGAAACAGTACCTGCTTTCAGGGACAAAACTGAAGTAACATGTGTCCCCAGTGTTTGGCTTCCCTCTTGCCATGGACACTGTAAACAATGAGATCCCCGGGGACTTGGCCTTTAACCTTGTTAGGGTGGATGAGGGTGTTGTGTGCACACAGCGCAGCACCTGCCATGGGGGATAATTTAGGTCTTCTGCTGCTGTTAGTCAGCTATACCCTCGGGAGTGTCCCGGGTCGCATGGGAAGTGTCAGAAGAATTTAAATTGCTGGTTACATCCAGTAGTTCCTAAGGTTTGCTGTGTTTTTAGCAAGTTTTTCCCTAAAATGTCCCATTTTTATCTAACTTACTTTCATGGATAGCTTTTCACTCTTGCTCATGAATGCTGCTTTATCCCTGCCCTTTCATACCATGAAGTTTTCCTTGCCTTGAAAACCTCTTTGAATTTATTATTCCTAGCCCCACAAATAACATTTTCCCCTCATGTCCAAATCCCTTCCCTCCCAGTTTTTTTCACAATAGCTTTTTTCCCCCTATAAAACCGTCCACAAACTCCAGGGGAAAACCAGTTTTTATAAATCCTAATTCAAAAAGTCACATCACCAAAGCAAACATCAAAATCCTTGCACCAAAGGATAGAAGTGGAACTTGAGGCTATGGATGCCTGTGGGTCCCCTTGGGCATCTAGGCAGCAGTCCAGGGAGGCTCAAATTCGGACAGGAAAGAAAGTACCTGAGCTTCTCTTATGCATGCAGTTAACACCTAACATAGGCTGCAGACCTGCTGTTCCAGTCTGTCTGGGACTGAAGAGTTCCCTGGCATGTAAGACATTCGCTGCCAACAACTGGGGAAGTCCTGGGAAAATTGGGATGAGTTGATTTTCCTACCTACCTTTTGCTGCTTATGCTTCTCTCTCTGCCCCTTTTAAGTCCTCATTTCTTTAAAAATGCATTGATCTTTATTTCCTCCTGATTCTGGCTGTAAACAAATATTCGAAGATCTTGGACCAGCACATCCCCCAGGGAGAGGCCTGCTTACAGTAAACATTGTCATGTGAGATGGCAGGATAGCAAATAGACGTCCCATTCTTGTGCCCATTCTGATGTGCTTGTGGGTGGCTGTCCAGAGTCAAGTGTAATGGTGTCTTGCATATCTGGATGTGTTAATGTTGATAATGGTCTACACCTCATTCTTAATACCTGAGACACAGCATTTCCTACATTATGTGCAATAGTCCATTTAACTCTGTAGACAGACTTATAGATCATTTCCAATATTTTTTTCTACTACAAAAAATTGCTAGCTTCCTTGTACCTGAACATTTCTGTGTCTCTTTGTGAGCTATATTCATTGGATAAATTCTTAGCAATAAAATTACACTTAAACATTTCATAGATGTTGCCAAGCTATCTTCCAGAAAGACTATATCAAGTTACAATCCCACCATCAACATAAGTGCTTATATTCCCACTCCCACTGCCACTGGGATGTACAAAGTATATATTGCCAACCATGAATCTGTGGTTATATTCATCTTTTGCACACGGTGTGTATACATGCTATATTTTTATCCTTTCTTTATTGTCATTTGATATAATACCTATCACATAGTAGACCTTTGGTAAATGATTTTTGAATGAATGGATAATGAAAGTCTCAATAAGTTAATGTTATTATTTACTTTTTCTTTAAAAAAAGATTTTATTTATTTTCAGAGAAAGGGAGGGAGAAAGAGAGGGAGAGAGACATCAATATGTGTTGTCTCTCGCACACCCGCAACTGGGGACCTGACCTACATACAATCAAGGCATGTGCCCTGATTGGCAATCAAACTGGCGACCCTTTGGTTTGCAGGCCTGCACTCAATCCACTGAGCCACACCAGCCAGAGCATACTTTTTCTTATTCCTCCTTATTATACATGAAGATTTGGAAAATGAATGTCAAAACTTATATTTCAACAAAATTTCATGGCTTCTTATCATTTTAAGGCAAGAATCTTGCTCAACATAGTATCACTACTGCCTAGCACATAGAAGATATTACATATTGTGAATGAATGAATGAACTATGAGAATAATGAGGTAAATAGAACTTGGATGAATTATATCCTCCTGCACCAATGACAGGCATTTCTGAAAAATGAGCTCAGACCAGAGAACGCTGTGCTTACAGGTCCAGAATTTCAACTTACATTAATTCTCATTGGAACATCACACTTACTTCCTTGGTTCCAAGTAAATTAAACAGGCATGGCAAGAAAAAGTAAAAGGGTTATGACTATCAACCTGGGGCTGGGGACCACATTTAATTGAATTTATAATATCTATAATACCTCTGCTGTCTATGAAAGGTTAACATTTTCCTAGAGAAAACAACTACTATTGCATGCCAAAGTACACATAAAATGCACTGATCACTAAGAACAAAAAACAAACCAAACCAAAATAAAATGAACCAAATAGCAGCAGAAATCCATGAGCCTTCGTGTAGTTGGAGGACTACCAGGTCTGCTCTCCAAAGGCCAGCATCCCTCAGAGTACAGGTATGCTCTGCAGGATAAGCACATGCTAGGAAGGGGATGTTTGGGGAAGTGCAGTCCCTTCCTTGTGTCAGTTTCCTGGGTCATTTGGGGTCTTAGGAAAAGCCTCTTGTTAGTGCACTGAATTGCACATGCATTATGTAACTCTTTGCAAACCAAAGAGCTGAACCCATGGTTTCATAGCTATTAAAATATGCCACAAACCAAACCACCTGTGAGGTGCCAACTCAGCAAATGTGCCTCTGCAAAAAGCAGTCATAAAAAACACGGAAAGCGAGGATGAAAGAAGCCTGAATAATAACCTAGAGTTCATATATTTGATGTCACGAGAGGCACAAGAGAAAAACGGCTCCATGTAAGTTGCAGGAAGATGGCAGGCAGGGGCTCTGGAATGAGAGACCATTATCACTATGTGAGAGAGTGACCACTGTGGGTCCCCGATGGAAACACTGCAGTTATGGATAATTATGTGCAAGCACTAGGAGAAATGCCAGACATTAGAATGTATGTTTAGTGCAAAAATTGCATTTTGGGTTTTTGTTTATCGTGTTGTTGGTTTTTTTTTTTTGCTAAACCTCAATATATAGCTTACTCTATAAAATGTGGGCATATTTCTGATGGAAAAAAACAATGCCAGAGTTGCAATTTGACATCCTGTCACATTTTAGTTAAATACAAAGGAACATGACTTTTCAGAGAAAAAAATCTCTTTCTCAGTGTCTCTCTCTTTCTCCTGCAAGACAGCATTAAGTTTTTTTTAAAACATGTTATCTTAGGTTATAATTGAAATTAGACTCTATGGGAGAAAGGGAATGACGGGTCTCCTCAAAAACCCCTTGTTCTACTGATTTGATCAGTTATGCTTTGTTAATAAGGTGGCCTGAAGAGCTTTATTATTGACAAAAACCAAGGAATTATAGATAAGTAAAATTGGAGTCAAGTATTACAAATTTTCTCTCATTTTTTCACTCTAGTTGCCTCATTTTTTCCCCTACATCTCACAGTCTTAGCCCACATTCCCTTAGAGATAGCTTATAGTCTGACCTTTTATGAGGAAGGTAAGTCATGGAATACGGAGGAAGCAAGAGTGGGGTGGAGGTAAAAGGAACAGCAGCAGGGAAGAAAAGAAAGTAAATAAAAAAGGTAATTGATTACAGAACTTCTCACATCTTGACAAGAAACACAGGTAGTTGCTAAGTTACAAAAGACATTGCCCTTGCAAGAAGTAGTCACGAGGTTGTATAGACCCACTGCCTCTTTGGACATTCCACTTGGGGGAGAAGGGATAAGCAGTTTTTCTCCCACACATCATTTGTCTCTCACTAGTTAGTTGGCTCTACAGAACCTTGACCCTCCCAGAAGTCCCTGGGGAAGGCAATGCTCCAAATATCTTATGTGTAGTTGAATGGTTCCTGTGGAGTAAAAGGCTGTTGCCCAGGCCAGACCCTGCAGGGTCGGGAGGCAGAAAAGATGAGGCAATTGCAGTGATGACCAAGACTTTCTGGGGCGATTCCAGCCAGGAAACTGGGAAAGCAGCCTGTGCCCAAGGGAATAAAATGGGGCCCAGTGCACTCACCTACATCTTAATGGCAGAATTGGAATGGATCAGACCAGAGATTTATTAAATTAAGCTTCCCTAATGTCCAGATGTAGTGCACTATAAGTTTCGTTCTGCATCTCCTGTTGCTTGAGTGCCTATTTTGTACAGGTGGTTTGCTAAATGCTTCAAATAAATTGTCTTGCTGAATCCTCAGAACTCTATTTTACAGATGATAAAACTGAGACTTAAACATTTGCTGCTGTTCACATAGCTGGGAAGTGGCAAAGCTAGAATTTGCACCTGGGTCTTCCCATGTCAGAGAGTCAGCATCCATTTTACTATCCCTACTAGAAAAGTATGAATTCTAGCTCTGAGTCACAGTGAGGAGGGAAGTTCTCCTCTTCTTCACACTCACAACAAAATGTCTGCCTTTTTGTTCTTTGTGCTAAATGCACATGACAAGATTTTCATAGCTCTGTGTGTGTATGTGTGTTTGAGAGAGAGAGATTGAATTGTGGTGAATTTTTCAATTTTCAAAATAGTAAGAAAATAGAGAGGCAGTGGATGCAACATGGGCAGAATGTTTGATGCCAATGCATCTTTAACATACACTGACCACAATACCAATTAGCAAAAGGAAGGAAGAAATCCCTGCTGCCGTAGGGAGTCCTCCCTTCACTCGAACAGTCTTGACTTACTCCCGTTGTCAAGTCAGGCTGAACATGTTTAACGTGATTACTTCTACAGCCTGTGGGGTTAAATGACAAGGACACTTTTAATATATCATCTTGAAATCAGGTTAATAATATTTTAAGGCAGAGCTGAAAACACATACCACTTCCCATGATCAAGTGGAAATGTTCAGCCCTGGCTGGCATAGCTCAGTGGATTGAGCGTGGGCTGCGAACCAAAGCATCGCAGGTTCGATTCCCAGTCAGGGCACATGCCTGGGTTGCAGGCCAGGTCCCCAGTGTGGACCACATGAGAGACAACCACACATTGATGTTTCTCTCTCTCTCCTTCTCCCGCTCTTCCCCTCTCTAAAAATAAAAAAAAAAGTGGAAATGTTCATAATATCAACATGCCATAAATGCCATGAAGTCCCGTGCCTGTATATGTAACAAGAATAGCAATAGGAACTTTTCTTTAAGAGAGTGTGAAGCTAGCGTTATTCTCATGTGCTCATTAAATGTATGCTTCCCTATATTAACTGTCTTTAAAAACGATACCTGAAATGTATTGCAATGAAATAATAAATTTGAAATTTCATTATTCCATGGAATAAGGTCCTCGGTATGGTTTTGAGATTTGGTATTCTTGATTTCAACTTACACATGTATTGAATTGTGTAGAGGTCATTTAGGTCAGTGGTTCCCAAATGGCACACATAGATAATGATATTTCTAGTGAATCTAAAGGAAATAAAGTGTGGGCTTGTGTTCAGTCTTCCACTCATTTGCTCCAAGGACCGAAGGAAATCACTATCTTGGCTCAACTCTGATCCCTACCACTTGGCACACCATTAAGAAGTCTAATGTATATATATATTAAAAAAACTTCATTTACTTTTATCTTTAAAGCTTATACCTTTAATAATTCCAGTGAAATATGTGTGAGTGAGTGCATGGTATAGTCGTGGGGAATATCAGAAAGGGCAAAAGATAAAAATCAGGGAAGTAAAAGAAGGAAGGACTGTAAGTTGGAGCACCACGCAGTTAGAAACTAAGACATGCCTCACAAAAGTTTTTAAGTCTGCGTACCGATGGAAAGATTCCGCCAAGTCTGGTTCCTAGACTAGAATTGCAAGGAAAAAAAACTGAGAGTCCCAACATAGGATTACTACCTCATGTACTCAATAAAACTATTTTCAACAGAACAACTACCAAATACTAGGCCCATGGTTCCAGACTAGGACATTTATGTCCCATATCCTATATACATTTAATAACACAAAATTAAAAAAGACATACAGAGCAGTCATCCCCAAAAACAACTGTTGAAACTTTTCGTTAAGGTATGTGTTTGGAGCTGTGTTACATTAGCCTTGTTGTTGTTATTATTATTATTATTATTATTATTATTAATTTTCATTTCACCAAGGGCCAATAAGACTTTATTTTGGAATACCACATGTCCAGGTGTTTTAGAATAACCATAATAAAATCATTCATCAGAATATAGAATTATTTCATGTGATCTCAGAAACTTCTAGTGAGAAACATGTCAACTATTGAGTATGACATAGCAACCCAACTTCATGTAACACATTTTTATTGACTTGGGTACCAGGCACTATAATAGCAGCTGGGGATACATAGATTAACTATGTGGTCACAGTTCCTCCTTTACAGTCTAGCAGGGCAAGGAATACATTTTAAAAAATACATGATTGAAATGCCTTAAGTACCATGAAGGCAAAATACAAGTTGTTGTGAGAACATATAATCAAGTCAGCATCAAGCTGTCTCTGAAAGGCCGCCCCGTGCATGTTGTATACTTAAGGCAACTTTTGTACGTTTTAAAAAGGCACAGTCTCTGGGCAGTTAGATTACACAAAGGCCATCCCCTCAGCAGGATGAATTAGAAAATGGTGCCCTTTCCTCCAGCTTATACAGCCCTCCCCACAGGGAGCAGGGGGCTGGGTTAATGGAGTGTTGCTATGAAGGAATTTAAAGAAGGGGAAGACACCATTCAATTTGCATTTTAACCTTATTTATTAGTTTGGAGTGGGTAGAAATGACTAAATTCTTTCCATTTGTTGAAGGAATATCAAACATCCAAAGTTGACTGAGATATTGATCTAATGCAAAACGTTTATTAGGTAGGTAAACGACCTGACAATTCCATGAGAAAAGAGAGTTGTTTTCCTCCAGTGCCTGAGGCAGGATTGACTGGTTCAGGACTAAATCACCAAAATGGACATGGTCTTCTGGTCACACATGCTTCTTTTGACATCTGGGTGTCCTTGATTCCTATCCAACCTAGAAGTGACTCAGACCCCTCTGGCTTTGCTTTGTTTGGGTGAGCCACCTCAAACAGGTGTGGCTGCAATTTGTTTCTGAGTTAAATACAATTATTATTTTAGATTAATTTACTGGTTCCTGCAAATGGGGAAGCATTTATATTTTGATAACTTTTGTTATTAATGAAATGAATTCAATTTTGCAGTAATGTGGAATGCAGTGAAAATGTGCTTTTTGGGACACTGTGGCTTGCCTCACAAATGGAGAGAGAGCTAGGCTTTCCCAGCCCTGGTGTCCTTCCCATGAGTCTGCCTTTTAAATTTAAGGAATTAATTCAGGTTCTTATCTTAGTGTACACAAATCTACTTATTGCCTAAGTCGGTATTGGCAGTTTATCTCAGGAAGAGGAGAACCAGAAACTGGCTCATAATCATTTACCATTCAAGTAGCTCTCCCCAACCAGTTTCAAAATAATCCTTGAAGAATTTTTAAGAGCACAATTAGGTTGTGTAGCTACTTGACATCAATCAAACACTCGCTGTAAAATGCATTCCACTTACAGTTTATAGAAATTTATTATGTAGGCCTATGCTCATGTATTTGGTTCTAGTTTCTCACTAGAAAAAAATGCTTTAAAGAAATAATGCCCCTTCAGTTTTAGTGGCACTTCTCAGATCTAAGTCTGGTTACAAGGAGAAAATTACTGTCTGTCCTTTGTCCTAGTTTATTAGTCTTTACCATTGTTATGACTCTCCCCACTTTAAAAAATCATCACCAGTATCATTATTCTTTATTTGGTTTCTCCTGCATGCCAGGTGTTGTGATTGGAGCTTAGTAAGCATTATCTCTAAACCTTTCAACAACACCACAAGGTAGGGATCATTATTCCTATTTTACAGATAAGGAAACTGAGGCTCAGACAGGTTAAGATATGCTTGGAAGTTATGTAGTAGCAAATGGTAAAACCAGGTGTTCAATTTAGGTGTGTCTGACTCTGAAGCCAGCATCTTCAACTCATCCCATCTCTTCTCCTCCATTCTGAACCAGAACGTGACCCACATCTGTCAAAAAGGGTGTCAGAAGGTGATTTATAAATGAGTGATAGCCCTCTGAGGAGAAGGCAAAACTGATATGGGGAGCAGGGAGTGGGTGGTGCAGAAGGAAAATATCATATGGAGCAGTGAGCAAACAGTAAGCAAGCCAATGGTTTGAATTAAGGAACAAATAAATTACATTAGTATCACAACATTATGATCAGGTGGCTGGAATCTAGGTAGTAAATGAGGCAGAATGATGTCTGGGTGCAGGGGGCTCACATACTTAGAACCCAGGTAAATATTTGCCTTCTCCCCAGACTCCATCATTACTTTTTTAAAAAACCTGTATTTCACACATATTTTGTTCCATTTCACTGAATAATCTTTTCACTAGCTGTGGAACTCAATGAAAACAAAAAAGAAATTTATTAGATCTCTGTTCATCTAAAAATCCCTGAAAATTCACTTTAATCAAGAAATTTGAAATTATTATTTATTTGTTTGAAAAATAGAAACTTCATAGGCAAATGAGTCTGGGCATTAAATGACCAGAAGCAATGTGTGGTAGAAAGAGCATACCATTTAGAGTGAGATAGCTCGAGTTTTTCAGTCCTGTCACTAGCAGTTGTGTGACCTTGAATAAACCACAAAACCACCTCTGGGCCTCGGCTGCCTCACCTGGAGGTGGAAGGGTTATACCAGAGTAATCTGATGTCCCTTTAATGTTATGATTCCAGATAGTACTAGGTAGAATTAATGATTGTACATTTCAAAGGTTGTAGGTGTCTTGGTGACCTTCAGGTGAACCATCATTATTCACTGGTTACCAAAAACATTTTGATTTGTCTGTATCAAAGATTGGGCAAATGAAGCCTACGTAGGTGTATAATATTCTGTCATCATGTTCAATGACCTCCCTTCTTAAACATCTAGTTTTGAAACGTAGATATTTCTGAAATACTTTGGGGTAGTTTGGGGCTGTAATAAACTCCAGTGCAAAGGAAAGTTTCATCATCATCATAACAGCTGCCCCCAAACTGCTGAATGGAAGGTTAATAGTGGATTTTAACATCTAGGGGCTACCTTATGACTCCAGACTTTGAGATCAGACCTTTTCAAAAGCCATGAGTATTTAGAGGAAAATGTTAAATTCTCAATGATACTGTTTTTGTATCTAGCTATTTTTATTATTACTCTTACTATTCAGCTATGATTACTTCCTGTCTCCTCTAAGATACACAGACACAGACAACAGTATTGGAATTACCAGAGGGAAAGGGGGATGGGGACAAATGGTGATGGAAGGGGACTTGACTTTGGGTAGTGAACACACAATACAATATACAGATGACGTATTATAGAATTGATACCTATATAATTTAAAACCTATATAATTTTATTAACAAATATCGCCCAAATAAATTCAATAAAAATTTTAAAAAATTAAAAAGAGGAAAGAGTTGCTTGCTTTAACCTGAAGGAGTGACTTTGGGCTTGACTTTTGGACCTGATGCTCCTGTTCTGACCCAGGGAGTAAGCTAGGAGTACTTAACTGAATGGGTTTTGCCCGCTGTGTAGGGGGAAATCACCTTACCGAAGGCCCCAGTAAAATGAAAAGAACAGTCAGAAGTAGATTGAACAGTCTTGCCTGGGTGAAGGCACACACGCACACACACAGAGGTCTCTAAGCTCAGACACAGAGGAAGCTCTGCTGTGATCCACTTAGTCCTGTCTTTCAGGGGGTCTTTGCAGGAGAGAGAACAAAGTCTTCCCTGGCAGGCTGCCACAGACAAGAAGGGTGTCTGTCTGAGTGCAGGGCTTGCTGGAAAGAGGAGTCTCGTTTCAGAAATCCAGTCCACGTTTTACTGAGAGTCCAGACACTGTGAATAAGAGGAGCCTCAGAGGGCTGGTTTCTGATGTCGCACTAGGCACGATAAGAATGCCATTGACGTCAGCAGAGTCATCATCAGGGAGAATGGCACCCCAGCTCTTGAAACCACACCAAGCAATTGCAGTGCTTTTGAAAATTAAAAGCTGGTGCTTGGGGGGAGGGGAAGGGCGACAAGGGGAAGAGGGGAGGAGGAGAAAGAAGCAAAGATGGGGAAGCCATGGCTCCAGCTGAACTCTTCTTTCTTTTATGCATTCCCTGTGTTCTAAAAAGACAGACACACGGGTGCTCCTGTACACATATACACACTCACTCACTCACTCACTGGGCACCATAGCCTGAATTGGTGGGGAGAGAGGATGGGAGAGAGAAAGAATTTAATTTCATTAACATTTCTGAATTCAGATAAAAGAACTGTGCCACCCAGGTGCTGGACAGAGGCCCTGAGCCACAGGAGAAAATAAAAACCTCTGAGAATGAAATTGTTGAGCTAAAACTGATATGCTTGAAATGTGTGCTGATGAATAGATTACAAAGGAGGAATTAAACACTTCAAAAGAGCTACTACAAAGCACAGATTCCTCCCCCGCCCCCCATTACTGTGGACTCCTGAGTGCTTGTGTGTCTGCCTGAGAAAATGACAAAGTTGTGGGTTTGGAGAGAGAACACTGCGGGCATGTTGTGATTTCAGCTTTCAGAGGCGCCTCCAAGAACATCACCTCCGGCTGTAATTCAAAGGCTACCTAGACTGGAAAATGTCTAGGAGGCTCGGAAGTCTGTGAAAACAATTCTCCAGTGTAAATTGTCCCCACTTTCAAGTTCCACAGTTACTCTAATCCTTTCATTCTCTTCCCCAATTATTCTGCCAGCCCCACCCTCCCTCCAGCAATATTAAAATGGCATAGAATAGACTTGATGATATCAGTGCACAACTGCGCTTTATTTCACAGGGTTGATTGGCAGCTGCCCAAGTCCATCGACTCTTTTGCTGATCTGATTTTAATATCCATGTCCTTCAGCTATACCAGAAAAAAATGAATGGTTTCTGAGCCACAGAAACGTTAGAAGGGAAACAAAAGAACATATGCACACAAAGCAGAATCTGGCAAAAAAAATGTGGACTTAATAAACTGCATTATTTGAAACTCCTATTTTAAATGGGCTGCCACGTGAGAGAGAAGCACAGTGGCGGTTCTTCATTTTCAGAGACCTGTTTCTTTGTGAAAAGGAAGAAGCAAGAAACAGCACTCTTTTCAAATACACAAATAGTACTTGGAGTAGAACCCACCTTTCTCTCCCATTTGTTCTTAAAAAATAGTAAAGGTTACATTATGATGGGCTTCTTCCATTTAGTGCGACCCAGTAAATACAGAGAGGGAGTTTAGCAAAGCACATTCACTATGTACACTTAACCTGTCTCTCTTAGTGTAATCATGGAAAGATGGCTCATTATCCATGTGGGACTTTGGTTTGCAACCTCTGAAAAGATACAGGTAAATCTGTAACTTGGCTCACAATGGCTGTTTTTGTTTTGTTTTTTTTTTTGTTTTTGTTTTGTGTGAGGTTTATATGTAAAATCTTTGCTTGCTTCCCACCTCCTTCTCTTACTTTCTTCCTTTCTTTTAAAAACTACTCTTTTTAATACCAAAAAAAGGAAAAGGATTCTGAACCTGCAGTCCTGGGATTTGACAGGGTTTGGGCTTGTGCCCTCAGAGGACCAGAGCCCTTCTCCAGCCGTAGGAGCCTGAGTTCACGATGGTGTACCGGGTGAGGTGAGGGCGGGATGGGGATGGGCCTTCTCACAAGGCTGTTGTCTCCAGGAAGGTTAAAAAGCACTGACTTTGATATTAATCCTATCAACCGGGCGCACACTGTTTCCATTCTTTTCAGCATTTCTGCTATGTTGCAAGTTGTTTTTGTTCCTGTTGATATATCTGTCATCCCCCAATTCTGCCTCACCTCTCCCTTCCTGTGGTTCTCCATTATTCTCTGTCCAGATCATTTCCTCTCCTGAGAAAGGAACAAAGCCTTTCTCTCTTCCTCCTACCTACAGGTTGCTTTTGCCACTTGCTATTCCTTGCTGACACCTGCAGCACTCCCAGACTACCATTGGTTGATCATCCCCTGGCATGTTTGGGTGCCCTTTGTACCAGGTCCCCTAGCAGGAAGCCCCCAGTCTGGGTGTGTTTTGAAGATGTCAGGCTCAGGTTCACTGAACACTAATTTGCAACAGGAAGTGCTAGTGAGCCTGATGAAGGATGCCAGTTAGCAAACAGGGTTGGCAGTCAGTTGACAGAGGAAGATTAAAGAAGGGGATCATAAAAAAGGAAAAAAAATTTAATCTTTTCCAGGTGTGTTACTTTTGTCAACGGATGGTCAATGGTCATTGGCATCAATTCAATACCAACAGGAATCCCCAATTTGGGATGCGGTGAAGAAGGAAACTTTATTCAGTGCAAACAGTTCAATTGTGACACAGCACCCACTGTGAAACAGCAAAGCTCTGTTTCTCATCAGACAGCTCTGCTCTGCTTCTTGCTAGCCTGTTCTGCTGGTGTGCTCCACTTTGCTCTGGCAAGACCTCTTCGGTGTTTCATCTTCAGTCCCTGTTCTGGAGTGTTTCAGCTGCAGTCGGGATATGCGGTCTTCAGTCTTTGGTGGAAAGGGAAAGTGTGGAAAGGGAAAGTGTACTGCCAGAGCCACAGGACAGCTGACTTATATGGACACAAATCCCTGCTCCAGGTCCCTGATTGGTTTGTTCTCATGCAAATGAGGACTTCAAATTCTCACAGTTTGATTCGTCCAAAAAGCACTTTCCTAATTGGTCAGAATGGAGCCACTCTGATTTGTTGGTAAAGAAGCTGATGGGGGACATAGCTGTGCAGCTCCAATTAGATGAGGAAAGCCTCAGTCTTATTGGTTGAAATAGGATTCCAGGAACTCCTTTATAAGGGCTGGCTCAGATGGCAGAAATACAGTACAGGTAGGCTTCTCCCTGAAGTGTAGTTTGCATGAGAGGTTTCTGTGTAGAAATGGCTGCTAGGCTGGTTTTTGTTTTGTTTTTGTTTTTTGAGTTCAATTATTCACCAGGAGCCTTTCTAAGTAGGTATCTTCCTTGTCAGGGTCAACACTTTCCTTTCTGGGCAGCATTACCTTGGACTTGGGGTATTTTTTAGTCTTTCTTTTCCCTGAGGTCTGGCCTCCTTTCATAGGGAGAAAGCAAGGATAAATGCAGTGAATCTGATTATGGACACCAGCTAACCCTAGCTTAATGAGCCATGGAAACAAAATAACTCAATCTTCTCTAATTGCTGTAATCCAAAACTAGAAGCATTGAGAGCACCTTGGCTTTCGTTACACATATTTGTAGTACAGGCTTTGCCCAGCATTTGAACTGTTCAGCAAGAGATCTGAAATTTTTTAGTTCTTTGAGTAGCAAGTACAGATCTTTTAGAATTAAATGTGTGTGTGTGTATTAAGGAAATTAAGAGATCTAAAAAGTATATTCACAACTTATAATAACAAATATTAACATTGTCCCCACCACCCCCATTTTTCTTTTCCTTTCTTCAGAACAACCACTGCCATAAATATAAAAAAATAGTTATCCTGCCCACATTTTTATATTTTTACTATTTTTATTCATAAATAATGTACTATGATTTTTAAAACTCAATATTTTTAGCTTAAAATTTTCTAGTTAATATTATGTTGGTTGGATTTTTCTTTTCTCTTTTTTCCTGTTCTGCCTTATAATTCCCATTAATTGGTTGTGGTAGATTGCTAGTAGTAAAGTAACTGATACTGGAGCGTTAATGGAATAACCACTTTAAGAAGGGATCTTAGAGAGGAAGACTAGTTAGCCAAGTTGTCAGGGCAAAATTCAGGGAGACAGAAGTGGAAGAAGCATCAAGTCAGGCTGAGCCGAGATACAAGAGGTGAGGGCACGGCAGCTGTGGGAACTCACAGCATGATCTGTCTACTCAAGTGGAAATCAGGCTTGCTGGGAACCAGTTTAGAACAAGCTTTCTGTGTGACCTTGAGCAACCCACTGCCCACAATTGCCTCTTCCTCCTCCTCTTCAGGGGTCCTCGCATAAAATAAAGTCCCACAATCACAGGTCCAAAATGCAAGTATTAGAAATCCCCACTCAACCTCCCTTAGCTTATAACTAACGAAGTGAAGACCTAGAAAGGTGTTATGATTTCTAGATACTTATCAGGGTGGAATTATAAGCTGGGCTTGGAGTAGGAAAAGTTGTTCCTCTCAGAGTACTTTTCCAAATGTTACACCTTTTCAACAGTTTCTGAGGTAATGTGTTGATTGACCTGACAGTTGTAAAATACTAAAAATGGTGTAAAAACAAGATTGTCCATTAAACAATGCTGCTTTTTACACTGTACAGCAGAGAGAAACTGATGCACAGAGAATTTAAACAACTTGTCCAGGGCCACGGGGCTTGTAGGAGGTAAAGCCAAGATTTGGACCCAAGTCTGCCTGACTTTCACAAGCGTGTTTTTAACCACCGTGCTACCCTGTGCCGCCTCAGTCCCAGCTCCCTCCAAAACCGCAGGCATTTCCCAGAAGTTTTTAAACTCGCAGTGGCATACGTATTTCCTATTTGTAAGTAGTAAGGGCCAGGGTGTCTGATGAGGGTAAAACGTTTGGTTTCATGCTGATATTAAGAACTCTAATGTCAAGAGCTGGAAACTTGGCAATTAATATTTTAAGTGAACTGGAGAGTCTCCAGGTTTTAGAATCAAGTGTTTTGATGGCAAGACAACAGTGCAGGAATGAAGAATTAAAGATGTTTATCAAAATTATGAAGAGGATTTGTAAACATCAGATCATGGAAGGGAAACAAAGGTTATCTGGAAAGACTTTTCTTTTTTTTTTTTGTAATCAACTGAATCACCTGAATTGGCATAGAAAGTAAATATTTAAAGACGAATTTTCTGATAACAAATTAAAGAAACAAGATACTGCAGAGACACGGTTATAATAAACTGCACTATTGCTTGTAGCTGAAGATGGAAAGAAGGCTATGTGGAATTGAAAGATGAAGTCTGGAGATGTAGGGCATAAAAAATCCAGATCTGAGAATTCTTCATGTTGACTGATTTTTAAAAATTGGGTGTGTCTTAAGATTACCAGTACAACAAAGCCTTAGCCACGCGACAAACGAAACATCTACAGGCTTTCTGAAGTAAGAATCTGGGAAGCTAACAAGGAGTTAAAGAGGAAAAAACAAAATACAATAATAAAACAAAGAATGCCACTTTTAAAATCCTAAGATGGGAGCCTGACTGATTTTTAAAAGTTCTTTGACTTTTTTTTTTCTGTTCCATTATTTAAGTTTGAATGATTACTGGCATAGAAGAGTTTTTTCAAAATGTGTTTTCAGATAAAGGCTTCCCATACACTGGAGTTTAATTTGGTCTTAGAGGGGGAAATTGCTGAATGGGCCAGGGGTTTTACTGGAAAGAAGGAAATGTTTGGAACTAGGTGGAGGTGGTCGTTGCACAAGACTGTGAATGTGGTAAATGTCACTGAGTTGCTCACTTTAAAATTTTAAATTTTATGTAATGTGAATCTCACCTCAATAAATGAGTTTTGAAAAAGAGTGAGAGAATTTAACCCCGTAAGTCTATCAGACTATAGCTTTATGAATTTAAAAGAAAAGTGGTGTTGGCTCCAGTAAGCCTGTGATGTTCTTGAGAGCTCACATCATATGTTATTGAGGTTTGAACTCCCAGCCCTCAAAGTGCCTGGCACTTAGATGGGATTCATATGTGTTTGACCAAGGAGTGAGAGGGTGATTCCGACTAGGTCACAGTCAGTAAAGGCCACCTCATGGGCATACCGTTTGACTCTGTGTTGTGGTATATATTAAAGGAAAGTAGGACCCTATCATGAACAAAATCAAAGCTGCCTTTAGCTTTTTTATGTTTTTCAGTGGACTGGTGAAGGCATCTTTAACATTTTCAGATTTTAGAGTATTGCTGGCTTGATTTCATTTTGCATTTTTCTCATTGGCCTCTGTGGAACTATAGATTACTAGTAGATTTTCTTTTGTCCTGGTTTTCTCTTTCAGACCTGTTACATCCATTTCTTTGAATATGCACAGTTGGAAAGGTAGTAGAATTGAAGTGAATCACAGGATGTTTCTACCTTGAACCATTCTGGAGCATGATTGAACATGTAATGTTAACACTTACAGCAGAGCTCAATGGTTGAAAAATAGTGTTAGTGAAATGAAAATCAACTATATTCTAAGCTTTCTTTATTATATTCTTCTCTTGTTTTTTGTCATATTAGCACCATTGAAAATAACACAAGTTGGAGGTAGAATAGAAAAAGTAATGACAATGCAGTGTTTTATAAACAGTAAAATTTTGGCTTATATAATTAATGTATATTCTGCTGTGGTGTTAGAATTTTCTTGCCTGAATTCTCTTAAGAATCACTTCAATTCCCCAATAATATACTTCTGTCCAGCCCATTCATTAACAGTCCCTATATTCTGTATAGAGAACATAGCTTTCCTCTACTGTCTTGGTATTTCATATTAATTAGGGTTCTTTTAAACACATTTTATTTTTATTTGCTTGCCCATTATGAGATTCATGGATCTATAAATGAAAAAATAAGATTTTAGCACTTTAGAAAGAAACTCACTTTTATAAGTATGCTAACATCTGCTATCTTCCTTAAACAAGGAGGCTGGCAGGAACTTGAGTAAAGAGTTTTGGAGTATTGCTGCCTCATTTGGTTCTCGAAAATTTTTATTTCAGCCCCCCACCCCAATGTATGCAGTCCTCTCGTGCTTTACTTCCCTCTCACGTCTTTTCTCCATTCTGTCTTGATTCCTTTGCCATCTCCACTCCCCAAGTCCAATGGCCTAATTTTTATTTGGATGATGTTAAGCACGGAACAATGAAAGCACCGTGAAGACTTCCCAGGGATAACCAGTTGTGGCGCATCTACCGTTGGTGCTGATGAAGGAGAGAAAGAGGACAGATGCGTGCACACAGAAAAGAACATCTAACCTGGAAGAGACAGGAGAATGGGGTCAGGCATACTGGGAGGTGACTAAGAATAAAGCAATAGTTAAAAGTACTCCCAAGATTATGAATAATCGCTTCTCTTTGAAGTACATGCCCTGATGGTTGATTTGTAGAAACAAATAAATAAGTAACAACAACAACAAAAAAAACAGTGTAGCAAAATCATAAGGTCTATTGTTTAGAGTAATCAATGCTATGAACAAGAGCCAAATCAGACCTACCTTCTATAAATTACTTTATTCATTTATCTGAATTGCTCTATTCACTATCAACAAATATTTATTGGAGCACCTTCTCCTGTGCCAAGCATCTTGAACTTGGAATACATAAGTAAAAAATATAGGACTTAACATTTAATCAGTTTACAGTATAGTGGAGAGATAGATAAATCAATATACAGTTAAGATACAATGTGTTTCAAGTCGAGTGTTGTTAAAGCCACAAAAGGCACTTCGTGGAGGAAGGACTTCCTTTAGGGCCAGCCAAAGTGGAGAAGTGACCTCTGGAAAGTTACAAAGGTAATAAATACCTGATACATTTGAGAAACAACCCTAAGGTTCAATGAGGCTAAAAGTTAAAGGGCAATGGGGAACCCTTGAAACTGAAGCTGTAAAGGGAGAGGGAACTGTTTTTCATTATACACTACACTGGGTACCATAAAAAATGCAAAATATAGAGAGATAGCTAGCCATTATATAGCCTGTTATTTAATTTACATACATAGATACATGTCCATGTTGGGTTAATTCCTTGGGAGGTCATGGATTACTTAGTCCCAGAAGTATGTAAATTTATACTGGCTAGCTAAAATATTTTATCAACATATCGACATATTTATGTCAATAAAATATTTTAATTGTAGGAAGAATAATTAAATTAGAGGCTCTGTTGCAGTGGTGTGCTGCTAAACCAGTTCTCTTCCAATCCCCCTTTCCCACCAAAACCAGACAAAACAAAACTTGATCTGCAGTGTTTGCCTATTGCACTGGTGTAAATGCTCCCACCATGGCTGATTTCAAACTGCTTTCAAACCAGTTTCCCACTGGTCTAACAGTCCTTCCACAAAATGCTTGCATACTTAACAATTGACAACAGCCGGTCCCTTCATACCACTGCAATAGTAATTCTGTCACTTTTAATGTCAAATAAGTAACAGAACGAATAAGCCATATAGCCATGAAGAGGAGGAGGAAGAGACCTTTGAGAGCTAGATTAGTCAGGAAATGCTCTATGGAGGAACTAAGGGCTTGAGCTGGATAATGTGGATAAGGAATTCTAGATGGAGAGGCACAGGCCCCCAAATGAGACATGCCAATATAGACTCAGCGGTGTGTGTGAAAGTGTGACAGTCCTGTAGCAGAGGATCCAGGTGAGTGAGGTTAGAAGGGACTTAGGCTGTGAAAGCCCTAGTCAAACTAAAATGCCTTAGATGTTAACTTAAAGTTTGTAGACAGTCATTAATGTTTTGTGAACACAGATGGGAATAGTAATATTTTGACAAAAGCAGTATTTTAGAAAGATTTATCTGATAATAGGATGAATAATTGATAGCAGTGAGACCCCAGAATAGAATAAAGTGCCAATAAGACCTACCTCATATCAGTGAGAGCGATCCCAGCTGGCAGTGTTGGATAAAGGCACATGAAAGGCGGAGAAGTAATAGTGGCTGGCTGTAGAGAAATGGACTTCAGATGAAGGAGTTGGCACCTGGACCCACTGTGTACTGTACTGTAGTTTTATTGGTATTTAGTCTCACCATTATCATTGCTAATGATTACATTGAATAATTACCAACTGTTGTTAATTACTTACAACCAGGTGCCTAAAGCAACCTCTCAACTTGCAGAAAGTTGTCTGTCTTTGAACTTTTGAAAAACTGAAACATGGAAATTTGGAGTGGGAGATCTGTGCCAGCAGCACATCTGCAGTCCTCATCCCTCTTGTCTTTTCTCCCCTTTCATCTTCCACTCCCCTGCTCCCTGTCCTGCCCACCGATCCAGCTTTCCAGGCCTTTCAGTCCTTCTCCCAGCTCGTGCCTGGCTGCAGTCGTCACTCAGACAGCTCTGGGTTGGTATCCCTTTCACCAGAATTCCTGCAGCCGTGGAGTACGTGCAGGGCATCTTCCTTTTGACCCTCTTAAAACTCCGAGGGGTGTTTCCTATACACATTGCTCAGTCATTCAGTAATAGGGCAGTTGTGGTTTCTCTTTATTGCAGTTATGCGGATCTTTAAAAGCACTCGGAGTGAAAACAGAGAGGAAACGTAATAAAATGCTTGTACATAGATGCTCATTGAGCACATTTGCACATGTTCTTGGCAAGTGCTACTTTCAAAACCCGTCTGAGCAGGTCTGAGCTGTGCAAATTTGATAAATGAAACAGTGTCACAAGGCAAAAAGTCAGTTTGTATCTTTATTGCACAATGCACATTATGTATAGCATGCACACTGAAAAGAAATCCAAGGGATGAGCTTTCTGAAAATCATTCCATCTTGCTTACTCTGGTTGTACAATAGCAAAGTGTATGCCTTACACCATGTTAATTTCTTGAACATATTTGCTCAAGAAAAGTATGTTATAATACAGCTTAGTATTGTACCATACATGCTAAAAACAGGTTGATAATATGAGCAAGTATTCCCATTTTATTTCCTGAACTTTTACACTTTTTTTGGCCATATATGTATTAGTTAGAACTACAGCAAGCATTAATTCACCAGCTTTCTGAGATAAGAAAGGTGTGTTCCAATAATAATTGTAAATCTGCCAGAATATTGTGGGAGTTACATAGCTGGGGATTTAAACAGAACCAAAATCACTGCAAAGTTATTTAACAACTTTTGTTAATTATTTGTGTTATCGTAGATTATGGCTTGCAGAAGACTCTAATGAAATCCTTCAACAAACTAACTATGTCAGTTTTGTGGAAAGGCAGTAACTTTTGATAAATAAGCTCAGTGTTCCATCAGCCCTTTCTCTATGTACACATTGTGATTTGCTGAACATGATATATACGTATACCTCAGTTATTAACATCAATATACATCCTGTTAAGAATTCAGCCCCAACCCCCAGGGTATCCCCTTTCTCTTGTAATATAGATCAGTACCAGGAAGGAAACAACAGAAATTTCTGAGTGCCCAAAATAGACATTCATAATTTCACCCACTAAAAGTAATGCACTCCACCAGCAAGAGAAATGCATGACCATATTTTAGTGATGACTCATACAAGCCTTGGTCATGTGGTTCCAAGCCTTCTATAAAAGGATGAGAAAATTAGAAAAAGTTGGTAGGAGGTTCCAGGGTAAGTCACAATTGATAGTAACCAAATGGCAGCTGGTGGCCTGAAAACAAAGGAAACAGAAAATCTAACAAAATTATCCAAAAAGCACAGCTGTTTGGGGCCTTTTTGAATGAGACAGCAATTCAACCTGTCTTAGGAAACCCTAACACACAGCCCTAACTACTCAGCCAGTGTAATGATTAACTTTCAAATTGATGACACTGAGCCATAAAAAAAGACTAAATTATATTTTGCTCAATTGTTATTGATTTTTTTGTATATTATTTTAAAAAGTTATCTTCTCTACTTAAAAAATAATGGAGCAAAATACCCCTGAACCTAACCCCAGTCCCTCTCAATACCTCCCCCTGGATCTTGCTCTCTTTGTCAACCCTTCTCCCTCTTCTTTCTTTGATGTCCTCTCTGCCTTCTTCTGCAAACTGGCTGAGTTCCTATCTTCCTAGAAGAAAAAACTCCCTTGTTCTTTGATCCAGTGTCTCCCTCCAGGAATCACCTGTATCTCTATTGATTTTCTCAGCTAACCTTCAAGAGAGTTTACACTCAGCCCGCCATTTTCTTTTCCTTCCATTTACTGGTCAGCCCACTTGCTGCCAGCTTGCAGTCCCACTATTCTATTGCAACTCTTCCTACTATGGTTCCTCTCATCCCCTCATTGCTAAATAGGTACTTTTCAGCTCTTTTCTTACTAGGTTTCTCTAAGGCAATTATCAAAATAAGGCAATCAAAAATAAGATTATTTTTCTCTTTCATGTGTAACCAATTTCTTCTGAGGAAATTGGACCTTTACATAAACCCTTCCATCTGTCTTTCATCTTTGCATTTTACTTCTAGGCATTACTAACATTATGTTAACAACCCTCCTCCTAGAGATTCTCCGTCATCTCTCTGGCACCTTCGCCAAGTCACCTTTCTTAAAATTGGTGGACTTGCAGCTCCAAGTGTGATTCCTGGACACTTGTTAGAAATGCAGAATCTCGGGACTCAGAAATACAGACCTGCCAAATCAGAATCTACATTTTTACCAGATCCCTAAGCACACTGAAGTGTAAGAAGCACAGCACTGGTGCACCTAATACTCCACTTCCTGCTTTTTAATCTTTTAGGATTTGTGTTTTAAATTCTCTATATCATTAACAATTATCATTGGATTTCCATTTTAATATCACATAATAGCTTTAATTAAATCTTCTCTTCAGGATTTGCAAGAGGTAAAGGATGGGGGAGTGGGGCAACCAATTGGTCTGATTATTAAATAACACTATCATTCAAGACATATGTATAGGTTCTGTAATTCCCAACAGAATTTTATGGTACCTACAGTGTCTACTCCATTTAGTGTCTGTTTTTCTCACTGTCTTTAAAAACATTTAGAGGGAAAGCCTGGAAAATCAATTATTTTAAGATGAATACTGTAACCAAAAATTGAAAATGCAAAGATTATGGTAAATTACATTGAAAAAATTTTAGTTTACTCTCTGAAAAATTCCAAAGGCAGAATATTGCTGTCCCAGTTTCTCATAGTGGATTTGCTAAGTGAGGTACTATGTTAAGTATATATCTTTTCTGCTCTATGATGTATGTACCAAACTATCTTTTCTCTCCAACATTTGACTTTCATCTCTAAGAGTTTAAGGAATTTATGGCTTGGTGCATTTGATGTGGCACAGTTCCACATGTGAGGGATGGTGATTTGAATAGCATGATAGAAGTACGTGCCAAGAATAATTGGCTTCTGTATTGCAGAACAGCTCAAATACTATGTGTATCACAGCATGTAATTTGGGTGTACAAGATGCCTGTAGTTCAAAGTGCTTTACTCCTCTGCAGTGGCAAGCTGAGCTTCCTGTTGGCTGGCTCCTGTGTTTGCATTAAACAGCCTGGGGGCAGTTAGAAAGAAAGCACCCATCCAGTAAGTGCATTCTCAGAATCCTTCAAATGGGATAGACCTTAACTCTAGGATTCTTTCCCTCCTTCCTTCCCCTCCTTCCTCACTCCCTTCCTCCCTCCCTCCTTGCCTTCCTTCCTTCTTTCTGTAGAGCATAATGCAAAGCAGTTCTTTCTCTGCTTACTTGGACTCTCTGTCAGCTTTCTCAAGCAGTGGTTCCTTGCAATTTTAAGAATTACCTAAAACTTTGATACAACATCCAGAGTCCCAGACTACTCCCCTTCGAATTTGATTCAGTAGGCTTGAGAAGGAATAGGAGAATTTGTATTTTTAATGAGTAGTCCAAGTGATTCTTATAATCAGGCTAATTTGAGAAATGCTAAAGTTCTTCCATATTCAGGCTTTGGAGTAATATGACCGTGGTTATAAATACTTGCTGTTTGACTTAAATTACCTAAATGTTCTGAGCCCTGGTTTTTATGGGTAAAAGAGAGATATGCTAGCTCATACATAGTATTGCTATTAGGGGACAATGCATATCAAGCACCCAGCATAGTTCATGGTTCATAGTTTAGTTTTCAGTCAATAACATTATCTCATGGCAGTGCTTCACTTTCAAAGGGTCAGTTTTGAATTTTTTCCCAAACATTTATCTGTTAGGTATAATTTCTGAAGTAAGTGCAGATAACAAAACACATCCAATTTCTATTTCAACAAACATTTCTGAGGGTCTATGGTTTGTCAGAAACAAGCATTATCTAATTTCATTATCACCATGAACCTCGTGTGTGGTAGATATTACCATGATGATATGTAAACTGAGATAAACTCAGGTATATAAACTGAGGCTCAGGGATAATTTTACATTTAGTAAGTGGCAGATTCAAGTAGACGTTAGAGGCCCATCTAGTTCTCCTCGTCTACAACAACAACCTTTGCCCTCATCATTGTGTCTGTTTTAAAAACGTTTACACCCCTGCCCACACACATTATATATACACAAATATCTAGAAAAGTCCAAAATAAGGTTAATTTTCTGAATAATTTATTTCATTTAAATCATCTAAATTATCTACTTCATGAAACAATATTTATATAAATCAGTGGTTCTTGAACTCAAATGCATTAGGGGTCAGGTGGATAATATAAAAGGACAGGCTGGCCAGCTATATGACAGTAAGGAGTCATAGGGACTATGGCAACCAGAGAAAACAGCTCCTCTAGAGGAAGCAGTTTCTGCTTAGCTCCAGGCTCCTGTTGAAGTGCCAGGATGTGGGTTCCCTGTTGTCAAGTCTTTAGCTTTTTTAAGACAGGAAGAAATCCAAGATTTTATGTGAAATTTCTCAATTTTGAAACTATGTGTGTGGCCCAAACAAACCACATCTGTAAACCACATCTGGCCGGAAGACTGCCAGTTTGCAACCTTGACCTAATTGCCCTTCATTCACCACTTCACTTGACCTGGTAAATAGTCCATTTAAATGGCTTGGGTATGTATTGGACCCTTCTAGATAGTGTCTTCATGATACACTCAAATTTCAGGAACTAACCTTTAGTTTTCCAGCTTCAAAAATTTGAACCCAGTTAGACTGGGTGCTGTTACTGATGCTCAGAATTAAAGAACTCAATGCAAAAGCAAGAATGCCAATTAAGTAATTTACAATGAGAAATGTGTTTTCAGGAAGCAGGATGCCATATTGGTCTGATCAGCCGATTCTTTCCTTGCAATTCAGCCACCTAGGAAGCAGACTCCTAAGCAGAAACTGCCTTTGTGCATATGGGAGTCAGAACCTAGGAAATGAGGGACTTGAAACAAGTGCTTTCTGTGCTGGGTCTGAGAATGTTCCTCTCTTACAGTAGCCTTGCCACTGGGTTAAAATATCAGAACACTGCCACTTCCCCAGACAGGCCAAGTACATGCTGACCAAGTGTCTCCTTTCATACTGTAGGAGTGGTTCACAAATTCATGCCCAGAGATTTTGTTAAAACACAGATTGCAGGACACTATACCCCAAGGATTCTGGTTCAGTACTTCTGGAATGGGACCTGAGTATTTTTCATTTCTAACAAGTTCTCAAGTGATGTTGGCATTGATGGACTACTAGATGGGGAACCCTCTTTGAGAACCACCTTGCTCCATTTCATCTTCACCCACCATAATTGTCTGTGTTTCTGCTTTAGTATGCTGCCATGGTAGCATCCTGACTCTGGGGTTGGAACCTGGATGTTTAGACAATTTGTAGGTTGTCCATTATTACATTTTTAAAGTATTTCATTGAATTAAAAATATTTGACTAATGAACTTATTGAAGTTGAGATGCCATTGATTATAGGATGTGCATAGATTTGGGAGGTATTACAAATGTGGGAAAATACATACATTTTTAGAGTCACTGAAATTTAGTAAATTAAGCCTCAATCTGGGGTAATCTCTTCTGGATTATGTTATCTAAAACTCAACTGGATGCATACATTTGAAGATTGCTATTGTATTTTCTTTAAATAAACATAAGAAATTTAAGACTCCCGTTCCCAGTTCTTCGTGGAAAAGGCACTGCTGCCACAGTGATCTAGGATTGACCTTGTCATACAATTGAAACTTATTGTATTTGTCCTCATACTTAAATATGAACCTGCAGTGCCAGACCCTCACTTACAGAATGAATCTCTGTTTGTCTTCTTGGATTGGTAGGGCCATGTACCTTTTTTTAGTAGCTGATTATCAGACTCACTGTTCCCTTGGCCACTCAGGGAAGGACAGTTAGGACAAGTGTCATTCAACTGTTCTAATCCTACCTTGTTTGTATGGTCATAAATTACTGTTCTTAAGAAAAAAGAACTTGGAAAAAATGACTTTGTTCCTTTTAATAAGCATCTTTATGAATATGTAAATAGATGACTAGAGAGGCAAAATTTCTATATCTATGTTTACCACTTCTGGTCTATTATTGGAAAACCTCCTGGGAGTTCATGTATTTATTATTTTGGGGAATAATCACTAAGTGGAGTCCCTAAGCAATGTAACTATAAGTCCTATCCACAATTCTTTTCCTAGAGAAATCACGTGACAAGATCTCTCCCACTTCCTTAGAAGCTGCCCCTACCTTTGGTAAAGCTTGAGGAGAGTAGATGAAATTACCTAAGAATTTTGGGAATCTAATGGGAGAAAGGAGACTGAACCTCAACTTCCTCTATGCAATTACAAGTAAAGGAAACCCATTAGAAAGGATCCAGGTGGGGCCATGTAGTCTGTTGTCAGGAGGGAATGCTGATACAGCAGGGCCTAGAGAGGTTAACACATCAGGAGGGAAAGGGAAGCCTGCTGTTGCCTGCTCAAGACATGGACCTTGATTGTTGATTGAGGGCTGATTTTTGTCATAGTGAGCCAAGGAGATGAAATCAAAGAGCTGCAGTCGTGAATTCTAAGGTCCAGTCATCCTAGAATCCCATGGAGACCTGAACCAGCAGGACATGGGATTTCTCAGGACCCGTATTCAACTGTGATACCATGCGAGATGCCACAGATGCCACATGGCAATGGTAAACTCCTTCATGCTAAGCAGCCACCTGCTCTACCTGAAGTTTAGAAGCAAGATTCTACTTTAGACCAAATAATCCCTGATATTTTGGGGCAATTCAAAGGACAGGAGTTTTCAAGGAAAGAAAGACTGGATTTTCTACTGAAAGGGCAGCTCTAGGCTCTAGGGATTAACTGGAGAAACAAAAGAAATGTGACAATATTTACACCTAAGTAGTATGCTAGGCTCTGTGAATATAGCATCAAATTCTATAAGATCTATTATGACTCACAGGTAGATTTTCAAAATTATTTAACTCTAGTTAAGGAAAGCGACATTCATTCAGTCAGTCAACTATTGAATATCACCTCTGTGTCAGAACCTTAGATCCACAGTGAAGTGAACTACAACACAGTTCTACATTCATGGAGTTTTCACATTCAATAGAATAGGTGTGATAATGGGAATACTTATAAAGATATGTTCGACTTTGTCATCCAAGCTTCTCTGTCTTCTAGAAAAAGCTAGATATATATAGCATAGGGTTTTACATATAGTAATTGACTTATACCTTGGAGGCCTTTGGAATCTCTCCATAATGAAAGATGGAAGGGGCATTTTGGAAAGAAGGAACATATGTGTAAAACCACAGACGTGTAGAAAAAGAGGTGACTATTTCTGTGTAGCTTATAGTACTTAGGGTGCAAACAGTTGGTATGGCAAGGAGTAAGACTAGGTGTGAATGCAGATTAGGATCACCTAAAAACTTGTCTTTATATCTATAGATAGTAGCACACCACCAACTATGTATAAGTGTGGCTTGCTGTGTTCTGTGTTTTTGAGAAATCACATAGGTGACTGAAGTGTGACAGGTGGTAAGTGGGGCTGAGAGGAGAGGATCAATGGAACCACCGGAAGCAGAGAGGGAGACCAGGTTGGGGGAGTATAAAAATGTTCTGTGAATGACATTATGAATGAAAATTGGCACCGTTATCATATCCTGAGTGTTACGGAAAATAAAGAAAGTACAGACCCTGATCTCAAAAAGCTTAAGATATAAAATAAAACATGAGAGCAGGGGTCAAATAATGAGCCTTGCCATCATGGACTGCGGTTAGTTGAGAATGTGGTTGGGAGGAGAGTGTGAGGAAGTGATGACCATAGTCAAAAAAGAGATAAGAGGGTAAGGGAGATGACTTTAAAAAAAAAAGCCTCAAATGTTCAAACCTCCTTTGTACAATGGTGAAGTCTATTTTTAGAATGTCAGTTTCAGGAGACACCATAATAATGTGTTTGTGTGTATGCTTAAAAAGCCACCACCATAAAAGCTCTAGAGTCTGCTCATGTAGTTCAAGTACCAGTTTCGCCCCGTGAGCGTGGAACATTTCTGCTCTCCTGCAAACAGCAACTCATACTGTCACCTTGTATAGCACAGCTCTCATTTTCCTGGTAATTTAGTGCCATGTAAACATGTATATGGCTTGCGGGAAGTATGGTGAATCTCACTTTGTGACCAAAGAGGGTAGATGTTACAGCTTGTGAGCAGTTATGATCGTAAAGCCCGAAGTGTGAGTCACAGGGTCTGACCCAGGTAGAAAGATGTGTTGTTGTTCACGTCGGTTAGCTGAATTTCCTGGTCTAACCTCATTGGAGTTTGTTTTGTCAGTAAACAACTGGATCTTTATAGACAGATCAAAGGTCTGAATTCTACTCCTAATTCTCTGGCTAATTGGTTCCGTAGTTTTGGGAGAACCTTTTCATCTTCCTGATCTCAGTTTCTCTAACTGCTAGGGCTGACTGAACCTCCTCAACAGATTTGTTTAATTAGTGACCAATATAATTATGTTTACTAAATGGATCTGAATTATTCTTGGTGGCATCTGCCCAGCCAAAAGACTGCATTTCTCAACTTCCCTTAAAGATAGGTATAGCTAACGCCCTGAGCATTGTCACAATACGTCAAGGCTGCAGTTTGATCTCCTGTCAGGGCACATATAGGAGGCAACCAGAGAATGCATAAATAAGTGGGACAAAACAATCAATCAATCTCTCTCTCTCTCTCTCTCTCTCTCTCTCTCTCTCTCTCTCTCTCTCCACCCCCATCTTTCTCTTCCTCTTTCTCTCTAAAATCATAAAAATAATAAAAATAAAAAGATAGAAGTAGCTAATGAAATAGAAGCAGAGGGAGCTTCTACCCATCAGTACTCTCTTTTACCCTGCTACCCTTCTTGTAGTACTGACTTGGGGATGTTCCTGTGGTGGCTGGAGTATCAGTAGCCATCTTGCAACCTGAATGGCCTTGCAAATGGAAAGCCTGTGTACATGATGATGGAGAAGAAAGATAGGAGCCTAGGTCTCCAGTCAAAACAGTGTCATTACTTCATCCATGGCCTGTCTCTGGATTTTTCTCAACAGGAGACAAAAATAAGTCTCTCTCTTACTAAAGCAACCACTAGCTGCCTAATTCAATTTCTAATATTTGGCATCAGGTTATCTTTATATAATTTACCATCACAAAGTCCTCCCTTTGCAATACTGGAGATAATAGGTAACAACAAACTTAGTCTTCTGGGTGCTCTTAGAGATTAAACATAATTCACTAAATTTCTAAAATTAATTAATTATTGAATGTATGAAAACACAGCCACAATATGGGAAGAATTACCAGTGTTTTGGTAAAAACTCAGACAGGGGAATTGAGGGAAGTAAATTAATCAAAGACACCACATAATTTTAAAAATGTTGGAAGTTGTTGGGGTTTTGAGATCTAAAAGCACATTTAATCTTAGCAGCAAGTTCACATTTTATAATAGGATGGAAAGCTCTCTTTCTCAATACACCTGTGCTTTGATCTCCTTGTCTGTCGTTGCAGTGTGATTATGAGGATTACTGGGCTATTCTCTGCCTGGGTTGTTTTTGTGATTTAATTTTCAGGGAGAGGAAAGGGATCATTAAAGGATATCATTAAAAGGAGAGACACGAGGCTTGTAATTGACCTTCCTTGAAAGTAGTCCCATCTGGAAGATTTTATCGGTAAACATTTATCAGTGTATTTGGCTTTCAAGCAGATTCCTCTCCTCTTGTCTTTAAAACTAACAGGCAAAGGCTAAAAAGGAACCACATGACTGCTTCTAGGTGGCTTTCATGCAAGTTCAATGGAAACAAAAGTTATATTTAGGAAAAAAGATCTTTTCTGTAATAATTTTTATTCTTTTTTCAGTTTTGCTTCAATGATTCTCTTTCTCAGATTACAATTGCAAGTTAGGGTGTTTTTCAATGATGACGCTTTGTTGTGATTTGTTTGTGTGTATGTTCACAGTAGAGGTAGTAGGAGGGACAGGATATTTGTGAAATCTATAGAGCAAGGACTTGGAAAATGTGTTACAGCTCTATCGGTGGTTAAGCCCAGCACTAGTCTGAAATTTTATATTGTACTTTTCTAGAGTGCAGGAACTATTTTTAGGAAGATAAACGTTGCTGTGGTTTAAATAAGAGTACTAACGTGACTTATTACTAGTCAAGATGTATAATTCAAGCAGTCTTGTAAATTTGTATTTTTGGCTGAGATTTGCTTCATTTTGCACATATGCAAATGTTTTCCTATTATGATTGGTTTTGCTCATTGACATGAATGTGCCAATAATTACTACCCTTGTCATCTGCCAGTTCTATATCCATTTTCAAGATAAAATGTCTTTTTTAATCTATTTTTAAGTTTTACCTTACAATTACTAAAATATTTCTCCTCATTAACAGGCAACTCTGTTTCTCTCCTTCCCTTGAGAATACTCTGCAGTCAACTTAAAGGGCATCGTGGAGTTAAACAGTGAAGGGTATCACACACACTCAAGCAGTCGTTACCCACTTGTTTCCACACAGTGAAATGTCCCCCTGGATGCGTTTCTCCCACATGCAACGTAGGGATGGTTTCACCGCCGCCCCAACACACACACACACCAAATGTGGTTCCATGAGGTTGTAGGTACACCAGTAGTACCATTTGGATTAGAATTCATTATGAGGATTTAATTAGTCTAAATCTCTCTCTCCATTTTTGCTTCATTTTTAGTTTCCATACACATGGAAACTGTCAGCACCAATGTCAGAATCCAGAGTCATACCTTTCCAGGTTTTACGTGCAACAGAAAAAGAGAGCAGCTCTCTCTAACATCTCCCATATAATTAAACTTGTATAGATTCTATCCTGAACCAATCACAGCATTCCCACCTAACAGTGAGGAGTTTTCCCAAAGGAAGAAAGGCAGGATACTCTTTTCAAAAGATAGGAGAAGTGAATGCTGGGCATCCATAGCAACCAGTTGCTCACTAGAGACACGGCCCTATTTATTGATGGGATAGCAACTTCTCTTTGTATATGGGCTCCATGACAGATCGATCATAGTTCACTAGTAGATTCTAAAGTCTTATTCCCCCCTTGAACTCTAAGTCAGTTACATCTGTTTATAGCTTAAGAGGGCTGCCCAGGAAAGCAGAGCTAAACACAAACCACATTCTACTAATTATCAAATTAAATGTCAGGCCGGCCTCTATTCACAACTTAGCTCCCCATCCTTACTTTCTCCATCCCCTCCTATTCCACATTACCCTCCACAGGTGCTCCCACTAACTCCCACACACATTGCCCATCTCTGTCTTGAAGAAAAACACTAGATATTCTTTCCCCTTGGTTTCCTCCACAATAACCAGCACAGTGTTTGAACATAGTACACAATTAAGAAATCATTGTGAAATGAGTAAAGAACATTTGAGGGAAATAAAAAGCAATCTATCTTCAGGAATTCATTGAGAATCCTTGGAGTAGACTACTCATTTCAGTTTCAGGAAACTCTCCTTATTTTAAGTAATAATGTTTATTATAGTTATTTTATACATATTAATTGATTGGCATCAGTCTTAGCCAGTTGTAAAAGTTGGCTTGAAAAATTAGGAAAAAAAAACCCTGAATGATGATAAACAGTTCAGCATATTTCGTAAGTAGTGAAGAGGATATCTTCTTCATTTTTTTTCTGGTAGTCAAAGTAGGAGAACTTGAGAATAGACTTGAAGTGATATCAGGAGGAAGCAGTTACCCAAGTTTACTGGCTGCTAATCAGGTAGCTAGAAATAATGAAAGGGTACAATAGAAATGTTCAAAGAAAGTTTTCTTGGCACACATAACTATTTAATTATCTTATTTCTGAAAGAACTATAGCTCCACTGTTACCTAAGTTTATCCTTTAGCCATTTAATATAGTACTATGCCCACTGTAAGAGATGGGAGCCAATTACGGTGATAAACTGGATCCTTTGTAAAAGAATACTAGAATACCAAGAAGAGTTTTTGGTTTTTTCTTTAGTTTATTTTTTTCCATTCCTTTTAGGTGAGAATTAGCATAAAAATACCAGATTATGAGATTATTAATAACATTTTTCCATTGTAATTCAATAAGCATAAAAATAACAAAAAATATTTCTCTGCTTTGTCATACAAGATAGTTGAATGCTAGATCATTAGTTAATAATAAAAGGTCATTCTTAGTTATGTTTTTAATGACTTGCAAAATTTGGTTGCCATGTACAAGCCCAAGCAATACTGACTTCAGAATGAGTATTTGGCTTTCATTTCTTGCTGTATATTGCCCACTGATGTATCTCTTCAGAGGTAGTATGAAAAAATAGTACACTTCTTCAGAAGTACAGAATCTGGCAGACTTAATAACTTTGCTCAGCCTCTTGATACCCTGACTCAATGGTGTGAGCAAAATGGAAATCATTGTCTCGGGCTCCAGACTCTCAGAATTGTGCTAAGAATACCCCTTATTGCTCTACATTTAGTTTCAAAATTGAGGGTAAAACCTAGCTTTAAGATTTCCTCTTCAGGAATCTTTTCTGTATACTTTCCAAGCTCCACCAATCCTTCATTTGAACTTTCTGTCATCTCAGGCAGTGGATTGAATTCTAGATTACAAATGTACTTCCTCAACATTTTGCAGGCCATTATTCCATTGTTCTGTAACATTGATGACATTCTGATATCTGTTCAAAGCCTATGTTTCTTTGTGAAAATTTGTTGAACTCTTCATCACCAATGTTTCTACATTCCATGGTCAATTGTCTTGGTCTGGGTCTATATACATAGTCCTGGGCACACTCCAGACATCTGGGTCCTTTAATTCTGGATGTTTTTTCTCTTTTACTAAGTCATCAATAACTTTACCTTCTCCATTTTCTCTCTTCTCTCTTCCTAGGGTTCCTGTTAGTTAATGTTGGACCTCCTAGATCAGATCCTTTAATTCCCTCCCCTCATTTTTTTTTTTGTCTCTTTGGTGTTTTATTCTACCTTTTAGATTTCTTCAAATTTATTTCCCAACCTTTATATTAAAATTTTTGTTTGGGCCATATATATGTTTAAATTTTAATACTCTCTTGCTCTCTGGTTATTCCTTTTTAATAGCATCTATTCTTCTGTCTGTTCTTCTGTCTGCAATATATTATCTTTCTAAGGGCACAGTGATAGTTCCTTAGAGGTTTTCCTCTGTCTGTCTGTTTCCTGTGGATTTCTTTATTTAGTTTATATGGTCTGCTTATTCTAGTCTTTGTTCTTTATTGTGGAAAATTTCCTCAAGAGACTGTTCACTCTTATTTAAAAGTGAGACATATGCACATACTCAAAGGCAATAACAATGATGACAACAATAAATACACCATCAAAGTTCTGTGAATGTGGACAGGATTTTTCAACTGTAGGATTTCATTATAGCATTATTGGTTGTTCAGTTGGTTTATTCTTTTGCCAGTTCTCCAATGTGATTATGAGAAGATTCCCTAATTCCTGCCTGGGAGACCTCCACCTAGGGGCATATATCAATCTCTGTCCAGTAGTACTTGGGGAGTGTAGTATGTAACAGGGTTGGGAGTCCTACTGGAAACTCCTTAAACATCTATTTTTCAACCTGGAGCTTCACTTTGTTTGCCACAGTGCCTGATGTCCTCAGTTTGAAGTGTCTCTAGCTTATTTTCTCTAGGAAAGAAAGATTCAGTCTCCAGAAGAAAAGGGAAATAGTTGGGATCCAAAGTGTCCATATAATTTTAATAATAGCCTCTCACCAAGCTCCTGCCTTCCCTAGTTATGCTGCCTCTTAAGCAGTAAGTCTTTCTGGGTTTGGCAGAACACACATTAGTTCACTTTCTCTTGGAATTTGCTCTCTGTAATCATTTTCTCCATTGCACTAACGCAGTTTGTACTCCTTTACCCAGTCTCTGATTTCTAAAAATCATTTGAAATCTCTTCTTTGCTGATATGTCCTCCCCCATTTTCTATGCCTTTGTGGACTTGTGTGTTTTTATTCTTTATTTTCATTTTAGTGAGATTTCAGAAAGAGATTATAAGCATGTATGATTTCATAGCTGAGGAGGAAGCTGGCCTGGAAGAGCACTTTGTAGTAGAGAAAAGATGGCATGAAACAAGTTGGGTGAAAGATCAGCAAGATTGTAAAAGTTGCTAATGATGGCATTAGCTAACATTTATCAAGCGCTTACTATGTGCTTGGACCTTTGCAAAGTTGTTTACATGAGATATTTATTTTTGTCCTTGTTAGAACACCAGGAAGTCGGTACTGAGGCATAAAGAGGTAATATGACTTTTTTAAGTAATTAATTGGTAGAGCTGAGACTTAAATCTAAATCTTACTTCAGAGACCATCCCTTCAACCACCAAACTATCTGGCCTCCTATGAATTGCTTAAACAGGGATTTTAAATGAAAGTATATACTAAAAAATCATTTTATGTGTCTGTGATTTAGGAGGCTTTCTTTTCTACCAAAACTATAAATTGGCCTATTGAATAACATCATAAGAAATTTAAAATCCTTTCAGATTTGAAAAGTAGTAAGAGAACCTACTTCAAATGAATAGATACCCTCTATAGTACATTGTGAGACTTAGGTACTCATCATTATACAAACCTATAGGCAATCTATTTGAACTCTGCCATACCATTTTCTAATATAAATATACTCTTCTTAGCTATATTTAAATTATATCCAGAGAGATGATGCTGTGTCTGTGCAACACCAAACATCTGGAAGAAAAGAATTCCCAGCCAAAACTTGTTAAAAAGAGATTCATAAGCAAATCATGCTTTTTAGTCTACTTTTTAATGTATTTTTGTCATTTTTATTGTTATTCTGTTACAGTTGTCCCAATTTTCCCCGTTTGCTTTCCTCCGCCCGTCCCACCCCACCCCCTATTCCCACCCTGTTGTCTGTGTTCGTGGGTCATTCATACATGTTCTTTGTCTAGTCCCTTCCCCTTCTTTCCACCATTATCCCCCCTCCTCCCCTCTGTTCACTTTCAGTCTGTTCCATGCTTTTGAATTATGAAAACAGATAATTCCAACATCTTGAAAAACTCTCACTTGTACATTTATATTTCAAACATGGCTTAGAGATCATTAAAAGTAAAATTCAATTGAGTGTGCTCCATTGTCTTTACCATCAATTTCAATTAAACCAGACTTGCTTGGCAGTTTCAGAGAGAAAAGTCTTCAGTTCTTTCCCTTGCTAACATTTTGCTGTTTAGACTTTGTGGTTTTTCTCAATAAGGGTATATTATTGAATATTTAAGAAGACTATATTAAACCTGTAAGTCATCCACTAGGTGATCTTCATCAACACTTACATGGGTAAAGTAGGAGCAAAATGTTGCTTCTCTACCTCCTCAGCAGCATTTGGTGTTGTCAGTGTTACAGATTTTGGCCGCTCTGATGGGTGTGTAGTGATATCTTATTGTTTTCATTTTCCTGATGACGTATGTGGAGCACCTTTACATGTGTTTATCTGCAACCTGTATATCTTCTTTAGTGAGATGTCTCTTAAGAAATTGGCCCATTTTTAAATCAAATTGCTTCTTTTCTTACTGTTGAGTTTTAAGACCTTTTATATATTTTGAATAGCATTCCTTTATCAGACATGTCATTTAAAAATATTTTTCATAGTCTGTGGCTTGCTTCTTATCCCCTTAACACTGTCTTTTGCAGGACAGAAATTTTCAATTTTAATGAAATTTAGCTTATCGATTATTTCTCTCATAGATTATGCCTTTGCTGTTGTGTCTAAGAAGTCATGTCCAAACCTGAGGTCATCTAGATTTTTTCTCATGATATTTCTAGGAGTTTTATAGTTTTGTTTTACATTTAGGTCTGTTATCCATTTTTAGTTAATTTTTGTGAAGGATATGTGGTTGTGTCCAGATTTTTTTTTTGCATGTTGATGTCCAGTTGTTCCACCACCATTCATTGAAAATAGTGGATTTCCTTCATTGTATTGCCTTTGCTCTTTTGTCCAAAGATCAATCGACTATATTTATATGTGTCTATATCTGGGCTATCCATTCTGTTCCATTGATCTTTTTGGCTGTTCTTTCTCTAATACCACGCTACCTTAATTACTGTAGCTTCATAGTATCTTTGTAAATGTCTAAATTGTGAAATATAACAAACATTCAGAAAGCCACATAAAATACAAGTGTTAAGTTTAACAAATAGTACTAAAGTTACTCCCTATATTAATTATCCCTCAGAAGCACTCAATTTCTTTGTTATGTAAATAGACTAATCTGTGGATACTTTTATGATTTGCTTCTTTTACATTATACTTGTAAGATTCATCAATGTTGCATGTAGCTGAGGCTCATATATTTTCATGACTGTATAGTGTTCTGTTATATAAAGGAACCATAATTTATTCATCCAATATTCTCTTGTTATGAAGTTGGAGAGTTTCCAGTTTGGAAATGTTGTAAATAAAGATATGATATCACCACCAACAACAAAAAAGATATTATGAACATTCGTGTACATGACTCTTGGTGCATATAAGCCTGCTTTTCTGTGGGGAGTATACCACAGAATGGAATCCTGGGACATGCATATCTTTAACTTCACTAGATAAGGGGCAGTGTTTGATAAAGTGTATGAAAAGTACATGAGAATTTCTGGGTCCACATCCTGATCAAAAACACATGGTACTGTCAGACTTTTCAGTTTTTTCTAAGTATGGAGGCTCTATAATGGGATCCTTGCATTTCTCTGATTACTAATTAGGATGAGCACTATTTCATATGTTTAGTAGATATTTGAATTTGTCATTGTTGTATTTCTCCATGAAAAGTATTTCTAAAAGTCATTTTCAAGCACCTTTAAGGGTACCAAAGACCATATAAATTAAAATATTTGCCACAACATGTCAATGAGAAAGGCTAATAATACTCAGGGGTACTCAGTGAAGGACCCTTCTGAGAATCTATAGAATATAGAATGCAAATATTAATTTGGACTCAGTGTCACTGTTGTTGTTTCCTATCCTGTAACTTTTTGCATCCCTACCCAACATTTTTATAATTCGGGACTGTTTCTGAGGGTTTTTTGCTTGTTGTTATCCTCATGTGTAAAAGAGATGATGGTAGTGGTTCTTGTACAGGTATGTCTGTGTATGCTTTATCTTTTTTAAAGAGTTAAAAGAATTTTATAGACATTGACTTACCAATCTTCAGAGCATCTTTTTGAAATGGAGAGGGGGCAAGTACATCAACATGTTCCTTATCACTGAAGGAGACAACTCACCCCAGAGGGAAATGGCCACTTCTTTATTGACACAGAACCAAGCTAGGCACAGAACTCGGGGTTTTTAACTCTTAAGGTAATGCCAAATGCACTAGGGACAGTGTCAACTCTTCTAGGCATAAAACATGAGCAGTGTGCATCACATGATTGCTAATGACAACTAACTAAAATATCAAAAAGAAAGATATAGAATAAACTGTATATGCTTTTAAAGATGGTTCTGATAATTTTTAACAATTTGACTGCATTCTTACAGTTTTACTCCTTCCTGAAACCTTTTTAACTCTGTGTATTCTTTAAGTAATTATTAATGCTCTTAAACTGATCAGAAAATAATGATATTACTTTCAAATAGCCAGGCCTTGTGCCTTCTTGCTTCCCAGTCTCATTCCATCCAATCTCTCTCAAAGGTTTAGCAGTGAAGCGTGCAGCCGAACATGATGAGTAGGAGTCTGAACATTCAGTGCTGGCCTCTCACCTTGTCCCCACCTTCATTCACATGGACTTTCTAAAAGACTCTCCTTTTCAGACTCTTAAATATAATTTTAATGTATTATAAAAAAAATCTTGGATTTATAACACTTCAGTTTATAAAAGACTCCTCCTCACAAGTTGTAAAGGGTGCAAGAACAGTGAAACCCAAGATAAAATGGCATTCTTAAATTCACTCCACCATTATATGGCAAATTTAAGATAAACAACCTGATTTTGTAACAACCAGACCAGTGCTTCTTCTGTAGGAAGCATAATACAATTGTAAAAAGTACAAACTGACTGAATTTCACCTCCACATTATCTAGCTGAGTTACTTTGGGCAAGTTACTAAAGTTCTCTATGCCTCATTTTCCCCAGCAATAAAATGGTTATAGTAAAAGTTGTGAGGATTCCATGAATTAATACATATGGAAACACTCAGAACTGAGCCTTTTATTTATACCTCATATTTGGTTTTCTTATTTAGTTGCTTAGGTTAGAATTTCCTGAGCAGCATTAGCTAATGAAGCCAGTAAAGCAGCTTTGTCTTGTTTCATATTTGCATCATTGTTAATTATAAATGTTAAATGAAAGTTATTCACTAGCATGATAAGGAACCATTCTTCTATTCTTATTGTAATACTAGGAGTCCTATTTTACCATCAACACTTTAACAAGTATGATGGTTTACATTATAAATATTATCCAATGATTAGAAAAGATGTGGATTCAATTTTATACTATAGGATACCATTATAGAATAAATATGATTTTGAGGAAAATATAAATAGAAAACTGTTTAATAATTAAACTACCCAGTGATAATTATATGACTGTATTTACAAATGTAGAAGAAATACATACAGGAGGATTGAACTTAAGAGGTAGGTCAGATAGCAAATCTACTTTCCTTACCACATTTCTTCTTGCCCATACAACTCAGAATATTTGATAGCAAAACAATTTAAAATCCTATTGATATTGAGTAAAATTTATACAAAACTAAAACAGACCAATTTGTCTGCTGCTTATCATGTATGTTTATAGAAAGCGAAACTGAACAGCAGGAAGTTACTACTCCTTAAAGATAGAACACCATCCTCCTTTCTTTTCTGAAATGGGGAACTTCAATAATTGATACCCTAGTCCTTCCTCTAACAATTTTGTAGTTTCTGTAAACTATTGCTTAAATAATCTTTGGTTCCCATACCATATATTTTAATGATTTTTAAGTTTTTTCAAATAAATTAATGAGTTTTCATGCTGCAGATGACTTGGCATCATTTAAAAGCATGAATTCTTGGAAATAGTAGAAATTTATGCTTTTTCCTCATTGTTCTATAGGCAATAAATTTCTAATAAGAATAATCAATAATTTTGAGTATTAATGTTTACTTGAAATTAATCTATCCATGTTTTATTAGAAGTGTCTAACACATAAACTTCTTGGAATGTTGATGAAGACTTTTATTATTATTCTCCTCTGAATGGTTGATAGATAGTACCAAACCATGATTTTATTTTTAAAGTTTTACCTAGTGAATTAAGTGAGATAAGATTATGTATTTATGTACTGCCTCCTTTGTAGCAATAGTACAGATATTGAATTATAGTGAGTTTCATGAATCTAGTGTAAGATTAAATAGAATATTGGGAAAGCTTCATATTTCCTATATGTGAATCTGACTTCCATGCCTGTCAAGATTGGTACATGTTCAAGTTTGTTTTCAATTAACTTCAGAGAAGATCAAAACCAGGAATCATCTGTATAATTGCTCTCACAGGATAGCTATTTGGGGTCCCTGTTTTGCCCTGCAGCCTTTTCCTAAAGAGAAAGCTGCATTTCTCAGCTTCCAAAGAATTCTTTTTTACAACTTTAAGTAGTGAGTGGCAAGAAACAATACGAAGATGTTGTTAGATGGGGAGATACACCCAGTAACCATCTGGTGAGCATTCTGGAGAATGGAGACAAATACCACACAATAAAGGAGTAAAGTCACTTTGCAGGAAGTTTGGCTTTGAGGATTGATTTAAGGACTCTAAGAGCAGACCATATTATAGTGGTCAGTTCAGCATAAGTCTTTGGGTTTGTAGTAAATTGCAGATTATTTGCCGTAGATGGGCTCTAAAGATCAGTTTAGAAATGAGGAAACTGAGGCCCACAGAGCTCCAGTGGCATTTCCATAACATTTATTTGAGCCACATGTCAGAATCCACATTCCAAAATGTGCAACTGCTGTCTTACAGAATTTGCAATGACACATGCTGAGGGCATGCAGGAAATGCACCAGGGTGAAGCACTAGGAATCAGGTCAGTAGCTTGAGACAGTGCAGTCTACTATGAAGTCTTCAGCTTCCCTGACCCGAACAAGAGTGGGAAAATGGACAACGTGTGTGCGTATGACTATAGCATCCCTTTCCTATGTAGTATGTTTTAGGTTATACAGATGAAAGTCATAGCCTACTTTGGCCAATAACAGTTCCTAGTGTTACTTCTTTATAAGAATGACTCTCTTTTTTTGGTATTTCAAACTTTTTAGAATATCAGGTCAATGAGATGAGACTCAGTTATGCTCAAAAAATTAAATATGGGCATATGTTTAGAAAAAATACAAATTTTTTACAGTGATGATCATTGGGTTGTAGAACTATACACGTTTTTTCTTTATTTTCATTACTTTTTCTGTATTTCCTAAGATTTCTACCATGAAATTTCCTTTAATGTATAATTTTATTAGGTTAGTAAATAGGTAAGTTCTTTCATGTCATAAAATACTTAAAACATTAAGAATATGGAGAAGTGTTCCTTCCCACTCATTTAGTTTGCCTTTAGAAAATAACCACCTAGCAATGGGTACAATTTGGTATACTGTCCTTTATGAATTTTTAACAAAATATTTATATTCTAAAATTATAGGAAATTTTTTATCTAAAGTGGTATACTACACATGTCACACTATTACTGACTTTTGTATTTAATGTTTTGGAGATTAGGTTATTTAGCACATATAAGTCTATATCATATTCTTAAATTGCAGCATATGTATTTCAAATCTTTTATTTATTGTTTTCCTACTGATGGACTTTTTATAATACAAACAGTAGTGCAGTGAACATTGGTGTGCATGCTTGTTTATGTATTGCATTGATTTTTAAGTCAGTGAATTAGTTATAAAGATGTAGTTATAGATGTAGTTATAAAGATGCAGATCTTTCTTTTCAGTTAAAAAAAAAGACAACAAGCAGGGAGATGGACACAGAGAAGAAGAGTTTAAAGGAGTGTTCTGGAGCACAGAATATTTACCCTTTGTGTCTCATTGAACTTCACAAAAGGCTCAGACACTCATCCAAAAATGGCAACTCCACCGTAAAACAGATTTTTTAGGGATTCAGGGGCTCCTAAGAAAAAGTTTTGGGTGAAAACCTACACTACTAAGATGATTTTTGCCTATATTGTTTTTGTGCAAGAAAGACACCTCTGCTCTACAGCCAGAAGGTTGGTTGCTCAATTGGGGTAGGAAAGGGAGGGGCAGGTGTCTGATGGATGGGAAGGACAGGCCCTTGGCCAGTCCCATCCCTGAGTCACCTGTCCTACCCCTGCAGCAGTCTTCTGGAACAGTTGACTGATCGTATGTGCGTGGTAGCCCTCAGGTATGTTTGAGGAAAGAAAACATTTGGAACTCTTGCCAAATCTTGAAAATCAGCTGTCAGTCTTACACGTGTACAATATGGTATAACTGCTTCAGATGCCAACAAATCCCTCTCATAATTCAAAACAAATCTGAGAAAAATGAGAATTTTTTTCCCTAGAAAAGCAGCATGACAAAAAAGAAATTTTTTTAAATTAAGTTTACTGGTGTGACATTGACTAATAACATTATGTAAGTTCCAAGTGTACAGTCCTCTGATATGTCACTGTATATTGCATTGAGCGCTCACCACCCATAGTTCACAGTCTAGTCTCCTTTCATCACCAGACATTTGACCCTTTTCCCCTCTTCATCCTCTTCCCACGCTAAAAAAGAATTTTTGAAATTATGGTTGCATTGACCATACCTTAGAGACAAACTCTTAATGTATTTAAAACTTCAGCTTACCAATAACTGAGTCAATATTTTTATCATTTTGTTAAATATCCTATGCAGACAGTCTGCTAAGAGCTTTATGCATAGGGCTTTTTTAATATTCAGAAGAACCCTATAAAAGCTATCACAATTTTACAAATAAGAAATCTGAGACCAGAGAGATTAAGTAAGTTGACCAATTGTCACATGGCTTATAAGTGGCAGAGCTAGGATTTCAGACCAAGTTTTTATATATTTAAAATTTTAGCTGTTAACACTGCACTGGAAATGAACTCTTATTTAGTTAGTAATCAAATGTTTTCATGTTGGTGGCAATTCTAGCAAGAATAAAACGTGTCCCACACTATATGTGTTGTAGATTAGTACTTTTAATGTTAATGGGGCATGTTAATGATTTGAATTATGGTATCTTTTATAGGATATTGAAATGCTGCATGATAGAGAAGACTGTGCAGCAGTAAGAAAGATACAGTTTTTGCTTTTATTTGTGTCAATCATGCTATCCTGTCTGAGCCTTCAAGAGAGGGTGACAGGGTGGAGATAAGCATAGTAGATTAGTTGGTATGTGTTATCCTGAAATCTGAGTTATTTGACATTTTTAAGGGTAAGCATTGATTGAGCTCTATGAACATAAATTGGCAAGAAAAAGTAATCCATCTGCTCAATAACAATTCTTTGCTCTTGGCAAAGAGCATTTGTTTCAACTTGAGAGTTATAATCATATTTATCAAACTTGCTTATTGCATGAACGGAGTATAAATGGTCAGACTCATGAAGGTGTACGTTTGTGGTCACCAGGTGCTCCTCAGGTTCCTCGTTTTTATTGCTAATGTGGTTAGCTTATTTTTTTTCTGTTTCTCTTATTGCCACTGGAGACTTCAGTCTAGTAATTTCTGTGATTATACAACAATATTCTTAAACCAATTGCTTATACAAAGTACAAATCAGAGTCTTTTTAAATTAGATTTTTTAAATATTTTTTCTCTAGCCTTAAATTGCAATGTTTTACTAATGGGAATATGTTATTCTTTTATTTGCCAAGAAGCTCCACTTACAGCTGGAGAAATGTGTTGTTTTCCTACTTATAAATATCAGTGTAAAGTAGGTATTGTATAAAATCTAAATCACTGATGTAAAAACAGCCTTTTAGTTTACCAGGGGATTCTATTTTGTTAGCTTAAGGGAGCCATAGTGTTCTTTTGCCTCTTCAATCTTCCTTCCTCAGGCAGTTGCTCAAGAGCTCCAGAGTAAAGCGCAATTCTTGAAAAGGGCTTTCTAGAAGGATCTACGATGACATTAAGGACTTCAAGCATCATAAAGTAAAAAAGTGGAGAAATAAATGACCTCATTAATATAGAATGACATTTTATGTTAAATCATGTAGAAAAATAGTATTAGTCTTTTAAAAATACAAACACATTTATAATTTGAAAATATGGATAAAAATAAATAGGTTGTGAAAATATTAGAAAAATTAAGACAGTATTCTAAGAGATTAATACTTATGTCTACCTGTTATTAATCTTAGAAAAATGGTGAGAAACTTTTATATGCTCTATATTTGTAGGAAGTAGTAATAGATTTTGAAATCATGCCATATTATAGAAAGTCCTTTCTGCTTACATACCTGATTCCAAATAAGCAGATGTTTGAAGAAAATCTGATTTCATTTATAAGAAAGGCCATATATCGGCATGCCCTCCCTGGAACACACCCGTGCCCTACTTCTGGGCACGTACTTTAAAAACAAAAAAAACCCTCTGGGGGCCCCCATGGGACTTGCAACCCAGGGAACAGCAGGCAGCAAAACCCCTGAACTTGTCTCCAAGGCCCCTTCTCTCTGAAATCTCAGTGAGCCAACAGCAGCTCCGCCTTGGCTCATTTCTTTCCTGTAACATTTCTAGGGAGCCGAAGCAGCCCGGCCTAGCCTCTCCTGTTGTTTCTCCTGTCCCAGGCCCTTCCCTGTTTCACTGTCCTTAGCTTTAATAAACATACTCTCACAATCAAAGGAAAAAATAGAAAAGAAATGCAGTATATTAATAAATATCTATTTACTTGAGTGACAAAATAAACAAGATTTGGCAGAATGAGTTTTATTTGCAACAAACATGCATGCCAATAATTTGAAAGGTTAAAACACAACAGATTCTCCAAAAGGCATCCAGCTGACTGAAGAGTAGTTTTGTATAATCTCAAATACTGAATAATAAGTATATTTACCCACTGTTTAAAAGAGAAAACTGAAACAGGAAGAGAAATTAAAGTTGAAAAAGGAGGAGTTTTAAATAATCTAACCCAAAATGTGATGACTTTTCAAAAGAATAAATTCTCTAATATAAACTAAGCCAAAATGAGATTAGTCATAAATTATATATGGTATATTATTTTTCTTTTTATTTTCCACTCATTCCCCATTAGGTGGTTTCTGTTTCTAGATATCATTCCATGTCATTTCTCCCATCCTAAACCTGTGGTAAACAGGCATAATTAAGATACTATGCTTTTTCTGTAGAACTCAGAATTCTTAATAAAGTACTTCAAAGGAACCTCTAGCAAAGATTGGAATTGAATCCTAATTGTATTCCCTAGATCTGAAAAGTTCTTTTCATACTTGCTCTTAAGAAAATAATCTGTATCTATAGTGAGAAGTAAGGAACTGTGTGATATAATTTAAAAATGCTCTAAAAGAAGCCAGAACATTATGTCTTAGTTCCGGTTCTGTCATTAAGAATGGAATCTTTGACAACTTATAACTTCTCTAGGACTGATTTCCAATCTGTAAAATTCAGCCAGTTAGTCTGGACTCTCTTTCTAAAATCCTGTTCAGTTTCAACTTTTTGTATTCTACACCTTGAATAACTCCCAAAGGCTACTCACCATTCCCTACATAAACATTATTTTTACATCTGCAACATTTTGCACGTTCTCTTTTTTCAGCCTGGGATGCCTTTTGTCACCTTTGCAGCCTAACAAAACTACCACTCCTCAGGCAAGACCTGCCTCAGAGAGCAGCTCTCTAGCTCTGAAGGCTTCCCCAGTTCCTCCTAACTCACGGGTCGAGTGGGTTGTTCTCAGCTTTGTGTCTCTGATATAGATCAGTTCTCATTGCTTCATAGTTATGAATCTGTTTTTCTAGGAAATCCTGTAAGGAAGGGACTCCGACCCTTGGAATTTGTTCTCTCAGGGATATGGTGCTTCACACATATCTACTGTTCAATGGGAGCTTATTGAATTGATATAGTTAAAGATCAGAATGTGCCTGTTTTAAGTTCAAAGCTAGTAATTGAAGAGTGTTCTTTATGAGATTTTAAATACATGTATTTTTGTGGAATAGTCAGAGTACGTTTCATTGCAACTCCTCCTTCTAAGTATTTTGTGACTTGTGTACATTCTAAATCACAGGAACCTCAGATAACTGACTGAGATTTCAAATCACTCATCCTAAAGATCTTGCAGGTCGGTGATTAATACACTAACAAAGAAAGAGCTCATCCCAATAAGTAAGGAAAACATTAAGGTATTGTTGTTAAATCATCAGAGAAATTCAGACAATTTACAAAAGAAGATACATAAATGACGTTAGAATATTAAAAAACATTGGGACCTCTGGCTAAAGATAGAATAATTAGCACATTCATTGAACATCTCTACATTCTGAAAATTGTAAAAAAAAAAAAACTTCTTAAAGCACAAAACACAATGACAAAGAAAATGGGAAAGAAGTACCAACAACAGAATTCTGGAAGCTGGAAAACAAATGGACAGGTGGTGACTGCCCTAGCTGACAGTTAGAGCTGAGTCCTGTGCTAGCATTGGAGAAAGCCAAAAAAATGATCCTGTGACTTGTGCAAAATGACCCAAAGACTCAAAAATCAGCCATACCCAGTACCTTAAAAAGTGGGGTAAAGATTAAAATTGTTTAAGAAGCAGGGAGGCCGGCAGATCCCACATTATGTTCTGTGGAGCAGTGTGACAGTCCCTCATTCATCCCAGTGAGATTTGACATGTATTCTCTGAAGGGCATATAAAACAATGTCTAGACTGAGGGACAACAGGCAAAGCTGAAGACTGAGGTGCCGTGCTGAAAATGAACCAATTTTTTAGGACACTTCCAGGGAAATAGAGCAAAAAGTTGGAGAAATAGAAAACAGAAGTAAATGAGAAAATCAGAGGGCCAGTCCAAAAAATCTAACATCCAAATAACAGAAATCCTAGAAAGATGAGAAAACTGTAGAAGAAAAATTCAGCCAGTTAGGCTAGACACTCTGTGTGTGTGTACACACACACATACATATATACATATATGTAAGTATATATATATAAAATATATACGACTTATTCTAAGGATCATCATCAGGTCATATACAAAGGGTCAAAAATCAAAAGGGCATCAGACTTCTCAAGATTCACATTGAAAACAATGGAGCAATGCCTTTTAAATTTTGAAGGAAGATGATCCTCAGCCAAGAATTATTTATTCAGCCAAACTATTAATCAGGAGTGAGCATAGAATAAAGACAATTTCAAAGAAACATAGCCTCAGAAAATTTGCCTCTGATGCATGCCCACTCAGGAAGCTACTGGAAATGAGCTCACCAAAATGAGAGAGAAAGCTCCAAAAACATTATCTTCAGGATAGTGATGAAGGAACGTCCCAAAGTGACAGCTGTGCAACAGACCCAGAGAATACAATCCAAGGTCAGAAGAGGCCTTTGGGAGAGATTTAATCAAGAAAATGAATTCGATAAAATTCTTGATGCATTTGAACCACACTTAAAGGAGATCTTTGCAGGTGGGGCAAAGTCAGGAATAGAATTAGTTACAATTATATAAAAACCCAAGGAAAGAAACAAAAGACAAGAATTTTCAACTATAAGAAAAAGAAAAACTTGTGAAGAAAATGAGAAGTAATTGGAGTACATCGCACATTTTTAGCTGCTTCTAGTTTTTCATTAGTACTACTAATATAAACCCAATAACTATAACTAAATTGCAATAGAGATTTGAAGGATTGAAGATTGTAAGTGTAAATGGATAAAGAGCTAAATTTTCATCTCCCACAATCACCAATGCCTATAACTGAAATGTCAGAAAGTGGCGATACAGATATGTCATTTAGAGATAAAAAGTACTATAACAAATAAATCAGCTAAAAGATATGAAAGTGGCTACCTCTGGGGAGTGGGAGCTAAATATATGTATATAGTACAGGAGATATTTTAAAAATATTTTAGTACTATTTAAATCTTTATGCCCATATATAATTTTGCTAAAAATTAAATTTAAATTTAAAAATTGATCACACTTACTTGTAGTAAGATATACAAATTAAAACAAAACTAATATATTTGCAGTGTTTATGTATTTACAATGTTTTATAATGTGTTGATGAGAATATATGTGAATTTACTTCTAAAAGTAGAAATTGGTATGAGATTTCTAAAAAACATCTAAATAGTACTTCTCAAATAGTACTTCTAAAAGTGGAAATTGGTATGATATTTCTAAAGAACAATTTGACAGTACCCATCCAGAGACTTAAAAATCTCTATTCTCTTTCATCGAATAATTCCCTTTTTGTAAATCTCTCTTAAAGATCTACTCAGGAAAAAACAGATTGGGCAGAAATATATCAAAATGTTCACAGTGGTTATCTCTGAATGGTAGAATTATTATAGGTAATAAAACTATGAATATTTTTCTATTTTTTCTCTTGCACTCCTCTGCACTTTTTCCAAATTATCTATAATGAAGAAGGCTACTTTCAAATTCAGAAATTAGAGCAGTAAATGTTTTTAATTTTTAAAAATCTTGGTCCTCATAACAATTATTTATTGAGACACCACCAGACCAGATTAATAGTGCCAAGGCTGGATGAAGGCAAACATGGCCATCTGGAACCATGAGTCATTCGAGCGCTATGGACAAGAGGCTCCGTGCAAGTGCAGGCCGTGTTGACAGTGGCTGCTGTTTTCATCATTGCTCAGGAATCTCCCGGAAAAGAAGGAGAGGGTTCCCCGTTGGGTGGGAAAGCAACTCCCTGCCCTGGCACTGAATTCACAAATAGAATGAGTGATAAGGAGAGGGTTTTATTAGGGTGGAAAATTATGATTCCAGTGATGATAGGAACACCACTGAAATATCCCTGGGCTAATTTGCATCTTCTGAACCTGCTGGAGCATTCAAGGTCTCTCATGCAACATGTTTCCTGTTAACTGTTCTCATTTTTTGTCCAATGCTGTGAAATCTGTTGATCTTGATTTACCAACTCTCTTAATACTGAATTGTTGTAAAAGAGACACGTGTTTCAATGACATGGGGAATAGAGAATGCATAAAGAGAAAGAAGGATTTTAATTGATTTTTAGAATGCTTTCCTTTATATATCCATTGAAAGAAGAGGCAGAAAGACAGATTATTCATGATAGACAACACTGTGCTCCAACTGCCCAGATCTATCTGCCATCCCTCCCAGAAACCATTTTAATTGTGGCCACTTGAATTTGCACACTTTGTTCCTTCTCTCTGGACCACTCTAACAAACGTTTTCTGTCTAATAAACTCTACTTGCTCTTTCAGACCAAGTTGAAATGTTCCTTCCAGTGTGAAAACTTCTATGACTTCAGAAAATAACAATTATATAAGTGCAATTTAATGAGCTGCCTGGTCATTTAGTCAATTCTCATACAATCACATAAGCAAGGTAGTCTTATCCTCACTTTACAGAGGAAACTGAGGTTTAGAAGACGAGTAACTGGCTAAAGAGCACATAGCTGTATTTGAAACTCAAACCCAAAGCCAGAACTTCCTGCTTAAGACCCCTTTTTGTAATCCACATTACCCACTGCTCCGGCTTTATATTTATCTTCCTCATTGCAATGAGTCTTCCTTAACAGAAGATAAATTATCTATTTCTGGGGGGGTGGCATTTTCACATGTAACATTAATCATATTTAAATTGTTTATTTAACTTTCCTTATTTGACTGTATGCTCCACAGGGCAAGGTCCTTAAGCACAGAAACCAGATGTATTTTATTCATCATTGAATCCAACACATGTCAGTGTCTGACACAGAAATCACCCAATATATATTTTTGAATTAATAAGCAAATTAACCAGCAAATGAGTGAACTAATGAATGAAGCAGGACTGAGATCCAGCTCCTAGCAAAATAATACTTTTTTATTATTACAAATAATAAAACAAAACTTGCATTGTTTCCATTGTCTAAATAGACAGTGATTTCTTAAGCTCATGTGAAGTACACTACCGATACCAACAATTATATTCACCAAACTAAAATCTATGCCCTTAGGGAATCTTAGCATGCTGGCAATATGTGTTAGGGGCAAGTTCTACCTTTTTTATGAACAAAGATACTGAGACTTCAAAATACTCATCTGTAGAGCTGTCAGATTTTGCACTTTATATATATCAGCATTTTTAAATCTAGAGCTCAAGTAGGCAGTGTAAGCAATGGATCTCAAACCATGGGGGTTTGTGTTTTACCACTGTAGGGCACAGGTGGCAAACACAAGGCCCAAGGGCTGAATCCAGCCCTCCACCTTGTTTCTATCTGGCGGCAGCGCTGAGCTCTCACTTAACTGTTAGGGAGTAGTTACATTTACACAGTCCTAAAATTACATTTGGCCCTTTGAAGGCAACTATGAGGGTGATGTGGCCCCCAGTGAAAATGAGTTTGACACCCCTGCTGTAGGGTGTACAATGGAACTTCATTTCTGTGGTCCTGGGAAGTTTTCATAAGTGTTGAGTTATTAAAAACTGACCATATAAGAGTAACCTAAAAAGACTGCACAGATTACAAGGTGCTTAGCCTGTAATTATAATATAATTAAATTAATAAATATGTTTATTTGATAACTTTAAAAAGTCTTAAAGTCTAAAAATAGTATGCTTTTCCTAAAGAAAGCCCTAATATGATAAAGTCCATGTCCCACTTTTCTTCCTTTTTTAAAAAAATTAAAGCACATGACAAACAAGTTATAGCAGAAGGTGGTAAATTATTTCTTGTGCAACAGCACAATCCCACATCAGCTCTAAATACAAAAGAATAGACAAAGGGATGATGGCACTGATTTCAGTTCTCACCCAAATAAGGCAGTAAATTGAAGTAAATCAGTTTTTTTCCTCTAATCTTATATAGAAAAAAAGTTGTATCATATGGCAAACCCATATGAATCCAATCTGTTTGGTTTATTCATCTTTGCAGTGACATTCAGACTACAGAAATTGTATCAGAAACCTAGTCAATATTTCAACACCATCACATAGGCTAGAAATGTGATAAAGTATGTGATAACTTACCGCGTTTAAAAAACAAAACTGTACTGATTGGGACAGGGTGTTGATCACATATCCTTTCTTCAGAGACCTATGGCTATTTTCTTTTTTCCTTTTTTCTCTCTCTTTTTTATTGTTGTTCAAGTACAATTGTCTCCATGTTCCCCCTACCACTCAACCATCCCCACCTCAGCCATCCCCACCTCCCACCATCCATCCTACCCCACTTTGGCTTTGTACATGTGTCCTTTATACACAATCCTTGATGATCCTTCCCCCTTTGCCACCCCCACCTACCTCCCCTCTGGTTACTGTCAGTTTTGGCTTTACTTCAATGTCTCTGGTTATATTTTGTTTGCTTGTTTGTTTTGTTGACTAGGTTCCACCTAAAGGTGAGATCATATGGTATTTGTCTTTCACCACCTGGCTTATTTCACTTAGCATAATGCTCTCCAGATCCATCCATGCTGTTGCAAAGGGTAGGAGCTCTTTTTTTCTGCTGCATAGTATTCCATTGTGTAAATGTACCATAGTTTTTTTATCCAATCATTTACTGATGGGCACTTAGGTTGCTTCCAACACTTGGCTATTGTAAATTGTGCAGCTATGAACATTGGGGTGCATAGGTTCTTTTGAATTGATTTCAGGATTCTTAGGGTATAATCTCAGCAGTGGAATTGCCAGGTCAAAAGGTAGTTCCATTTTTAGTTTTCTGAGGAAATTCCATGCTGTTTTCTATAGTGGCTGCACCAGTCTGCATTCCCACCAACAGTATACAAGGGTTCTCTTTTCTCCACAACTTTGCCAGCACTTGTTTGTTAATTTGGTTATGTTGGCTATTCTGACTGCTGTGAAGTGGTATCTCATTGTGGTTTTAATTTGCATCTCTCTGATGGCTAGTCTTGCTGAGAATCCTTCATGTATACATAGTATTGGAAGTCCTAGCCACAGAAATCAGGCAAGAAAAAGAAATAAAAGACATCCAAATTGGAAAGGAGGAAGCAGAATTGTCATTGTTTGCAGATGACATGAGTGTGTGCATAGAAAATCCTATAGACTCCACCAAAAAACTACTCAACCTCATAAGCAAATTTGACCAAACAGCAGAATACAAAGTCAATATTCAGAGATCAAAGGCATTTTTGTACACAAACAATGAAATATCAGAAACAAAAATCAGGAAACAATCCCATTTGATATAGCAACAAGAAAAATAAAGTACCTAGGAATAATCCTAACCAAGGATGTAAAAGACCTGTACTCAGAAAACTACACAACACTGAAGAAAGAAATTAAGGAAGACACAAATGAATAGAAGCATATACCATGTTCATGGATTGGAAGAATTAACATCATCAAAATGTCTGCACTACCCAAAGCAATTTATAGATTCGATGCAATCACTATTAAAACACCAATGACATATTTCACCTATGGCTATTTTATACCTTCAACTCGTTCTCCATAAAGGCATATTTTCTCTTCTATTCTCCATAGAATGAGAAGGAAAAGAAGAAAAATCAATGTCTGAAAAATAAAAATCTCTCTATGCTCCCCTACCACTTGAGGATATAACCAGCTTCCTTCACTAGTCATTTATCTTTATGATTCTCTCCTGTCCATCTCTCCAGCTTCACCTCACATTGTCCTCCCATGCATGCAACCTCTTCTGTGACAAGGTCAGTGTCCCCATGACTTTGAACCTTTGTCCATGTTATTCTCTCTGTCTGGGACCCCTTCCCATCTACTCCTCTTCTCCAATTCTACTCTTATTCCTCTTCTCTGCAACCAGTCCCTCCTGCTTTTGGATATATCAAGAATTGCCTCCCACTAGGAAGCTTCCCACCCCAAGACCAAGTTAGATGACTCTGTTCTGTATGCGCTGTTGGAGCCCTCATCACTGTGCAATTGTAGTGGCACACTAGGATTGTTTGTTAGCTTCTCTCTCTTCATGATTTTGAGTTTCTTAAGAGCAGTACCTTATCTATTTATCTTTGCCTGTCCAGAATTCAGTATATACTGTGTTCAGTATATACTGTATGTTCAACAAATATTTGTGAAATGAATCAATGCTTTTTCTTAGTAGAGTCAATGGGGCATATTTTTTAGAAGAGAATCAGAAAACCACAGGGGAAAAAATGTGGACCACCTTTGAAGCTTCTTTTACTTGCGTCACTTTTGTGCTCCTTATAAAATAGGAATATCAATTCTCAGATCCTATCAAAGGAGGCCTAGTTATCAAGGAAGAAAACAAATTAGTAAAATTGACTTTCTTATAACAGAGTCCCAAGTCAAGATCAATATTATGTTGAAATGTCTCAATACCTTCTAAATATTGATGCACATGATGTCATGATTAAAATAATATGAGCCAAAGGAAGGAATGGGGTTTCTAGGTTTTCAGTGTACTTCTTGACAAAATATTTTGTTGGTGTACCATCTCTTGACAATTACTTCCTGATCTTATTTTCCAAGGAAACATTAGATTTAAGATGTTTATTCTGCAAAAGAAAGTTTGTGATATTTTATTTTCATTACAAATATAACACGTAGATCACATTTATCCTTTGTAGACAGGGAATGAAAAGAGTTTTGTGTATAGAAAGAAGGTGAATCCCCAAAATATGAAAATTGGGCATTGTTGAACTTGAACTTAGTATGTAAGGCAAGCATAGAATCCACTGACTTATTTTAATGAAACTAATTTCCTTTCTGTTATGAAGGTCAGGCAGCCTATGGACATTTGTACAACTGAAATGCTTCTTACTCTTGGAAGGCAGACTATTTTTGGAAGCATAGAAAAAAAGTCAGTGCCTGAGAAGAAAACTAAGCATGGAGAGGGGATCATCACTGATGGATGTATTAATTCATGGGTTTCTAATTCTTTCATTAAATACATTTTTAAAGTTATCTGATAAATAAGTAAAAACAGATGGTTTATTGATAGAGAGGAGTAAAATAACTCTCGTTAGAAAAAGAACCAGACTGAATTAACAAATCACCATGTGGTGTGGGATATTGAAAATGCACTGCCGATAGTTTTATAGTTTATTGTGATAAAATACTGGAGCATGCCTATAGGATCTGATGGCACACCTAAGTGTAGCTGGGTCAGAGATGGTGCTGCATGGTTTTCTTAGAGCTGTGTATTCTACCTAGCACAACATGGACCAATTTGGATTTGGCTAGGACTTTCTAATGGTAGCTTGCAGAACTCACTTGAAAGATTAACAAGAATGTAAATGTCACGTTGGCTAATAGGCCTACCAATTGATTTTAAAAATAAGGAATGTTTTGAATATATTTTAACAAAATTTGGTATAATGAAGGGGACCTGAAATATATCATATTTTGGATCTTAAAGCTGGATTTTTATTTCTTTCCAGATTTTGTCTCTGTCAGTCTCTCTCTCTGTCTCCTCCCTCCTTTCTTTCCCTCTCCCCTTACACCCCAGTGAGAACCAAGAGAAACCATATCTTTTTCTCATGTTTCTCTATTAATGACAACAACAATAAAACAGTTAAACTCTGGCCACAATCCAGGTCAGCTTTTTAATTTAAATACCCTTTTCCTTAGAGGTTCCTTGGAATTAAGTTCTTATTTCTGTACCTTCACTTTTGTATTTCTGAATGATATTAATCAATTTAAGATAAGGATTTCAAATTCATACTAAAAACTGATACTATCCCATTCTCACTTTTTTTAGCTTCCTTATTTTTCATTTCACATACTACTGCTACTGCTACATAAACTGATTATCTCAAATTTTATCTTCTCTTTTATATTAAGGCAATCATTAACATTGCCTTGCTTAGAGACTGATACTCTGGGTGTCAGAATAACCTGAGGCATAGAATAGTTTGAGTCAATTTATTGGTAGTTTTGATTATGTATATTGGTTTTATAACCTTCCATGCATACTAGATCGCTTTCTAACCTGGTCTTGGCCCTGGCCCAGACCCTCGTTCTGGCCCATCTCAAAATATGACTAGAGTAATTACTGGTTGACACTTAGACTCATGTCTTCAAGTTTGGTAATCTGAAGGAAAATTTCCAGAAACATTTGTAATAAGGACATTTAATTAAGAGCTCATGTTGACTCAGGAATGTTATGTACAGCATTGATCTGTAGTGTAGCTAATAAATTCATTATGTTGCAAATTATAAGTGATTTGTTAGTACATTGGCCCATAAGCATGAAACCTGCCTCAACAAGAATGTTGAAAGAGGCCAGGCAGTGAAACTTTCATCTCCACTGGGAGTGAACTAGCTTGCCAAATCTGGGCCATCAGTCATTGTAAATGTGTTCAAAACAAATCATACATCTTCCACAGTTCGTTGTATTCACTAGCACTTTTGAAGTCAACAGTCCAGAGTAGTCACTTTTGGCCAAGTTTTCAATAGTCTGTGGTTTGGGCAGTGTGCCTCGGCTGTCTTTTCAAGCATGTGTTCTCAGGTAGTTGTACTCCATGGGCCAGTTCAACCAAATCTGAAAGGACAAAAGGGCAGCCTTGTTTATAAAAAAGGACCCTAGAGTGTGTCTTCGAAATTGTTGTCTTCAAAATCAAATTGTCTAAAATGTCTCTTAGAATCACTTAGAGCTTGAACACATGAATAGAAGACTGAATTGCTCACTCACGTATGTGCTAATGCTCATTTGCAGGCAAAAAAGTACATTTGAGTGTCATTTGTGCATCTGTGAATGTATGAAGTGTGTATACAGAGGGAGGGCAGGAAAGAATGCTCAACTGTGAAATAATTTAATTACTCATGGTCACTGTTTTGATTGCCTGTTAAAAGACACCTTTTACTTGGAAATAATTTTAAACTCAGTGGAAACTTCATGAATAGTACGAAGAACACATGCATATTCCTCAGCCTGATTCACCCACTGTCAACATTCTTCCTCAAGTGCTTTATTACGTTCTGCTTCTCTTTGTGCACACGCGCACGCACACACACACATACACACTATTATTCTCTCAACCACCTGAGAGAAAGCTGCACACATCATGGCCCTCCGGCCTCAGATGAATGCCTCCCAAGAACAAGGACACTTTCCTGTATAACCAGAATGCAGTCACAAACATCTGATTGCCTTTGAATATTTCATCGTGACTTATTTATACCTTTGTACCTCAAATTCTAATCCAGATACTGAAACTGTTAGAAGGAACAGTTCGAGTATCTTTTAAAAACTCATCTCACTGATATTTAAAAATGTACAGACATGTCATGTCAATATACAAGAAATGACTAAATGCTGACTTTAGGGAGAATAGATGAGTTAATGCAGATAAGATTTCCCTTAATTAATAAATCTTCTCTGTTTAGTGATGCATCTTATCAATAGCATTATGGGTAGCCAACATTCATTAGGACAAACAGAACATTTTGCCTTTCTGTATTTTTGATGCTGTTTTTCCTTTTATAATGACATAACCCCAGATTTTGAAAGATTGAAGTAGTTCTACTTAGACAATGCCCTTACCTTGCTCCCTGACAGCCTGCAATAGAGAGGCGGAGGCGACACTGACAGTGCTGAATGGGTTGAGAGTGGTCAGGGGTCTTGTGGGTAATCATCCCCTCACTGAGAGTGTCAGGTCTCTCCCCAAAAAGTTCTTAGAACTATTTTTATTTCCTATCTTAATCTTTTAAATGCAGGTTTAGACTTCATTTAACAAGTAGAACTGAGATCTATGCTTCATAATCTATGCACTTAATTTTGTTCATTGACATTTCTCACAGTTGCAACTTTTCCCAAAGAGTGCTTGAGCATGCGTATCCTTCTCCATCCAAGTATTTCCAACAATATGTCTATGTATTAGGGATTCTAAGGAAGAAAAGCAGTGCTTCAGAGAACTGGAATGTGCAGCAAGATTCTCTGTAGGAAAAGAGTGTGATGCTAGAGCAATTTGTGAAAACAAGTCCTTTGGTAACTGTGCTAGACAATATAGAGGCACTGTCCTGCAAAGTCATTTGGAGGCTGTGAATACATCCAGGGACAATGAGTACACAGAGGTGGGCCTCAAGTGTGTACAAATAATAAGTTTCCTACCTTGGGCATACTCTTTATTTAATCATTGCACAGATTTATACTGAGGGACACTGCTGGGAATTTGGTAATAAATGAGATGGCCTTGTTCTATAACCTCATGGAGCTTACACTTAAACTTTTTCTTTAAAATATTGTATGTTCAGAGGCATTTGTGCTCTGACCACATGACCGCAGTATGTCATTCCATAAAACTTTCAGACATGACTTGGATCCACAAGAATTTAGTTTTAAAGCTATTGGATTTGCCGGAAGAGAGAACATTGGCTCTAAATGACAAATCATGGAAAGAAATAATTTTAAAAAGACCCTTCAGCTTTTAATGATTTAACACAAGCAGTGTGCTCAGAGACTACTGAGTGAGAAAAATGTGTAAACATCTATGTGTTCAAGTATGTAAGTGAGTGCTGGATGGGGCTGGGGGAGGAAGAACCTCCCCAAAGTGACCGTGTATCTCTCTGTGGCAGGGAAACTACTTGCTGGTTCATCCCAGTGGCTTCCAGACTGGAGTGACTTCTGAGTCCAGATGGAAAGACAAATTATCTGATCCCTAAGGGAAGCTCCATGGCCATTCTTGTAGGGTTTTGTATGGCATATTTTCTAGAAATCATTTTCAGATAGTTCTGGAAGCTCTTAACTGGCAATCTATTACTACAGAATATCTTTGTATTACAGTAAGCTGGCAACCAGTCATCCAATATCTAACTTACAGCCTAGCCTAAGTGAACACACTCCTTTTTTTAAAAAAGAAATTGTTTTTAATCCTCACCCAATGATACGTTTGTTGATTTTAGCCAAAGAAGGGAGAGAGAAAGAAAAAGAAACATTGATGTGAGAAACATCAGTTGGTTACCTCCTGTATGCGCCCTGACCGGGGATGGAGCATGCAGCCTAAGTATGTGCGCTGACCAGGAATGGAACCCACAGCCTTTCGGTGTATGGGAGGACGCGCCAACCAACTGAGCCACCTGGCCATGGCAATACACTCCTTTTTGACAAGACTAAGCAATGGTCCTAGACCAAGGGAAATTGGAGTTTTGTTATTGGTCTTTATATTCACTGGAATTGTGTTTAACCAAGATTTTAAATAGTCAAAAAATAGTTTGACAGAGATTTAAAATAGAAGTGGCTTAAAGAACATAGATGTTTACTCTCTAGCATGTTAAAATCTGAAAGTACATAGTGTAGAGCTAATGTGGCAACACCCTTCTGTAAAGTCTTCAGGGACATATGCTCCTTCCACTTGGGAGCTATTAGATGTACTCTCTATGCCTAAATTCAACTCATGGTCCAATATGGCTGTTCCTGCTCCATCCATCAACTTTATATTCTAGCCAGTAGGAAAAGATTGAAGGATAGATATAAGATACATGACAGGTGTCTTTTAATGAAAGTTTTTTAAACTTCCACATAACACTTTTATCAACCCATTTATGAGAATATAGTTATGTAACAACACCTGGCTACACAGGAGTCTGGGAATTCTCTCTACTTTGAATTTTCTTTATTAATACAATTGATGAAGAAAAGCACCATGCCAGGGAGCAGCCAGGAGTCTCAAACATTGTTACTTATTAATAATGATGCATGTGTTTTAAATATTTAATGTCAGTCTGCCACGCTGTATTTGCAATGGCATTTATACTATGATCTTTTACAGTCTGAGCTTATAGCTGCAGTGTTCAGGAAAGTTGCATTAAGTTTGCTAGAATATTTTACCTGCTCTGGGTAAGTCTCTAAAGAGTAAATGTGCTGGACTAAGGACTAATTAGTTTTGATGATACATGGCAGTAGATTCCCTGCCTCAGAGCTTGCATGTCCACCTGGAATTAGGGAAAAGAGAAACTGGTAGTACAAAGTAAAAGTATTTTATGTTCTTAATACTGTTTGATGCTCATTATGTTCTTACCAACTCATTCCCTCATCTAAGTTTGAATCACAGGTACATTTTGAACTTGTGGTAGAGACAGTCCTGAAGTTTCACATGCGAATCACTCTGCTTGTTCTAACAAGATTGTGTCCCAGCAGGCATGCCATAATTTGATAGCTACAAATAGGGAGATCTAAAAGGAGAAGGGCAAAGGAGATCATTTCTTTTACCTCTACTGCAGTGTCTTGGATTAAGGTAGATGATGGTTACCATTTTGCTGACATGAGGCAGACATGTCACAAAAGAGGGAGAATGAGCAATCACAAAGCTGATTTAATTTCCAGTGGGGTTTAGGGAACCACCATAACATGATGTAGCCAAATGATCCTAAAAGTATGAGGTAATCTAATTTGTTCCATCATTACAAGAAATTAAAGCCAAGCACAATTGCATCCCAATAGTAAAAAGAACCCATTAAAGTGCCATTGTTATTGACTGAATGAAGTGAGCTTTCTGATTACCTTGGCTTGCCACATTTTAATTTTTGTCTGTCCATTTATTCTAAAACCCATTAGAGGGCCTTAACTGATTTTGACAAAATAAGCTGCATTACTAAGGTGCAGTTTAACCTGAGAAGCTTAAGTTTAATTACTAGATTAGAGTTTTCAAATGGGTATGTCTTCTAGATTTCAGCAAATTTGGGGATGTAATTATTAAGGAGTTTTATTTCTTCGTGTTCATTAGAGCTCCAAGATGACAGGAAAGACTTAAAATCAGAGAGTTGATTTTCTTGTTGTTCCACCAAGAGTCGTTCCAAAAAGAAGTGTCTGTTCTTTTAGGAGTGGGCCTGGAACTCCAGGAAGCGGTGATTGAGAGAGGTGCCTCCACAGAGGAAAGCCTGGGCAGAGTGGAGTACCCACCCTTCCACAGGAGGTGGAGTTAAGCAGCCAAATGATGTGTGATGCATTCTCCCATAAGTAGAGTCTAAACCAGGGCACTTTTGAGAATAAAAAGCATTGCTATTCATAATCACATCGGGATAACAGACATGAACCTGGTAAATCCCAAATGAGTGGGATGTATGAACCTGCTATCCATAAGAATACCTAAGCAAATAAATGTAATAAAGTTTTTAGATACCCAGAGAATAAATGGTTCAGTAGGACACTAAGTAGGAAAACCATGGGGACAAGGGTCACTCTACTGGGGCTTACTTGCCCTAGCACAAAAGTCACTTTAATCCGTCATATCTCAGACTGTGAGGTTTACAAGCCCCTGAACTACGTTAATATTCCTCTCAGTCTAGTTATTGATTCTCAGATGCGTTAGTAGGTCTGGAAATATTACAGAAAGGTGGCCTTAATAAAGGGAGTGTTCCATAATTATTCAGTTCAATTCAATTCAACAAACATTTAGTTGATACTTGGTAGGCAGGGTTTAGCACCAGAGATTAAAAAATGAATTTGATATGGTTGCAACCCTGGAGTCATTCAGTCTAGTAGTAAGCAAATCATTGTGATAGATTGTTTCATGATTTAAATACTTGAAGAGTTAACTTCAGATTTGGCTCTCATGCAGCAAACATAATATTTGCCAGTATCTGTCTTTAGAGGGCATGCCTGCTGGGTGGTATCCTGGATTTTTCCCAGCCCCCTACTAATTTTAGACCCCATGGCAAAATAAACAGGGTGAACAGACTGTTTTAGTGAGGTGCATGTAACTCGGAGGTCCTTGTTTTCCAGACTGCTAATTTATTTTTTCTTCCACCTGGAAAGCCCTGAGCTGTTCTGGCCAAATCAACAGAGACAGGCTACAGAGATTTAGGATGTCTGGGTTTAAAAAGGTTTGCTTGTTTAATTAGATAAATAATTTGAGAGCACTTTCAAGGACTACTGTCCCTAATCACATCGATAAAGGCTAGAAAGCCTCTCTCGGTCAGCCAGTGGATAACAGCATCAGGGAGAAGAAAACAGGGAAGTGAGCTGGGAATAATTCAAAGAAATTTCAGGCAACCTATATGTGCCTGCATACACAATTCATCATCATTTTTTGGACACTTACTGTTTTTCAAGCACTGTTTTACATGCATAATCCTATTTAATCTTCAATATCACATGATGCAAGCACTGCTCCCCATTTTACAAATGAGAGAACAAGCTCAGACAAGTTAATGCATTTATATGAGGCTCTCACGCTAGTGAGGGGCAAAGCTCAGCTTTGAAAACAAGAACTCCCTTATTCCAAAAATGATTCTCCTGAATTTTCAGTCTTTGTGAAGTCCCTTTTGGGCCCAGAATAACCCAGTATATAATCCACTCAGGAATTAAGAGGAGCAGAGAGGGACCCTTTGGCCTTCTTTCTAAATAAAGAAATTTGGGGGTGGGGGAGGTCAAATTGGAGTAGAGCCTTAACTCAGGTAGAACAGACACCTTCCTTCAGAATGCAATCAAACAGTTTAAATTCAAGTGCCAGGCTCACCCTGAGGGAGAAATACATTTGCAATGCTTACTTGCCCTGATGAATTCACTTCTAAAGTTTCATTGTTCCACAAAGAGAGTAGGACCCTGGGGCCAGAGGGCCCAGTTCCTGCAGAGGGAGAAGAAGCAGGCAGAGGGAGCAGCAAGTGGGAAATTTGAGCTACAGAATTTAATCAAGTTCTCAAAGGGCTGGGTTTTCCTCACCCACTTAACTGGCAGCCCCAGTCTTTCTCATCTGCCTCCCACAATTGCCTTTTTAATTGTCCTTTTTGAATAAACATGATCTTTCATCATCTCCCAATTGGTTGATTTTCTGCACTTTCAGAGACTCATGCCTACTCTTTCCTTTTTCACCACAGAGGTTGTAATTTTCTGCCTCCTTTTCTCTCTCACTCCTCAACTTCCACTGCAGAGAATTTGGGGAGTTGGAGGAAAACATTATTATGTGCCTGGTGTGCTTGAGGCCTCGTACCACAAGCCGATTGTTGGCCCCTCTGAGCCACCAGATCCACTCTTCCTGTTGTCCTCATGTTGTTTCCTTAACCCCAGCCACGTCTGCAAAACCTGATCATGAGTTACCAGGTGGAGGAGAGTAGGGACATCCCCTCCAGGAAGCCGGGCTAGATCCTTGCAGCTTTCCTGACCTGCGGGCGCTTCCACCATTCCTCCCAGGAATTGCTTTTCAAATTACTGCATTGTTCATTTGTTGATCTATATTTCGGGCTCCCTGAAGTCAGAGAGCTTCTGAATTCAGCTCTTTAATTGAATGCCTCTTATAGGGCCAGATTACCCCACAGCAGGTATTGAACAAATATTTATTGAGTAGTTAACCAAACCAAAGTTTAAGTGGACAAGGAAGATTCATGTAACAATGTCTACTTTCCTAACTTGTGGAAAGGACTCACCCCCTGGTAAAACCAAAACAGACAATATGTGTGAATTCCCTCCAACCCACCACCCTTAACTCCTTCTTGAGTGTCCCCCTCCATGAGTGATCTCAGGATCGATCACTCCATTCCAGACTGTGCTGCTATGGACAAAGAGAGCTTATCATCTGCTTCTATGCAGAACTTCCTCTGAAGGAATGTTTGCATGAAGGAAGTAACCTGTGAAGGGCAGGAATAGAACAGATGGAAAGAAAGAGGGAAGGAAGGACTGGATGAGCAAGTGACAACTAGACTAGATATGCAGAGATGAGACTCTGAGACTTCCTGACAAGACGGGGGTATGTCGGTGGAATGAACCACTGGGGATGGTGAGGACAGATGGGTCCAGTGAGGCAGATTTTAGCGGGTAATCTAAATCTCAGTAATCTAAATGAAGTTTGGATGCAAACCTATAGGCATTAAAAATCCAGAATACAGTCTTGCATGAGGAGACCACGCAAGAGGTATAGAAGATGTACTTTGGGAACATAAGGTTATGTAGGAGAGATTAGAAGAGGAAAAGACCCCTAGAAAAAAGAAAACAGCTGGGATTTCCAGTAATTTTTTTGTAAGAGTTTAAGAGCTAGAGAGCAAAATGAGAGCCAAATGGAAAATTTTAATTTTTTTCCTATTCCTTTGTCAATAAAAGGGTTAGGATGTATGGCAGTCTTTGGAAAATAGTGCTCCCTATTCAGTGGGGTCATTAGTAATTGTTAGGTCATTGGGGTCAGATATTTTTGGTCAGGCCAAGTTCCTCACAGGACATTTCATAGGGTCCAGTTGGTCCATGGACAGCTGAGATCATTTGGCCAAGGCTATTCCTGAGTAACTGTTGGAACCAGGAAAGGAATCTCTGTCTTTTGACTCCAAATAAAACAGCCTCTCAGTGACACCACATTAGCACTCTGGGTTACAGAAACACGCAATTTTGTTACCTTGAATTTAAAAGGGCCTTGAGGGCTTGTCTACCCTGCTCTCAGGAAGGTTCCTGTCACTTGTGCTAAGGACTCTTGATACTGGGGGTGCAAATTGACTACTATGGGTCATAAACGTTTTTGCTTGGTTTTGGAAATATTTAACTCTTTTTAATTAGTTGCCAAATTTTTAAAAACATAAATTTTGCATTAAAATGTCCAAATGTGGGGGTTCTTTTGAAAAATCTGAAGATCTGGCAACAGTTGGCCAGCATTCCCACATTGCCCTCTGAAGCCCCCACCTACCGCCCCAGCAGTCACGCATCAGCTACATTGTTCATTCACACGATCTGCCTGGCTCTTACCGACACTGTAGTGGGCGACCCCCTGCTCTGTGTGTTCAACTGGTAAACCTCTAGTGCCCTGCAGAAACACACACTTCTTGGAGAAATGATTGACAAAATATCTGCGCATTAAACAGCTCATACCTTACATATCTCTGTGTTCTACTTACTTCTCCCTTGCAGTAGAAAAGTAGGAGAGTTTTATATAATTCTTTTTATTGATATAATATATATATAATATACCAGGGTTGTTTTCAATAGGAGTTTACACCCCTACCTTTTTAAACAAATATGGGTATCAAAACATTCCTGTACTGTAGGTATTTTTTATACTAGGAGTCAGTACCCATGCTTCTTCAAAAATGAGCTACCACAAGAAACAAGAAAATCTCAAATAAACACCCTAACTTTATACTTAACAGAACTAGAAAAAGAACAACAAACAAAGCCCAAAATGAGAAGAAAGTAAATAATAAAGAAAAGAACAGATAAGCAAAATATACTCTAAAAGAACAATACAAAAGATCAATGAAACCAAGAGCTGGTTCTTTGAAAAGATAAACAAGATTGACAAGTGTTTAACCAGACTCACTAAGAAAAAAAGAGAGTGGATCCAAATAAATAAAATCAGAAATGAAAGAGAAGTAACAACTGACACCGAAGAAATACAAAAGATTGTAAGAAAATATTATGAACACCTATATGCCAACAAATTGGACAATCTACATGAAATGAATAATATCCTTAAAACATACGCTTTTCTGAAACTGGATCAGGAAGGATCAGAGAATCTGGACAGACAGATTACAGCTAGTGAACTGAAGCTGTAATAAAAACTCCCAACAAGCAAAAGTCCTGGATTGAATGGCTTCACAAGTGCATTTTACCAAACATTCAAAGAAGAACCAGCACCTATTCCAAAAAAGTTCAAGAGGAGGGAAGACTCCCAAGTTCATTTTTCAAGGCCAGCATTATCTTAATTCCAAAATCAGATAAAGACACTACAAAGAAAGAAAATTAGAGGCCAATATTCCTGATGAACATAGTTGCTAAAATCCTTAGCACAATGTTAGCAAACCAGATCCAACAAAACATTAAAAAGATTATACACCATGATCGAATGAGATTTATTCTAGGGATGCAAGATTGGTACAATATCTGCAAATTGATAAATGTGATATACCCTGTAAACAAAATGAAGGTTAAAAATGAGCAGATTAACAGTAGTGTTCATTGTACCTTCTACTTTAAACAAGTATGCTTGTCATAGTGCATAATATATTTCTCACTACGGCTCACTAGCAAAAAAGTTTGAAAACCACAGCTTCATCTCATTTAACCTTTCCCCAAACTCTATGGCTGCAGTCTGGATCTTTGGAAGAAAATGGCAGTCTCCACAGGAGTTGAAGCCTCACATAATTTTTGTTTATTGGAAGATGTCAAAGAATGCATTAAAAAAAAAAAAAGGAATGGGAGGGCAGCCATGATCACTAGATCACCAAGGACAAGTTCTGAAAACAAAATATAAAGACCGAAATTAGAATGTAGACCTAAATATTCAGAAGCCTCTCCACTGGTTAGATTTGCAACAAAAATTTGTATAAAAATAATAAAAAATTATTTTTAAACATGGTGGTATTAGCAAAATTCATAAAATTTAAAAGTTGTAATTCAAGAGTTAAAATATGTAATGCTGCTTTATATATATATATATATATATATATATGGTCACCAGAAGGACATAATACAATGAATTTTAGTGGATCTCAGACTTGTCTTAAATCAAAAGCCTTCTGCTCATATTAATGTCTAATCTTAATTCAAAATGTTCACACATTAAATAATTCTAGATAGTAAATATGCCCTGGAGATTTATAAATATATATATATAATATGTGCAGTCATTATGTGGTTACACAATGGGAAAAAAATGCTATGCATTTTTTCTCTTATCAAAGAGCTGTAATTTAAGCATAAATCTGGGATACTTATAATATGGCTTTACAAGATTAAGGCATGCCAAGAAGTGTCCAGATTTCTGTGGATGTTTTCAAAAGCTAATCTTACAAATGAAATAAAACATGAATGTCATGCTTGATGAATCCTGCTGAATCGAACAGCTGTGGATGAAATTGTTTAAAGTAGCAGGTACAATGAGTACTCTTGCTACTTGTGTTAATTTTCAGAGACACAGGTGCTGACTACTGGTATCAAAAATATGTACAGAATAGTTTTGATAACTTTATGCTCCCTAGAGAAAAGCACTATTCAATTTGCAGCCATAACTGGTTTGCCCAGAAGTTACCTGAAGACTAACACATCCTTATGTGGGTCATCCCTTGAAACACTGGTGAGGGTCCCCCAGACCCAGGCTGGGACAGCTTCACCATAGCAGACCCCAGGTCAGTGCTGCCCAGGGCCCAGACACGAGCAAGGGTCTGTGCAAGGGAAGGCTGGCATTTCATGAGACCAAGGACTCCGGGCAACTGATCGTTCACTCCAAACTGGACGAGTCCAAGTTCCACCAGCAAAGAGGCATTGTATTATCCTACTTTACGTTTTGCTGGACAGAAATGTAGTTTCTGAGAAGTGTGCAATTTTATGAAAGGAAATAAATGGATTCTAGGCTCCACCCCCAAAAGAAAAGATGGGGAAGAGATAAATGGCTGTTAAAATCAGTGGTTATGTATCACATGTAACAGATTTCATAAATATTTACAATTTTTTAACATATCATGCATTTAAGTAGAACTGAAACCAACAAAAATAAAATAGACATGTGGATATGTGATGTTTAACTTAAAGTTAGTCTTAAAATTTAAATAAAATATGGAGAATGGCCGGGGGTGGGGCAGTCTTCTGCAGGATGTATTTGTAGCCCTGTTTACAAAAGAGAAACCTGAGGTACAGAGAAGTTAAATAATTCACCCAAATTTGCCATGTAGTAGCTGAGTTGCAGAGCCAGCGTTTGAGCCTAGACCTCTCTTCCCACTGCTGTGCTCTTTCCAATGCTCATAACTGTCGTAATAGGCCACTGCCATGGATAACTTGAGAATGCTGCTTATTACTGCTGTGCATCAGGACTACTGCAGTAGAGTCTTTTTTGGCAGAATTTTGTGGTTTTATTTACACAGATACAACATGCACACAATCTGTCTATTCATTTTCCTTGCTGAGCAGCCTGGCATTGGCATTGGTGGTTCTCATGACCAGCTGGGCTGCTCTCTCCACAGTGGCCTTGTGGTTCTCCGAGGAGATGTTGTGAGCAATCCCAGCACAGTAGGGTTTGTTGCACATCAGCAGCACTTCAAGCTCCTTGACGCTGTGGACCAGGAACTTCCCAAAGCCGCTGGATGGCATGTGCTTTGTTTTCTTGTTGCTCCTGTACCAATGCTGGGCATCAAGGTCTGGCCCTTGCATCTTTTGCTCCCCCTATTGTCAGTGCCCCTGGGTTTCCGACAGGTCAGCTTAATTTTGACATATCGGTCTGACTGGTGCCAAATGAACTTCTTGGTCCTCCTTTTGACCATCTTGGTTTTCACCAGGGGTCTGAGGGCCGCCATGGTGCCAAGTGAAGATGGCTGCCACCTCCACAGGCAACACCGAGGAAGAGAACTGCAATGGAATCTTAATCTCCCTCCTTCTCTCTTCTTTATTGTCTCCTCCTGGGCTACAGTGCACTTATCCAATTCCCACAATATCCATTAGCTCAAGGCCACCCATTTAAGTATTCAATTCTATTTCCCTTCTCCTCCATCTAAGGAGTCTACTCCATGCAGGCTATTCACTGCCCACACATGTAACCCTTCACTAGGCTGCAGACATTTCTTCTACCTGAAAACAATGCCAGCTGACTCCCTTCTCCCACAGCCATTCAAGTCACAGACTTTGGGATCAAAGACGTACATCCAGGTTCACCTTCTTCCTGGAATCCTGTACACCTAACTGCAGTCCATACCGCCCCCTCCTCCTATACTGCAGTAGTAGTCCCAAGCTGCATGATTTCTGTGCCACCTCACACTGTCTCTAGGCAGCAGCTGGCCACGCGTCTGATTTTCTCAGTAGGATATTGTAAGATCCTTCCCAGGTCCAGGCCACTGAATCTTTTGTGTTCTTTTATTTCAAAACAACCAGAACATCAGAGAGGCTCAATAAATATGTATGGATTGGGCTGTTTGTTTGTTTGTTTGTTTGTTTTGACTGCTCTGTTTCTGGGGAAAAGAAAAAGAAAGATAGGCAGGAACAGAAGGAGGAAAATGACTTTCTGACCATTCTCAACAGTACACAAAGGCCTCAGAAGGAGAAATACGAGGTCCTTATTGGAGATTTTGAATATATGGGAACCTACAGAACTCAAGCATTTTGTTTATGTTTTTGGACTCACCTCACATGGTATAGGACAAAGTTTTCAAAAATATGCATTAAGAGATGATAGTTGTATGAAAAAATAGCATTTTATGTCAAATAAGTTTATGTAATTAATACTTGTAAAATGACATGAAATAGATCTCTTTGCTGTAGAAGTTCTAGATTTTGGAAGGTTCATGTTCGTTACACATTGCTGCAAAGAGGCTACATGTTTAACATTTTCCAAACTTGTTTGACCACAGAATTCTTTTGGTAAGGAGAATCTTGTAGGAATAATGTTTATTTGAACATTCTTTGGGAAATGTTGGAATGATCCTCCCAGCAAATTCACAGTAAGTAGTGCTCTTTCATTAACCCACATATCTTGTACATACTTTTTATACATACTGACTTTGGATGATTGATTTTTCACTCACATTCGACCCAGAACTGGTTGATATTAGAGGGTTGATGGTGATGACAGGAAAATCGTAACTGGTTTAGGATTGAGAACTGGGGAGAGAGGAAGGAACCTCTCAGATAGTAAATGCCTTATTGCAGATTAACTTATTTAAACATCCTTGTACAGTGTTCTCCAGCTGGCAGTGGCACGTGTTTGCCCTCTTTCTTCACCTGGTTAACTGTTTAATTCATCCTTGGAGACTTGAGCCTAACATCCCTTCTTTCAGAGAGCTTTCCCAGATTTCTCCCAGGCTGTGATAGGTAACACTCCCTGTACCCTTTCTCCACCTTGTGCTTACTGTCCTTACTGCCTAGTTTTAGTGGACAAGTTACATACGTACCAGTTCAAACTTGTCTTCCTCATTGATCTATGAGCTTCTGGAAACCCAAAGTTATTTGCTTCCCTTTTGCATACTCTGCACCTAGCACACAGCAGGCACTCTACAAAAGCAGATCATCATAAGCAGTAGAATGGAAACTCTGAGAGCAGGCAAGAGCTTTCAACTATTTGTTCATTGCTAAATCTCCATCATCTAGTGCAGTGCCTGGAAAAGACTCTATTAGGTGAGCGATACAAGGTTATTGAACTCACCATCTCTCACTTAAACTAAAATAATCTGCAAGGTACTTTTTATTATCCCCAGTCCACAGGTGAGGAAATGAAGGCTTAAGAAGGATTAGGTGATTTGGCAGGAATTATGGCTTGTATGTAGTGGAATAGAGATTGGAGCCTCCTTCTGCTCTTCCAGTTTCAGTCAAGGGATGATACTGCTTATAGTAGAACACAGGTCATATGTAGTCTTCAATTTTGATGGTCTCATTACACTTGGCTCAAACCCCAATTCCTTGGACAAAGCCCTTCCTATTGTTACAATGAGTTCCACAAGCTTTCAAGCTTTTTCCTCTTTCTTTGCTGCTTCTCCTCAGTGTCAGTTCAGGTTGACATTTCAACTCGGGCCAATCTGGCTTCTGAACTCAGTCCCCTTACTGGGTTAAGACAAAACGAAATAAAGTGTATCTCTTCATCTGAGCATTTTATGCTATTAAAAATTGAGGGGAAAGGGAGATTTACCATATTTTGCCATGTATAATGTGCTCCCATGTATAATATGTACCCACGTTTTTTGGCCAAAACTATCAGAAAAAAAATATTTCATTTTAATTTTTTAATTCAACTTTTTATTTACTTATATTTTGAAACAAAACTGATTATCATAGTCCATGGTATTATTTTGCATATGGATATCTCTATTGCTTTCTAAAGTTACACTTTTAATGCATATGCATAAATAAAGGAATTAAAAACATTTATATAGATATGGAATTAGTACTACTCATGCATAATATGCATCCTTGTTTTCCCCTCAAAAATTTGGGTAAAAAACAAGTGTGCATTATATACAGCAAAATACAGTATAGGGTGGAATTACTCTGCAGACCAAGGTGACTCTTTACACACATACATGCATACACACACTCCTGAAGCACCTAGCATGTCCTTCCCCTCTCCAATGTAGAAGAGATCACAGACCAATTCCGAACAAGGGCTCCTTAAAGCCTCGCCTTTTTTATAGCCTTATCAAACACTTTCTTACAGGCAGGCTCTCTCTGAAGAAAATTCTGGTGACAACAGTTATGATGAATACAGTAAGATGACCATTTCAGTGGTTAGAAGACTGTAGTTTATAAGAACAAGAAGTCTGTCCCCTCACAAGTCACATTGGGAAGTCCTTTTCAATTCATGCCTGCATACCTTGTGAACATATGCCAATGCAGAATTTTAATTCTGAGATTATCTAGATAAGAATTGTCATCATAAAACACATGTTCTGTAAATTATTCATTGTATTCTACCAATAACATGGCCAAAGATAATTTTCTCATTGACTTTAGCTTTGCCTACTTCAATCCCATTTACTACAGAGCCCTAGAATTTTTTCATCTAAATAAGATCAGATCCCGTATCACACAGTTCTTTGAATCACTCAGTGGTTCCTACTCTTGCTCAGTTCTTACACTTACTGGTTCTTACTCAGTGGTTCAGTCCAAAGTGCCTACCTGCAGGTGCCCAAGAGACTTCCATGGCCAGTGTCTGTGGATTTCTCCAGCCTCTTCCCCCCGGAGTAAGGCCCTGCTCATGGCAGTTCCTCTCTCCACATACATATGTACACACATTTTATTGAATATAGGCCCATACATTTGCTCATATTGTTTTCTCTTAAAAATCCTTCTCACCATCTTATCTCCTGTTTCATTCTTTAGGACTCAGCCTTCTCCCACTCTACCTCTGTCCCAATCTGATGTGAACAGCTCTCTTTTATTCTCCCGTAGCCCTTGTGTTCCTTTCTGTCAGAATATACAGCACACTGAAATTCGCTCTACCACCGGACTCCAGCGTTTCCTTGAGTAAGGGACATGCTCTTTTAATCCTCTTGTTTTTACAGACTCTGTTAAGTACATAGTTGGTGTAAAATAAAGTACTGATGCTACTAGAAGTTGACTTACTGATGGTACTAGAAGTCACTGAAACCCAATGTTGTATTTATTTCATTTTAAAGTTCTACTAGAGCCTCAGGCAGAGCACTTGAAAAAAAAAACCATAGATAGTAAGAAGATTAAAGGGGAAAAAACCCACAAAATTACGCACATCTTCCCTTTGGAGGATTTTTGAAGTACTAAGTGAAATTTTATATGTTTCATAAGTTTTTAAAATATTTCAAAACAAGAGCCTTGATGCCAGGAATACACTTGGACATGAGAGCAGCTTGCCACTGGCAATCTCTGCTTGAACCTGTTACATATACACATTGAAAGCAAATCCAGCTCCTTCATGTATTTCCCATCAGATAAAATGCATAGAGGGAAAAAATGTCAGCAAAAGTTAGAACTAACCTACACAAATCTTCTACTGTAGTGAACTCAGGGAGTGACTAGCTTGAAGCAATACACGGTGAAAGAGCAATCATTTTTCTCCAGTTCTGCCTACTTCAGCCATCATCGACTCCATCCTTAGGAACAACAAAGAAATTTTGGTAGGAATTAGGAGAGAAGAAGCTGGAATTGGTTAGGAAGATGTATGTGTCTGCTCTTAGGAGTTGTTTAGTGGGTGTTTTTTTTAATTGTAAGAAAAATCTAAATCGGCTGTTATAGTTAATATTTATTTTTTAATTAAGTGTAAGCATTGGTGTTCATATGAAGTGATTTTTTGGACCTATTCTCTTCATTTATACCAATATGTCTATCTAGAAATTATGACACACATACACAAACCTTCAGTCATTCAATGTTAGCAAAGAAGCCAACATTCACACAGTTACACATCACGTAGCGTGGATCCTTTTACTTCAATGGTCAACATTGCTTAAGTTGTGGGTAAGAGTAATTGCTAAACATTTCTCAAGAGAACAACCTCAACCCCTAGCTAACTGCTGCAGCTCTGAGGCGATTACTTTTTTTCTTTGCAAAGACAAGCTGCTGCTTCAGCATCTTCTCCTGGAGCCCCTGGCACTATTTCAGGCCATGTGTCAGGGGAACCCTTGATCACATCACAATGACGGAAGCCAAGTGCTGGCCTGCAAGAATCGAGAACTGTTTGTTCACAGCAGATCCTGAGTAAAACCACGGGTGTTACTTAGTTCAAGGGTGCCTTGAAGAAAACCAATGCTCCTGTAGGAAGGGACTTTCAAAGGCTCAAGACATTTCTTAGTTGCTGTTTGATAGCTCTCTCCTAACTTTTATGGAATTTCACCAACAGTGTTGATGGGCAGTTTTTCTCCCTGTAATTCCTGGATTTGGCAAGCTTTGGGACAGTTAAATAGAAGCATTTTCAGACATTTTCAAGTAGTGCCACAGTGAATACTACTCTCTGGGGAGAAAAGTATTTTATTAATGAATACAGTTTGTGTTTTTGGTAAAATGCAAAACTAAACAAGCTCACTGTCAGTGTCCTGCTGTTGATGACATTTAGGTGTGTTGTTTGGTGTGGTGACTCAGTTTCCTATAAGATGGCTGGAATTCCACATGGAGGCTTTTTATTGGGTTGAAATGTTCTTAGAACATTTGGGGTTAGAATTCCTAAAAGTTGAGCCTTAATAATGATCCTGAAAAACTGTGGTTAGCCATATTGCCTGTAAACCAGGAATTTGGAAAAAGTAGTATTAGCTGTAAGCTAATATCAACAATAATTCTTGAGAACAATTTTACAGAACAAACTGTTTTTTACTCTGAGTAATTTTTTATTGATAAGTAGATGTGCTCTATTCCCTTTTTTATCCTCCAGATTTATACTGTACATACAGAAATGTTAGAACTTAAAATCTACATACCAATTTGTGATTGTGCTTACGTGTTTATTGTTAAAACAGCTTATCTGTTTGGACATAAAGTAGATCTTCTGAAATAAATTGTTCCTCTTGTCCCTGTACTGCCTTTTTAAGAATAAGTCCTATCTTTAAGTGCACAATGTTTTGAAGCACTGGAGCTTTCCTGAATTACATTTCTATTACAATTAAAAAATAAACACTCAAGTATAATATGTGGTGCCACATCCCATTAGATCCAAGGCCGGTATTTCTGAAAAGCTTTGAGAAGTTGGTGAAGATGGGAGGGGATTATTTTTCTCAGACTTTGGAACAATTAGAGCACAGGGAAGAGGACCATGGAAAGCTAAGCCTTAGCCATATGGAGAGGGGATTCTGGGCATGTGATGTAACCAGTTCAGGAAAGATAACAGTGGAAAAAATCCTGGACACAATGGTTTTGCATCTTTAACCCACTGGATGTGCTAATGATGGAGAAAATGACGCAAAATAAGTCAACTTCTTAAAATTTCCTACATCCTTGTTTTATACAGTGGGGAGATGAAAAAAGCAAAAACAAAACCATATAGCAGATGTACTACCATCCCAAGTAGGTGCTGCCGTGCTTGCAGATGGAAGATGTGAGGCACAGTGAAAATGTGTTACGGTCAGAGGCTTAATTCTTGTTTATGATCTTAAGAGTATGGGATTACAAGGGACTTTCTACATTACATCTTGGTGTAATGTTTCAATTTTTATAACAAGCATGTTATATTTTTACATTATTTTAATCAGGGTAAAGCTCTACAGATAAAATACACTGACTATTTAAAATTACCTTCAAGGTTGTTCTTTTTGTTAGGGATAAAAGCTCCAGTTTTACACTTCATAACTCACCTAGGAATGTTTAGACAGTTGTTTGTTCTCCTCAAGTGTATATTGACAGACTGTGGGGTGGGTGGCAGCGGGGGGGGGGGGGGGGGGACCAGTATAATAAAAAAGGCAAATTTTAACCTAGAGTTCTCTAAGTCAATAGCAACGGTTCAAGAATTCTTCATAACAATGAGCCACGTGGTACATGTAACATATACTTGGAAAGTTATTCCAAGTTTTGTAAATGTTGTATAAAAACCTATCTGGAAAATCCCAGGAGCCTGAGATTCAGTACGTGAAATTCTTTGATGTGCCACTAATCACTTAGAGAGCCTGAATTTCAAGGGCAGAATTTCTTCTCCTTTAATACCTATAGATTCCAAGACGAAGAACCATGTCATCAACTTCATGGAAGCTTTCGATGTATTCTTTCTGATTGAAAATAACAAAGCTTCACAAGGAGGACTCTTGGGAGTTTGGATTTCCCCCCCTCTGAGACGTTTGCTCATCGGCATGCTAATGTAGGGAAGTTCTCCGCAATTGATCTGCTTATGAAGAGTGCCCATGGCCCCCAGGGTCAGCTTTTGTAAATAGAACCGGCTTTCATATGAAGTCTTTGGATATAGTCTTTTCATTTTCTCACGTTTGTAGTTTATTCTGAGCATGGGGAATAGAAAAACCCTTCCAGACTTTTGCCCTTGACATCACAAGATCATCCTGGTCTCTGATTTGCAGTTCCACAGACGACTGGAGCACGTAGGCAGGACATGTGTTAATTGCCCAAACCATGGGATGCATTCGCACTGCCGTTGCTTTAAGAAAACTCTTAGACCATTCCGAATGTGCACTACAACATATTGCAAATGTGAGACTTCTAAAGAGTTCCGACTCCACAACATTGCACGTTTTTGTTTGTTTGTTTGTGTCCACCCCAAAATTTAGTCTGGTATTTAGCAAGGACTGGTTACTGAAAGAGTCTAGTCTTAATAGAAATGCTTTTATTCCCACAACCACCCTGTTCCCTTGAAGTAGGTAAATCCTAAACCCTTAAAAGAATGCTCTAAAACCCTAAAACCCCAACCCTCAGAAACGATTGCGCGGGTCCTAAATAACCTTGTTTGTGCAGCCCGTGGGGCTCTCCCGCGAAAACTTCCCAGAGAGCAGCGGGTGGTGGAGACCATGAGCCTCCCAGCAAACAGCAGTAGGCGCAGCGACTCTGCGGGGCGCTCGGGGTCCCCCGGGCAGGTGCGCGGCCACGCGCGTGCGCGCCAGGTGCCGCCGGAGCCCCGCGGCAGGCGCGACCCGGAGCGCGGCGGGCGGCGGACGCTCCACGCCGGGTTTTCCGCCGCTCCCCTCGCCCGGACCCACAACAGCCCCACAGTCACACTCGCTCGCTCGCGCCCGCCGCCTCTCCGACTTGGCTTCAAAGCGAGCGGTGCCTGGCTGTGCGGAGTGATGCCACGGCGGGGCGGCGGGGCGGCCGGGGCAGAGGCTGCGGGGAAGGACGCGGCAGGGGGCCCGGGCAGGCTTTGGCAACTCGGAATCGTTGTGTGAGGGAGTTGTGGAGGGGCCGGGCAGGCCGAGGGCCGAGAGGGGCGTGAGGGGGAGTGTTCCCGGAAAGCCACGCCGATGGAGCGGCGCTGCGCCCGCCGCCCGCGGAGTTGAGAAAGAAAACAGGAAACGTGGTGGCCGCGCACCCAGCCGCGGCTGATTCATTCGCTTTGAGTGAAGGCTCAGCAGGCGGGGCGGACGCGGAGTCGCGGCTCGGCTCGGGTCTGGCCACCTGGGAGACCGGGCGTTGGACCAGACGCTCCCTCCGCGGGGGCGGGCTCCGGGGCGCACGCGCCTCCCCCTTCGTCATCCTCAAGGACTAGGACTCTGGCCCGCCGCACCGTCTCAAAGTCGCATCGTGGTTTTTTGTCCGTGTCTCCGTGTAAAAGTTGGCTTGCTGCACTTTGCGTGCCCTCCCTGGACGCTGAACTAAAACGCCAAGCTGGAGAGACCGTGTTTTCCCGAGGCCAGCTGCCCGGCTAGCAGAGCCTCGGTCCCCCTCGCGGTGCCCGGCTTGGCAATATGAAGGAGCAGCCCTCATGTGCTGGCACCGGGCATCTGAGCATGGCGGGGTACGGCAGGATGGCCCCCTTTGAACTCGCTGGCAGCCCTGTGAAGCGCTTGAGAACTGAGTCCCCTTTTCCCTATCTCTTCGCAGAGGAGGCCTACCAGAAACTGGCCAGCGAGACCCTGGAGGAGCTGGACTGGTGTCTGGACCAGCTAGAGACCCTGCAGACCAGGCACTCCGTCAGTGAGATGGCCTCCAACAAGGTAAGCCCCTGCTCTGCTCTCACCGAGGTTCCTAGGCTGTTGACTTCCACTCTGGTGAAGCCACCAGTGCCTGTGGCCCCGTGAAATATATACAGAGATTTGTCACACTTACTGCACGTTGGCGGTTCTTCTCCCTCCGAGGGAAGTCACTGATTCTGTGCCTTCCCTCTCTCTTCCATTCACTCCAGACAAATTAAACGTTTTGCAAAAGCAGCTTTGACACAGTTCGATTACATTACCTCCAGGACACAGTGGTGTTGGGGAGGTGGCAAAGTGACACTTTGCCCTTGCAGCAGAAATCCAGTCCGGTCCATTGGCATTGCGTGTTTAAGGGTATTCCTGGGATTCCCCGTTGGAAATAAGAGTTGCTGGAGGTCAAGGCAATCTCTTGAGTGTCACCACCTACCCCCACTCACACTGAACTTGGAACCTTAGCCCTCATCTGTCTCGGTGTCAGGGTACCCTGTAAAAACTGAGCCTTTGTATGTTCACTTGGCCATACACGCCCAGAGGAAATGTCAGCAAAGTTAGAAAATTCATTATGATCTTTACCTTTGTTTCTTTGAGTATTCGACGCTTCAGGGGGCATTTGTGCCATATATGCCAAAGTGCTGAGAGGTAACCTTCAGCCTGACACAGCTGTTAAAGCAAGTAGTGTTGTCTGCTTTGCTGTATTTCTTGGAATTCCTGTTTTTTGTCTTTAGTTGTATAAGGGAATAATTGGTTATGTATGTTTTTTATGAGTCTTGACCGAGCGGATAGGAAAGAAGACATGCCTGTGTTGGATGCAAATGGCTGAGGGATTCAGCCTGCAAGGACTGGGTAACTCTGTGTGGCAATTAGTAACCGTTGCCTCTTAAAGATATTTGATTTTTGGCTACCTATTTACAGTGTCAGTAAGGTTATGTCATTTTACTCTTTGTGTGCACATATTTTTCGAAGTGTGATGCTTTTTTTTTAAGCTTACAGTAGTTTATATCCCACCTGTTTTTTATGCAGTTTTTTAAAATACTGGAGCACATCAGCCACTTGTCTTATCTGTTGACAGCATTGTTTTTAAGTGAAATGTTACCTTCAATAAATTAAAAGGGACTTTTTAGTCACTATCTGCAGGCACTAACCTACCCGTAAGCACTCTGACCTACTTATATGAACACTAGTGATCAAATCCGAATTGTATTTTGTCATTTGGGCCACGTTTCTAAATCTGGTATGGCTCCTCATCAAAATGATTGGTTATTGCTCTCCTACTCCCTGGTGTGGTATTAGGTACCATTGTTCTCATCTGACTAACAAATGCTTAGTTCATTTATTAAATTTCTAAAATATAAATCATCCTTTCATAATTTGATTCATAATAACAGTAGACATAAGCTGAGTATCTCATCTCCATTGTCCTACCTGCTGAATGGGACCATTCTGCAGTGGGCCTGAGTTCTTAATTCTCTTCTCTGGTTAATTCTGTGTAGAAAAAGAAAGAGCAGGACCTGAAGGCACCTGAAGAGATAGATGTGCAGGCATTCGCTTGTGTTTTCAAGATGCTTTGACTGTACTGTTTCAGCAGAATGAACCTGAACAGCTACAGTGACTTTCCCCCAAAATCCGTACCCTTAATGACGAGAACTGTCTTTTAATTTAAAAATTAACATGAAATCTAATAATAATACAATATATGAAAACTGTCAAGTAATTAATTTATCTACATCTTAAGATAAAAATAAAATTTTAGGTCACAATAATTGCTCAAAATGGTTCCTTTCTTTTAAAGGCACCACAATAAGACAGGGTTGGTTTTTTTTAACCTTCACTCTGAAGGACCCTAAATTAGACTTTATGTTAATTTACAGGTTTAGTATGGGAGGTGAGTGTATTTGGTTGAAGTGCAAGCTAGGTTACATGAGAAAAGACTTTTCCAAAATGCAGTCATTCTAGCAGTGTTAATGTCTTACAGTCGAATGATTACTGACAGGACACTTATTTTTAACATTAAAAAATTTTAACTCAGATGAAGCTGTTGCTTAAACTTTAATGGCTAAGCCATTCATTTTTTTAACCCATGAATTTCTAAATGAGTGCCAAGCTTGTGTGACCTTTTATAGATGAAAACAGATGAGCATAAAAGGAAAGAGAAAGCTCTTGGTAAAGGTTGTAAAGTGACCCTTCTTCTGGATAACACGAGCGTGAATAAGTCACCTCTACGTGAGCTGTAAACTGAGTTGGAGCAGCTGATGTGAAGGTCCCCGTGAGTGAAGCTAAGTCTGAATTGGAATTGCAGCAGCTTGTGCCACACGTCCACTAGGTTGTCTGAGATCGCTTGAGTATGAATGAGTAAGTCTGGAACATAGCTTCGGGTTAGCTTTTTATTGTTATTACCGTCCATTCTTTTAACGTGGACTTGTTTGAACCAACTGCTGTTTTCAGGTTACTTCTCTTTGCCTTTGAAAAGTCATGACCCCAATAAATTCAATAAAAAGGGAAAGAAGAAAATGAAAAGTCATGACATCTTTCTCTGGTTTCTTCTCTCTTGAGGCTTTGTAGAAATTCATTCTGGTAGATTAAAATAACAATTAAAATACTAGTAAGGATCAGGATTTGTAAGTGATTATGCAGAGAACTCTACAAAGAATATCTCTGTGGTGATTACTATGATGATGGATTTGGGGTATCAAGAAGGAAATTGATTCTTCAAACTCAGCAAACTGGGTTAACGGATCTTTCAAAATGTTTTCAGAAATCTTGATGAAAAGAATCTAAATTATTAGCAGTTTTTAATCATGCTTTAGAAGCAACTAGCTATATTTCCTGATTGGTGCTGTAATGTGCATAGCGCTCATCGATGGTGCTGAGATAGGAAAATCATTGAATTCTCATCCAAGGCCAGAGTTGGCGCTAATACATACGGCATCCTTGTACCAAGTAGGATAAGACGCTCCAGATGGCATTTAGTTTGAGTGGTTAAATCTGTAGCATTTGCCCTCAAAAACACATTAATCTGCCTGCGATTTGTACTGATTTCCTTTGGAACCTCATTGATACGGTTGAGGGAGATTATGGCAAGGTCTCAAAGCTTTGGAGATGGACAGACCTAGAATTTGAATCCTGAGTTTGTTCCTTGCTAGCTGAGCTACGTTAAATGACAACTTTTTTACTTTCAATTTCCTTAGCATAAGATGGGCACCATATCTGTTTTGAAAGATCAATGCAGGAGTTTGAAGGAATAAAATAGCTGGCTGATAAATAGTGCCTGACAATAGTAGGCACTATGCCTATTGTTGGTATTATTATTTGAGGTGTAGGTCAAACTTCACTGCTTGCTTTCTTGGCTAAAGTATGGGGTTTTTTTTATCATTCAGTTGTAATTTATGCTTGACATTTTAATTTTCACAGATTTTCATCATGTAATTAGGTAACTCTTTAATGTATATTTCTATTATTATAAAAATGCTTAAAATATATTTTTATTATTTTGGTATAATATAAACATAAACATTTTGAAGTTCTAATTAGAAGTTAAGTATTTTCTTAAATTCCATTTACAGAATTCCAGACAGAAGAGCCAAATACTCTTTTTTCCTCTAAAATTGAAAACACAGTTCCTGTTAATTTTTGGAATGTGTAAAACATAATTTGGGATTGGAGGACACATTTCCATCCTTCCGTACAGATTTGCAAAGCTAAAATACCCTTTTAGGTGTTTATAATGCAGAGTAGTTTCACGGTGTTTTGGTTACCTTCTGTTATGGAAAGTCAGTTGAGGATTTAAGAGGGGCAGGCAAGGAGTCTAAAGCCTCAGGTTTTTCAGGGATGATGCTGTGGAGCCCTATAACTTTATCTATTTGTGTAAGTACAGTAATGTTTGAAGGAGGAACCAAAATCATTTTTATGATTTTACCCTCAAAATTTACACTCTAAAAAAATTTTTCTTCCTCCTAATTTTGGGGCAGTTCCTTGTCTTATCATTGCTGGAAACTACTGTGCTTCAAGCTAAAAATCTGTCTTGAAGTTAGGGTTCAAGCATCCTTCTAAGACAAAGTTTTTCTTCAGTTCATTCCAGATGTATTGTATATCGGCCACCTTTGCAAATGTGGTCATGACTTCTTTATGGAATTTATTTTGTCTGTTTGTTTTTTTAGGAAATATCTTTATTATGTTTCTGTTGCCTGTAAATTAAAATTTAATTTTGCTAGTGTTTTCATTGTCTGCTCCCCCTGCTGCTTTTTAATAGTCAGTGCATACACAATGTACATATACTAGGGCTCTCTGTGACTGCTGGTACATTTTCTTCTGGAAAAGAGAGGTGGTAGAATGAATATAGGCTATTCACAAAAGTAGCTAAATGTTAAGATATTTCACCATTACATGAGTATAACAGAACAGAAACAAAAGTTTAACTTTTGCTGAGAAGAAAGCTGAAGAACAAATTGCAAATGACAGTTGTTTTCTACATTAAAATACTGAAATTTATTGACATTGTCATAAGAGAATTGTTAAAAATTAATAAAAATGCCTAAGGAAAAACTTTACATTTTAAAAGAAGGTGTTTCCTTTAACTATAGAAACTCAACTTATTGATGTTTTGGATTTGCTATCTGCATTTTCATTTACTTAATAAAAGTACATTTTGCAAAGATTTATGTAGTTTCCATGTGTGCCATAGTTATTATGAAAGATTGGGAATGCTTGTTTTTATGGCTAATGTAGAAAAAAATACTTTGTTTTATTTTAAGTAATAATAGAAAGAGGGACTGCTTTTAACAGAAATTTTATGTTTCATTGAATAGTAAAGCCCTTGACTTTATCAAAATACGATGGAATAAAACAAATCTTAAGTTACCACTATTACCTTCAACTCAGTTCCTGTATCAATCAGTATTTAGTAGCAGTAAGCTTAAATATCTTTAACATTTAACTATCAAAAACTTCTAATATCTTGATTCAGAAAATTAGTCATTACTAAGGAAATCGCTCTCTGTTTATTACATTTTGATTTAATTGCAGGATAGAGTAGTGGTAACTTCCTTCTCAAAGTGTTACGAACTATGTCCCTTTTTTTTGAAATTTCTAAACAAAAGACTTAGCCAAGATAAAATAGTACTTTTCCCAATGTTGTGGATAGATTAAACAAACTTTCTTTGCCAAATAGCAAAGATGGTAGATAAAGTATTGGTTCAACTTAAGAAGATTTCTGGTAGTCACATAAAGTGTAGCTGTCACGATACATCTACACATCTGGCAAATGTGAAACGCTGTACATGCTATGATTCTCAGTTCACCCATGAAATATGCAGAACCCGATCTCCTCTTTTTCGGAAGGAGAACGGCCCTTTAAAAGCGCAAGTAGCTGGGCTCACTGTGCGGTGGCTGAGCGCTGCGGGCGCGTCCCTGCGCCTGCCCCTGCGCCTGCCCCTGCCCCTGCGCCTGCCCCTGCCCCTTGTAGTGATGGTGTGATCGGCTCTGCTAGCCTGTGATCTTTCCGGGAAATAGAAAGATGTGTAGCCTTTCATTTTAATATCTAATTCACTAGTTTTAAAAGACATTTCAAGAAAGTATTTTCTTTTATTTATTCTAACAAGGTTGGGGAGTGATCCTTGATGTTGTTTAAACAGCAAACAATTCTGCTCTGTTCATTAAGAAATTAGTTAAATTGGATGATAATGGGTTAATCATCCCTTACACTTAGAGAGAATACTTTTTAACGAAGTATTCTTCTCTATTTGTGTTTAGTGCTCTGAGCTTGTGGTGGTGGTTGTGCTATACTTGGTGTGCTCTGAGGAGGATGAATGATCCTTCCTCCCTGGCCTGGTATGTGCCCCTGTGATGCCGAGGGCAGCTTTGGAGAGTGGAAAGAACATAGATGTTTTTGGTCACGTGAACCTGGTTTCATATTCCAGCTCTGCTGCTTCCTACCTAATATGTTGGACAACGTGCCTCACTTCTCTGAAACTCAATTTCTTCATTTATAAATGGGGATAATAAAAGGAGAAAATAAAATTGAAGGGTTGCTGAGAGCATTAAACGTGACGTATGTAACGCTCAGTTTGGCGTCCAGCACACACTGGGTGCTCAATAAATTGCATGTAAGTCATTCAGTGTCTAGAATATATTTTTAAAAAGAGATTAAGAAAACCGTGTGCCTATACTCCTTGCAATGTGAGAAAATAATATTTCTTAGAAGAAAAACATGACCTTTCTATTCTGTAATAAATAGCAGTCTAAATTAGTGTTGCTCAAACTTTCTTTGTCCATTCATAATCTCTACATGATGAATGTTTTTATTTAAAGCATTTACTTTTTTAATTGTAAATACCCACCCCAAAGCCTCATCTTAGGCAAGAATATATACAAAATCATGGATTTGAAGTCCTGGTTATATCTTTTTTTCTATTATACATTACAATTGAATATATAACACAATGAGAAAATGCTCATATTCACCGCCTTAAAGCATTTTGCTTACTACTCACAGACACTGGGCATGTATTTGGATATACTATTTTAAATTGGCAGCAAAAACAATTTTGTGAGTCGTTTTTTATTAGAAAACTTTGTTTTAAACAACCTATGGTTTTCCTTCTCTGCCATTAATGGGATCTCCCAGCTAGAGGAGAAAATGCCAAACTCTTTCATCAGAAACGTTTCATTCGTTAGCCAGTGCCTCAGGCAGAGCGGTCTGTGGATGGAGAGCACCTTCCTGCAGCCAGGCCACCTGGGCTGGACTTATCCTCTGCCTTTCAGCAGAAGTAAATGGGACAACTTACCTTCTGTGCTTCAGTTTCCTCATCTGTTAAGTAGTTGCTGTGACAATTTAGTGAGTTAAAAGATAGAAATTGTATAGACAGTCAGGAAAATAGTGGTGACTCAGTAATGTCAAATAATTTATTTCAATCTGTAAAGGAATACCACCTGTCTTTTATTTTGTGGGGCGAGGGCTAGAGAAGGTGCTGCTTTGCCATCCTAATACTTGGACCTCCAGCGAGCTTTTAAGAGGAAATGGCGGCCTAACGATGATACTGCTAACCAAAGAGGACTGTTGGAGTTTTTCACGTTTCTTCCCATCAGTGACTTTTCAAGTTTACCTTTTGTTTCTTAGTGCAGTTTTACAGAACAGCCCATCAATGTGGCCTGTAGTTTTGCCAGAATATCTAAAAGTCTCTGAGCTGTTTCTAGGAGGAATATATAAAGCAGCAGAGGACAGGTTCGCCAGTTATTTTCGTAAATATAACGTATCCCTATCATTCTAATGAATGAGACTGAAAGCAACCCAGGAACAGAATCTCTTACTCATATTTAGTGCTAAGAAAAGTATATTAAGGACATGGCATGTCACTGCACCTCTCAATATGTTAACTCTAGTACATACACGAATGTTTCCCTGCACTGTCAGCTGAGAGTTCCTAAAGCAGTGACACCTCACTAGCAGTGAACACACCTAGCACCCTCAGCTCGGTTTCTAATACCATTCTCCAATCAGAGGTATCAGGCACTCTTAAAGAAATAGTCGGTTCTAGAACGGGGACAGGAAATGAGGCTGGAGCATATTGTCATGCCTGAAAGTGAGGAAGCGTGCAAACAAACAAAACCGCACACGGATGGGAACGTATCAAAGGGACACAAGAGCCAACCTGTGAAAGAGCTCCCGACCACCAGAGCTTGAAGCAGATGTGAAGAAAATAAGTGAGTGTTGGGTTATAACCCAAAATATAAAAAAAATCCACGAGTTCATATTGATATAAATACTTTATTGAATAAATAATTAAACAAGAAGAATAGACAAATCTCCTATGCAGAACAATTCCAAATAATTTATGTAGGTACTCAGCCCTCAAAGAGGGAGAGCATAAAACTACTCACTTCTTAAGTGTGTGCCATGCACATTGACTTCCTTCCAAAAAGCACAATATGGGAAGGGGGGAGAAAGGGCCTTGGTGGAGGAGAAACCTGACAGGCGCACACGAACCCGGCCAGGCAATCACAGTTAACACCAGCATTGATAAGTCACGTTGCAGCGTGTACCCTTGATGTGATCTGATGAAAATGGTACTGTACATCTGTGGTCTTCCTAGCAAAGGCATACAACCCGACTCTAATCATGAGAAGAACATCAGATGAGGGACATTCTACAAAACACCTGACCAGTACTCCTCAAAACCATCAAGATCAAAAAGAAGGAAAATCTGAGAAACCATCATAGCCAAGAGGAACCTAAGGAGACAACCAAATGTAGTGTGCTATCCTAGGAGGGACCCTGGAACATAAAAAGAACACTGGGGAAAGCTAAGGAAATCTGAATACAATAGCCATTCATTAATAACACTGTATCAATATTGGTTCAACAATCTGGACAAATGTTAATAACAGGTGAAGCAGGGTGTGGGCCATATGGAAACTGTACTTCCCAATTTTTGTGTAACTCTAAAACTTCCAAAACAAATCTTAATCATCCTTTAAGGCTTACCTGGGATGCTCCCTCTTCTATGAAGCCTTTTCTGTTGCATCTTCTCCCATGTCTTCCACCCCAGCCTCCCCTAACTGGGTGTAATGTCTTTCTCCTTTGACCTTCTACAGGACTTTATTTGTAGTTCTCTTAACTCTTAGTACATTATTTATTTCTTTGTTTTATTCGTGCATTGCACAGGAGGTCATTAGTCTTCCTTCTCCAGCCCCCCTAACAGCGGGCACAACAAGGCCTTGTTGAGTAGGTGCTCAATAAATATTGGATGAGGTGTGTGAATGGTACTGTGGTGATCCTTGCAATGCAGCTGTCAGTGCTTCTGCGCTCAGTGCTGTAGGAATCATTACTGATCAATCTTAGGAAGTAAGGTTCATTTTACTTAAGAGGGCTTAGAAGATCAAAGTTCTTCCTTTATGGTTAATAGTGTCCATCTTACTGTTCATCAGACCTTTTGCAAGGGAGTTACCAAACATTTGGTCAAAGAACTGAAGAAATGTATCCTAATTCTTCTAATGTCATTTGAGTGGAAGTAATATAAATTAATAAAATGATAATATAATCTCTTCTTGCCTACTCCTTTGGTAGTTTTGGTAGTATTTAGCATGATCAATATTTCAAAGCATCATAGTTACTTGAATCCATTATTCATCTCAGACCCCAAGCCCTGTGTGTTAGCACTAAGCAGGCAGAAGTGATCATTGTCTAACTCATCTAGTCTGACTTGGAAAATTAGGCCTGAAACCTGTCCAGGTCCACTTGTGTAGTTAGAGATCTCCTGACTTCTTAGGTAGTTCACTTCCTGGAGTGTTTCTGCATCATTCTGGGTCATCTGTGTAGCCTTTATCTCAACTCATATTCATAAATCACGGGTGGGAAGTGCACTTTTCTCTCTTTGTGTAAATAGAATACAAGCCATGTTTCTGATAAGCAGATGGATGCAATAACTGTCCAAGTACAGAAACGGGGAATTTTCTACCATGCACTCAAAGAATTGATGAAACCTTTACAAGGCCTTATAATCAAAAACTAGTGAACATCAATGTATCACTGCGCATTTGGTCACATAGTTAGTACCACCTGCATGATGTTTGTTCATGTAAATGCTGTTCTCACCTTGGAATCTGGGCGTTATACTTCATGTCTTGCAAGAAGGGTGTTTTTTCTTTCACTGACAAGAAACCTAATCATTTCCCATTTAAGAATCTCAGTTCTGCTTACACCCATCTCAGAAATTTTAGCATAGTTTATGCTCATATTAGTCTAATCTCATTTAAAGTCTATAGTATACAGACAAAAATTATACAGGCCATATTGATGGCCTTAAAACTTTGTATCTACTTTAGCAATAACATTCTTATTATAGGTTTGTCTCAACTAAAAATGACATCTCTGAATAGTTCCCTGCTACCCTGGGAGGAAAAGATGTGCCGGTTGACATTTGCCTGTCAGGGAGCATCCTGTGCAGCTTTACCTAAGGCATGCTTGAGTTCCCATCAGCGTCTCTGGTCTGCAGCCTCTGGTTTTTATGACTGGAAAGGAGTGTGCTGCACAGACATAAGCACCATACTAGGAAACACCTCCGTCTGTCATAAACAGGTCTGGAGAGTAGGAAGCACTGGCCTGACAAGGAAGTGTCCATAGCAACCAGGCAAAGATAAGGTTGCTGTGGTGGAGTAGGTGCTGGCTGATAGCTGTCGTCTTCATTTCAGAAAACGACTGGCTGATTTAAGGCTCCTTTCCATTGTCAGCCCAGCAGTGTTTTGGTTGCTTTGTTTTGTTTTAGACCTAAAGATGAATAAAGATAGCGTAAATAATGCTCTCCAAAATATTTTGAGAGAATATATCAAAGTGTCTTCCTTCTATTGCTCTCCTTTAATTCCACCTGATCATTACAATCCACACCCATTAGGGAGAAATAACAGATACTTCATTACAGTGGGAAATTATTTTTCAAAAACCATACAAAAATAAAATTAGCATGTGTCTATTTAAAGAATTTTATGTCATGCTATTTATACAAAGTTACAAAGAAAACAGCATTTTTAGTGAGATTACTTTCTGTTGTTTATGCCTTCAAATTCAAGTTTTAGAAAAGGAGTATATTCTTTGACCAAGAAAACTTTAATTTTATATTTGTTAGGATTTTTTTCAAGCTGCAGAAAAATAATGAATTACAGCTTTAATAATGATGGTCTTTGTCCCAAGAATTTAGGAAGAGGATAAATTTCAAATTTGAAAAGGCTTTAACAGTTTTTAATAGAGATAGAATGTTTTCAGGGGTACTTTAAATATATATAGGTGTCATTTTTATTATTTGCAAGGGAGCCTCATTTCACAAAAGAGCTTAAAGACTGCAAAGGATAAAAAAGCTGTAATTCTGTTAAAAGAGTACACAGAAATTAAGATAGATTTAGGAGAACTAAAGTTTTGAATCTTTTGTGGATTTTTTCAAAAAGAGATTTGCTCAAAGTCTTTCATAGATTTAGGTGTTAAGTGGATATTTGCTGACTTCATAATTATTTCTTTAATATACATCAGGAAAGGTTACTTTATAGGAAGATACTCATTGGACCTAAATCTTAATTTTTCTGTATAGTGGAAATGAGCAATAAAATGACAAAAGGAGCCCTGGCTGGCGTAGCTTAGTGGATTGAGCGCAGGCTGTGAACCAAAGCATCACAGGTTTGATTCCCAGTCCAGGCACATGCCTGGGTTGCAGGCCAGGTCCCCCCAGTGGGGACCACATGAGAGGGAACCACACATTGATGTTTCTCTCTCTCTCTCCTTCTCCCTCCCTTCCCCTCTCTAAAAATAAGTAAATAAAATATTTTTTAAAAATGACAGAAGGGTACGCGTAGTAGAAGAGACAAAAAAAGACAAAAACCTGAATCACTACAGACTGAATAATCAGTCTCTATATGAGAGGAATTATCCTCTGAAAAGTAAAATTCAGTGAAAAAAATTACTTGTTGACCTAGCCATATTTTCTTTTTTTAAATTTAACCTCTATTGTGTTTTTCCCATTTAGTCCCCTTCTACCCCCTCCCCACAACAATCACCACACTGTCGTCCTTGCCCACGAGTCCTTTTGTACTTTCAAGCATGTTCATATCGTCCATGTGATGCAGACGAGCAGACTAACTAACTGATGCTCTATTAAACTTGTCCAAGAGCCACATACTACTTTTTTCACTATTTTTTTTTGTTTTTATTCTTTTTACTGTTGTTCGGTTACAGTTGTCCCATTTTTTCCCCCATTGCTCTCCCCTGCCCTCCCCCCACCATATACTTCTTAATACATGCAGAGATCATTGTTTTTCTAAATGTAGCATCTGGAGCGGGGAGGATGGGGGGAAAGAAAAACAAGTGTTTGTTCTCAGGCTGCATTTTCAAAATGTGATGAATAATTTTTTAATGTATTGAGCACTAGGTTCCAAAATTGCAAGAGCAGTTTCAGCAAAACATAAATCCTAGAGGGGAATCCTACAGTGCAACTTATTTTGCCTTCCTTGTCCCCTGTGTCATGTTGGCCTGGGGGCAGAAAGGACCCAGCTCCTAGGAAGAGTATGATGGTGAGACAGCATGTTATGTTGGGCAGCAACAGGTAGTTAACAGGGCCCAGGTCCAAACCGAAGGGTGATGGGGTCAGTGGTATGAGAAAAGCAGCGGACTAAAGCAGATCTGAGATTCCAAGCTGTTGGGATTTGGGGGGGGGCGGGTGAGTAGAACTGATGGGATAAAGCTTGATCAGTAGTCAGGAGGATGCAGCTGAAAGGATTAACTCAGGGGAGGTTTAAGCTGGTGTCAGGATTTTTAAATGGCCTGTTACTCTGGGGTTGCCTATTTTCTGGGAGGAGGGGATAGAGTGGGGAGGGAAGATGGATTTGTAGCTAGAGTGAAAAATGGAAACTGAAGGAAAGAAAGTTGTATTAGATGAGGAAGGGGAAGGGTGGGGAAAGGAGGAGCATCTGACTGGGCTGGCCTAGGATCAGGGCTCTCTTTGGCTGGATCGGACTGACCAGTTTGTGTTCCTGTCCACTATCACCCTCAGAGTCCATAGGGCGAAATCTGGTTGGAATGAACCTTTGGGACAGCCTTGAAGAAAACATTAAATCCCTTGTGACTGTTCAGTGGAAGACAGTCAGTTGTGGAGATAAGGGAGGTGGGAGATCTGACTGGAGAGGGGAGATTTATACACAGAATGTATTTCTGAGGCTTGAGTCGTCGAACACCAATGGCTGGCGTCACCTTCACCCGTTGCTTCCGTGAGTCATGGCCCAGTAGCAGCACAGGCGGTGTGTCACAGTCAACTGCTGGGCTGTCCCCTGAGGACCCTGTTGTCTGGGAGTGAGAGCCTGGGGCAGCAAGGTACAAGCTGGACCAGGGGAAGAGAGACTGTGTCAAAGTAAGTGTAGGTTGACTCACTGTAGTATTTCATGAGTAATCATTAGATGCCAAAAGAGAAAAATGGAACAGAATAGCAAATGACAAATGTGAACCTTTATCTTGATTCTGCGTTAAATCTTCTCAATTCCAATGAGCTTGACAATTTATCTTCTGAATCCACCCCACACTAGAGTTCTGACCTTGGATAATTAAATTGCCTCAATCTCTCTGAGCTGCTGTTTCCTCTGTAAATCAGGACTAACAAAATCTATCTCACAGGATTATTATGAGAATTAAATGAAAACTATGTCAAGCACATAGGGTGGTGCACACACACAGTAGGTACTGTGTGGCCCAGCTGTAGTAGGGATGGGGATTGGAACTATTTTTAAACTTAAAGGTGAACTTCATATGCTGCCATATAAGTAACCCAGTGCAACTGGAGCCTGAATCAACACGCCTGCACGACAGAGCTCACAGAGGGTGCCTTTGAAATCCTGATACCCAGTCATGGTGATTTATGGGACCTCGCTAGCTTGCATATGTGATGGCCCAGAGCGTTTGTTTACTTTAGTTTGAGCTCCGTTACCTAGCACTCTGTGATGGCATATTCTTATTTACACTCTCACTGACCACTTAATTATGATTACTTTGAAAGAATGTATCTGAAGGCACACATGAAAAGAAACTTCCATTAGAGTTATAAGCATTTCATGTAGATAGATCTTCATTCCACTTTGTGTAAAAATTGGTGCATTGCTTACTGGATGGCCCCAAAGACCCCTCCAAATGATTCAGGTTGTGATTATTAACAAAAGGGTCAAATATCAATATCAGGTTACTAGGTGTCTCTTCTTGGGGCAAGTAGGAACGAGAACCAAAAATAAACCCTTTCATCGGGACACAGATTTAAAATGGCAATCCAGCTGAGAAACCAAGGAGGGGATGAAATGACCTTGAACCTAGCTCCAGACCATGATGAGGTTAGCCATGGGTCTGCCACCAGCTGTACCAGAAAGATAAGAAATTCCCCGGCAGCGTCGTTGTTCTGAGTTGAAAATGAGTCATTGGAGAGGTGATTGATGCCTTTCCATTTTCCACTCGCTGTCAGCTGCTTTGCAGAGAAATCAAACTTTCATATGCTTAATAAAAGTTTTTTTTGTTTGTTTGTTTTTCATTCCAAAAGTCCTCAGAGGTGAAAGGGATTTGTGAGATCAACCTATTCACCGCCTTCGTTTTCCAGATGAGGTCACCAGGCACAGGAAAGATCCAGTGGCCCAGAATGGAACAGTCCTGTGTTGCCTTTGTCAAGGCTTCATCTGGCGAATAAAAGTTTGTTGTTGATAGACGTGACCTGGATTTGGGTCTTTTGTTGACATCATTACTCTGAGTGAGATTTTCCATCTGGTGTGTCTGTATTCTTTGTGTTTGATACTTGACCGTCTTCTAGACCAGGTCTATTTTCATATAAGAACTAAGTCATTATGAGGGCTTTTTGTTGTTGTTTTGTGCCTTTTGGCTTCAAATAACTACAATCTAGCATATAGGCTTTCATGAGGGAGTTTTTTTAGAGTGGTTACTGCAGGACATATATCTGCTCCAAAGGTTTTTATAGACGAAACAAGGCTTTTATATATGTGTGTTTTTATTCAAACACATAGATAATTGGGTGTATATATGGATAGATACAGAGATAGATGATAGATAAATAGATAGATAAAGCTTGTAGACATACACACTGAAATATGGCTGCTATGTAAGTAAGCTTGGTGTGTGTTGATGGATGGTGGGTGATTCATTGTATTGTGGTCCTGTAGCTGTTCAGAGTATGTTCAACAGTAAGGACCAGAATGGACTGAGTAGCATCCCCCAAAAGTGCTACTTAGTCTGAATCTTGAACAATGAGAGTTCAAAAAGGTTTCTAATGAGGAAATAGATCATATTCCAGGGCTAAACGAGGCAGGATAGAATGGAACACACTTGTGGATTTAGCTTTATTGTGTGTTTGTGGGAGTGGGTGAGTAAGTGGGTGCTCTGGATGAGTGAGCCTGCCTGGAACAGAAATGCAAACATAGGAACAGAGGCAGGTGTGAGAAACATGTGTTGGGGCCAGGCCAGAGAGCCTGGAATGCCTGGCTAAGCCTTTGTCCATCACACCGCAAGTCCTGAAGAACACTTGCTTTTTACTCTAAGAAAAACACGACAAGGAAAATAATGGCCAAACGATTTCAGAAAGATAAATCTAGTGATGGTATGATGGATAGATCATATTGAGGGGAAATATGAAAGCAAGAAGAATCTGTTAGAGAATCAAGCATGTAAAAAGGTTTACAGTTGTGAGTATGCAAAACACAGGTTATTCTTGTATTAATATTTATTAATTGTTGTATCATTTTCCATACAAACAACTATAAACTTGCTTTTGCCCCACCCTGTATTGAAACAGTCTGCTGGGTGTGCTTTCTTAGTACCCCAAGTGGAAGTTCGGATGTTCTAATTCACTTACTTGCTGCCCTAGCTGTTGGGGGAAGGTAACAGCCCAAGCTGTAACCGTTCATGTTTAGCTGTCGATCGTGATTTGTAAGACCTAGAGTGTTGTTGTTTTTTGATATATAAATGGTTCGGATATTGACTGGTCTTCTGTTTGTTGCAGCTTCTATAACGAAATCCCCGAGCTACATTTTATTTTCATTTGCTGTGTCCACAGTGAAATCAATTTTAAAGGGTTTAGAAAAAGCTCTTGAAGAATAGTATTAGGTCAATGCAAGCTAATGGTCATTAGCTCAATATTAGCTCCAAGCTTTAAACTACAATCACCCAAAGTGGAACAGACTTACACAACCATGGAAGAAATCCAGGAGAGGAGGACTCTTAATTATGAAGAGTTGTAGGGCTGACTCCTCTCTGGGTAGAAGGTTGAACTCTATGTCTTTAGAGGAACTTTCCAACTTGGACATAGTTCACACTGTCAAACAATTGTATGTTTGGCGTTCCCATTCTATCTAACATATGATTGACTGACCGTCTCACAAGGCATTATTTTCACCCTTGGAAGGTCAAGTAACAGAGTTGTTTGTTTTGGTTTGTATTATTTTATTTTGTTTTTTCCTGTCATTGTTATTCTCAGAAGCAAAACTTTTTATATTCTCCCATCTTAAAAGTATAAACATAGGATCCTCCTACGAAGGCGTGTCTGTGGTTCCCTGTCCTTGGACACGTAAGAATTGGAGGCACAGAAGTGTGGACTGGAGAGGTCTGGGGCCAGCTTGCTCCCTGCAGGCTTAAGATCAACCATCCCACATAGAGAGAGAAAAAAAACATAGGCAGGTATCTTAGAAGAATAAATGTCAAAGTGGTTAACAACCATTTTTACTGAAGTATGAACAGCACTGAGTTAAATAATTTTTTAACTGTGTTCTCAGGTCTGAGTTCTTTATTAGAAGAAACATAGGTACATCTCAACTTTATAGGCAATTAGATAAATTGAATTGGTTTTTTCAGTATCTTAGAGCCAGCAATTTAGTCTCAAGATATAAGAACAATCATATTTAATTTAAAAAATTGTTTAAAAGTAATATTTTGAATAAAAATGACTGCTGTAGAATTAATGATGATTATCTAACCTATGTTCTATTTTGTGGATAACAGTGTATACTGAAAATATGGCCAGATTTCCTTTTCCAGCAAAATGGCAACATGTGTCTAATTTGAATTTCAGAAGAAGAGAGTAGAGAGAGTGGGAAAGACGAAATATTCTAGGATTTCAGTTGACTCCAAAGCAGGAAAAATTTTAAAAAGATACTCACATCCATATATTTCCTAGAGAAATCACAAAAAAAAGAGACATCAACACAGCCAGAGAGAAGAGGCAGATTGTCTACAAGGATACAACAATTAGATTGACAGTGTTTAATTTATGGGAGGCAGCAGGGGCTCACCTGATGAGGAGAGATTATATCATATCGGAAACCATCGCTGCAAGGGCCTCTGGAACATGGAGTTGTCAATGGTCCAGCCCCTACAGCACAGGAAGGCACACTGAAAGGAAGTGGGGTGGCTCCTGCACTTGTTTGTGTGCCTTGTCCCCCACACGTGAACAGACGTGCACCCCTTCAGAACACGTGATTTGCTGACTGAGATGCCTGAGGCAGTAGCTAACACATAGTTGGAGCTAGTTAAATGTTTGCTGATTGAAGGGATCATCACCATACACTCATTGGTACTGGGCTTGATCTTCTGGGTCCCATGTCTCTATAGGGTGGCACCTACACGTGCCTTTGGAGATTGGAATTTGGTCCCAAAGCCCACAGGGATGTCTTACATTTGTCAGGTCAGTGCGTTCTGAGAAAATTACTCCTACGCGTTTGACCTCTCCCTAGCATTTTCAGCTGCTATCAGTGATTCTAATAGTTCATGGACAAACCATTGATTGCATCAACTATTGGGTGGATATTATTGCAGGAATCTTCATGCAGCAGTTTTAATCAGATTGTTTTTCTTATGACAAGTTTCAGTGTTTCTGGGCACAACATAAATAGTTCATTGGGCTCCTGACATCCGCTTAGTCCTATGCTAGGTTACCCTCATTAGCTCTGACTCCTTCCACACAACCCAGAGACCCTAAAGACCGTGCTGTGTGTGTTACTTCTCATAAAAGACAGGGCCTAGGTTTGAACTCCAATGAAGCCAACTGGAGAAACCTATGCTCTGTGCCAAGGCACTTCTCAGAATCCTCACACTCTACTGTTCTGTCACTGTTGCAGATGAGGAAAAAATCCCATTACTGTGCCATTTGTAATTGTGGTTATGGTTGCTTTTCATAAAGTCTTCATTCCTAAAATGTTCAAACAAGGAACAGTACTGTAATAAAAATACTGCCACCTTGCATTCTAGATTCTAATTTTGGTTATGTTGGGTACCCTTGCCTAGGCTTTTACATTACCTACTTGTTCTGCAGAGGGGATTTAAAAAGTAGATTATCTGTTATCGCCCCTTTCATTGGGCTACTCTAAAAACATCTTTAAAAAGTTTGATGAAAACGGTCTGTAAGAATGAAACGTCGATAGAGGACCGACGTGAAAGCAACTACAAAACCACTCCCCAGCAGCTCTCCTTATTCAGAACTCTGTGAAGAATTGGGGGAGAGGAGGAGTTATGTCCCTCAACAGTTAAAAAAACTTCATATATTTATAAAGAGCTTTGCACTTCATTCATGGGACTCTTCTTTGCCTTTTTTATCCTCCTCCAAATCTATACTACTCCCAGCCTCCTTCATCTCAGCAAATGGCCCAATTATCTACTCAAGCCAGAAGTCTAGGACTTGATTCTTACTGCCTCTTCACTTCCAGCATTCAGGTCTTTTTATTGTTAGTTTTTTGTTTAACATTTATGTCTTTGATCCATTTTGAATTTATTCTTGAGTGTGGTATAAGAAGGTGGTCTAGTTTTATTTTTCTGCACATTTCTGTCCAATATTCCCAGCACCATTTATTGAATAGACTATCTTTCGCCCATTGTATGTGCTTTCTCTGTCCATTATTAATTGACTATAAAGGTGTGGGTTTATTTCTGGGCTCTCTACTCTCTTCCATTGGTTTATGTGTTTGTTTGTTTTTTATGGCAGTACCATGCTGTTTTGATTACTATGGCCTTTTAGAATAGTTTCATATTAGGTAGCATGATTCTTCCAACTTTGATCTTCTTTCTCAGGATTGCCGTTGCTATCCAGGGCCTTTTGTGGTTCCATACACATTTTTGAAATATTTGTTCTAGTTCATTGGAATCTTCATAGAAATTGTGTTTAATCTATAGATTGTTTTGGGTAGTATGGACATTTTAATGATGTTAATTCATCTTATCCATGAACAAGGTATGTGCTTCCACTTATTTGTATTTTCTATTTCTTTTTTCATTCTTAATCATTTTCCTTTGCAACAGCATGGATGGAACTGGAGAGCATTATGCTAAATGAAATAAGCCAGGCAGTGAGGGACAAATACCATATGATCACACCTTTAACTGGAACATAATCAGCAAAAGAAAAAAGCAAACAACATAACGAGAGACATTGAAATTAAGAGCAGTCTAACAATAGCCAGTGGGGTGGAGGGAGGGGACAATGGGGAGAGGGGTTTTCAGGAACTACTGTAAAGGACACATGGACAAAACCAAGGGGGAAGGTGGAAGCAAGGGAAGGAGGGAGGTTTGGGAAGAGGGGAGAAAATGCAGACAACTGTAATTGAACAGCAGTAACGTAATTTTAAAAGAAAAGAAAACCATACCATTCACAATTGCTTCAAAATGAATAAAATACCTAGGACTAAACCTAACCAAGGATGTAACATACCTGTACCCAGCATTCGAATCTTGTTAGCTCTTCCTCAAGTGCTTCCTCCGCTCTTCTGTCTGCTCCTGCCCCTCCACAAATCATCCTCTCCAGAGACAACTTTTTGAAATGTAAATCACGTCCTGTCACTCCCTGCTCAGAACCTTCCAGGTGGTATTCCACTCCCTCTGGAAAGCTTACCAGGAACCACGTGATCTTGACCTGGCCCTACCTTGACCTTCCTCTAATCTCAAACTGTATACTTATTTCCCTCACGCTGGCTGTGCACGTTCAGCTTGTTCAGCCCCTGTTCAGAAAGCTCCGCCCCATCCCATATCTTCTGGTTGGCTCCTTCTAGTCGTTAGCGTCTCATCTCAGATATTACCTGCCCAGTGCAGCTGGTCCCGACTATGTAATAGTCCACCGTCGCAGGATTATGTTTACACCCTTTTCTTTATTCAGCATGTTCGTCTCCCTTTTTTTAATCTAAGGCTTGTTTTTTGTCTTTCTGCCTCAAAAGTCCAAGGTTTACATGAACAGGGAACTTTCTGTCTTGTTCATTATTGTATCACCCATGCTGACACATATTAGCTGTTTTATATTGTATTTTGTTGAGTGAATAAGTAAATAATCATTCCAAAAAATTATTATTTGATATTTAAGTCCATTACTTTTCACAAGAATTTTCAGTGAAACACTAGTATTTTGGGTTATGCTTGCGAATGTGAAGAAAGCAGAGTGAGGTAGTAAAATAAGCTTGAGAAATTCTAGGTTAAACAAAATGTAAAAGGTTATTTATCACTGTTCTTAGTAAAACCTTTAATATCCTAATAGCGAACACAGTCTCCAGGAAGGTTAGCACAATGTGAAAAGCTCATTTTACACTGATTGTCTTCTTTGAGAACGGAACTACTATTCTTTACAACACCTTCTGGGAAATGCTGCCTTAAACAAAACTCCACTGTAAGAGAATGGGGGAAATGAATCCTTTATTGACTATATGAAGTCTGATCTGTACTGACCGTAAGAAGAAAAGACTGACAACCAAGGACTCAAAAAAATAAAACCTATGAAAAAGTGAGAGAAAAATTCAAAAATGAATTTATCAGTTGAGACTATTCAGTTTCCTGCAAGCAGCTATACCCACTTCACTGGATTATTATTTCTTTTAATCTCTTACAGCTGGCATAGTGCTTGGCCTAGAATGAACATACAATAAAATAAATATCTGTTGACTGTTCATTATTGGGAGAGTAAATGTGGCCCAGGATCACTGTTAAATAATTAAGATCAGTTTATTTGTTTAAGAAAGCAGAAAAATATCTAAAATATTTCAGGGATTTTTTTATTCCAAAGGATTAAATAAAAATACTATTAATAGCTATGAGAATAGTAAGGCTTTTCATAAATAGGAATTTACCATATACAGTATTGTATTATTCAAAGCTAACTTGGACTTCAGGCAGACATGCTTATTTGCCGGGAATGTAATGGTGAAACTCTATGTTAAAAATAACATTTTTAAATTAGATTTTAGGTAAATTAACTTTACCTAAAGTTAGATTTTGAGGTAAAATTTACACATGGTAAGATGTACTCTTTTTAGATATAGTTGAGTACGTTTTGACAAACATATGCAATTGGATGACTACCACCAGAATCTAGATGCAGAATATTTCCATCACCCAAAAAGTTTTCGCTTGCTCCTTTGTAGTCATTCCCCTCCCTCCTCTCTCAGTCACTGGCAGCCAGTGACCTGATTGCCCCTGTAGCTTTGCCTTTCCAGAATGTCCTATGAATGAAATCATACAGCGTATCTGTAGCCTTTTGTAAGTGGCTTCTTTCACTTTGCACATTGCTTTTGAGATTCATCCACTAGTAACATGTTGCATGTATTAGTAATATGTTTCTTTCTATTGCTTTCTAGTACTTAGTTTATGGACGTATCACAATTTGTTTATCCATTCACCAGTTGATATCTGGGCTATTTTCAGATTTCAGCGGATAAGAATAGAATTGCTATAAACATTGCATATAGGTTTTTGTATGGATTTCTGTCTTCATTTCTCTTAGGTAAATAGCTAAGGGTGGGATTATTGAATCATATCGTCAGTGTTCTTGTGAGCTTTGTAAGGAAGTGCCAAACTGTCTTTAAAAGTTGCTAGACCGTTTTGCATTTCCTCCAGCAACGTCTGAGAGTTCCATTTGCTCTGCATCCTGGCCAGCGTTTTGTATTGCCTGTATTCTCCTTTCAGCCATTCTAGTATGTAGTGGCATCACACCTTGGCTTTAATTTTTGTTCCCTTAATTACCAATTACTGAAATCAACCTGGAGTGCTTCTTGACTTCAGACCCATGTAGTGTTTGTAAGATACGGTTTTTGTTTTCTGAAATGACTCCTCAGAACAAAGCTGTTCCTCAAATCGCATTCAGATCCATTATCACTAGAGGGCAGTAAACACAAGCAGATTTAGCGGATTTACTTACATTAAGGTGTTTTTTGTACTGTTAACGTTAATCAAAGGAAATATAGATTTTATGATGAAAAATTAGATTTTAAATTATTATTTTAAATATAGGTTATAAATTAATTCTAGATTGTTGTCTCCCTCTAAAACTACTTTTAAGGTAATGGAAATAGAAGAAACACCCAGTGATTTTTAAAGACACTGGTGTGCTCTGGTTATTGTGTTTAATATCCTTCTCTCAGAATTCTTCAAGGAGCATTCAGCAATCAGACTTGCATGTGTTGAGCTGAACAGTATTGGATATGTGGGAGCCCACGTTATACAGATTTGCTTCTTGATGAATAACAACTCCCAGAATTTTGCTGTTACGTAGAAAGGTGTAAAATAAATAAAGATTGAATATAGAATAAAATATTTTCAAAGGTATAAGTTCTACCAAAAACATGCTGTTACCAGGAAAATCTGTTAGGTTGGAGAAATCTAAAAGTTAATACACTTATTTTAAATTTCTTAAATATTTAAAACACGGTACTATCTTATATAGCTTGGAATTTATTATGTTAAAGACATAATGTTTATAAAGTCTAACCTAAATATAGATTAATGCCTGAAATACTTTTTTTTTTTTTTTGGCAATTTAGAGTATTCTAAAGCCAGACAGCCTGGGTTCAGATCCACTGTGCTACTTGGCTTTGTGACCTTGGGTGAGACACTTGACCTTCTGAGCTTCAGTTTCTTCATAGTTTGGTTTTTTTTTTTTTTCCTTATTCAAGAATGTGTCTTATCTCTCCTGACCTGTATTACAAAGTCAGTGATGCCAGTATTTGATCACAACTCCCTCAGCAGAACTTTAAATATCCTGAAATATCTTAAAATAGCCCAGAAAGATTGACGATTGCGTGAGGTATCAGTAAAAAGTAAGAATAAAAGAGGGATGACATCAGAGATTCTGAGGAGTCTAAAATCTGGCAGATTTTAGAGAAAGACATAAAAAGAGAAGAACTAAATGCCGAAAGAAAATTTTTTTCTGTTTCAGTACAGGCACACACATTTGTATATAAAACCTTCCGGGTGTTCGAGAGCAGAGGATCCCCCAGTCAGGAATCTGAGTTCTAGCTGTGCGAGGGCACCCGTGTCTTTCTCACATATCACTCCAGTGCGTGAGTAGGACTCATGGTCAGCGAGGCTGCCTTTGCCTGGGCACCAGCCTCCTGACTGCAGTTGGTAAGATCCACTCTGTCCAGAGATCTGACCACAGTGAGAGCTGTGGTCCTTTACTTCAAGACACTGTGAAGTCAGCCCAGGATCAGGGATGAATGAGTCCACTCCTAAATTCATACCATTTATCACAGAGTTGCATCAGCCTCATTATATGATAAGCTATTCATACACCATGAAGAGCAAAGACTAAGAGAAGCCTGGATTTGGCTCTCAGCCCTGTCACAAAGGGCAAGTTACTGAATATTTGAGTGCCTGCCTTTTCACCTTAAAATGGGGATAATATCTGTCCTACCCAGATGTTGCAAAGGTTACAGATAAGATACATAAAGCTCTTGGTACATAACAGATGCTTAATAAAGGTGGTGTCATACCTATTACAGAGCTCTTATTAAAATTTTCAGAAGCCAAGTCTGACCCTAAGAGTTGTATCTGCACGGCTCCGTCCTCGCCCGCATTGTTGAGATTCCTCTGCAGGCTGCCACTTCCATGGCAATGGGAAGGAGCTCCTAGTCTGGCTCTCATAATGGGAAGAATGAAATGCATTTTCATTTAAATCAGAGCTTTAAAAAAAGATGCCTTGTTATCATCATCATCATCATCACCATCTCCCTTAGTGCAGCAGATTGGGGGCGTATGGTTGAATCTTTTTGTCCTGCGGTTCACTGACTACCTCGAGAAGTGTAAAGAAGGAAGCTCTGCTTGCTGCCTCAAGCTTCCTCCTGATTTAGGGGTCACAGTTCAAGGCAAATGAAGCAACTGGAACGGTCATCCTTCACTAAATGGGGGACACCTTCCGGGTACACTTACTGGAGAGTACTCCTGGAATTTTATGGGCAGACGTCAGGGAAGCTAGACGTCCTGGAATACACGGGGTAGTCCTTCCTGGGGGATCGCTCCAGGTCCCAACCAACAGTCTGCAGGTAAAAAAAGTCACTTACGATGATCTGAGTGTAGAACACAATTACTTTTTACATATAAGTGTGTTCTTCCTCCCTCCCTCCCTCTCTCTCTCTCATCCTCCTCCCCTCCACCCCATCTCTCTCTTTCTCTGTCCCTCTCTCTCGTTCTCCCAGCAGCCTCGTCACAAATCAGCATGGGCTTCCTCATAACCCGGCAGTCTTAGAACAGTCAGACTTTCTCACAGAGTGACTCAGGGATCCCAACAGCACATTCAAGGAGACCAAGGTGAAAGCTGCAGGACTTCTTAGGACACCCTCCACAGTCACAACGCATCACTTGTTGGTCCCACGGGCCAGCCAGCTCAGATTCGATGCAGGGGCATTTTTGGAGACTAGCTACCTCAGTGACCCATTTCCCGAGGAGGACACTGACACACCAAGAGGTGAGATTATGTGTTGAGGGTTGTGCCCTGAAGGATCTGAACTCAGAGCCTGTGTTCTTGGTAGAACTTTCATCAAATTCTTTTAAGATGTTTTTAGAATAGCCCAACAGAAGGGGCATCAATAGATAAACTATTTTTTAAGTCCCCTCTTCAATGTACCTTAGTAATGTAGAAGCCTAAGCAAGGTTAACAAAGGGAGCTGAGAACAGCCGTGCACCACCAGCGAGGAAATGCATCCCTTCCGTTCGTGAGTTCTGGACATTAACTGTATTTTATAACCATGCTGTACTTTTACATTGGATAGAGGAAGGACTTTGTTGTGTCTGTGTCATCGGGGAAGCCACTTGTTTTGTTTTGGATTTGGGAGAGAGAAGCAATTCAAATGCCTCATTGCCATTTTCAGAGCAGCTTTTATTTTGTAGAAAGAGAAGTCAGAGAATGTTAAATTCATAGAAATGATTCCACAAGGATTGGCAATCCTTATTTAAGAATGAACTATGAGTTTTGAAGTGTTTTGTGGTGGTTATTCATCACTGTGAGAGGGAAACCCCACTCACCCTTTCCTGCGGCAGCCTCAGCTGTAGGGATACCATTTTTAAACTGCGTTTACCAGAGGTGAGGAGGAGGAAGCTCTCCTCCTCAGAGGTTTGCCCTTGCCAACCAATCACGAAGCACCCTGGGCCTAGTCCATGCCCCCTGTCCTGATAGATCCAGAGATGGAGTGCAATTGGTGCATAGTTGAGGTTTTATGGGTGGGGTTTCTTGTCACTCTTGCCAGCTTCTCCGCAGTTCCTTATTTGGTAGCTTTTGATAGAACTTGTCTTTCTTGCAGCTAAGCATATTGGCATACATTATTCATTAATCCTGGGAGCTCAGGGAGAGAAAGATGCAGACCTTTAGATCTTTAGATATTTCCTTCTCACATGAATTTTCTTTACTCAGAATAGTTGTCAAATGCTGTTCCATTCTGGAGTTTTACAAATGGCATGTGTTCAGTGGGAAGACGGCTGGATGTCAGATGGGATCTAAAGCAAGGCTTTCTTATATATACTTAATTCCCAATAATCTTTAAAAACCCACACACTCCGAGGGTTGTGGAGATTAAACCATCAAGGTTTTGAAGATATATACACGTTTCAGAACTCACTGTCTCTCCATATAATCAATCAAACATGCCTGAAGCAAACTACTTACTGTCAGTGTCTTGGGGCTACATAAAGGTAAGTTTTGTTTAGCCTGATTATTCTGATTGTGTAACTGATAGTTGCAATAAATTACAATGGAGTTAAGCTTTCTAAGCAATCTTATACCTTTTCTTAGACACAACTGCAGAAGAAATACGTGTTTTTAGTAGCCAAGACTGGGAGAAATTGTGTAACTTCTCTTAGTTGTAGTTGGCATGTTAAAATAGGTTTTTCATGTGCAGTGGTTCTTCTGCTTGTCATGTGTGGATTCGAGTTATGCTTGTAGATATCAAGCGTATTAATTGCAAGGCAATTAAATAAATCCACTGGCAAATTATTGAGCAAAATGACATATTGGTGTATGGCTTCCAGTTTGTGGCACTTAAAATTTATAAAAAATTAATTAGTGGCTCTTTCTAAAAGCCTGCACTAGTTTAACCTGATGAAAAGTATGTTTTGTTCACCTTTGGATGTAAAGATCTAGATGACATTTAAAAATTGACATTACTTTTTAAGTGACATATTATTAAAGTGAAAACTTGATTATCTACTTGTAACACTTGAAGGAATTTATGTTATATGATACTGCTACTTTTGTTAATCTGAAGAAATGGATTAATACACTGAGGTGAATAAAAATCGTGATCCTGGCCAGCAGGCTGCTTGCATGCCCCCGGCAGTGCCAGCCTGGTGATTGCTGTCACAGAGGCAGGAGGCAGAAGAACCTTTCTCAGTCCCAAATGCAGCGTCCCTTCAGAAATTGAAACTTATTCTTGGATATTTGAGTATATCACAATAACACATTATTTTTAGCAATCGTTTTTTATTACTTCAAAAACTCAGATTGAAATATTTTTTCACTTTCTTTGTTTCTTTTTAAAGGAAAATTACACTTTGCTATGAGATTTTCCTGCATTCTAAGAAAACATTGCAGTTCTAGTTGTCCAGGTAGTTATGATTCCCCACCTCCCTTTTAGTCTGTGGATAGTCCAAATTTTTTATTGTTTTTATAAAATGCAGATTTTCATTTAAATTTTGATAGCCATTTCTTGGCTAAATTGTTTTTAGTATAGAAAAGTATAAAGGGTAATAAAGGAAACTCTCATAATCCTCCTAGAATTCATCTCTTAGCTTTCAGACAGTTCCTATTTGGTACATGTTTGAAGGGTTTCACATTTGTATTATGATTATGAACAATGCCTCTAGGATTCTCAGCCAGAATTTTAGTGTGTATCTTTCTGAGGAAAATTTTTGCTGGACAGCTTTGTTTATGTTTTAGTGTTATATTGCTAAAAACAATATAGTGTCAGATGAGATCGGGTGTGTTCAGGGTGGTGTGGCCCTAAACTAAAAACAATATAATATCAAGAAGGACAAATAATGGCCCTTAAGAAGGACAAATAAATATATTTAGTCTTGTACATATTAAAGGATTTATTATTGTACAGCCAATGCAACATTTATTTTAGCTTTTAATGCTGATATCTACCAAACAGGTAGTGTATCACAGTGTGGCATATTTAAATGACTTTTCACAGAATATTATGTGGGGGGGACAAGCATTTTCTAAATGTTAACTTTTTCCACCTTCTTAATTACACACTAGGAGACTATCCAATGTACCCAGTAGCACATTGGCATGAATTCAGAAAGAAAGGGGTTGAATTTAAGAATCTTCAAATTTTTAATTGTTTTATTTTTCTTCCTCAACAGTCTTAAATGTAGACTAAATCGAGGGGCTGGAGTTTAAAAGCGAAATGCAGTATTCGATTCAACTGCATTTCACTTTCCTTTGTGCTCCACATGCTGCGCAGACACTGCGATGCAAAGGAGAACAAAGGCTTTGGAAGCATTGACTTAGAAATCTTCTCTTTGCTGCAGCAATGATGCTGTATATTCTTTCAGACTATTTAGATAATAACCAATCGAAATAACTCATCATCAGAAAATATTTAGAGGTCACTTTTAAAAATATCTAAAAGCTCAAATAAATTGTTCTGCACTTTGCTGCCCAATCTTTTGAAAAGCAGCTCTATACTTTATCTCTTCTAAATCTGTAAATTGACATTATTCTAGGAGAAATACATTTTATCACCTTTTCTAATAATTTTCCTCCTCACAGTAATTTTACATAGATATCCAAATAATATGTAGCAGTCTTAAAATGAGAGAAATCCCACTTACATGAACAACAATAAAAAAATAAAATTCATCTTTCTGCGACCAGGAAAAAAATGATTGTTGAATGGTTTATTGTCCTTTATATCCAGCTATACATTCCAAAACCAGATTGTAAGATCAACTGCCAGTTGAGAAAGCACTGTGGTTATTATTTTGCCTTCCTGGACTCAAAGTTTTATATAGATAGCAAAAAAAGGGAGGCCATTTTAATTCCTTTTGGAAAATATTATGTTATAACTTAATTGACTCTTCGAAGATTGTCTTTGGGTGATCTCCCCTACCCTTTCCCTTGGGAAGAAAGGGGACTGCCTAAAATGTTGTCTCTTCTAGTTATGTTAAAGGAAATGTTGACTTCCTTGGATCCCCTCACTCGCCTTGCTGGGGACATAGGTGTGCACTGAACGATTTCTCCACCCCATGTTTTTGGGTTTTGAACAAAGGCAGAAGAGTAGTCCGGGAATTATATATGATGCAGAAATAATCAGTGGAATGCACAATCTATAATTTATCAGTCTGCACAATGGATTCCTTTCACTGGCATTTGTTGCCTTGGTTATGTGTACTGACCAGCTATTTTGATGACTTACATAAGCATACTGCCAGGAAAATTACACTTCATTCTTTATATTCTTCCAGATAAATTCAAGCATTTGTGTAGGGAACCTACAGGTCCCATGCAGTTTTTCAGCTTTAGCATATGGCAACATATTCCTCATACCATGTTGCTTACAAGTTAGAAGGTAGTTCTGTAGGCAACTGGGTCCCCATCTAACTTTTCCAACCACCCCCACCCCCAGCTTGCATTGAGTTACATGGAGAGAAATGCATGGAGAGCAGGTGGTCGGTGTGGTTCCTGCATAGACTGTGGAGAGGCGGGGAGTGGCTGAAAGCCTTGCCTGTTCCCCATCCTATAGAAAAGACTTTGTCCTGCCTGGGCAGCTCTTCCCAGCAACTGTTAGCTCACAGCACGGACAGTTTCAGGTCACAGAGCTTTTCGTTAAATGTATGTTTAAAATGTTTAGCAGACACTTTTGAACACATTTGCCTAAAGATTTTTTCCGAAAGTAAATTTTATTTGTTAAGCAAGGATTTACTTACCTTTGAGTCTTGTTCCTCATATTATTATATTTTTGAAGCATGGTGACCATTTCCTATATGAATAATAACCCAACTTACTTATTGGAATGAGTAGGGGAGCTAGATATTGAGATAGGTACATTTATGGGCATAACTATACCCAGCTCTAACATCTGTTTGTCCTGCAGTGATAACAATCAGCCATCACTATAAAAGACGCAGGGAAATAGAAAGAGCTCAAATAATGTTGAATGCTTATGTGCCAGGCGAAATACAAGACACTTTATATCAGATCGTTTAATTAGTTTGTAGCCTATAACTTAAGAAAATATAACTCTATAAAAGATTGACAGAAAATGTTTTGAACGCTATGGTGAATGTCTTCACGAGTATTCTTAGAAGGCCCCACAATTTACTTTTTCCCCAGTGAATCATAATATATAATTCTCAGTGGAAATTAACAGTAACTCATGTTTGTACACTGCACAATGTCAATTTAAGAAATGTACATCCATACAAATGAAAAAATGCAGAGGAGGAAGTATAGCTAATTATGTATGGTTATCTCTGAGCAGTGAGGATATATGTGATTTCTAAATTTATTTCCAGATTTCTATATCACATGTGCAATTTATCATCAGAGACAAATTATTAAAAAGTACATAAACAAAGAAAATGAACTTGATATTTCGGAGTCTGAGAATAAGCTCTCTGTGCTTGTGAATTAACAACCAAAGGAATCTGTGTTGGTGTGGCCAGTTCAGTTTTGGCTGCAGGATAATGCTAATAAGCATTTCTTGTATCTGGTAGTTTATTGAAATGTTTTTATTGATTTTCCTTAGTGCTTTGTGGTGATAAATTCTTATACCTAATCTACATGGTCAATGAGATGGACTTTGGAAGTAGTTTGCCAAATTATCTTGAGTTAGAACACCTTGGTGTGATTTATGCAGAGAAGAAAGGTTTTTTCTTTTTAATTCTAATAAACCGATTAAATACTGAGTTAGAATTACATTTTAAATATCACCAAATGATAAGCTCACTATTCTCTTTCCCCCAGACTTAAATGATAACTTAAGGTAAAATCCAAAATTTTAAAAGCAACTAAATATTAGAATAAAATGTGACTTTTTGAATCAAATATCTAATAGGACAGTTACTGTATATACAGAAAACTATATTTTTTCTGTATGTTAAGAGAAATATTAAGATATATTAAAGGGCCTAATTAGGCAATTTTGGGAGTCCAAGGAAGACATTAAAAGCAGTTGATGACGGAAAGCATAACATCTCTGGGAATTCTGGATTCGAATGCTATGTGGTGGTGGCAGGTAAATCCCAGGATAAAGTAGGCACTGTGACATCAGTTAAAAAAAAAACAAAAACTATGAAGTGATGAAGTAAAGTATTGAAAATTGACCTGTTTTGTATAACTCTGACTTTGGGAAATGGACTGAGAAATTCTGTGGAGGCTGAGATAATAAATCTTATACTCCCTACTTGGAAAAAACTTCAGGAAGGAAACATTATATAGTATCCATTCAAATATTTTATTTCTCTGTAATTCTGGAAGAGTAATCAGTGTGTTTGGTTTCCCTTGGGGTAAAAGATTATAGTTTAACCTCCGACCCATGCATATACCCATTTCTGCTAATGACAATTTGATACAAATTATACCACGTTTTGGTGTATGGCAGCCTTTTGTGTGCCTATCAGTTAGGGTTTTTTTCTTCTCTAAATACTAATAACACTTTATTTTTTAAATGCCCTTTAAATTAAAGTTAAATGAAATTCAAAACTCAGCTCTCTTTTGCTCTAGCTACAATGGAAGAGCTTCCTAGCCCTGTGTGGCTAGCAGTCACTGTAACGCACAACACAGGTTGTGGAGTCTCTATCACTGCAGAAAGTTCTCTCACATAGCACCCATCTAAGGCGTCAGGACACTTTAAAAATTCTCTGGTCATATTTTCTGTACCTTTGCACGTGCTTATGTTCTTCCACTTAAATGTTCATCTTCTATTACTTTATTCTGTTTTTCAGTTTAAAAGGATGCTCAATCGGGAGCTCACCCATCTCTCTGAAATGAGTCGGTCTGGAAACCAAGTGTCTGAATACATATCCAACACGTTCTTAGGTGAGAGCGACGATTCAAGTGCACTTGTAGGATTTCCTCTCAGGTTGTTTGCTTTGGGGAGGTGATGAGGGCACCAACTAATTTTGGAAATCAAGTGCTTTGAATTTCATTTGTTTTTATTCCTTATATTAATAGTTCGAGCCCCTAAGCCTTAGAACCTCATGTGACAAAGTACATTTTTTATCTTTTAGTTTTATCCAGGATTTTAGGGTTTTCTGAATTAAAGTTATATAGTGCCAAACTGTGGAACTGTGAAATATATTCTTTAGAGAGATCTACACATGCATTCAACAAATTCTTGCTCAGCGTCAGCCATTTGCTGGGCACTAGGTATTTAATGATAAACTAGAAATGGTCCCTGCCCTCAGTGGGTTGATTGTCTGATGGATACCACGCCTGGTAAACTGATGAAGCAGAGAGATAGAATGCAGTTGCTAAAGAAACGCTTGCTGATAACAATAGCTGAGAGTTGTGTGCCGGGACAGCACTACTCCCACGGCCCATTCGCAGAAGAAAAAATGCAGTGAGTGAACATCAATAACTTGTACACATCCTTGATTCAACTTCACTTGAGAACCAAATTGCTGAATGTCTTACTAGCATATCCACTATTATAACACACAGTATGTACAAGGATGAGGTAGAGGAGTTTCACCCCATCAGGGACGAATGTACTGATACATCTTGTGTCTTTTATTTGAAACGAATGGCTTTTGTGAATCTGATGTTCACCTATCAGAGAACAATGGAGATTCTCTGTACTTTCCATTAAACCTCATTACATCATAACTCCTATCTCACTATAGTGTAGAAAATGTGGAATAGCGGGAGCAATCTAAGTCATTCAGATAAGCCGTTTAACTCCCACAGTGTGATCCGTTTCTGTAAGCTGTCGGGTTTCCGCTGCTGTTTTTATATTTATGCAGGAAGTGGCTCCCATTTCCAAGTAGTATTGAAACTGGAGTCCTTACTTGACAAGAGCAGTTTTGATGCTACTGAGTGAATTTCAGATAGGAATGGAGTTGATCAACAGTGGAAATAACCAATGTATTTTGCTTTTTCCAAGTCTACTATCATGAGAAGTGTTTCCAAAAAATTAATTAGAGCATCCTATCAAAGTGGTAACCAGTGAATACATTTTATGTGAATTATTCTGCGGTGAGATTTATTTGCTTAATTTGGGGTGTCAAATTAAGTCCACATCAACTTGTAAATACTCAACTTCTCTAAAAGGAGCTTTACCTGGAAATATTTCCTGGGACATATAATGATAATTTAAAACCTTTCCAGTTATATATGTTATGCTTTTTTAAAAGACCCCAGTAGACGTAATAGTAAATGAAGAATATTTTGTCTGTTCTTAAGATAAGCAACATGAAGTGGAAATTCCTTCTCCAACTCAGAAGGAAAAAGAAAAAAAGAAAAGGCCAATGTCTCAGATCAGCGGGGTCAAAAAGCTGATGCACAGCTCCAGTCTGACGAATTCGAGCATCCCGAGGTTTGGGGTTAAAACCGAGCAAGAGGATGTCCTTGCCAAGGTGAGAAAAATTTCAAGGCTCATGATCATAGATATGCGACAATGCCTTTTCACGAATTCTGATTCCTTCTCTTTTAGTGGATGGACAAGTTTATCAATTTATGGGGTATTTTTTTAAAGATAGGAATGCAGTTTTTAAAGCTCTTTCTATATTATTTGGGTTTTACTCATATGTGGATATACACACGTGGTTTGTGATGTGTGTTCTTTCCTTTTTGCTTCTGCATTTTATTGTTTAACCTTAAATAGAAATCTATTATCCCTTCTGTTGTTAGGAGAATAAAGTTTTTGTGAATGGATCTTATTTATTGAAGAAATTATTTGAAATTTATATTGAAAGTATGTAAATATGTTGTATTGTCGAAGACAGGAGGTTAAGCAATACTGTTCAATCTTTAGTATGTCTAAGGGAATTTTTGCCTGAAGTGTGCCTGTATTTAGGTGGTGCATCCATTACATTTCAAATGAACCAGTTTTTAAAAATCTAAGTTTCTTTACATTAAAGTCAGTAATTTTTAAATGAGTATGTTCATTGGTTCATGTTCTGCCTCTGCTTTCTGATTTTCTCTCTCCTGCCCCAGGAACTAGAAGATGTCAACAAATGGGGCCTCCACGTGTTCAGAATCGCGGAGCTGTCTGGCAACCGGCCTCTGACTGTTATCATGCACACCATCTTCCAGGTAGTGTGGCTCAGCGACACCGTGACTTCGAGTCCAGGCTGTGCCTGGTGCATGCATTTTGTCGTCTTTGCTGCTCACCGTCTTTTGCATATTTTGTACTTTTTTCTTTTTTGTCCTTTTACCTGGGAAATAATAAGAATACAGAACAGTTGAAATGTGGACAAAATACAAATAAACTGATGTTATTAATTTTTTTCCATTTAAGAAAAAGATATATGGGAAAATTGAAGTGATTCATTAAAATAATAGTTTAAAAATCATCCACATGACCTTGACTCACTGAGAGAATGGAGTACTAACTCTAAAAAAATGAATCAGCTCCCTGCTGACTAGTCTTAAGATGTAATTTCTTCACAGTTTTGTGAACCACTCTCTTCTTCACATCAGTTTCTCATTTTTGTTGAGCTCCCTTTGTCCTAGTGCAGGGTTAAGATTTAAATGAGGAGTTGAGGCTATAGTTACTCTAGGACTGGAATGGCAGATTCCAGCCCTAGAAAGGATGTTGCATTTCAATTGATGTGATCTAGTTAGTAGCTTAGTCAATGGCACTAGATTGAGACTAACTTAATGATTATGGGACACAGACACTTTTATAACTGGCAGCTCACACCATACATCTTGAGTTAAGCACTGTTGGGCTTCTGAAGGACAACTCAACACTGCTTTTATCCCTAAAGTCCCTGGATCTAAGTCCCTCCCATTGACCTGCTGACAGAAATCAAGACTCATCTACAGGAGGAGGGAGTACTCAGCTCACACAGAGGGCTCACCTCAAGTACACAGTTTAGGTGATAGGGGAGGCTGTGCCACTAGACCCTACAGGACACCTACTACATTAGGCACACTACCAAGACAGTGGGTCATAGCAGCTGTACCTAACACATAGAAACAAACACAGGGAGGTTGCCAAAATGGGGAGACAGAGAATTATAGCCCAAATGAAAGAACAGATCAAAACTCCAGAAAAAGAACTAAACAAAATGGAGATAAGCAATCTATCAGATGCAGAGGTCAAAACACTGGTTACAGGGATGCTCAAGGAACTCAGTGTGGGTACTTCAACAGCATAAAAAAGACTCAGGCAGAAATGAAGGATACACTAATTGAATTTCAGAACAATTTACAGAGAGTCAACATCAGAGTGGATAAAGCCAACAATCAAATCAGTGATTCGGAACATAAGGAAGAAAAGGACATCAGTATAGCAAAAAGAAAAAAGAATACAAAAAAATCAAGAATAGTGTAAGGAGCCTCTGGGACAACTTCAAATGTTCCAACATTTACATCATAGGGGTGCCAGAAGGAAAATAGAAAGAGCAAGAAATTGGAAACCTATTTGAAAAAAATAATAAAATAAAACTTCCCTAATTTGGTGAAGGAAATAGACATGTGTGTCTAGGAAGCACAGAGTCCCAAACAAGATTGACACAAAGAGGACCACACCAATACTCATCATAATTAAAATGCCAAAGGTTTAAGATAAAAAGAGAATTCTAAAAGCAGCAAGAGAAAAGCAAATAATTACCTACAAAGGAGTTCCCATAAGACTGTCAGCTGATTTCTCAAAAGAAACTCTGCAGGCTAGAAGGGACTGGCAAGATGTATTCAGAGTGATGAAAAGCAAGGACCTACAACTTAGATTACTGTATCCAAGCAAAGCTATCATGTAGAATGGAAGGACAGACAAAGTCTTCCCAGACAAGGTAAAGCTAAAGGAGTTCATCATCACCAAGCCATTATTATATGAAATGCTAAAGGAACTTACAAAAAAGATCAAAACTATGAACATTAAAATGGTAATAAATACATAACTATCAACAATTGAATCTAAAGAACAAATTATGCAAACAAGCAGAACAGAAACAGAATCATAGATATAGAGAACATTGGAAAGGTGGCCAGTGGGGCAAGGAATCTAGAAGAATGGTGAAAAAGATGAAGGGATTAAGAAGCACAAACGGGTAGTTACAGAGTAGGCAGGGGATGTTAAGAGCAAGTATAGGAAGTGGAGTAGCCAAAGAACTTACATGTATGACCCATGGACATGAACAGAGCAAGGGATCACTAGAGGGCATGGGGATTACTGGGTGGAGGAGAGCAAAGGGGGGGAAATTGGGACAACTATAATAGCATAATCAGTTTTTAAAAAGAGAACTTTTTGCCTAGACCAGAGTTCCCAACCTTGGCACTAAAATAAATAAATAAGTCCCTGGATCTTCCCAAAGATTCCCATTTTCCTCACCAGACACTGTGAGAGAGAGTGCTATTTCCATTTCTTGATGTGATTTTTTTTTTATTTTAACACAATCTATGGAAAATCGTTTCATGTAAGGACAAAATGTTAAGAGGACTTCTTTTCCTACAGGAACGGGATTTATTAAAAACCTTTAAAATTCCAGTGGACACTTTAATCACATACCTTATGACCCTGGAAGACCATTACCACGCCGACGTGGCCTACCACAACAACATTCACGCTGCCGACGTCGTCCAGTCGACGCACGTGCTGTTGTCCACGCCGGCTTTGGAGGTAAGCCTGCTTTCTAAACCCTTGAGAATACTGCCTTGCCACTCATGAAGGTCTTTAAACTTTTATAGTAAAGGGTATGCAGTACAGAAAATAGCTGGCCTCATTGCAAGTACATGAGTTTTAAAGGAAAAGACGTGCGGGTGGTAACTCAGTAGTCTGATGATTTTGTCTGCCAGTTGATCAGGTATTTAGGGATTCGTCTGTTCGTGCCACTGCTTCCTGGAAACGATCTGGGGGACAGTCCTGAAACACATCTGTCCAGCTTATTCAATTTTCTTTTGTTTTTCTGGAATTTAGTCTGATGACTTTTGCATTTATAGTTCAAAGGATGATTACTCTAAAATATAAGCAATGCATTGGTTTTTTTTCATAGAATTTATTAGAAGGAAACTCTTCTTTTTAAAAAGATTTTATTTATTATTTTTAGACAGAGGAGAAGAGAGGGAAGGAGAGGGACAAAAACATCAGTGTGTGGTTGCCTCTCATGTACTCCCTGCTGGAGCTCTGGCCTGCAACCCAGGCGTGCGCCCTGACTGGGGATCAAATTGCAACCCTTTGGTTCGGCCGGCCCCCAATCCACTGAGCCTTTTGATTTCCTTAATTGTTTGGGGAAAGATTCTTTTTCGCTAATATACTTTATAGTTCAGATTGTTTTCATTATAAAACTATGTTATTACCTCACTATTAGTGAGTGAGTATTTGAGTGAGTGGTTCTCAACTGGGTGTGATTCCTTTCTTTTCCTTCTCCCCCTACCCCGCGAGGAGTATTTGGCAATATGTGAAGACTGTTTCACCTGTCACAACTGGGGGGCAGTACGTGCTCCTGACATGTCATGGTTAAAAGTCAGGGATTCTGCTATAATTCCTTCAATACACAAGACTGCCTCACATAACAAAGATTATCTGGCCAAAAATGTGAATTCTACTCGAGTTGAGAAACCCTGGTCTGAATGAAGGGGAAGAAAATAATTGTTCATTGCTTTCTTTAAAAAATAATTTTAAATACTCTTTTTGCAATGTTTAAAAATATTAAACCAATGGAAAAATTTTTTATCATAAACGATAATAATATTTAAAATAATAATAAAATATTTTCTTCCAAGAGTATTACCCTTAAAAAGGTTATGACTTCTAAAGGACTCTTCCCAACACATTATAATAATATATTTTGAAACTTCATTTGTTTTCCATCAAATTCTACTAAGTAATTTCCTGTTTGTTTAAACCTTAATTTGTGTTATAGAATAATGATGTTATCTATATTGTCTGATTTTCCAGGCTGTGTTTACAGATTTGGAGATTCTTGCAGCAATTTTTGCCAGTGCAATACATGATGTAGATCATCCTGGTGTGTCAAATCAGTTTCTGATCAATACAAGTAAGTGGAGTTAATTTTTTTCTTGCAAAAGATATTTTTTCTTTGTATACTTTAGAATGAAGGTCTTTATATACTTGGGGGTGTTTCCAGAGCATAAAGTTCTTTTGAAATGTATAAATATGCATTTTAATGAGAGTATGTGTTCATGTAATTTAGTTCTAAACATAATTATTGTATCCCATGAGTCATATGCTGTTTGAATATTTAGAATGTTTAGTCTATTTTTGTATCTTTTAATAGCCTCTGGACTACCATATAACAAAGTGCAGTTCAGTGACTCACATATAGAGAGATTAGGAAAGTCATGGATTTCCTAAAATGTGTGGCTAGCCAAATACATTTTACAAGTTTGGTCTATGAACTTATTTATCCAAGATTAGACAGGATAACATTTCATAACCCAGCAACCATGTAAGAACCCACACCACAGTGTCTTCAGGAACCACGAAAGCATTGACTAAATGTTAACACATAAATAGTAACACACGTGAGAGGCCGCTGCATGAGTTCACGTTGTATTGGGGGTGAGGGCTGACCGTGTCCTTTCTGAGAAGAGCAGGGAGACCATACAGCACAGCGAACACTGGTCCTTCTCCTCAGCCCGGCCTGATTTATTATTCTGATTGTTGTGCATGTCTTGATGTGTTCCTCATTTTATAGGTTTTTAACAAATTCATAAAAATTTTGTTTTAATTTAATGTTTTGCCTTTAAGAAAGGTATATTTTTTATTTAAATTAATAACATCCACAGTTCAGACTGTTGTGTGTTGTTTCTTACTCTACACAACATTATATGTTCCCTTATTATTACATTAGAATTCAGAATAGAAAAAAATTAAAACAACTGATAATAAAGTCACTGTCTCCAAGTTCTCTGATCATTTATTTTTTTAATGAGGACCAGCTTTATTCTTTATTGTGGGACCCTCCAAGGGCAAATGGGCTTAGGCTGGCACGGGAGGAAGGATGCTGGAGAGCATCAGGTACATGGGGTCCAAGACTGAAGCGAGCAGGTCCTCAGTTCACTCATGAATCTGATGGTCTCCCAAGTTCGAGACCCATGGAGATAGGGAACGCAGAAATTTAGGGGAGAATTACAAATACAATGACAGTGGCCAGGGCTGTCTGTTTAAGGCTTTTGCTGATGGCTTGCTTGAGGTGAAGGAGAACTAACCCTGTTTTTTAAGTATTTTGTTATTCAGTGGTGTTGCTAGGATCTCCTTTCTGTGGGACCTCAGCCACACTGGGAGGCGAATGCTTCCCACAGCAGCTGCGGATTGCTGTTCCCTCCAGGGTGGGGCGTGATGAGGCTGTGTTATCCCTGAGAGTGAATCAGCAGCAGCATCTGGTCCCAGAAAGTATCTCAGGGTTGGTCAGTGCCCCAGGGCATTATGAGAATTACTGCCTTAGCTGGCTTTTGATTCGGGATCATGCCAGTAAGCATTTTATTTCAGGACACAGAGGAGGCTTAGTAGCCAGAAGCACAAAAAAGTTCTGACTTCACAGCATGCTATAAAGGAGTCCTTTTAATAACTTGTAAACTTATAATACATAACTTTGTGAAATGCACTATCAAAACTATGTGATTATTTTTAGTTTGCAGTAAACTCTTTTTTAATAGACATTATGTTTTCTCTTTCTCCCATGTATTAATTGAGCACCAGCAGCTCAAACTAGCACAGTGATAGCACCTCAGAGCTGGTGCTGCCAACTGGTCCAGTGCCAAAAGCTCCATCTACGTTTCCTTTAATAAAGGATCCGAAAGACTTCTAATCATCAAATTTACAAACCCAGAGTTTGGAGGGCACCCATCCTGTTTTACAAAGGCTCCGTGAGGTTGCAAGGCTTGCTTTGGTAGAGAGGCACCGGAGCTCACCTGTCTGATCCTGAGTCTAGGTACCCTCCTCTGCTCCGTGGTTGTGACGATAGTCTCCATTAATCGTTTCGCTTGTGCTCATTTTAGGTGCCTAACGATTTGCTACTAATAATGTGTGCCCTCATTGTAAACATGCTGGAGGTTCTGACAACAGGCCGTTTCTATCTGGCAGAGTCGGCTAAGCTTTTATAAATGATTCAGGGCTATGGGAGAGTATGAATAAGATTTAAAGCCGAAATTCCAGGTGGGAAGCTGTAGAAGTCTTTTGCAAGGACAATACATGTAAATAAATCCATAAAATGTAAATCACTTCATAAAGCTTTGAGTATAACATGCTGGAGGGTATTTGTCATTTAAAAAAGCACTTAACTTCAGAGCATTGTTTTCTGAAACAATAAAGCATTTTCAAAACACAGAATCTATGTAGCATTAAGTTTTACTTGGAAAACCAGTCATTTTTGTTTCTAACAAAGATGCCTAAATTTTGTGGAGAAAGATTTACTGACATGACTTTGTGTTCAAAGCATACGGCTTTTGATTCCGAGAGCAGAGGCATTTTGTTGCGTTAAGGTGGAGCCAGGCCGAGCTATCAGTACACACGTTTTCTATGTGTGGTCTCATTTTAAAACAAGCTTTCCATAGCTCTATTTGTATATTATATGTGGAATGTTATTTTTCTGTAGAAATCTAATCCTTTCAAAGTGAGGCTAAATTCATGCTTGTCAAATGTAATCACATAGAAATAATTGCATACATCATCTTTTTTCTTTTGCTTTTTCATTTTTTTTTATTTTTTTAGCATTTTTTGTACTGTTGTTTAAGTACAGTTTTCTGCCTCTCCCCCACCCCCCCATCATCATTTTATTCAACAAACAAATCATTGAGGGCGTACCCTGCACCAAACGTCATCCCAGGCACTAGGAACCCGTGGGGGAAGGAGACCACGTCCTGGCTCTGAGGAGCTTACCTTCTGCTAGGAAAGACCGACCATAACACGTGACTGTATGGCATCAGATGGTACTAACTAGGGCAGAGAAAAACAATGCCGGTTCAGGGCACGGAGTGAGTGAACCGAGGGAGTGAGCCAGGCCATTTCGTTTAATCCTTTGTCCTTGGCCACTGGATATGAAGTTAAAATCACTACTTCCCTTCTCCATTTCAAGGAAGAATGTTTTGTTCAGAAGTACCCATGAGAAACCAGATAACCAAACACATTATATAAATAACTTCTAATTTTTTATAGGGTTTTTAGTATCTAACTCAATTGGGATGTCTTTGGGAGGGACTGTTAAGATTTGTACACATGTAATGACAAATAAGGTGAAATGTGGTAAATGCCAAATGAGTGGTACAAAGTATACAGGAAATCACAGGAGAAAGTGGGCAGTTCTGCCTGTGGTAATCAAGAAATGCTTCATGGAAGAGGTGACTCGTACTGTGCATTGGAAAAATGAGAGGGTTTCAACAAAAACGTTATATAAACTAGCCTCCCTTACCCTCTGTTCCCTTATAGCAAACCTTGAAGCCACCTTTCTGATTATCCCTAAGCCTTTAAGGGGTCTACATAGAACTGCTGGACTGCCACCTTTGGGGAAAATCTACCCCAAAAATATAGAATTTTACCCCCCTTTAGATGTGACCACACATCTTTAAAAATCAGCAGTCACCACCACCTCTGTGTAACAACCCCAGGGGCTGGAGAGGCCGTAGAGGCCCACCCGTCTATAAGGAATCATCCCATGTTCTTTCTGGCCAGTCTGGACTCAAATGTCAGGAGCTACTGCTTTCCTAGACAGGCGTGGCTAGGGCTCCTGGACAGCCTGCTCTGTGAAAGGCCATCCTTACCTTGAGTGGAATTCAGGTTCTTTGTTTCAGCGTTCGCACCACAGATGAGCCTCTTCCTTAAAGTAACAGCTCCTCATCTTTTAACCTGCAGGCTCAATAGCTGAATTTCTTCAGGTTTACAGGGCATATAGATTAACCCAGGTTTTTGTAAACCTAGTCAGTTCTTGTGTTAATGACCCTGATCTACATGCAGTTTGCTCCCTTAAAAGAACCAGAATATATTAATTTGGACTTATTTCACTATCAGAAAATATTTTGCCTTCCTTCCAATATGTTATTTAATAGGATTATACTATAGAAGCAATAATATCATGTGCTAAGATCCTTTACAGTTTAAAATTTTTTATTTCTATATGTTTATTTATAGATATTCATAGGTAGATGTTTTCATAGACTATTCAAAAGTCAAATTGACCAGATACTGACTTTTAAAAAATGAGCACTATTGCTTTATCAAGAAAGCAAAAAAGAGAGAGAGAGAAAGGCAGTAATACCATATTTGCACACTGCCACTCTACCCGTCTCTGTTTCTGTAGCTGGGACCCAAAACTTCAATGAGGAAATTCCTACTTGCAAAGTACTGATGAAGTCATAGGTTTCACTGTGGAAATATATCTAGAACCTCTCTTCTCCCTAGCTCCTTGAAAACAGTCATTGAGTCGTATTAGATTTTTTCTTAGAAAAGAATATATGTTTCCAAATATATTTCCTGTACATTAGTCAGTAAAAAGGTCAAGCACATGCACTTTTGGTCTTTACAAGGACGTAAGTGGAGTCAGACTCAATACCAGTCAGTTGTTTTAATGACTCCCGCATAGATCTGGTCTGCTGTTTACAGGAGCTAGTTAGGGGGCAGGATCTCTCACTGCCTAAAATCCACGGATCCGGGGCGGTTGTGGGAGACAGCAGCATCCTCACCGTGAGTTACACAGGCAGCCCGACATCCGTCTCTGTGTGACGCCCTGAGTGTGCAGGTAGAAAGGACACGACACGTGTGGAGTGACTGCCACGGTGCTTGGAAAAGGACATGGAAAAGTGAATAAAGCCGCTCTCTCAAAGCTATTCTGTGAATAATAATAAGTAAGAGCAGCGTAAACAAGTCTAATATTCTGTGTGCGGGTGCTCCCAACTGTTCTCTTACCCTTTCTGAGTACAGGCAATCCTACATAATCCTTACATTATATAAAATGCTGGGTAGGTGATGCACACTTAATCAGGAGCACACTACCTCATGCTTCAGACATGTTGCATGTGTTACGAATAATGTCATATTCTGCTGAGCTTATCGAACAACCTGTGGCAGATCTGGAAGGGAGGTTAAAATTCACCTGTTCCAGTTCTTCTTTCACTTTAGAAAAGAGAAAGCCGAGGCCCACGGGGTGAAATGACACATCCGTCACATTAGAATCCACTCTTACGATTCCAGTGCCCTTCCCACTGTGACAGTAACTGGAACCTTCTCTCTGTGCTGTCCTGCAGTGGTCAGGCCAGCCTCGGTGTTCAGAGGAAACTGCATCCTAAGCCCAAAGTATCTCAGAAGATGAAGAATAAAATAAGCTTAGAATAAGTGGCTTTGCTAACCTTATCTCTTGTCTTTCTTTTAAGATTCTGAACTTGCCTTGATGTACAATGATTCTTCAGTCTTGGAGAACCATCACTTGGCCGTGGGCTTTAAGTTGCTTCAAGAAGAAAACTGTGACATTTTCCAGAATTTGACCAAAAAACAAAGACAGTCATTAAGGAAAATGGTCATTGACATTGTGAGTAGTTGATAAAATCAAAAAAGAGAACTGTGGTGCAAATTGTTTTAAAATGAACAAGAATGAGTGTTAGATGGAAGGAACTGTGTATTTTAAAACCTATTATTTCCCTTTATGTTGGAGAAGCTGCCCCTGCTGCTGGCGATGAATTTCTGTAATAGGTTTCGTTTTGTTTTTTTTTACTTCTAGCAGTTTGAAGTTAAGAATAATGAGAGCTTACCCTCATCATTCTGGTTTTATGTTCTGAACTCCTCTGGGCTGGTGACAGGCAGAGTAGATGACTAACAAGAGCAGAGGGTGCTGGCCGTAGCTTGAATTTTTTAATTCAGAAAGTTGGGGCAGGGGTGGGAATCTCCATCAGAAACAGCGCCATTTAGAAACCATCCATGATTTTAGTATTTTCTCTGTGCATATTATTCACAGTGATTACAAGACACAGGAAAATCTCTGGTTATCAGAAAAGGTCTTCTGTTAAGCTTTGTGTACACAGAGATAAGAATTGTCTGTCCTGGGTAGGCAGAAAATTGCCCGGAGTATCTGGTTTCTGAGTGCTCCATGAGCGGTCTCGAATCAGTTCATCATCATCCAGAACCGCTTTCTAGTCCAAGGAACGGAGAAAATATGTGATGATGTCTTAATGATGGAGATACCATTTCTCTTTTTTTCCATCATCAAAGTGGCTGTCATGCCTGACGTTTCTATATGTTAGGCATATAGAAACACATATCTGGGCTTCCAGAAAACCTGACAACAAAGAGGAAAAGACTGTGCCCCAGAATGTAGTAAAGAATTTCCATACACTGCTATTCGATGACATAATGGTTTTTCATTTCCTCTCACGTTCTGCCTGATCCTTTTATCTGCAAATTCTTTTTACCCCTGGACTTTTTTACTTAATAAAATACTCTTTATTTTTAAGGTACTTGCAACAGACATGTCAAAACACATGAATCTACTGGCTGATTTGAAAACTATGGTTGAAACTAAGAAAGTGACAAGTTCTGGAGTGCTGCTGCTTGATAATTATTCTGACAGGATTCAGGTAAAGCATTGCTTGAATGTTCACATGTGTCTGTGTGTCTAGCTTTGATAAGATTCATCTCTCCTTTCTCCCAGCTAATGATTTTAGTAATTATAAGCAGCAATTTTATCCAAAGTCTTTATCTTTAGAACTAACCAGATGAAATACTATTTCATTTGGATATGCATTAAAAACAGTCCTAACATCCCACAAAACCAGCCACCTTCACAGCTCTGAATCCAATCAGCCGTGTGCATGAACAGTTTCTCCTGAAACTCAGATGCAGCAGAGGTGGCATAATTTGGGGCTATTAATATAAGTGTGAACCAGACACAGACACATCATGGTTGAACTGTTTGGAATGGATCTGACACTACATGTATTTTTAATTGTCACAGTCATTTCATGTGAATTTCTAGTAAAAAAAAATTTTAAAGGAGCAGGTGCTGAACAGAGAAAGCATTCGTCTATTTTAGGTCCTCCAGAACATGGTGCACTGCGCAGACCTGAGCAACCCCACGAAGCCTCTCCAGCTGTACCGCCAGTGGACGGACCGCATCATGGAGGAGTTCTTCCGCCAGGGGGACCGAGAGAGGGAGCGGGGCATGGAGATAAGTCCGATGTGTGACAAGCACAACGCATCTGTGGAAAAATCACAGGTGAGGCATGAAGCATAAAGCTTTCAGAGAGAACAAAGCTACACCTTCAACGTGTGTTTCCATTGTATCCACATCACACCGTATTTTAGTGATTTTTAAATTACAGTCATACCTCGGTACTTGTTGGCTTTGGAACTTGTCAAACCCTGTACTCCTCACGTTTTGACGAGAAAAATATATTTCAGCACTTGGCCTTGCTCAGGACTCATTGCACTTGCTAGAATATGTTGGAGTCACGATGCCAACCCCATGAGAGAAAATGCTTCCTTGTTTGATACTCATAGGTTTCGGTACCCGTCATTAAGTCCTGAACGAATTAACAAGTCCCAAGGTACCACTGTCATACTTTATTTTTGTAAGTTTAATTTTACATTAGTGTTTGTAAGCCCAAAAGCTCCTTCATTATTATGATTTATATTCATATAGTCATTTATATGTTCTTATGGCATTATATTCATTAATGACTATATTCACATAGTATATTTATAGGTGTAAAAACAGTTCAATCTGAATTCTAAAGTGAATTCAGTTATCTGAATCCATATGGAGCACACGACATTATTTCCGCCATCTCAGTTCACTTATATATTGGCTGTTCCATTCTTCCTTCCTAAGTCCTGTACTCAAACTGGATTTCTTTTCAACTAGGTGGGCTTCATAGACTATATCGTTCATCCTCTCTGGGAAACATGGGCAGACCTTGTACACCCCGATGCCCAGGATATTTTGGACACTTTGGAGGACAATCGTGAATGGTACCAGAGCACAATTCCTCAGAGCCCCTCCCCAGCACCTGATGACCAGGAGGAGGGCCGGCAGGGTCAGACCGAGAAGTTCCAGTTTGAACTCACTCTAGAGGAGGATGGCGAGTCAGACACTGAAAAGGACAGTGGAAGTCAAGTAGAAGAAGACACTAGCTGCAGTGACTCCAAGACTCTCTGTACTCAAGACTCGGAGTCCACTGAAATCCCCTTGGACGAACAGGTTGAAGAGGAAGCAGTAGGGGAAGAGGAGGGAAGCCAGCCCGAAGCCTCTGTCATAGACGATCGTTCTCCTGACACGTAACAGTGCAAAAGATGTCCATGCCTTTTTTTTTTAGTAGAAAAATTGTTTCCAAAGTGCATGTCACATGCCACAACCATGGTCACACCTCACTGTCATCTGCCAGGACGTTTGTTGAACAAAACTGACCTTGACTACTCAGTCTGGCGCTCAGGAATATTGTAACCAGTTTTTTCACCTCCATGTCATCAGAGCGAGGGGGACATCTTCACGAACAGCATTTTAACAAGATTTCAGCTTGGAAATGCTGACAAAGCAGAGAAAAATCAACTCCAAAATGTTTCCAAGACAGCGTGGCTCATCTGACAGCCCAGAAGTTGATATGACTTGGGATTTCTTTTCTTTTTATTTGTTTGCAATATTTTCAGCGGAAAGAAGGCATTACACAGACGGAGTGAACTAATGAATGAAGCAGCAAATGGGTCAGGAACAAGACACAGCGTGAATCTGTTACCGGGAGGAAGATGAGCCACAGAAATCACATAATTTTCTAATTTCAAGTCTTCCTGATACATGACTGAATAGTGTGGTTCAGTGAGCTGCACCGACCTCTACATTTTGTATGATATGTAAAACGGATTTTTTGTAGAGCTTACTTTTATTATTAAATGTATCGAGGTATTATATTTAAAAAACTCTGTTCAGAACTTCATTTGCCACTGGTTATTTTTTTCTAAGGAGTAACTTGCAAGTTTTCAGTACAAATCTGTGCTACACTGGATAAATCTAATTTACAAATTTTACTTGCACCTTATAGTTCATAGCAATTAACTGATTTGTAGTGATTCATTGTTTTATATACCAATGACTTCCATATTTTAAAACAAAAACTAATTTTATGTTGTAAGAAGCTCTTTTTGTAGGTCTTCGTTTACGTTGCCTTCTGTTTCACTCTTTTCTGATAGACAGAGTTGCTCTTCACTGACATTTTCCTTCATGATGTGCAAAGTGTTTGTTCAGTAAAACTTCGATGTGCGTTCTTTCTAATGTGTCTTAAGCCTCATGGACATTCAGTCATCAGTTGGTGTTGTCTGAAGCAAATGAGAGATATATAAATACCCAGTAGCTACAGTGGTCAGTCTTTTTTAGATATTTTCCTACTTAGTGTCTTCGGGTAACTGTTTGCTATGTCAGTAGACCCTCATTTCCCAAGTGCATGTCTTTGTAACAGCCCACATACGTCCTGCTCATTTTTATTGTTTCCACAGTCAGTCGTAGCCAGAAAACCTTTTGCTCCTTGTGCTGCCTTATTATTTAGCGTGTGTTTGAACCTCTGTCCACGTTCATAGACAGAGTCTTCTTGAGTATATCATTGCCATTTTGATTGATGGGGAAAAAACAGGTAGGTTAGAGTTAGCATTCATTTTTACTGCGAGGTCACATGGAATCACTAGCTTTTACTACCTTTTTGACTTGATTTACAGAGAAAAGGTAACAGCTAATTAGGCAGTTTTAAAAATATTAACAGAATATATTCAGAAACACCAGTACAACTAATGCTCCCTTGTTTCTGTGATTTTAGCATGGGATTAAGACTATATGAGGAGTATTCTTGAAAAGTGATTTGAAGTGTAGCAACCACCCTTGCGTAATGGACAAGCGCGTAACAAGCGGGAACTGCTTTGTCAGTTATCGGTGCTCCATGAGTGTGTCTTGTAGAGGAGAACCGCCTCGGTCACCCTGAGAGAAAGAAGTCGGCGCTGCCACCAGCGCCAGGCATTTGGCCATCAATGCCACTCTGGAATACCGGGTTGGGTAGAAAGATTCGGCAGAAATAAAAATTAGAGATCACTCCTGGCTGAATTTAGCACCAAGAACTTGATTACAGTTTTAGAGATTCATTCCCAGTGCTTACCTTCAGTTGGCATCTTGGGGCATTTATTTCCCGTGCACTTTCTTCCCATTTCACCTCTTAATAAAGTGTTTGCCTTCTCTGTGAAGAGTATGGAACCCAAATAATCATTTTTCACATGGATATCCAAGAATTGACATAGAACTAAGGGGTGGGGGTAGTATCTGACTAAATGGAAAATAAATAAAACTGTTAAGAAGCAGTGTAACCCTGAAAAACATATATATTTGGGATGCTGCAGGAAGCCTTCTGGAGACGAGTAGGAAATAATCAGCCAGGGAAATGACCGAGTGGAAGAGAGCTCCTGTTTTAATCCCCTGAAGACCCACTGGTGGGGAACTTGCGAAGCTCTGATCTTTCACTCGGAGCGGAATAGGGATCCACTAATTAATGGTCAGATTTCCACCCTCCTTCCCCTGTGAAGGTCAGACAGTAACCTTTCAGATAATGTCCTATGTTTGTCCAGAAACTCGTTTCTGTTTTAGTTTTATTTATCCCTGATGGATAAGGCCCTATCCCTAGAAGAAAAGGCAAAGAATCTAGGGTTTCTTCCTTTTTCCAAAATATTCTCATACCTTCCTCTCCCTAATACTTGGTGTTTCCCCCACAGAGTGCCTAGAATCTTAATAATGAAAAAAAAATTTTAAACAGCAATATGTCACAAACAAATCCTGACCTGAAAGGGTTTACAACTGCACTAAAAAAAGAGATACTTTCTTTTTTCAATTTGTTGATTTTTTAATGGTCACATGTGGTAAAGATACCTACTGATTGACAATCAAATTGTAGAAAATGCATAATATCCAAGAGACAGGGACTAATGCACTGTACGATCAGTTTATCCTCTCCCTTCTTTCTCCTTTTTTTCTCTCCTTCCCTCTCGCCCAAGTGTGCTTCAGAATTACACACCACTTCAAAAATAACATCCTTTCACAAGTGGCTTTATGTTTCCTAAAATGCCATAAGAAAATGCAATACCTGGGTACTGTATGGGGAAAAATGTCCAAGTTTGCATAAAACCAGTACATTTCAGCTTGCAAGTTACTAAACATAATAATGCTGTTTTAATTTTATTTTCTTTTACGTCACTTAAACTTCACAACAAAATAATGTAGATAGAACAAATTGCAGATAAGGAGAAAACTTGAATGAAATGGGTTTCACAGAAAGCTTTATGATAATTTTTGGATGCATTATTTATTTTTTGTGCCATGCATTTTTTTCTCACCAAATGACCTTACCTGTAATACAGTCTTGTTTGTCTGTTTACAACCATGTATTTATTGTAATGTACATACTGTAATGTTAATTGTAAATTATCAGTTCTTATTAAAACATCATCCCATGATGGGATGGTGTTGATATATTTGGAAACTCTTGGTGAGAGAATGAATGGTGTGTATACATACTCCTTGTACATTTTCTTTTCTTCTGTAATATAGTCTTGTCACCTTAGAGCTTGTTTATGGAAAATTCAAGAAAAACTATAAAATACATAAAGATATATAAATTTAAAAACATAGCTGCAGGTCTTTGGTCCCAGGGCTGTGCCTTAACTTTAACCAATATTTTCTTCTGTTTTGCTGCATTTGAAAGTAAGGTTACGGTGAGGCTAGGGCTGGGCATTTCACATCCAAGCTTTGAATCCGTTGGTTTTCTGGTGGTGGCTGATTTTACAAAACCACAGACAACCTCCGGAAGATTCGGAGACCCTTTTGAGACACAAGCTTAAGGATTCCTTGCCACGAAGCAGCGCCGCATGTGGGATGGATGTTTTCCCCATCTGTTGATCTTGAGTTAGTAACATTTATTTGTATTCTACTTCCAAACACTACTGGGAAAATACATTCTTGTCCAGTGATTATGAAAAGTATTTTTGGCACCTAGAGCACAGAGGCAAATGAATTTGATTTGAAACTAGAGCCAAGGGTCTCACCTGCTGGTTAATCATGTATTCGTCGCTTCCTATCATATTAAGAAAAGATATAACATGAAAAATGTCATTTTTAACCCTGGAATTTTTCTTCAACTAAGATCAACCAAAATTTTTTGTATGTAATTCCGTACAATAAACGTTTTATATGATGCCAATTGACATAGAATAAAGAATTTACCATTCTCTAGAATTTGTTTCTGCAAAACTTATATTCCTTTAGAATTTTAAAATTAACCTTTCACAATGGCCAGCTCCAAAAAGCTATGAAAAATTCACAGTGGATGATGAGGAAACTTTTTTCCACTGCTGCCCAGCCCTCAGAAAACATGGCTTAGTGAAAGGAGAAATTCTTTTTTTAGGAAAAATGAGCCTTCTGTTATTTTGTTTTATTTTTTGACACAAACTGTAGATTTTAGCAGCCCTGGCCCAAAGGAATTTGATTACTTTTGTTTTACACAGTACAAAGGGGACACTATAATTACAAAAACACATCCTTCGTTACTGATTTTGGTTGTTTTTAATTTTATTTCCTTAGATAATGTTCTCAGAGTGGTAACTTGTGTGTGAGCATTACAAATGACGATTCTTTTAGTGGTTTCTTAGCCTCTCTTACAGCCCATGGGGATAGTACTGTACATCAATACCTTCATATGAAATTTTTATATGCAATGAAAATAAAAGCATGGGTTGATTCTGCCTATTTATGACTCAATCTTTTACAAATAAAAGATTAACTAAAACTGTAGTTTAGTCCACACAGGTTTCCAACAGTAATAAAGATTGTTAAAGTGACATGAAAAGATAGTGACATAAGCTAGTATTGATATTCATAATCAGAATTGTGTAGATCAATCTTTCTATAGAAAGAAGCTGCCAAAGTTATTTATACGGCCTACAGGGCTAAGCACAGTGTTTTGGAACGAGGCCTGGGAAGCAGACTTCTCTGTTTAATTGAATATTCCAGCACACTGAAAGTTAACCAGACATCTAACATTAGGTCATTGGGTAGCCATTCTGCAAACTGCAAGATTCTAAAGACTCAGCCGTGAAGAAGATACGCAGCTTCTGCTTTCCTGACCTTGTAACTTGGAGGAGACAAAGGCATCGGACAACTTCACACACACGCCGTCGTACATGTGCTCAGAAGAACCTCTGATGCTATGACTCCATGGGAACCTGAACTTGCTCTCTTCTGGAGGGCCAGAGAAGGCTGCCTTCAGGAACTGCTTTTGGGCTGGGCTCTGAAGAAACAGCGACAGGAAACCAGCCCGAGGGAGAGTGAGAAGGAAGAGGAAGGGCACCCAGGCAAGGAAACTTCACTTGCTAAAGTTCTGAGGTACAAAGGAATTGAAACCCCTGGGGAAATGGAAGGAAAGTATCCCCGCTCCGTCACTGATTATCCTCCCCCTGCTTTATTTTCTTTATAACGTGCATCAGAAACTGACGTCTACGTCTGTTTCTCTATTGTCTGTCTCTCCCACCAGATCAGGGCTCTGTGAGAGCACAGTCCTCACACCTAAGACTGCCTGGTGCGCCTGCTTAACATTTAAGTAAAGCCACCAAATTGATGTCGGATATAATCCAGTCTGATAATCAGTACATTTTAGAATCTTAAAGAGAAGGAATCAGCAAAAATTTAATACACAAGTTAATCCCCGATCTTAACTACTAGAATAAGGGCATAGTACCCTCCGCTTATTCATGATTTTTCTTTCTGCAGTTTCAGTTATCTGCAGTCAGCTGCAGTCTCAAAATATTAGATGGAAAATACCAGAAATGAATGATTCATAAGTTTTCAATTGTGCACTACTTCATTCGGAGTAGCATGATGAAATCTTGAGAGTCCCGCTCCGTCCCACCCCCAGGACGTGAATCGCACCTCCAGGCTGTAACCCGCCCCACCTGTTAGCCACTTACTAGCCGTCCATGTCATCAGACTGCCTGTTGAGGGGTCTGCAGTGTTCGTGCTCAAGGAACCCGTATTTGACTTTGATAACGGCCCCCAAGTGCACAGATAGTAACGCCAGTGATTCAGATACCCAAGAGAAGCCGTCAAGTGCTTCCTTTAAGTGAAAAGGTGAAAGTTCTTACGTTAATAAGGAAAGAAACAAAAGCATGCTGAGTTTGCTAAGATCCATGGTAAGAACAAATCTATCTGTGAAATTGTGATGAAGGAAAAAGAAATTTGTGCTAGTTTTGCTGTTGCACCTCAAACTGCAAAAGTTAGGACTACAGTGCGTTAGTAAGTGCTTAGTTAAGATGGAAAGTTGTTAAATTTGTGAGTGAAAGACAAAAAATGGAAAATGTGTTTATTGATGGCAATACGTTGTGCCAAAAAGAAATTGCTGCTCCCAGTAGAGAAAGAATGGACAATCAGTGGATCCGGATTTGGAAAGAAAGGGACCACCTGAAATTTACCTTCCTTTCTGGACCAGACACTACAGAGATGAAGGAAAGCTGACTTTGGTAAGAGTTCTCACTCTCAGCTTCTGAGAGTTTTCCTAGGATCCCATGTGCAAGGTCCAAAATGAGTGGGGTTTATAGTAGAGAGTGAAGCCCTGGTATCTACCAGAACGTGGCAAGGTTTTCCACTAATTTTAATTTTACTTTCCTGTTGGCTGTGTGAGGGCATAACTGATAGCACTTTACTGGAGAATCCCTGGGAGTCCCATCAACACTTCAAGGGTAGATGCTAGGGACTTTGAGCTGCTATGAAAGGGTCTAACGGAACCTTTGAGTACATGCAATCATTTTTGCAGTGTCCTGGTTGGGTACAATAGACACACAGATTTCTGAGCCAGTGTTTTGATGATGGACACAGAAGGGTGCGAAAGAGGCCCAGGTGTTTTAGGTTTCTGACTCTGAAGCTGTTGCAGCTGCGAGATAATTTAGTGGTGTTTACTGAGTGTCCTGTGGTCCCCAGAGTGGAAAGGCAGTGCAGATACAGGGTTAGCGAGGACTCAGATCAAGGAAGATGGAGAGGAGGAGGAGGAGTCAAGTCGGTCTCACAGTCTTTTGTTTTAGGAACCTCTTGTGTCATTAATTTTTCATTAGCCTTTTGCCATGAAGCTGTTTTGGAATTTTGAAACCTCTTGGAGGCTTCTGCGTTCCAGTTAAAATAGGTATCCCATTTTTTGTTGCTTGAGAACCTTTTGCTTTCAAGCGCATGTCTAATTGGACCATTCCCCTTAATGGTCATTGTTAAGTGTAGGTTGTCTTAGTAAAAAGGTCAAGGGGGTGGGGACTGAGCGCTCCAGCCCTCTAATGCCACGGCGGGTTCCCCTGGCAGACAGCCCCCATCCTTTGGTGTTTTCCAGTCACCGATTAATTACCCGAAGGAGACACTTTCATGGCTGTTGTCACTTAGGACATTCCAAGGGTTTGGGGAGCTCTGTATCTGAAACTGGGAGAAAGACCAACTGTGTATTTTTTGTTATAGAATCACAATATCACACATTATAAGTTGGCATGGGCTAAGGGGAGTAAAGATCAAAACGTCATTCAGAGGAGAGGAGAGACTAACAGAAAATCAAATCTGTGTTTTCCCTGAAAGGCCATTAGTGTGACTAGCAGGGGCTGAGCACCTTCACAGTCTTCAGCTGCTTCAGTCACACAGGCCAGTGCCCCTCTGCCTTGGTAATCGGGCGAAGCCACACAACACACAGGGCTTGGATCTGGCATTACAGGGGGCACCAAGGGGGCCAAATGGCATAACTCGGAAGTTCAGAGGGTTCATTTTGACCATGGGATTAACTTTATCCTTTGGAATCCAGAGATGAGAGGGAGCCAGGCTGATTAATTTCTTCTCCTCTCTCCCTGAACTGCTCTTTGAAGTTCTTCAGGACAATCCCTGAGTTCCTGCCCAGAGAAAGCCCCTTCCCAGCCACCTGCGCTGTCTCTTGACTGTTCCTTGTGAGGCAGTAGCCTGTAGGGAAACGTATCACAACACACTGCTTCCCCTCTTTCCTACTTCCCTTCCTTTTCTTCTCCTACTTCACTTGCTACTTTGGGCCTTAATCCTTTTTTCCTCATCCTGCTGCCCAAAGGTGTGCGCCTCCCAGATAAACTACTATCACTCCGATCCCTCCCTCTGGCTCCTGTTTCCTAGAGACCCTGAGCTACATGCCACCCTGTGCATTCAGAATAACAAATGCCAAATTTGAGTGTACATGTGTATGTGCATTGTGTTTAAAATAGGGCCTTTGTAGGCAGACACTCTTTCTTACTTATCTTTGTTTTCCCATGGCTTTGTTCAGTGTCTGCCAGATAGCCAGGGTTATAAACAGGAAAAGAATGACAACTGGGTAATTACATGAATGAATGAATGAGGTTGATGGCAAAGAGTGGGTGGGAAGGGTATGAATTGACATAGAATGGATTAGAGACTGCATATTCAGGAATTGAGACAGTTGGGGACCAGAGGCAGAGGGAGGAGAGTATGGGACTGAAGTGGAGTTGAAGGAATCAGGCATTCTAACCAGAAACGAAGGGAGGGAGGAGAATGAGAGAGACTGTGGTAGTCTTCACCTTCTGGGAAGTTTTATCCACACCCACTGCAACAGACACTTTTGGCTGCCTACTCAAGTATTGCCACCCCTCCACCCTCACTTGCTTCCTGGGTAAATGGAAGTTGAAATTTGTTTAGGTTTTGTGAAGTTAAGGATGTCTAGGGAAAGACAAGAAACCCAATTAAAAAATGGGCAAAGGACTTGAATAGGCATTTCTCCAAGGAGGACACGCAGAGGATTCAGAAACACATGAAAAGATGCTCAATATCACTAGCTATCAGAGAGATGCAAATTAAAACCACAAT
>CM052540.1:160983063-161026859 GCA_028533065.1 Trachops cirrhosus
GGGTGGGTGGGCTGGAATGGGAGTAAAAGATTGAAACTATACTGAATAATCTAAAATAAAATAAAGTAAAAAAAGCAGGAAAAAAAAAAAAAAAAAGGATGTCTAGGGAGACTCCACCTCTGCTCAGTCCCACAGACTGATTCTGAGCCTGAGGGCAGGTCCTCCCCACTTGCAGGTGGCTAGGTTAGGGCAGGCTTGCAATGTTGCAATTCTGAACCAGGAGGCACAGGAGTCTTCCAGGAAACTACCCCTCACTCTTACTGAGGGAGAAAAGAAGGGAATGGGACGCTGTCTCTCCTGGGCTTTGGAAATTGTTCCTGAGGCCATCATAGTTGGACTATTTTCTTGAGACCATGAAAGAAACAATCTAAAACACAAATACTGAGGGTGTCAGAGCAGGTGGTAGAACCTGAGTGTTTGAAGATGTTTTTGACTCGTGAAATAATCAACCCTACTTCTAAAGTAATTATGTGAGACAGTGACTACTTATAATTTAAGCCATAAATGACTGCACCTTCTATTACTTGCCCCTGAAAGAATCTAACACACCCACTATCTTTTCTAACAACGTGCCAGTGAGTCTGGGCCAGAAGCGGGGGTAGAAGTGCCTGACACAGTAGAAAGGCTGGGGCTTTGGCCCCAGATTAGCCGAGTGACCTTAGGCGTGTTAATTAATCTCTGAATCCTACTTATAAAAATGTTTTCAATATGGGAATTAGGATATTAGAATCTGTTCTACATTCTTCACAGTGTTATGAAAGCAGATGAATAAAAGTTAATCTCACTGCAAACTTCAGACAATATTTTTCAAGCAATAGCCTTTAATCCATTAATGGATTGTAAAGTTAAAAGACGGTTTCAGTGAGCACTAAAAATAAAAAGAACTACAGTAGCATAAAAAAATTTACTGCATACCACACATAAGAGTAAGTTTAGTTTTCCGAAATTCCCATTTCGTGTATGTGTGTGCATTTGTGCATGCCTCTGTGTATGTGCACAGTTGCCAGGTAAAATATATTTTCTGCTTTACATCATGCACCAAAGAAGTTTGTGAAGCATGGAGTTAGGACAAACGCAACATCTGAGATGGCTAGAGGATCCTAGTTCTCTCTCCAACCCCTACCCACCAGTTTATGTTCCTTTCACAGCTCCGAAATGGATCCTAAAGAGAAATACAAATTGATCCAACGAGAGTCCTAATGAGAAACATAATAGGGAGCCATTGATGGTTTTAGGGTGATACGAGGAGTAATGGTTAAGGAAAGAGCCCAGCAGTGACGTTTCACATTGCCTGGAGCAGAACATACAGAAGCAAAGACATGATTTCCGAGTGTGTTAGGGCTCTCCAGAGAAACAGAACAAATCGGTTGGATGGATGGATGGACAGACAGACAAAGAGATTTACTATAGAAATTGGCTCACGCAGTTAAAGAAACCAAGAAACCCCATGATGGCCATCTGTAAACTGGCAAATCAGTAAAGCTGGGGTTGTTAGCTCAGCCCAAGTCTGAGGGCTTGAGAGCCAGGGAAGCCAATGGTGTAAGTCCCAATCCGAGTTTGAAGGCCCGAGAACCAGGAAGCACTGACATCCGAGGGCAGCTGAAGGCGGTTGTCACGGCTCCAGCAAAGAGCTGCCCTTTGCCCTTCCTCCAGCTTTTGGATCTCTGCAGGCCCTGAATGGACGGGATGATGCCCACCCACATTGGTGAGGGCCACCTTCTTATTAAGTCTGCCGATTCAAATCTCTTTCAGAAATACAGACACACCCAGACATGTTTTAGCAATTCACCATCACATTTGGCTTTTGAGAGCCTGTGGTGTCCAGAGCCTGGTTCTAAAAGTAGATTAAAGACATAGTATGCCAGCTCGTCCATGTGACAGGACAAAGGCAATGCCAACGCTTGGCCTTGGACTTCTGGGGAAACTGGGACGTCACTGGGCACAGACTGAGACGCTCCTGGCTTTAGATTCAGCACCCGAGACATAGTCTTCCACTAATCTGATTTTTTTTCTTATAAGAGGTACTTCATGCGTTTATTTTATTTATGAACTATTTTTTTAATTTGTAGAGATAACACAGGTACACTGTTTAAAAAGTCAAAGTTTTACATGACTCATCACCACACATTAGTCTGCTCAGGCTGCCATAAAAAAGACCACAGACTGGGTGACTTAAACCAACAGAAATTGTTTTTCTTACAGCTCTGGAAGCTGAAAGTCCAAGGCCATTGTGCCGACTGGTTTGATTTCTCCTGAGGCCCACCCCCCACCCCGTGTCCTCTCAGGGTCTTTCTCTGCACATGTGCCTGGTGGTTCTGTGTGTCCAAATATCTTCTTATAAAGAGACCGGTCAGCTTGGATTGGGGTCATGCCAATGAACTTATTTTACTTAATTACTTCTTTAAAGGCCCTGTCTCCAAATGAACTCACATTCTGAGGTATTAGAGGTTAGGACTTCAACATCTAGATTGGTGGGGGCGGGTATGCGCTTCAGTCCATGAGAACCAACGGAAGGGAATACTTTATTTTCTCCCACCCCTCCAGGCCCCGATGCCCGCTCCCTACAAGCCTAGGCCTCCTTTTACTTCTCCTTCCTCCACTCACTCACTGCCCTGTGTGTAAATGACTACTCTGTACTAGTTCTTGCTTTGTAATTTTAGATATACTCTTACTATCCTAGATGAGGACCTACCCTCATATTTCATCTCCACGTGCTTTCTTAAAGTCTTCTACTAGAGTTGTATCCTTTTGGGGATTACATTATTAAATGTTTGCATTGTTATATAAAATTATTTACATCCAGTCCATGTAGTTTATTATAACTACATTTCCCCTTTTATGTAGCTTTTCTGGAGAGAATAACTATTTCCATTTTTCTTGCCTTAGTTTTCAACATCCTTAATCACTGTTCATCGCATGCTCTCCGCTGGAGTGTGTATCTCCTTTCTCTGTGGCTGAGCACATCCGGGAGCTTTGGCTTTCATGGTCTCACCTCCAGCTGCATCTGAGATGCTCATTTTCTAGGCCTATGACTTTGAGCTCTTCTTTTGACTGTGGGCTTTCTCCTCCTGGAGAGTCCCGTCCCCTCGTGCTGTATTGGATCTTCTGTTTCCTGGATCCTAATGTTTTTAGTTGTCTTAGCTTATCTCTTCTTTTGCTCCTTGGTATATGACTCATACACTAGTAATGTCCTGGGAAAGGGTGCATTGGTGGTAAATTTTATAAGACTTGAATACTTTTTCAAATGCCTTTATTCTACCCTGCTATGTGTATGATAGTCAAGCTGAGAATTCTGGGTTGAAAATAATTTTCTCTCAAATCTTTGCAAACATGCTAATTTCCTGTGTTGGCATTAAGGAATCCGTTGTTCTGAGCCTTCCCTTTTGTATATCACCTAGTTTTTCCATTATTGTTTTGTTTCATGTTCTTGAAGCTTTTAAGATCTTCTCTTAGTCCCATTTTCAACCAATCTTCCTGTTTTCATAACCCATCCACACCTCCACACCCACAGGTCTCTGGATTCTCCAGCTTCCGGCCTTTCTGGGATTCTACAGCATAAATCAGCTTATTGATGGGCTGCCCTTACTCTGGACTTAGGTTTTTGCTAATTCTGCTTCCAATTCAGTTACCACCTATCTATCTGCTTCCAGCTTCTACAAGGTTGTTGGGTCACCTTCTTTTCCATTCTTTGTCCTTGTGGGTTTATGTCTCCAGAGAAAATCCTTTTAATGTTCTTTTTGTGGGAAAATATAAGAATATGCATATTCAACCCCCATATTGAAGTGAAGTTACCAATAGAATTATCCTAAAAATTAGAAAAATATATATATACATATTTAAAACTTTCTAGCATATATGAGGAGGGAACCCCACAATGGAATTTATTTATAAAAAATTGTATAACTGTTCTTACATATTTAAACTTCAGCCACCTTCAAAGTATTCTCCATTTGATGCAATACACCTATGGAGATGTTTTTCCCACTGCTCAAAACAGTTTTTGAACTCTTCCACTGTGATGACTTTTAGTGCTTCTGCCATTTTTTGTTTCACCTCTTCCACATGGGTACAATGTTTCCCTTTGAGGACTTTTGTCATCTCCAGGGAAACAAAAAGAAAATCATTCATGGTGAGACTGGTTAAATAGGGAAGGTGGGGAACGGGAGTTGTGACATTTTGGGTCAAAAACTGCTGAACTCTTCAGCGCAGTGTGGCAGGTGCGCTCGTAAATCACCCACCATGAAATGGGCAAACGTGTTGAGTCTTCAAACAAAACTCACTGGAGCTAAACACAGCCTCTCACAACAACACCAGCTGCTGTTGTGAGGGCTCCTAGAACACTCACCTAGTGAGGAAACCCTGTACTACCAGGAGCCTGCCCTCCAGAAGATAATTCTGGGGTTTTTGGGTCCCTCCTCTTAAAACTGTGGACCCTGAGAAAGAAGATACCTACCAAGAAGGGCTCCTGGTGGCTAACTGGGCTCAAATTTAGAAAACAGAACCTAGCAGCCATTTCTATACAGGGGTCTCTCACACAAACTGCACTTTAAGGAGAAGCCTGCACTAAGCCTACCTTCTGCTCTATGTGGCCTGCCTGAACTGTTTCTGCCATCTGCACCAGCCCTTATAAAGCAGTTCCTGGAATCCTATTTCAACCATCAGGACTGAGGCTTTTCCCATCCAGGCAGAGCTTACAACTATATCCCCAGCAGCTTCTTCACCAACCAATCAGAGCAGCTCCATTCTGAACAGTGCACTTTGGACCAATCAAACTGTGAGGATTTGGAGTCTTCATTTGCATGAGGAAAAATCAATTAGGTCCCAGGGACAGGGTCTTCTGTGTGTATAAGTCATCTCCCCTCTGGCTCTGGGAGTGCACTTTCCCTTTCCACCGAAGACTAAAGATTGCATTTCCCCAGCTACAGCTGAAACACTTAATATGAAGCACAGAAGATGTCTCGCAAGAGCATACCAGCATGTGGAAGAGCAGACTGGTGCAAAGCAGAGCAGCAAGAAGCAGAGCTGTCTAGTGGCAGGGGCCTGGCCCCACAGCCATGCTGTTTTCACAGCCGAGCTGTATCACAATTGAGCTGTGTTGCACTGCATACAGTTTTCTTCTTCACTGCACCCCAAATTAGGGATTTCTGTTGGCACTGAATTTGAATTGGCTCCAATGACCATGAGTTGACATAATATATAGGACCTGTTATATAGCAGGGACTTGAATATTAATATTTATGTGTATATATGCGTAACAGGTATTTAAACCCACCCAAGGACACATGAAGGCCTGAAAGGTGCGGGCCTGCCAGCAATCTTTGAATAAAGACTTAGAAGCATCTTAAGAAAAAGAGGAAGGCCAGCATGATTCAGTAATTAAGCCACAGTCAGACTTTCAAACATAGCATACTATCTTCTGTTGCTGGACTCTGCCTTTCCCAGACCCCTGGGTTCATTAAAGAGAAGTCTGTAAGTACGAATTCATCAGACTTTGGTTTTAGTTCAGTATTTGGCCATAACCTGCTACCCCGCTTCAGCCTTCAGAATGTAGCCTGCTTCAACATTATTTCTGGGACCTGTGCGATGAATGATCATATAGCTATGTATCTAACCAGTATAACAGCATCCCATGAATGAGGAATGTAATTAAAGACATTGCTAACATCTCTATGTTGTCTTTCAAATGAAACTTTGGAGATGAAAACTACAATGTATGAGAGGAGGATTGAGCCTAGTGAGAGCTACAAAAGGATTTTGAACATTATCTTTCCTTGCTGAAGGAAAGAAAACTCACAGAAGAGCAGCTGGAGTTTGGAGGCACCAGATGAAAGTCAGAACTCAAGGCTAGACAAGCCAATTTGGCATTCACATTCATAAGAACTGATCATTGAACTCTGAGAATTATACAAATCTAGGAGTCACTTTCCTGAGCAAAAGTAAAGAAAGGTTTAAGAGGAAGACACCAAACATTAATGAAAAAAGAATCATCAACAAGGAAATCTTCAAATAATTAATTCATAGTATTTCTTGAGCCTCTTTCATGTCAAAATCCTAAAGCAGTGGCCAGAGAGATTAGGAATGAAGAACGAAGAGAGCATCACACCCTGGAACCCCGTGTTGGTCAGACAATGAGATGGTACTTTACGGATGACAAATCCGGGCAGAAACCAAGAAGAACAACAGTGAGAAAATGAGGTATGAATTTGGTCATGGTCAGGGATATGGGTACATTCGGTGATTTTGAAATGGAAGCAGATGGGAACAGATGACTTTCAAATCTGGATGTCAGGAAATCTACAAACAAGCATACTTAGAAACTAATGGCAGAAAGTGACAGCAGTGATGACCTGTGAGTCACAAATGAGCAGTTTCTGGAATAGTTGGGCAGGCAGGTTGCATTTGGGGAAAACACCAGATACGTACAACTGGAAGCATTCTCTCTTTCATCCTCCTGGGAGACTTCACCTTGAAAATTGGTATTATTATTGGCCTCTTGGAAGACAAAACTAGAAGATCCTAATGGGGTGGAATGACTTGAAGCTTGTATCCAATGTGGACAGCCCATTTCCTGACAGCTCATTTACCTGGTAATTTCCCCTGTGATTTGGCATGTGAGCTCACTCTCTCTCTCCCTCTTGTCCATCAGCTCCAGTTCCCCTTAAAATCCAGCTGAAAGCATTTAGTTTTCTCTGTTACCCATACCCCTTAATTTGTGGCTTCACCCATTCTTGCTTTGAATTAGTAATCCTTGCTGATTGTTTCCTCATTGGCAACTGTATAAAGCATTTGATGATGTTGTTTGAGGGAGCTGGGGAGTGGTGGTATCCTCAGAACTCAGTGCACTGGGAGATTTTCAAGCTGTGTAGGGACTATGGGGAGTATTTCATTTGCACACACTAAGAATGTCCTAAGATCCACCCAGATGCACCATTCTCATTAGGGCTTGTCTTTTAAATAACTTCTCATTTGGTTTGAAAGAATGGATTCCCATACAATTGTCTGAGTGCATGGAAAACCCCTATCATTTTCCTGTCTCTTTACCATCTTCCCATGCAACCCACACAGTTCTTTTCTCTAAGTGAAAGAAAGGCAAAAGGGGAGGAGGAAGGGGGTGGGTCTTAGATGAGACTTTGTGTTCTACAATGACCTTTCATTCTTAACTGCTCTGTGTAAGGTAACCCCTTCGCCTCGGAGGGAGGCGTGAAGAAATAATGAGCAGGCAGAACCTTCATTCTGGTCTCTAGCATCACCGCCCGTACTACCCACACTGCCACATGACCACATCACACAATCACTTCCTTTTTGTGTCCATGAAACACTTCTGACTATAAAAGGAATTATAAAAGGAATGCATGCTCATGTGGAAAATTTGAATAGAACCAAAAAAGAATTCAGGGAAAAAAAACATTCAGAATACCACACCCAATCCCTGGCTGGTACTTGGTTAGAGCATCATCCCAATATGCCAAGGTTGTGGGTTTGATCTCCAGGTAGCGCACATACAAGAAGGAACCACAGAATGCATAAATAAGTGGAACAACAAATTGATGTTTCTCTCTATCCCTCTCTCCCTCCCTCCCGTCCATCCCTCTCCCTCTTCTCCTTCTTCTCACCCTCTCTGTAAAATCAATAAATAAAAAACTATTTTTTAAAGTACCACAGTCAGAGCCAACCAGTGATAATATAATACTGTGCTGTATTACCGATCAAGGTTTTATTTAACAATTCTTCAAATATTTGCTGAGTGTTTCTGATATACCTGGCATTTTTCCAGTGCCCACAAATGCAGAGGTGAGCAAACAAAGCCCTTGCTCTTATGAAAGTGGGTCTTCTTTGCCTAGTAGGTCCACCTTCCCCCATATTATCGCCCTCCCCTTCTGTATTGAGCTACAATGTGACTGCAATCAAGCATTAATGTGGGCTCTGTCAGAGGTGTTTCCTGGCATCTATCTTCTGCAGAATGTGTTTCTGCAATTGACAAAAGCCTAATTTCCTAGGGACTTTCTAGGTGGGGCCAGCTGAGTACTCTCATGTCTTTATATTAAGTTCATCTTGCCTTGTCATGCAAGGTGATGGGCGTTCTGCTTTGAAGTAGGGACAGTGTACATGTGGGGTTGGTGTGAACATGTGTCCTGCTGAACATTTGGCCAACCACTACAGCCTTTGGGGGCTGACAAGGATTTGTGGAGGAGCTCATGACAGACAAGTGGAGGGATTTTTGTTGTTGTTATTGTTTTCTCTTAAGCATGCAAGCTCCTGGACTAGTTCTTAGGGTATTGTCAGCACCCTTGGTCATGTCTGTTGATGTAGACATGAATTCTTACTCTGTATATTTGTTTGTTTGTTTCATAAACTTTTATTGAGTGCCAGTCACTGTGCTAGGCACTGGGGTTGAGGATGTAAGACACATCAGAGAGGTTCTCCAGTAGAGGGAAGATGCCCAAGAGGCAATCACAGTGTAGTGTGTCCAGTGGCCTGACAGAGGCTGGTGGGAGAACCAAAGGATAGTCACTCAACTCTGCTGCAGTCTGGGGACAGTTAACTCAAGGAAGTCTTTCTGGAGGAGGCAATGTTGGAGCTATACCTTGAAGCTTGACTAGAAGAAGAAGATGAAAGTTTGGGTAGCAATTCAAGAGTGTATTCACTTCAAGCCTCGATGAAGTTGGATGCATGAATTTGTCAAGAGCCTTAACTGGGACCATGATGTGACCTTTGTCACAAGTGCTCACCAGAACTACTACTTTGTTTTCTTAATATATTTTATTGATTATGGTATTGTTGGGAACCGCCCTGCCTGGTTTCAGAAGCTGTAACCCCCAATGGCTAAGGCTGAGTGAGAGACCTTAGGACCCTAAGCCACTAAGGATACAAAACTTATCTCCCTGGCCAAGGGCACCACCTCTGCCCCCTTTACTTCACCCTGCCTGGCCCCAAGCGCATGACCAGTTAGCCAATGACGGGTAAGATTCCTCAAAGGAGGGATGACCTAAGACAGGCATGGTCACAAAGGGGCCCTCAGGGAAGGACTTGGGGAGCTATAGAAAAAGGGGGTGATGGACCCTCACCCCGAAGCTTTGACATAGCCTGAATCCTCATTCTGTCTGCAAGAAGTCTCCTAATCTCTTAGCTGCCTTACTTCCCCTGTCTGACACACCTGAAACAATGCTGGAGGTGGGTGTGGTCCTGTGCTGGAAAGGGCGGGTTCCCCAGGATGATCAGGCCTAAGAAAGAATGCATAAAATCCTGTGAAACCTACTTTGCTAATACCCTCAATTTAAATGATAAGGGTCCAAGCATGAAATGAGTTTGTTTCCCCAAGGTTTTATGGCCCTTTAGCTATCTGATCCTGACTCAGAATAAGCCCTCATAGTTCTTTGAATGTCATCTATTTTTTGATCATTACTGCCTGACAATGATTGGTGAGCTTTACATATACACCCTGTATTCCTATGCAAATAAACCCAATAAAAGCCCATTGAGGAATAGGCTCCTGGCCCTTCTCCTTTGAGAGATCAGCCGCATTTCCTCCCCAAGCAGATCATGTCTTGGTAGACTTATTCTCATCCATGGTGGATGCCCCCCCACCACATGCTATTACAGTTGTCTCATTTTTTTCTCCACTTTATGCTCCTCCTCCCTGTACCACCCCCACCTGCACTCCCACCCCCTTAGTTCATGTCCCTGGGTCATACATATAAGTTCTTTGGCTTCTCCATTTCTCACACTATTCTTAACCTCACCCTGTCTATTTTCTACCTACCATTTATGCTACTTATTCCCTGTAGCTCTTCTCCCATTCTCCCCCTCCCCACTAATAACCCTCCATGTGATCTCCAGTTCTGTGATTCTGTTCCTGTTCTAGTTTTTGTTTTTAAATTTGTTTGTTTTTGTTTTGTTTTAGATTCAGTTGATTGTTGTGTTTGTTGTCATTTCACTGTTCATAGTTTTGATCATCTTTTTCTCAGATAAGTTGCTTTAATGTTTCATAATAATAAAGGTTTGGTGATGATGAACTCCTTTAACTTGACCTTATTTGGGAAGCACTCTATCTGCCCTCCCATTCTAAATGATAGCTTTGCTGGATAGAGTAATCTTGGATATAGGTCCTTGCCTTTCACCACTTTGAATACTTCTTTCCAACCCCTTCTTGCCTGCAAGGTTTCTTTTGAGAAATGAGCATCAGCTGATAGTCTTATGGAAACTCCTTTGTAAGTAACTGTCTCCTTTTCTCTTACTTCTTTTAAGATTCTCTTCTTATCCTTAATATTAAGTAATATAATTATGCCGTGCCTTGGTGGGTGCTTCCTTGGATCCAACTTCTTTGGACCTCCCTGAGCTTCCTGGACTTCCTGGAAGTCTATTTCCTTTGCCAGACTGGGGAAGTTCTCCTTCATTGTTTTTTCAAATAAATTTTCAATTTCTTGCTGTTGTTCTTCTCCTTCTGGCACTCCTATGATTAGGATGTTGGAATGTTAAAAGTTGTCCCAGAGGTTTCTAAGCCCCTCCTCATTTTTTGAATTCTTGTTTCTTCATTCTGTTCTGGTTAAATGTTCATTTCTTCCTTCTGGTCTAAACTGTTGATTTGTGTCCTGGTTTCCTTCCCCTCACTGTTGGTTCCCTGTATATTCTTCTTCATTTCACTTTGCATAGCCTTCACTTTTTCTTCTATTTTGTGACCATATGCAACCGCTTCTATGAGCATCCTGATTATCAATGTTTTGAACTCTGCATCTGATAGGTTGGCTATTTCTTCATCACTTAGTTCTATTTTTGGAGCTTTGATCTGTACTGTTATTTGGGCCATATTTCTTTGTCTCAGCATGCCTGTTATGTAGTAAGGGGTGGGGTCTTAGGTATTCACGAGGTCAAGGCAACCAACACTGCTGTGTTTGGCTCTATATTTGCGGGAGGGATCCAAGAGTGAATGATGCTGCTTGCTTGGCTGTCAGCCGACTTTCAGTCACTTCCCCAACTATCCACAAGCAAACTTGGCCCTTCTGGTGCTGATTCCCAGGTGGGTGAGTTTGGTACATTCTAGGACCCTATGGGTCTCTCCAACAAACTCTCCTGTGAGGCTGGGAGTTTCTCCCACCACTGCAACCCCTACAGGTTTTTTTCAGTCAGATGTTTTGAGGCTTTATTTCCTGGCACTGGAACCCTGGGTTGCACAGTCTTTCTCACTCCCCAGTTGTTCCTCACGGTTTATCCACATGCAAATGTGGGACCACCCAGTCCTCCAGCTGGTGCCTCCCCACCCAGGTCCTCCAGCTGCCACCTTGCCAGGCCTCTCTGCCACAACTGTCCATCTCTGCCCCTCCTACCTGTCTGGATGAATATTTCCTCTTTAACCCCTTGGTTGTCAGACTTCCATACAGTTTGATTTTCTGGCAGTTCTGGTCATTTTTTGTTTTTAAATTTGTTGTTGTCATTCTTTTGGTTGTGTGAGGAGGCAAAGTGTATCTACCTATGCCTCCATCTTGCCTGGAAGTCCCAGGACTACGTCTCTATGGGATCAGAAAAAGAGGCTGATTGGGTTAATACATGTTGGCATTTTCCTAAACAAGAGTAGACGAATAAAAGGTCAAACCCTAGAGAGCTCTCTTATTAAATTAATTCTGTGGGATAAGACACCACAATTATTGGTGTTAATATTCATTTAAGATCTTTATTTTCCTAATGTTCTTGGTTAGTACTTTCTGTGAAAATACTGCAATGTTAACACCCAAGAGGAAAGCTATCATAATGTGTATGCTTGTCACTGTGATCAATGTGGTATAATTTTGTGTCGACTACCATAGACTGACTGAATAGTTTAGCAGTAAACCATGATTAGGACCAGAAGTGACAGCTAAGAAACTGTTATATCATAAAGGCCCCTGGCAACTCCAAGGGCCCTCAGCAGTGATACGTCTTTCCTCTTTCTATTCCAAGAATGAAATCAGCCTTATTTCCTACCTGGTTTGTTAATTGGTAGAGCCCTTTTAAAAGGTTTTTCTCTGTTTAGCTCCATGAAATTTTTTGCACTGAATTTCATGAGTTGACACTCTCCCAGGACCCTGTAAAGAAAAAGTGCAGCTTCGACAACATTGATGATCTCCTGATGTCAGTGGCAATAGGCTTTGCTCAGGTGAAGATGGCAAGTGTCACCAAAGTCAGAGGGCCAGTGGCTTTTTGACAAAGTTGGTAAAAACATAGTTGAAAATAAGAAGTATAGCCAATGGAAACCTCTTGGTTTAAAAGGAAAAGAAAAGCTCTGTAAATTCCCACATTTACTCTGAAGACTCGAATGTTTTAGAATTAGGAGTGACCTTACAAGTTTCTCCTCTAAATTTCCATCCAAATTTCCATTTCCAAATAATGAAGATTTAAGTGTTAGCCTCTAGCTGCAGGATCCCAATTGCATCCTGTTCCCTCCCCTCTGCTCCTTAAGTGCAGAGCAAGTAAATGAGGCTACAGGAAAGAAAGAGGGTCACCATTTGATAGCCATATTCAGCTTTGGCAACTAAAACAGAGAGAGAAGGGAAGGGAGGGGAGGATAGAGTTGTTTTCCCAGGGAGGGTATTGGAAGCTGAGGATTACTGGCAGCTTAGCAACATTGGGGATATCAGGGGTATGAGTAAGCTTCAGCTGGGGGTGCACACTCATGTAGGCACTGGATATGGGTTGCAGACCAATGCAAAAACAAACATCAAATGGCTACAAGGTCTTGATGAATAATGCTAAGGATATCTGCCATGAAAGATCATGAATAGACATAACCAAAACCAACATGAATTAATATCAAAAGTATACCAGGAACTGGGAAAAGGTTATGAAGAGGCAGTTCACAGAAGGGAAAGCCCAAATGGCTGACAAGTATATGAACCATTACACAAACACTAATAAACTACAAATAAAGATGAGTCACTTGAGACTAGTAAAAATTAGAAACTTAAATAACACACGCTGTAGGCCAGAGTGTAGAGGAACAGGAGCCCTCGGGCATTGCTAATGGAGGTGCAGACTGGAATAGCCATTCTGGAAAGTGATTTGGCAGAACGGAATTAAACATGAGACTACTCCATGACCAGCAAATGTTCTCTTCTATATATACCTAAGAAAACATTATTTTGAAGTTTCATAGTTATCATCATGGTGGTGGTGGTGGCAGTGGGAATTTGGAAGCAATCTACGTGTCCATCACTAGGGGAGTGTGTAGGAAAATATGGTTAGGGATGGAGGAGAGCTGGAATTGAGGCTAATTTTCCGTTTCTATATCCTGCACCACTGTGATGTTTTACCTGGCAATTATGTATTACATTTGAAAATCAGAACAATAAACATTAGAATTTTTTTAAAAAGATACTGTGGTAGAGGCACACAGCGGCCTCTTCTGCAGCATTAGAAGCTTAGAAGCATAAACTAACTATGCTCATTGCAGCAAGGATAGATTTTTTTCAAATAGTGCTGAGTGAAAAACCTAAGAAACCAAACAATGCTATTTAAAGTTTGAAACACATGCAGGCTAATTAAATGCTCCTAAACACTTTGCAGAGGTGTTACATTTATTTAGGAAATTAGATCAATGTCTACAACAGAAGCACTCAAAAGTATAGCAATGGATTAAACTGGATAAATTTTTTCTCCTGTAAAAATTCAGAGAGGCAATTTAGGGGAGGGAGTCGTGGCTCCAAATCATCAGGGACCGGAGCTGCTTCTATCATGTTGCTTTGCCACCCTCAACTTTCACCTCAGGCTCCTACCTCCTACCACACAATCACAAGGAAGGGGGAGGGAAAAAGGAAAAGGAAGGGAAGGACACATCTCTGTCTACAGGGCAATCTAAAGGTTGACATCACTTTTGCTCATACTCCATTGGTCAATATTAAGTGGTGTAGTCATGGCTAGCACCCAGCTACAAATTCTATCAGTATGTTAGGAGGACAAGAGCAGTGTCTGCCGCAAATATGAACATATGCAAATAATACAAATCAGACACATTAGGGTGGAGGCTGAGGAGGAGGGAATGAGGATCAGGAAAAATGAGGAAGAATAACATTTATAAGAAACAAGAAAGAGTCCTTGTGGGATTCATGATGATATGGGATCATAAACTGTACTTTAAACTGAGACCTATGAGAAAGGCAATCCTTTGTATGTGAAGTTTATTTAAAAAGGAGAAGGAGGAGAAAAAGGCAACGAAGGGTGAGAAGGAGGAGAAGAAGGAGAAGGAAGAGGAAGAGAAGGAGGAGAAGAAGGATAAAAGAAAAAGAGAAGAGAGAAACAAGGAAGAAAGAAAGGAAGGGAGGATGAAAAAAAAGAAAGAGGGAAGAAAGATGGCAGAAGTTATAGTAATATGAGAGTTTTCAGGTAGCAATGAGGGGAGTGATAATACATGTAGATGATTTGTGAGGTGATCCAGAACTAGAGATCAACTTTCCCAATAGTGTCATGAATCCACCAAAAAGAAGCAGAGTTGGCCTCTGATGTTGTAAGTAGCTTGGCTATTGGTTTTCCTTCTGGTCACTGAGAAATGCCAATTGCTCAAGTATACCTAGTCAGTTACATGGAAGGTCAAGTGGCAGGGTTCTCCAAGGCTGAGTAGTCTTAGGGTCAGTGAATTAATTCAAATTCTCATTTTCAAACCCCAGAAGAAACAGAGGATGGGTGGTAGGAGTGCACTCTGAAGTTGCTGTGATCTGAGGAGGAAGAAGTAGGCAGAAGCAGGCTCATTTGATGTAAGCAAAGGAGAACAAAGGCTCCAATAGTAACTATGCTCTAGTTAATTCTGAAGTGGCCACAGTGAATATCATTAACCTATTGGCTAATGTGTATGTGTGACAGAAGTCAGTTATTCTGTATTTGGCCGACTGTTGTCGATATCCATGCGAGACTAGAAAGAGAATGAGAGAATACAGGTGCAAGCTCACATTCTTGCTTTAGTACTTGTAGATGTACAGTTTGGGGCAAGCCACTTAACCTCTCAAAGCCCCCCTTTCCTTATGGTAAAGTTAATGTAATAGTAGTTACCTAGAAGAGTTGCTTAGGGTACTACTATAGGTTAAGTACATCAAGTGTCTGCAATGCGTGGCTTACAGAGGTACACAACAAATGTTAACATTATCCACTAACTATTGGAATAGGTCTTCCACCATATTATTTCTTAGTTTGGCCATTTGATTGATGCAGAAGTTCATTATATTTCTAGCCAATAAGTGCCTGTACCCAAGTGTGGGGAGAAAGGGAGACTACTAACACTGCTGACATGTTTCATTTACATATCAAGTTCTCATCTTTAATTTGATTAATTCTTTTGGACTTACAGGTCAGTAATTTTGTCCACTGTTGAAACAGTTTATTCTGGGTGACATCGCACGCAGAGGACATGGGAGGGCACGTGCAATCCACTGACATATGAGAGGGCTCTCTTTTGACGAGAGAGCTGAATAGGATTCACATCTTCGGTTATGACATTAAAAAAGAAATGCCACTAAGAACTTTTGAAGCCATTCAGGGAAAAGGCAGTCAGTGGAACAAAGTCTTGAACTTAGAGAAAAAGTTAGCAATCCAAGAGGACAGCCCTGCTGTTTTCTGGAAACAGACACGAAAGTAGAATAAGGGGCCACGAGCAGGTTCATTCAGAGGCACGCTCTGCATGGAGGAAGCGGAGGAAGCGCCCAAACGAAGCCCCGCCTCGCTCCAGGGCCAAGTCACTCACCACCGCGCCCAGATTTCAGACGCACAGATAGAGAAACCAGTAATTTTCAGTGAGTGACTTTCAGTATATATTTACATCCTAACCGCAAGAAAGTTAACAATAGCAAGGAGACTTCTCCACTAGCTGGGATTTCTGTGGGGTAATTACACTTCTGGGGGATTAAAGGTGCCATCTTTGTTTCTTACTGTGTGAAACCAGGGGACCAGCTGTCTTTCAGTTACCACCATAGCTATGTCTCTGGCTCCAAGACTGGACAGTAGGTGAAAGAGAATATATTTATGCATAAAAGCATGTACATGTTTTACCTCACTCCTTATCATATACCTTGTATTTCTTAAGAATATGATAATAATCACGGCAATGAAAGAATCCACTTGCAAACTCTAAGCTGAACCTCATTTTAGCCCAGTGAATTTTGAAGAACTCACACACACACACACCAGAGAAAGATATAGATAATTATTATTTCTCATAAGGTGATTACAGATTAATGAGATAATATCTTTTCAAGCTCTCTTCCAAGAAAAGTTTGTCTTCAGGTGAATTTGTATGTATATGCAATGAAAACTATAATAGGTTATATCTTTTTTCATCTTCGCTTTCAACTGCTGCAGTTCCTTTCATGCAGGTTTTTGGATATATCTAACCCTGTGACTCTATTATGTAATCTCTTTTCTGTTTTTCAATGTTTAATTGTCCTATTTTATATACTATTTAATTATATGAGGTACCTAGAATATTTCTGAAATCTAGATTTTTTTTAATTAATTGAATCATACCTCTCTTTCCTGGATGAAATGGGGTAAATTCTCTTAAATATTTCCTTGCCAAATCCAGAATATTGTCAGAGGCTTTGGAAACTCTTTTTTGCCTTACATTCAAGTGGCTTCTTTCTCTGCAAGCTACCCTGTCCCCCTAACCTTCACCATCCTTGTCCTGACTGAAGTAGTAGCTTTATCACACCTAGATTATACATTCTCCATCCTGCCACCTTCCCTACCCAATTTTCCCCTCCATTTAATCCCCGAAGTGTGCCAAGTCCATCTCCTTGACAGACAGCTCAAGGTCCCCTCAGTCATTCACTGCTGTGGCTGAAGGCTAAGGCTGTGTCCATTTAGCCCAAAACTTTCATCAGAAGTAAGGGTCTAAAACCCAAGGATGCTGTGACCAGCATCTCAGGCCCCTAACCCTAACCAGGCAACGAAGTTGTTTTTGTTCTTTTTTCTGGAGTGATCAGGACTTTTCCTCTTTGCCATTAAGTGCAAACAGAGATGATTGAGTTTTTACTCTAGAGGATTGTTTTCCTGTCCCACAAGTCTAAATCATAGACCTCAAAAGCTCAAGGACTTAGCATATTTATTATTGGACAATAATATGCTATTATTATTAGCATATTTATTATTATAACTTTTGACAATTGTGTTCTGTTTGATATGAAAAGGGATTACAAAGCCCCCCGAGGACCATGAAGGGGAAGCTTCTGTAGCTAGAAAACAACAAAAGCACTGTCTGCAGTACACGTCATACTCTTTACCTGGTGCTGTGTTGGAAGTTCCCTGGGGATGTCCCGAGTTCACCCCCGCACCCTGGCCCACGGAGGGTCAGTTGTCAAGCACACGTTGTTTGGTGCGCTCGTTCCCTAGGGCTGCTGCACCAGAAAAGGGGTGGCTTCCGACAACACGAATTTATTATCTCAGAGTTCTGGAGTCTGGAAGTCTATAAATCAAGGTGCGGGCAAGGCAATGTCCTCTCTGAGGCTTTAGAGGAGAATCCTTCCTCGCCTCTCTCTAGCTTCTGCCGGTTCTCAGCCATCCATGGCGGTCCTTGGTGTGCAGATGCATCGCTCCAGGCTCTGCCTCTGCCCAGCCCGCAGCCGCCCTCTCCCCGTGTGTCTCTCTCTTCACATGGTATTCTCCTCTCTAACACGGACACCGGCACATCAGAGGCGGGGCCCATCCTACTCCAATACGACTCCACCTCACCTACATCTGCATTTCCAAAATAAGGTCGCATTCTGAGGTACTGGGGGTTAGACTTCAGCATATTTTTTATGGAGTAATGATTCAGCCCATAGCATTTGGGACAAACTTAGCTTACTGTCTGCCTTAGATCCTTCAGGAAAGCACTTTATCCTGAAGACGAGGGCACACGGTTGGGGTGGGGTCGGGGGTGTTGGGAAGGGCACCCACCCTCACCTTTGCTCTGTGTCCGAGCCCTGCCCTGTCTGGGTGCCAGCTGGCACACTCTGTGCCCAGTGTCCTGACGAAGGGGCTGTCTGCGTTTGCAGAGTGAGCAACCACCAGAGCTACTTCTGTGTCGTAAAAACGCTGGCAAACCTGCCAGGAACATGGATGACAGGAATTTTCCGCAAAATTCTCTCTTCATCAGTCAAGCCAGGACCGTTTTCTAAAAGCGCCACAGAGGCAGTGAATTCCCTAGTTATAAGTCTCTTTGTAAGGAGCCAGATTTGCCATTAAGTGGCAGTTTCCTCTACCCAAGTTTCCTCTGTCTGTCCCTCCCAGGTTTAGTCCGGAAGGGCTTCATGGAGTGTATGGCCCGAGACTGGCTTAGGGGAGAAGCTGGCAATGTGCTTTTCTGCCTGGGAACCACACCACAAGGTCATCCTTCGGACAGTGGTGAGGGTGGGGAGGAGGAGGAGAGGGCTGGGGAGGACTCAGGTCTGCCCTTGACTTCCTAATGAGGACCTAGTGGGCTGCGAGGGTGGGCGGGCCCAGAACATTGGCAGCCTCAGGCAGCTGGACTTCTGCCCAGTGTCTCAGCTGCTACCGCTCCACTCCCTGGTGGCAGCTGCCTGGGTACTCCTTTGACGCAGTAAGGACACACCGAGGCCAAAAACAAGGAGCTCATGGGGCTAGCCCAGGGCAGAGCCGTGGAGAGGCAAACCGTGTCGGGGTGCCATGCCACACACACTGCCTTCTAGCTCCCTCAGCCCGTGTCGGCAAGCCCTTGCTCTTACTTGGCTGGCTCTGGCCATTTAGGCTAAGAAATAGGCAGACCCAAAGTAAACCTGGGCCTTTTTGCTCCCTCCTTAATTAACATTTATCTCAAAAAAAAAAAAATCCAACAAAAAGCCCTGATAAAGTCTGTCCCGAAATCTTAAATAATGTGCCAAAATGAGTAGCAGGAAACATTTTATATAAAACAACAATATCTAAAAACTGCTCCTAAGGATTTCGCACCAGCTGATATACCCAGGCTCTCTCTTCTCCGCTTTCCTGTCCTCCAGTTTGTCAATCCAGTGTTTTTTCAGACCTGCCCTTTCGTATGTAAAGTGGTCTTCTGGACTCTGCCTTTCATAACTCTGCCCTGGACCCTTTGCATTTTCAGTTGTCAGAACGAAACCGAGCAGTGTGAAAGGTCTTCTCACAGAAGGCTGATGGGGGAAACACTTGCCCGGTAATCATTCTGATTCGTCTTATACTCCCAATGAAACCTTAAAATCATCTATCCCTCAATACACTAAAAAGTGAATTTTTAATATTTGAATTCCAGGCACTATAGCAGGTGGGGCCAGGGTCAAGGGGGGAGCCGGTGGAGACTTTGGTGGAGAAGGCAGGCCATCCCCTCCTGGGACAGCCATTGTGCCTAGTGATGGCTCCTCCCACTGTGGAAGTTTCTGGTTGAGGGGCCTGACTCCTGTCTCCCCACACCCCAGGCACAGGGCTGACTCAGAGTACCCGGGCTGGCTTGCATGCCTCTAGAAATCCAAATTGGTGTTAGCTGTAGCTGCAGGTACAAAGATAGCAGGCTAGGCTGTACCCGTGGATCCTCATCTCCCCAGCACATCCTATTCAATCGTATTTCATTTCATCTGCAGGCAATTTAAATGAATCACTGGAAAGTCATGCTTTCCACTCCTTGTTAAAGCCCCTGAGTTCAAGACTGTGCCATACCTATGCATCCTGCAATGAGTTTGTAAACCCTCAAGTTATTTAAAAAGCTCAGCATCTGTGGTTTAACCTGCCACTCTGAGACAGTTGAGGGGGCAGGGTGTGAGGAGGAGTGGGGGCCGTTGGGGAGTTAGCAGGTGGGGCCGATGAAAGAGGTGTGCAGCCGTGAACATGCAGTCAGTGCTGCCTTGCATAACTCACCTCCACGTGTGAAGGCTCAGCGCAAAACTGACAGTTCATACCCAAGAAACTGAGACTTTCTCCCAAACGTCCTTGCGTTCGTACCTGAATAGCAAGGTCAGGAAGCTAGGCCCTTCGGTGAGAGTGTGGAGTGGGGGTTAAAGGTTATATACTAGGGCAACGAATGCAGTTTTGCTGCTGGTTCTTTCCACTTGACGCAGTTGTGTTGTGCAATTTTCCTTTCACCCCCACTCATTTTAGTTGGTGAAGTTTGCTATTCCTGTTTCAGTGACAAAACACCTAAGGAGGATCTCTTCCTAGATTATTGATTTGTACCAGCATCTATAACTTCTAGCCTTCATTTATTTAAGAAAGGCTTTTCTGAAAGAAGATACTGATATTGAGGTGCACTGGTCAGTGACTAGCTAAGAGACCTTTTACATCCAAATGGGCTGGAAAGCGAGGAAAGGGCTGGCAAGTGCATGAAGGGCTGGACCAGTAGTGGTTCCTAAAGCACAGAAACAACTGTGTGGTTACAGCTCTTTCCAGGTTGCTGGAACCATAGCAGAGGTCTCCTGGGTGCTCCCCCAGACACACAACCAGAGCTACCCTTGCTCTACCGCCCAGCTTCCAGGTGGTCCGTGCAGTGAGCCCACCACCCACACTGTGTCTTTGCTCAGAGTGCTATGGCTGGGCCACCACACCACTATACCCTTAAGGCTGATTAGTGCAGCTCTGACCCTCACTGATTATACCACAGACTCATGCTTGGAAGACCAGTCACTTCAAAGACACAGAACCAAGAGAGTATGATTAAAAGTAAAAATCTTTTACTCCTAATGCACCTTTCTTTTATTATACATTGGAACCAGTAAAACTACCTAAATGGTTTGTTTTACAGCACATGTAAGATATTTTTCTAAAAATATCTATGAGAATACAGACATCGCCTAGATTATGATCCAAATTGTACTGCCTCAGTTCAAAATAACCTAGCTGGCCGATTTTAGATGCTGTTAAAGAAGAGAAGCTGAAGCATGGCCTTTGCATGGTCACCTCTGAAAGTAAGAATGAGATGGTCACATATGGAGCAAGTTAGGTCTCTGTGTCAGTGAGATCACTGGTGCAAACCCACCAGGCTTGTGCCTAAACATCTCCTTGAGACCTTCCCACTTCACTCAGAGAAACACTCCATTACTTAGCTAGAGTTTACCCCCAATATCTCCGCAAGTCATTCACTGACTTCCAGTCAGAAGCACAAAGAGGACAACGTGTGAGGCCCAACCTGCAGCGAGGGCCTCAGGGAATCATCTCCAAACAGGAACGGCATGTTTGCAACCACAGATCTGCACAGTCTGGCTTCTATTCCAGCTCTAACTACTGCCTCGTGAGGCCGGGGAGCAGCATCACCAGATCTCCATTTATGGGCTTGACACTTCACGTAGCATTCAGGTAATATTAGACACGTTCAATGAAGGCAATTTTAAAAAAAACGTTACTCGTGTCTGACTCAGAGAAAAAGATGGAAAGCTAAAAACAGGGCGTGACTTCAACAAAATAAATGTGAACACCTAGCACGCTTTTTATTCTCAACTCTCATGTCTTAAAACAGGCCAAAAGATCTCAACTGTTTAATGAACTGAGTCATAGCAGCGGCTGCAACTGCTGTCTAAAATGACATGAGTTCATGGGATGAAGATAAGACAGTTTAATTCAGTATTCCAGAAAAATAAACGTGCTCAGCTGGCTGAGAGGAGGAAGACACTAACAATTACATTCCAGAAAATGCTAGAGCCGTGCACATCTGTCTGCGGTTCTTAACTGAATTCTGCCCAGGAAGATGTGCCAGGGAGCTGCCAGCCTCCCCCATCAGGCCTGGCCCAGGGCCTCAGCCCCCGCGACCAGCCCAGCCCGGCTCCTGGATTGCTGGCCAGATGCTCACACTGAGCTGCCTGCCAGGGAGGGTGTCAGCCCTGAGTCTAACAGACAGAGACGGTTTACCACCTTTACCCTTGGTGCTCACTGAATGGAAACGCCAGACTCTCTTTCGATTCCATTAATAATAAATAGGCAAAAAGACACTATTCTGCTGGGAAGCTGGATGACACCAAGGAGTTTTATTTCTCTACCTCAGGATTTCTTTTTCCTCCGTCATTCAGGAAAGCTATTAGCTAACACCAGAAGATGCTGATGTAAACCTCCTCCCTGTCCCCTGACACAAGACATGAGCAGTTTGAAGTAGTCTCCAACGGATCAGCTCAGGGCAGGGAGCCAAGTTCCCACCCACAACCTTGTGATGTGTGGGCCCAGTGACATCACGGGGAGGAAAGCCAGCAGTGTGCCCAGAGGTAGGGAGGGGGTGCTCGCTGCTGAGGCCCCAGGGGCCCATCAGAGCCCTAGCTTAGTAGCTCACCACTCTAGAACTGACGACATGAAAAGCCAAAACTCCCATCTGGGAAGTAATTGCAGACTTCCTAACCAAAGCAGTTCAATTTAGTCTAGATTCTGGGGTTCAAAGCCTTATGGTCCCTTAACATTACTGTGGGAAACAGAAGATTGGAAAGCTGATGAAAACCAAGTGGCAGAAGCCTCTGACATTTAAAAATGCTTTGATAAGATTGATTGAAATATCCCAGGGACTAAAGCAGGCTATTTTTATCACCCGGTGCCTTGTCAGCATACACAGGGCACTCACCTTAATCTGGGAGATTTTAACATTCGCTTTCTAAAGAAGGTCAGAGTGTCCTGAGGGCGTGTGAATGACCTCTATCTCAGTGCCATTATTCAAGGAGGTTTTGTTACAGCCAACGTTTAGTGTAGCTACAGCCACAAGTGTTTCTTAGTGACATTTAGCTGGTTTTAAGGGCACATAGCAACAACAACAAAAACAACCTCTCTATTAAAGCTTTCATTTTCCCATCTAGGACCACCGAAGGTACTTTTCTGCCATTACATCCTGCTGACAGAATCCAAACACAGGAGCACTGGGCTTCATCTCAATCCCGTGACATACATACGCGTGTTTTACACCCAGCCATCAGGCTCCTGCAGGCAGCAGGCTAGTTTCAGCCTCTCTCAGTGGGGACACTATCGGAATCCGGAGGGATGAAGAAGGGAAGGGGAGAAATGGGGCTGGGCTTCGGCCAGCTCGTTGGGTAGGGCAATGGGAATGAGTAGCATGGCCGCCCCTCCCCACATTAAATGCCAGTGAGTCCTTTCCCCAATACACATTTCCATTGTCCCCTTGGGGAAAGAAATGCAGTTGAGAAACTATTTAAAAGTAAATGAGTTCTGGTCAGGTGGCTCAGTTGATTGGCATGTCATCCTGTATACTAGTAAAGGTTGTGGGTTCAATCCGCTGTAAGGCCACATAAGGGAGGCAGCCAATCAATATTTCTCTCTCTCTCCCTTTCTCCCTCTCTTTCTCTCTCTCTCCCCCCTCCCTCTCCCCACCCCTCCTCTTCATCCCCTCCCCCCTCTCTCCTTCTCCTCCTCCTCTCAAATCAATAAACATATCCTTGAGTGAAAAAAAAATTTAATTATTTAAAAATAAATCAACAACTAATAGAAACTCAAGCCTCTTGCATAGCTGAGTATGAAGAGCTGAAGAGTTCAGACACCAAAGAGCCGGTCTGCATGGAGGCATCTTCTAGGGAGGCATTATTCTGAGCCCAGGAGTTCTACACCCTATAGTTTCCCACAAATTATCTTATTTTGGTCTCAGAGAAAGAAAAGGCTCAAGGAGATGAGCAGCGCGAAGTAGAGATGAGAGAATATTCAGGCCACGAACATGCACAAGGTTCCCAATGTGGTCCCAGTCCCTGGCTTCACAAGTTTCTTATGGGATCTGTTGTGTTCTCTGCGCTTGGATTCTGTGGGCTTGTCCACAGCCTTAAAATAAATTTCCTCCCCGCCTTTGTTTTTTGGCTTAAGCTAGTTTAAGGTGTTTCAGTTATTTTCAACCAGAACAACTTGATTTAGAACTTACACTTGAAAGAATAATTAATAATGCATGATGCTCATAAAGCAAGCCATAAACACAGCAAGGTTATCAAGGACATGCCATACATGTGGTAACCAGGTTTGCCTGAAGTCTTGGTTTAGGCCCATTGCCCTCTTGTGTCCGATGCCCCAGTTTGACGATAAATTATACGGTCACCCTGGAGAATCCAAAGTGAACAACAAAGGCTTCATGACGAAGGTTGACCTTAACAGAGGAGGGATGTCAGGTGGGAGAGGAAACGTTCTTTCCCAAAATTCTCCTTTAGTAGTAGATGCACCTGGGCATGGTTCTAGATGAAATATAGCTGACCCCCAAATAATCAGGCCATGGATGAATAAAAAAGGGAGAGAAGAATGTTGCCCTGTTATGTTTTTGTTTAATGGCAAACCCATATATTCAAATCTGTCATTGTGACCCCTGGAAGTAACTAATTCTGTTGTGGCAGACAGAATGGCAAGTGTTTTAGGTTTTATAATCTACGCAGTACAGAAAGTACAAGATATAAGATACAAGAAGCATTGTACACAGGACAATGACACCTCAGTCCCCTTCAAAGTAGGCATGTAGAACTGTGTGGGACCTCACACAGTTCTCCAAGTATCTCTTCAATTGTTCAAAACCCTCTTCAAAATTCTTTGTTGGAATCACCATCAGCTGCCCTGTCATATTTTCCTGAATCTCACTGACAGCCTGAAATCTCTTCCTTTTCAAAGGTGATTTTAGTTTTGGCAAAAGCCAGAATTCACAGAGTGCCAAATCCGGGCTGTAGGTGATTTTCTGTTTCACAAAAAAACTCTGCACCGTGTTCATTGCATGAGAAATGATGCGTGAGTGGGCACATTGTCATGATGAAGCTGACAAGCACCAGTTGCCCATAACTGCGGCCGTTTTTGTCATATTGCATCTGAACCAACAAAGAACATTGAGGTTGTACTCCTTATTAACTGTTCAGCCTGGAGGGGTGTACTCATGATGGACAACACTTTCCCCATCAAAAAACACAGTTAGCATGGTCTTGATCTTGCTACCACTTTGCCGCACCTTCTTCAGGCATGGAGAACCAGACGACTTCCACTGGGATGACTGGGCCTTCATTTCTGGATCATAGCTGTAGACCCAGGATTCATCTCCGGTTACGACCTTCTTGAGGAAATCTGGTTCATTGGTAATGGTTTGAATCAAGTAATTAGCAACTGCAGCACGATGTTCCTTCTGCTCTGGTAGCAAAAGCTGTGGAACGAATTTTGCCATAACATGTTTCATGCCAAGATCCTGCGTCAAAATCTCAGACACAGTAGTTTTTGGAGTCCCCAAATCAGCTTCTAGTTCTCGCAGTGTCAGTCCCTGATCTTTGTTGATTGCAGCCTGTACATGTTTGACATTCTCAGGGGTTCTGCTTGTTGCAGGCCTTCCAGAACGTGGATCACTTTCAACAGATCCTTGACCACCTTTGAAGTGTTTGTGCTGCAATTTTATTTGCACTGCATTCATTGCATTGTCCCCAAAAGGCTTCTGAATCATCCAAATTGCTTTTGCAGAGGAATGTTCAAACTTAACACATAATTTGATGCAGATTCTTTGCTCTACTCGCTCAGTCATTTTGAATGCAATAGTGCACATGCTTACTCAACAGCGTCTACCACCCCCACTGACTAGTACAGTAAAGTCATCATTGTTCACACATGTGCATTCCAGTCCACTCTCCTTGGCTGTCAGGTCACATCGATGTTGCGCAAACTGTTCTTGTTATATTAACAATGGCTGGGCTTTTCCCAGACAGACCTTGTATTAAGAGGAAAGCTGTCTAATCACAGTGCTTAGATGCCCCCATCTAATTGGAGTCCTTTCTTGTCACAAAAGGAGCAAAGCAGCAAAGGGGTTCTCTGACTTATCAGAACAATGGAGGTTTTCAAGTTGAGAGTCATATGAAGAGGTGCGTGTGAAAGTCCGGAGGCCGCACTGAAGCAACACTTGGCAAAAGCCAGTGGACCTCTCTCAGCGGGGTAGTCTCCCACTGAGTTTCCTGTTGCTGGAGTAATGGCACTATCTTACATGAAGTCCAAAATCAAAAGCTACTTTTTTTTTGCTTTAGCTTTTTAACCTTATTACATTAATTTTGGGTTCTTGGGCAGTACTTTGAACATTTAATATCTGATCCCTTTTCTTGCAGCAATTCATTTTATCAGCAAGACTTTACCTAATTAGCCCTGTCTATAGCCTCAGATGATTTTCTGAGAAAGTAAAGGAAAATATTGCTATAAAATGTGTAAATCAACTCTAACACTAAAGTATACACACCCCAAATTTAATTGCAAATCCTGTTATATTACCACATTCTCAGAGAAAAAGTAAAGCCCAAAAATTACTTGGCAAGATCAAATTTTAAAAAGCCTCAAAATTCAAACTCACGTCTTTTTTTAATGAATTGAAAGTCTAAAGTCCAAAACTCTTAAGTTAAAGTTCAAAAGCCCTCTTCCGAAATTTCTGCTCCATTTTGCGAGAACCCCTGTATTTATGAGTGATGGAGAAAGGACAGAGGAAGACTTTTTTATGTTAGTGCCACTTAGATTTCTGGTCAGTCAATGCTAGTTGTCCAGAGTCCATGACCCATAAACTTAAATTCACTGGGTAGAAATCTTTTGGGCACTTAGACATTTCATTGTGTTAGAGAGAAAATCCATCCATGTATATCCTCTTCTCCCTGAAAGTGGCTTTTGTGATAATGCTGCTTTCTTTCAGAGTTTAGGAACTTGCAATGGAAGCAGCTCTAGTGTCCACTCCTTACTCAAGTTGCCCTTCTTTCCCACCCAGCATAGTCGGAACCTCTGAATTTCCACTTCTTTGAGCCCACACTCCTGTTTCCCATGCTGAATGGGGGTGGGGCTCTCTGTCTCGTTTTTGCCCTTACCATCTCTTGTAGAACAGGCATTTTCTGTTCTTTGTGAAATATCTTCTTCCCAAGTCCTCTTGCCATAAAATTTCTTAGGTCAGAAGACCTGCCTCCTGGAGGAGCTTCTTCCTTCTTCTCATATTTGTTGTATTTGGAGAATTCACGACCAAAGGTGCTATGGATGCTTCTGAAGCTTGTATCCCTGGGGCTTAGAGACCAGCAACTCCTCCACCTGGTGCACCACCAAACACACTCTCTCTCTGCTTTATGAATATTCCAAACCTTGAGTTTTCACAACCTCTTTTGCTGCAGTTCTGGCTATGCCTCTAGTGTTTGATCTTTCATTTCCCTGCTCCACAGCTTCTAATTTTGTGAAAGTTCAACTGATCTCTAGTGGTTGACTCTGTTTCTCAGGCTGGTCCCTTTCATTCTCAAAATCATTTGCTAGAATTAAGACCTTGCTATCCGTTCACATTTTCTTTACCTTCTGTCCCAGACATTTGTTTTCAAACATACTCTTCTGGATTTTGTACTATAGCATGTTCCATAATGAAAACTATCAAATCAAAATTGTTCTGCATCTGTCAGGAACTGTCCTTATTTAAAAAAAAAAAAAAACAAAAAAACCTTGTCCAACTTCTCCTGCTTGAGGTGGGTAACCCCCCTAGAGACAGTCTCCCATCAGAACAGAGTACGGTTCAGTCTAGTCTCAGTCTGTGCTTGCCCCTCCTGGCTCTCCTTTCATTTTGCTTTGCTTTCTTTTAGAATATTAATTTTCCAAATGTCTTGGTCATGCTCTCTTGAGGTGCAAGCAAGGCTCTAATGACTGTAACCTTTTAATCCATCGAGTTGTGCTTAAATATTTTATATGGCTCTTTCTGGCCCTTCCTCTTAAATTTTCCTCTCAAGTCTGTCCAGACCCACTGCATAGCGTTTTCAAACGTTTTGAGATTGCTTATCACGAATTTCCACCCAAAAGACTCTCATAGAAACACCCAGAATAATATTTGCTATCTGGGAACCCATGGTCCAGTCAATTTGATACATAAAATTAATCATCATTACTGTCGAATATTCTGGGATCAGACAGTGGTGCTAGTTCCACCACATGGTGAATAGACTGAAAAGCACTGAACTGCAGCACACATTAAAATGGTTAAAATTGTTAGTTTTATCTCAGCTAGAAATAAAAAGAATTAAATTTTTAATTAAAATTAAATTCAATTTTTAAAAGTTAAAATTACAGGAAATATCACTACATAACAACTAGAAAGTCTTTCTCTCTCTCTCTCTATCTCTCTCTCTAGAGATGAGAGGAATGGAGAGAGTGGGGGAAAGAAGAGGAAGAAAGACATTCACTTAATTACATGAACATATATATATATATGCATAAGAAGTGACAACACCAAGTGCTAGCAGAGATACAGACTAACAATCACTCTCATACATTGCTATTGGGAATGAAAAATGATAGTCATTTTGAAAAATAGTTTGGTAGTTCCTTATAAAATTAAACACACACTTATCTTAAGACTCAGATATGCTATTCCTAGGTATTTACCCAATGGAAGTAAAAATTTATTTGTACAAAAACAGTACATGAATGTTTACAGCAGTTTTATTTTAGTCCCTCTCCCCCTTAAAAAAACAACCCAACTGTGCCTCAGCCGATGAATGGACAAACTGTGTTGTACTGGGCAGCAGAAAAGGAGAAACGATTGATAACTTGCAACCACAGAAGAATGTCAGACGCTCTATGCTAAGTGCAAGAAACCAGACTCCAAGGCTACATACTGCATGATTCCATCTATATGGAAACCTGGAGAATGATCATATAGACATTCCGGGAAAGGCAGAACTTGAGGGACAGAAAACTGACCCGTAGTTTCCGGGAGCTGGGCGTAAGGGTAGGGGTCGACAACAAAGGGGTGATGGGGATTTGTGGGCTGATTAAACTATTCTGTATCTTCTTTGTGGTGATGGTTACACAACCTGTGTACTTGTCAAAACCCCTAGAATTCAACAGTAAAAGTGCCTAAATTATATTACACATAAATAATACCTTGTTTTTTTAGGGGGAGATTCATATGTGTACCCCTGAGTCATTGGCACAACATCTGACATATGGTCAGGCACTCAATAAATGCTGAACGTCATCTTTATTTTTTAAAGTGTTAAACGATACAAACACCTAAAACAAAAGTTAAACTTTAATTTGTTGTAAGTTATTGAAACTTTTCCTAGCAGCTATAGAGATTATAAAAATTCCTAGGGTAGTAAAACAAAAACTAGAGTTGGGAGTGGTTGATTTAAAAGTTTCCAAGACCTTTGGCCATTTTTTTTATTTGTAGCAAGTGTTTAATTTTTTCCTGATTTATGTTGGGCCAGAAGGAGCCCAGCCCATTTCAATTTATTTTGGAAGGAGGGAGTCTCTTAAAGGAGTGACTGGGGTCGCTCAAAGGCTCTGCAGCCTCCAGCTGTGGGTGTCAGAACACTCACCGTGCTGAGAGGAGGTAAAACGAAAAAAGTAAGCATAAGGTGATGAGTTTTTCCTAAAACTACATCTATTCAGCTTAAAGGACTGCCCTTCGTTCCAACATCATGTGCTTTCTTCTTTCTTTGGTGTTCAAACTGTTTTTATTTATGAAATAGTGGTTGTATTGGATGATATTTTAGATATTTTGTTGTTTTTAAATGTCATAGAAAGAGTCTGCAATGCTATTTCAGTCATTCTTTCTCTCCTTCTCTCCCTCTCTTCTAAGAGTGTAACTCTAGAAACACTTTTAGGTGTTTTTATAGACCTATATAAATATTTTTAATTATTTTATTTATACTTATGCATTAAAAGTATAACTCTAGAAAGCAACAATGATATCCATATGCAAAAATAATACCCTGGAATACAATAATCAGTTTTGTTTCTAAATATAAGTAAATAAAAAATTGAGTTAAAATTTTAAAACAAAAGATTTTTTCCCTGAAAATTTGGGCCAAAAACGTGGGTACGCACTATACATGGGAGCGCATTATACATGGCAAAATACGGTATATCATGACCTAGTCTATGAAATGTATTTGTGAAATAAAAGTTTCATAAGATAATACTTATCTTTAACACAGTGAGTTCTGATATTCCATTCCTTTCCATTTCCTTCCTTTCCATTTCATTCCATTCCATTAAAAAATGCTGACTGAGGCTCACTAGCTCACCAAATGGAATCATTACCATTAGAGTGGATTGAGACACAGACATTTGCAAAGAACACTTATGTGTAAATTCTCTCTGTCATGACTTCGGACCATTTGGTTTATTATTTATCTATTACGACACATGACAAATGATCCCAGAACTTAGGGGCTTAAAACAGCATCCACTTATGATCCCAGGTTCTGTGGGTCAGGAATCCATGCATTGCTTAGGTAGGTACATCTGCCTTAAGGTATCTCATGAAGCTGCAAAGTGTTGGCCAGAGCTATGGTATCACCTGAAGGTTCAACTGGGGAGCAGAAGGACTCCCTTTCAAGCTCACTCACATGCTTGTTGTCAGGATTCAGTCCACTGTGGTCTTTGAGAGTCTCAATTCTTTGCTGGCTGTTGGCTGGAGGTCTCCCTCAGTTCATTTCCGTATGGACCTCCGCACAGGGCCACTAGCAACAGGACAGCTGAGACCATCCAAGTGAGTAAAAAAAAGAGAGCAAGAGAGAGTGAGCAAGGCAAGCCTAGTCTCTTTGTGGTCTCAGAAGTGATATGCCATCACTTTTTCCATATTCTGGCTGTTAGAAAAGAGTCACTAGATTCAGCTCACACCTAAGGAGAGAGAATTATGCAATGGTGTGAATACCAAGAGGTGGGGAATCACTGGGGACCACCTTAGAGGCTGGTAAATCTGGTATCAACAAGAGAAGGAGTTAGTGGCACTTGGGGAAATTGAGTATACTGTGCAGTCTAACTCGTGTGCCCCTTTAGTGAGCCATGTAGTCTGATGGTATATCCAGGGTGTGCCTTTGGTCCACAGTTACCACCCTGAGAGACAAAATACTTAGGAGTACAGCTTTAAGGTAAATAGGGAATCAAGAGTGTTACCTTAATTTGACATTTGGGAGAAGTGAGATGCGATGATTGGTTTGGTCAGGTTCATGAGTTAGTGACCACACTATAGTCTGAGTCCAGCTCTCCTGACTAGAGAGATCCGTAACTTGACCAAGGCCATCCCATCCTCCTGACTGAATAAGTTGCTAACTTGACCATAGTTTCACAGCTAGGTGTTAACACAGTTCCATACTGTTTCATACCGAGCTAGAAGATTGAATAAGAGGGACTAATTATCTCTTTTGAGTTATACTTGCCCATTTAGGAATTTTTGCTCTCTCTGAGGCAAAGGAGAGAGTATAATATTTATGAAGTAAGTAAACCATGTTAGTTTTTTTCAGATTTCATCTCAAGAGGTAGACATTATTTTCTTCCACCTAACCACGGTTCATTCTTTATTGGTAACAACAAACTCTAGTAGTCTTTAGAATTTTGATAATGATTTTTTTAAATCTTGAGAAGTCTTAAGAACAGGACACTATGTCATACAAACCTAAGATCTTGCTAACTTTTCTTTATTCAAGAGATTGAAAGATTGGCATTTGGAAAAATTATTTTAAATTCTTAGACTCCTCCTTACCCCTAGGGCTCCATTTTAGGTCTGTGTAGTGTTTTAGGAATTCTCAGATGAGTAGCTGGCGACTCACTGATACATCTGTTTTATATATAGTATTTTCTGATGTGTTAAATGCAATCTACTAGGTACTAGGAGGGAGAGGGTGACTTCCAGCTTCAAAAGATGGTGATAGGCCTCACAGGATGTAAAAGAGGATGAGTGAGAATTCAAGACCCTTTCTATAGCATCACCCCAAGAGGAAACAATAACACTGCTCTTTACCTTTCTCATGGTGATTTCATGTTGCCATGGTGATCTCTGCATTCACAGTAGCCAGAGACCATTGTGTTGAGACTCATCAAGGATCCTCTCCTCATGACAACCCAGTAGAGAGATTTCAATGACAGTGCTCACCAATGATGCCGGCTGCATTCAGATGATGACATTAAAGGCTTTGAACAGAAGGTGCAGCTGTCATGAAATGACAAAAAAGAAAAAAGGAATTTTGTAAAGCATTTTTTCTTTTGAACTACGAATAACCCTGAGGTTTGAAAGAACTTCCTATCTTTTCTTTCTGTCTTCACTACAGTCATGCCTCTGAGGTTCTAAAACCAATCTGCCTTGGGCTCCCAGTAGGGGAATGAATTGAGTGGGAAAGAGGATTGAGGCATAAAACTAAATAAATGTGTTGTTCTTTAATTGAATTTATTAGGGTGACATTTGTTAATAAAATTACATAGGTTTCAGGTGTATGATCCTATAATAAATCCTCTATATAATGTATTGTATATTCACTACCCCAAGTCAAATCTCCTTCCATCACCATTTATCCTCCCTTAACCCTCTTCTATCTCCCCCACCCCCATCTGGTAATCACCATGGTGTTGTCTGTGTCTGTAAGTTTTTTGTATTGGGTTTTTTTTTGTTTTGGGTTTTTTGCTTCATCCCTTATTTCTTTTTTTGTTTTTTAGAATTTTAATAGGAGTGGGAGTTTAATCATTTTTTTAAAATCTTAGAGATCTTTCATTTTCTCTAGATGACAAGATATGGCAAAATAGAATAAAATTGATCTGTGAGTTCAAGAAAGGAGACTGAGAAGGCCAGAGAAAGATTTTTAAATACCTTGAAATTTATTCAAAATATAATAAAAATAATTTGGACTAATTTGTTAAAAATAATATACCCTTACCATTTTATTCTTTGTTTTCAATAACTGATGATAACTTTTAGTGAAAGGTCTCTGGAATGCAAAGGTCTTACCTGATAGAGATGGTGATAGAACTTCTACTCACCTGCAGGTTCTTGAAACTACTTGAATTTTCCTTCCAGGGTCTGCATTCTTGTCTGTTTTCTTTCTTCTTTCCTTTTTCTTTCTTCCTTTCAGTTGGTTAACCATTTGCCCTCCTTCATTAATTTGGTTGAGGAATGGAGTTTCAAGTGTGCCAGTGAGAATCTCAGCCAAGAGCTAGCTGGATCTTATGCGGGAACTCAGGAACAGTTGAATAAGCAGGCTCCACAAAGAGAAGAGGAAGCTAGTAACAGTGGGCCTCACAAGGCCCAACAGGGGTCAGGATAGCTGTTTGAACCTCCCCCACCCCAACACACACATCCCCAGGCACCTCAGCAGCAGGACACAAGGTTTCTTCACTATATGTATTGTGTTGGCCAAACAGTTCGTTTAGTCGTTTCCATGCAATGGCTCTAGTAGTGCTTAGTTGTCTTTAACTTCATTCTAAACAATTTTGTTAGATTGTATGGTGACAGCTGTCATATCAGCATGTATTTTTTAAAAAGTCAAAATTGGCGAAATTTTGTGCAGCCACTTTAATATTGAAGATAGAAGATATGCAACATTTTTGGTGTATTGTGCTTTATTATTTCAAGAAATGTAAAAACGCACCTGAAATGCAAAAAAGATTTGTGCAGTGTATGGCAAAGGTGCTGTGACTGATCAAATGTGTCAAAAGTTGTTAGCAAAGTTTCTTGGTACTCTTGACACTTTGGCCAAATAATTCTTTGCTGTGGGGCTGTCTTATGTGTTGGAAGATGTATAGCAGCCCCCCTGGCCTCTACCCACTAAAAGCCAATAGTGTGAGATAGCTGACATACTCAAAATATCCAAGTCATTAAGTTATTGGTAAAAATGAAAAAGATGTCTTTTATTTTATAGAAAAATCTAAATGGACTTTTGGGCCAACCCAATACTCTGCCTTTCCTGTGGTTCTGCTATTTCTGCTCATCTTTGTGTCTTGCTTTTCCCCCAAAATTTCCAGTTCCAATTCTTAAGGAAGGTCTTGCAGGCCGCCTATTTATCATCATCTCTCTTTTCACAGACCTTTTTTTGTGCAAGGCCACATCACAGGTCCCAGGCCAATCTGGGGACTGGCGGTTTCTGTGCTAGAGTCAGTCACATGGCCTGAGCATTGCCCGTCCTACTGGAATTCCTGCTGGGGGGGGGGCCCGTCCTGCAGTGGGGCAGTTTTTCTCAAAGGGCCTGGTGTCCGGCACAATGCCTGCCATAAATACAGCTTTCAGTGAAAGGCCGTCGCTTCTGCACGTCTTGTTCCACATGTTATAATCTGACACAGGAATGATTGCCTATTCACTTAGTGATCATTTCTTTTTTGTGATCCATTAAGTTCCGCTGAAGGAAATACTCAGGTGGGATAAGCAAGATTTTGTTTCTTTACTCACAAAAGAGCACAATTTCAAGTGAAAGAATGCCCATGGAATTTTGGGGAATGTAGGTGAAACCTCCTCTAATCTTGCTTTGGATGGCTGGGTGCTTTTAGCTAACCTCTTCCTTGGCATGTGAGTGGACATGGGACAAGAGGCTGGCATGAGCTTGTGTGTGGACACCGTCACCCTCTGTTTAGTCAAACAACCCATCCAAAATGGATTAAATTATAATAACCTCCAACTGTTCATTAATCTGTTTCTTTGCAGATGTTTCTCATTCCAGGTCAATTGGTTTCCACCTTCATTGCACCATGTGGCCCGGAGCAAAGCGCGGAAAAGGCAGGGATGGAAAGTTGGGCAGAGCAGAGGTAAGGTGGGCACAGCAGGCTCAGGTTCTGTTCTTAGGCTTCTCAGCTCATGACTTCATACATATCTTGTTTGGGGATCAGGATGGACACCATTTGGGAAAACATGCTTTCCTTTTGAAAATGAGAGATATAAAGAATCATGTTTGAAAAGTCAGCTATTACAGGTTTATCAGATTTTCCTCCTTGACCTAGTTTTAAGTTCTTTGCTGTGCTTCCTATTTCAGCCGTTAAGAATTAGGTTGCTATTAAATGTCTTCAGTTTAATTGGCTCCAGAGGCCAATGCCCCAGCATCTGGTCCATAGCAAGCGACAGAAAGACCTACATTGCTCAACTTGTCCTTGGTGTAACCGGTATTCCACTTCTCACCAAGGGGACCAGCTCTGAGCCCGGTGTTCTAGTGTGAGCTCATCCCTCTACGGTGAGAGAACAGAGTTCTGGGGACTCGTGTTCAGCACCTCTATTTATACTTCCACATGTTTTCTGATTCCCTTTAAGATAGCAGAAATCTGCAGCTGAAACACAAATGGCTTAAATGACCTCATTTATTCTGCTCGCTGCTTCTTATTCTTCAAGATTGTATGTAAAGGGTTAGAAGTGGAGGGTCAGGAAGAGAGGCACATAGTAGAAATGTCAGTTTGCAGTTGAAAATACAAAACAATGAAAAAGTGCCTGGGTGGAAAACTGACTGGAAATAACGACTAATGGCAAAATGCTTCAAAATGTCCAATGAATCATTTTATATAGACTTAATTAAGCTTTTGAGTTCCAGGTTAGAAGTAGGCAGCAACAGATCCCTTGTGACAAACACAGAATCTCAGGTTCCATTGCACACCTGCTGAATTCAAATCTACATTTTAACAAGTGCCCGGGTGATTCTTAGGGACATTAAAGTTTGAGAAGCACTGGCCTAAGTGCTTTGTTAGCTGTTGTCATAAGAACCTGGTCACATCAATGCCAATTGAACGGATTTTTATCCAGTCCAATCCCTCCCTGCTCAGTGGTCTGCACATCTTCTTCATTGCCTGGCAAACCAAGCCCAATTTTTTAGCTTGGCCACAAAGCTAAATATCTGCACAACATCTGCAACCATGTTTCTAGCTTTGCTTTTCATTACTCCCCACACACACGTGTATCTCCAGTCAGACCAGGGGACTTCATCGTGAGTGTGTGCCAGACCACACGTGCATGGACTGCTTGCCTTTTCTTACACTGTTCTTTCTGCCTGACGCGCCCTCTTTTCCATCCCTTTGACATCCTGTCAAATCAAGAACTACATCAGGCAGCATATTCTAAGCCTTTCTATGAAGGACGGGATTCCTTCTTTCCTTAAACTCCTGTAATAAACTACTGTAATAAACTACTTGGTTCATAGTTCTTTTATAGTTTTCTCGTAGAGTGCTCATCTGAACTTTTTTCACCCATGCTCTATATTGTGAGTTCTTTGAAACAGTGGCTACATCTTATCATTGTTTTCCCCAAAGTTATGGGCTCAGTACCTTGTACAGAGTCAATGTAATTTGCTGAATATAAAATAATCATGTATTAGGCTTCACATATAAGGGAGATGCTGTTGATTGCATCTGTGTGCATCATGAGCTAGACTTTTAGTAGCTGGAAACATGTTCTTGCTCAGTTTCCTTTTGAGTAATTGCTTCAGTGGAAGACAAAACTGAGCTCTTTGGCCTTAGGATACTGTTAGGCTAGTTGGTCCCAAAATGCATTTAATCTATGGTTTGTCTCAATTAATGTGGGGTGCTATCCAGGATGACCAGCCCAACATGAGAATCTTGGTTTTGCTGTGTTCTAGATTTATCCCCTTGAGCAAGTTATTTGAGCTCTTTAAGCCTCAGTTTTTCACAGAATAAAATGGGACCCAAGGGGCATTTGGTGTGGTTCCTGGCACACAGAAAGCACTTAAAACAGTAGCTATTGTGATTATTTCAAAGATAATGATAATTGTGATTGAATATGACCGTCTATTTTAGTATCCTAAAAAATTTTAAATCATCAGATCTTGAGATGAAATCTGACCCTGCAGTGTTCAATGCTCATCTTCTCTGGTGGACAGTAGTGGACAAAGCTGAGCCCACTTCTATGCACAGTTAGATGGATCTATCCCCAAACAATACAGTGCCATTAATGCAATCACGGAAAAAGTAATTTTCTCTCACACCATTTAAAATTTTCTCTGATTAATTGATTATCTTTGAATCAAATACAAAACAGAATAACACCTAGTTTCCAGGAAGTTTAAAGTAAGAAAAGTTTATGTGGAATAAAGTAAATAAAAGATTATCATCATCCCTGAGCACAGAAAATAATGAAGGTGGAGAAAGCATTTAGATTATGACGTTATCACCAGCACTTTCTCCTGGTGATGTTGTCATGGTGATGGAGAAACCAGTTAGCTAGCAAAATCTTTTTCATCCTTGCTCGGCTTGTTCCGTCACCTGTGCTGTTGGAAAAGGCAGCATACTCGGTAGCTCAGCACTTTTAACATAGAGCGCTTGATTAAGTTCATGCATTTCTGCTTTTTTGAAACATCCATCACTGACTAGTTCTTCCTTCTCAGACATCCCAATTTTCATAATAATTTTCTTTTCTTTTCTGTCCTTCCACTTTGCTCATTCTCTTTGACCTCAGATCTTTGTTAAACTAAATCATCTTCTCATCTTTCATATTTGGTTTGCAGGCCGGTGCTCAATCCACTGAGCCACACCAGCCAGGGATCATCTTTCATGTTTGTTGCCTTCTTATTAAATTCCCAACTATTTAAGAGCATCATTTAATATTTAACATGAAATCAATGGCTCCCCTTCCCTTTGGACTTTCTTCAGTTTGTTTCATATGTTAAAGTACACAAAACCGAAAAGAGAATTTCAGACTTTTTTTGCCACAATTCTCGTTAAGTAGGCTCTCAAAATGTCACTGCCATGGAGAGGACTAGGAGTTTATAGTAAAAGCGAAGCCAGTATGATCTTACCAGTCAAAACAGCAGAGATTGGAAAATCCTGCGGGGCTCTCAAAACCTATTTCCTCTGCCTACCATCCAGCTCTCCCTTCGGTAACAGCACCTCAGTCTCCTGGTGGGGGTGCTGCTGTGCCACTCTCAGACCGTGTGACCGCCTGGGCTGACTGCAGCCCCGTCTTCGGCTGGCACCGGCCCTGCCCGACCTGGTCAGTGAGGTCCCTGGCCAGAACTCTCTCTGGATCCAACGTGAGCCACTTTTCCAGCTGAGGTAGCCGAGCAGGTGAGACGTAAGCTGGAGCTGCCAGTGTCTATCCTCACTGTCACCAGGGGAGAGTCTACCTTAGGACGAAACCCCCCAGCGGGAAAGCTGAGCTGGGATGGAGTGAGAGTGACCAAGGCCTTGTGACCCGCTGGGCTCAAAATCAGGCTTTTTAGTTACGGGAGCTATTTAAGTTCCTGGTTTAAGCCAATCTGAGTTCTGTTCTGTCTGATAAAGTAACTTTGATTCATTCATAGCTTTCTGTGGCCTGAAAAATTAAAGAGGAAATTGAGTGCGTCTGATTCCCCACATGGGTTTTATTGTGTAGGAACCCCAGGAGAGCCTGGCTTGATCCTGGAGGCAATTGAGTGCAGTGGCAGGCTTTGGAATAAAAAACATTTGGTTTCAAAGTCCACTCTTGCAGCTGTGTGGCCTCGAGCACATTACTTAGCCTCTCTGGCCTCTGCTTCCTTATGTGTAAGTGTAATTGTAAGGATTAACTGCCATGCTGTGTAAAGAGTTAGCGTATGAACAAAGGGGGCTGGGAGCAAGGTGACATTGTAGGAGTGTGTGAGAGGACGTACAGTGTCCCAGTGGTGGGAAAGGACTCCGCAGCCTCCAGACCAGAGGAGCTAGGGCAGCGATCTCACCATGGTGTCCTATTTACCGCCCCTGTCGTGGTAAGAACGCTCTGCAGAAATCTGACCTTTGCAGTCACAGTGATCCTTCAAACACCTGAATCCAACCACGTCACTCCCCTTTTTACAATCCTACAACAGCTACCCATTGTCCAAACTTCTGAACTTATAAATAAACCTCTTCCCGATCTGACACAGGGCCATGGACAGCCCACCGATGGCCAATGAAAGACAGATGGTGTCTGTGCAGATTGCATTAAGGTTCGTAAGAAAGGGGGTGACTTACAAAAAGGCCCTTTCCTGGCTGCGAGCAGAAACTAAGAAGTGCACAAACAACACAGCCTTCTGCAGGAGGCCCTGGCTCACCTTCACCTGGCACTTTTGTCTCTTCTCTTAAGCAGGGGTCCCACCTTCCTACCTTCTGGCCATAGTAGATTTCTCCCACCTCTTCGAAGGCCATTAGCTTTCCTCCTCCTGGCTCTGTTATCCAAATCTGTTATCACAGTCCTGAAGCTTTCTCACTTTTTTGACACTGGTGAATGCCTATCTTTGTGGGAGGTACAAGCAATTCCCTTAGAAAGCCTTCCCTGACCGCATCTGAGTTCAGCACTTCCTTAACATCGTGTGCTTGCCCCCTCCGTGACACTTGTCGAGTGTTGTTTTTATTGTGACTGCTTGTCGAATGGACTGACACTATCTCCAGGCCACTGGGTCTCTGTACTTGTAGGCATCACAGTCACTTATGGATCCAATGAAAAATGTAAACTTTTTGACATCCCCAGAGATTCTGCTTCAGTGACTTGGGCCCTGGAAACAAGTCCCTTTTTTAAAGGGGAACCAGTCGTTTTAATGTAGGTTTATGGCATGGGTACTGAGCCCAGACTTCCTAATTTGAGTCATAGTTCTGCTGTTTTCTAATGGTGTGACCTTGGGTAAGGTAGTTAGCCTCCTTTGTCTCTTCTTTTTCTAATGTGTAATACATGAACAGTAATAAGAGATGAAGTACGGTGTTGTTCTGAGAATGAAACTGTAACACACAAAAGCACTTAGTTCAGTCATTGGCACATGGCATGCCTTTAATACATGATATTAAGTCATTGGCACCTCTCCATATATTATTATGCATTCTATGAGGTCTGTCCAGAGGGTATCTGGCCATATAATGTGAAAAATAGACATTTATTGAAGAAAATACAAGATACAAGAAACATTGTACATAGAACAATGACGCCTCAGTCACCTTTAAAGTAGGCACCTTGGGACCTCCCACAGTTCTCCCAGTTCCCATCAGCTGCCCCGTCATATTTTCTTGAACCTCACCAATGGTCTGAAATCTCTTCCTTTTCAAATTTTAGTTTTGGGAAAAGCCAGAAGTTGCAGGATGCCAAATCTGGGCTGTAGGGGAGGAAGGACTGAGTCACCTGGGTGATTTGACGTTTTGCCAAAAAACTCTGCACAAGACATGATGTATTAGCAGGTGCATTGTCATGATGAAGCTGCCTGTCACCAGTTACCCATAGCTGCAGCCTTCTGAATCACCTAAATAGTTTCTGCAGAGGAATGTTCAAGTTTAACATAACATTTAATGCAAATACATTGCTTTACTAGCTCAGTCATTTTGAATGCCACAGCCATGCAGTACACATGCTCACTCAATGGCATCTACCACCCCCACTGACTAGTATAGTGAAGCCGTCATTGTTCACACATGTGCATTCCAGTCCACTCTCCTTGGCTGCCAGGTTACACCGATGTTGCACAAACCGTTCTTATATTAACAATAGCTGGACTTTTTCCAGACAGACCTCGTATATTGCTCAGTACTCTATGGTCTATACTTTGTCTGTCATCCAAATGAAAATTACCACAAGGGCAGAGGATGTATTTGATACTCATGTATCTCTACCAAGCAGGGCTCTCCAAATACTGCTTCCAGGAGTCAGAGCTGAGTTCATCTGTCTGCTTAGAATCCTCAAACACCTGACCCTTCTGGAGAACAGCGGTCTCGCAGCTCCCAGAATAGTTCTCCCCATATTGTAGAACATTGAATTCTCCATCTTTTTTCACTCCAACATGCCAAGAGGCAGGTATAATACATTATCCTTACTTACTTACTGTGACAACACTTACTGTGGTGACTCTCAAAGGTATGTGGTGGTGGTATGCTGATAAATGTTTAGAAAGCAGCATTCTAGAGGTGAGTTCAGGGAAAGCCCTGATTTATTGTGGTTGTTCCATGAGCTCACAGGAGCTCACTTCAAAACATGAGAGACCCACAGGGTCCTAGAACGTACACAAACCCTCCCACCTGGGAATCAGCACCAGAAGGGCTGAATTTGCTTTTGAGTAGCAGAGGAAGTGACTGAAAGCCAGCGAGAGCCAAACAAGCAGCATTGCTTTCTCTCAGACCCCTCCCCCACATACAGTGCCACAATGCAGCAAAGAGGGTTGCCCCGCCCTGCCAGTACCTAAGTCTCCTCCCCTTAATATGTAAGACGTGCGCCAAGACAAAAACATATGGCCCAAATGAAAGAACAGATCAAAGTTCCCAAAACAGAACTAAGTAATGAAGAGATAGCCAACCTATCAGATGCACAGTTCAAAACACTGGTAATCTGGATGCTCACAGAAATGGTTGAGTATGGTCTCAAGATAAAGAAAAAAGTGAAGGCTATGCAAAGTGAAATGAAGAAAAATATACAGGGAACCAACACTGAAGGAAAGGAAACTGGGACTCAAATCAACAGTTCAGAGCAGAAGGAAGAATTAAACATTCAGCCAGAACAGAATGAAGAAAAAAGAATTCAAAAAAATAAGTAGATGCTTAGGATCCTCTGGGACAACTTTAAATGTTGCAACATCCAAATCATAAGGGTGCCAGAAGGAGAAGAGGAAGACCAAGAAATTGAAAACTTATTTGAAAAAATAATGAAGGACAACTTCCTCAATCTTGTAAAGGAAATAAGACTTTCAGGAAGTCCAGGAAGGATGGACTTCAGAGAGTCCCAAAGAAGTTGGACCCAAAGAGGAACATACCAAGGCACATCATCATTACATTACCCAAGATTAAAGAGAAGGAGAGAATTTTAAAAGCAATAAGAGAAAAGGAGACAGTTACCTACAAAGGAGTTCCCATAAGACTATCAGCTGACTTTTCAAAAGAAACCTGGCAAGCAAGAAGGGGCTGGAAAGAAGTATTCAAAGCCCTGAAAGGCAAGGACCTACATCCAAGATTACTCAATCCAGCAAAGCTATCATTTAGAATGGAAGGGCAGAGAAAGTACTTCTTAGATAAGGTCAAGTTAAAGGAGTTCATCATCACCAAGCCCTTATTATATGAAATGTTAAAGAGACTTATCTAAGAAAAAGAAGATGATCAAAACTATGAACAGTAAAATGATAACAAACTCACAACTATCAACAACTGAACCTAAAAACAAAAAACAAACTACGCAAAAAAACTAGAACAGGAACAGAATCACAGAAATGGAGATCACATGGAGGGTTATGAACAGGGAGCAAGAGTGGGGAGAATGTGGTAAAAGGTACAGGGAATAAGAAGCAAAAATGGTAGGTACAAAATAGACACAGGGAGGGTAAGAATAGTATAGGAAATGGAGAAGCCAAAGAACTTATATGTACGACCCATGGACATGAACTAAGGCTGGGGAATGCTCATGGGAGGGGGAGTGCAGGATGGAGGGGAATAAAGGGGAGGGAAAAATGGGACAACTGTAATAGCATAATGAATAAAATATAATAAAATATACTTTAAAAAAAATAGAAGCCAAGCATTGAAGCCTGGACTCCCAGCAACTTTGAGGAGCAGGGTTTCACTATCAGCTTGGATTTTTAAAGAAATTAGCTGTGAGCTGTCTAAACCACTTATATTTTCGTTCTGTGTTTCATCACCTCTAACTAAGGCATCAAGGGATATTTAGCTTTTGCTAAATCACAACAGTTGCCTCAGCTTCCTTAGGGAAAAAAATTCTACTTACACAGGCCCTTCCTTAGTCTTGCTGCAGGCCACTCTTCCTTCCCTCCAAGCCAACCAGAGATCGTCCCCACCCTCAGCTGTCCCCATAGAGAGTATCCTTTTTCCAGTTCTCCATATCAGTAATTCCCAGACCCCCACTCTCTTTGGGTCTCTTGCTGAGGCTGAGCCCATACATATTGAAAAGAGAGGAGTAAGTGGGGATTCAGGCAACACCTGGGGATCATGCTGACAGCAAACCGAAGCAGAGGATGAAAGGGACATTCTAAGTGAAGCAGTGAATAAATATTTGTTTGTAGGAAGGAGCCAAGGAATACGAAGAAATGAAGAGCAATACAAAACTGAGCTCAAAAATCAGGGAGGTAAGTAAGAGTAGAGGAAAAATGAGATATCAGAGGTTAAAATGCAGCAGTAGCTGAAAGTCAGACATTCATTCACTTCGGGAGATGAAAAATAGACACACCCAAAAACATGCAAGGAACACTTGTAACTTAGGTGAAATTACTTCAGATAGGAGGCCCGAGCTTGCCTACTGTAGCAGGAACCGTGGTTGATTCAGGATGACATCCACCAAGAGCCTGGGGTGACAGTGACATGCCCTGACTAGCCTGCATGTGGGAGTTCAAGGTACTAGCATCAGCCTTTCTCCTGGGGTAGACACTGTGTAACATGGCAGATCCTGCAGACTGGTTCAGTCAACATTCGCTCCCGCCTTTTGTCACTCTCTCCACACTGGAATCAGGAGAGTTAAAGACGGCCCTGAAACCTGGTTCTAGATGCAGCCCGGTTCTGCCTAACAGCACCTGTGCAAACAGTGGCTGCCTGCAGCGAGCTCAGCTCTCCTGCAAGCTTGGTGGCCAAGACACATTTCCTGCCGGCCTCTGTAATAATCTTTGCACTCCTGATCCCTGGCATCTTTGGTGCTGAGTAGCAGGCAATTATACCCCTGATTTCCATCAGGACAGTCCTTGGGTGCTTGATTATTTCTCTTGTTTGCTGGTTAGCACCTCATCTTGGCTTGCTTACAGGTTCCACAAGAGATTCTGTATGCACCTAATAAATTCCTTTTTGCTTCAAATGGTAAAGGTGGGTTACATTGCTTGCAGGTTAAGTATTCTAGCTGCTACACATGCACTATTTTATAAATCTTTTATGCTCATTGCTATATCTTGCCTCCAGAGCTACAGTATGAGAAACTTGTAGAAAAAGAACATGTTTTATTCTTTTTTTGAATCATTTTTTGTCCCACAAAAAATGCGCTGAGTACATATAGGTGTTCATAAAACACTTGTTTTATTGAAATTTGGTACTTTGGAGAAAAAAACATGAACTACATCAGTAACCTCTCTGAGAGGTATAGAAAACAATCCATTGTAATGCAGGAAGAAAATATTAGAAAGTTTATACAGACACACTAATTTTTTTTAATTTTTTTATTTTAGTTTATTCAGTACAGTTTCTATCCTTTATTCCCATTCCAGCCCACCCACCCATTCCTCCCCTCCTCCCTCCCCTTTCCAACACCCCTAGTTTTGTCCATGTGTCCTCTATATTTGTTC
>CM052540.1:161027359-161108790 GCA_028533065.1 Trachops cirrhosus
TTTATATATTTTGGAGATGAAACCCTTGTCTGAGGTATCATTGGCAAATATGTTTTCCCTACAGTTGGTTCTCTTTTTATTTTAATACTGTTTTCTTTAGCCATGCAGAAGCTTTTTATTTTGATGAGATCTCATTTGTTTATTCTTTCCTTTATGTCCCTTGCTCTAGGGGACAAGACACACTAATTTTTAAACATAATTTTTATTGTTTTACTAATTTAATTAATATAGATTGATGGTAATAATATATATATTGACAAGTAAACATGGGCGTGTGTGATCAGAAATGTATTGCTTATGTAGGTGAGAAATTTAAAAAACATTTGGAAGCCTCTGGGCGAGTGACCTCTCATGGTGCTTGCTTTCCCGTGATTTTTTTAACCAGAAAATTCTCACTAGAGCCACAGGATCTGAAGGGAGCTTAGTAGAGTGCCATCTGGCGGTCACTCCTGCAACCTGCAGCGTTGATCCCCTTGTTCGGGTGCAGCCATCTGTTAGCTGTATCCGAGGTCTCCCTGCCGGGCTGAGGGAATAGTTCCAGAGAGAAAGGTAAACTCATTAGGCAGCGATGCCTGAAGGAGAGAGTGTCCTAAAGGAAACACAGGGGTGGAGGAGGCAGAGAAGCACGGGTGAGACAATGGAAGGAAGAGAGGGACAGGTGGCTGCGGAGGGACGCAAGATACACACCTGTACTTACAGGGCACGGAAACTAAGACAGAAACATACTGCAGGAAGGATCCTGCCTCCTCAGTTCAACTTATCCACATCCTTCCCCAAAAACCAAATTGACAGATTGGAGAAGGCCTGAGCAATCTCTCTTCCGGGTTCCAGGGTGTCATCACCTCTGTGAGAAAGAAATGATCTTTCAAAAACAAAAACTTGCTCCCTAACCACAGACAGCAGAGCCTGAAATGCTCGTCTCTACCAGGGGAGTGACGTGATCTTTGCTGCTCTGGATCCTATTCATCCTTGACCAGCGATTCCTCTGGGGGAGTTCTACTCGCCAGAACAGCGTTCGAACAGACACAGCGGTTTTCTTAGGCAGCTCAAGGTCACTCGCTATAACGTCAGAGGAGGCTGCTCCTTGGGAAGATGGAACTGAACAATGACAATTATGCTTCCCAGCAGATGCCTGTGTCCTTAATCTGCCCGCTGTGGAGTGAAACAGCAAAGAAGAGATTTTAATAGTCATAGGATGAGGTGTCAGGACTGTCCTGCTCTGATTAAGATGCATTGGCTTATCACTAGCAGGCTCCCCTCCCCTGTAAAGCACAGAGGGCTAACATACGTCAAGGGGAACAGGCAGAGAAAAGCAGGCAGGGGAAGATGGGAAGTGATGTCTGAGAGGGAGGGAAGGAGGATGAGAGAGAAGGAAGGGGGGGCTGCACAGCAGGAGTCCTTGTTCTTCAAGACAGAGAATTTCACCAGAATAGCAAGTAGGAGTGGGAGAGAGGAGGGGGCTGGAAGGAGGGCCCTGCAGAAATAATCACCTTCAGAACAAAGACCAGAAATCTTGGGATCCTCAGGCTTTCATGACAGCCCTGTGGGAGTTTGCAGGAGAGCAGAGGCAGCTGGGCTGGCAGTTTGGCCCCAAACTGGAGGAGGAGCTGGAGATGAGAGGTGGGGGATTTCTACCTGCAGTGTCACGGACAAGGTTCTCCAGTGACTTGCCACGTGGGAGGTGCTGAAGGAATATGGTTAAAGCTGGGCTGAATTGGCAGACAGTCTCCTGTGTGCCATGTGAGGAAGGGTCATTGGCTCCGAGGATTATGGGCAGGAAGCAGGACAAGGTCAAGGTGACCTCAAGGGTCCATTCACTGAGCTTTACCACAATCATCATCAAAGGGAGATGGTGGCATGGTAGAAGCGGGCCAGGATCTGAGTTTAGGGGACCACTCACCTCATTAAGTTCATAGCTCTCTGTGTGTCTCATAACTTCTCTAGCCTCATTTCTGTATCTGCAAACTGGGTATACTCATCCTTGTTTACTTATTTACTCATTCCCAATTCTTTATTAAGCAGCCACCAAATGCTCAGCACTCAGCTCTATGGTAGGACTGTAAAATGAATCAGTTCTGCCCTGTATCCAGCACTGACCCAGCACTAGACATTTCAAATGTATCAGCTCACTTCCACAACCTTCAGAGGTTCATGTTACCACTATCTTCACTTTACAAGTAAGGAAGCCGAACACAGAGTCCTTAGGTACCATGCTAACGGCACACGTCAGCCAGGAACTACAGTCTGCATTCGAACCCAGGCAGCCTGCACCGGAGCACAAGCTCCCTCCCTGTGCTCCACTTCTGAGTAATCACGGGCTTGTCATTTTGTCTGGAAAATGGAGGTGCCTGACCACACATTCTCTGAGGTTGCTTCCTCCCCTAACACTGAACAAGTCCACCACGAAGTACCTTAAGGTTAGGGATAACCGCCTGCAGGGTTCGCCCCACACTCACATCCACACTGTGTTTGCACACGCAAAAAAAAAATAAAAATGTGCAGCAGAGACGTTCTCCCCAGTTCCCTACGACTCCCCAGGCTCTCAGCCCTTGTCCGCACCGGTCGGTGGCCAGAAGTGGACGCACATGTGATGTCTGTTTGAGTGTGGAAGTGATTCATTGAATCTTTGGGGACTGCCTAGGAGAAATCTATCACACTTCTTTTAAAATCTTGCTTAATTTCATCTCCTTTACTAAAACTGTGATTAGAAGCCTGCCAAGATTATATACTCTAGATACCCTGAAATCAATGACATTAAGCTACCACTTGAGGCAAAAAATAATTAGTCCACTTTGCTTAATGTTTGTGTTTTTCTTTTTTCCAGAGCTAGTTAAACCAACTTTAGAGAGAGGACTGTTTTGAGCAAAACAGAGACAGACTCATAGATGGAGAGCAGATGACAGCTAGTGGGGGGAGGAGGTTTGGGGTGGAGGGACTGAGCAAAAAGGAAAGAGGACTCATGGACATGGACGACAGTGTGGGGATTGCTGCAGGGAGGAGGATTTAAGGGAACTAAGTGGTAATGGAAAAAATATAATAAAGATTTTATATTTTAAATAAAAAGAAAGAAAAAAATAGAAAAGGACTGTTGCAGCCTTAGCCAGGTGACTCAGTTGGTTGGAGCATCATCCCAGACATTAAAAGGTTGAGGGTTGGATCCCCAGTCAGGGTACGTATGGGAGACAACCAGTCAATGTCTCTCTCACTCTCTCTCTCTCACACTTCCACTGCCCCTTCCTCTCTCTCTAAAATCAATTTAAAAACCATATCCTCAGGTGAGGATTTAAAAAAAGAGAGAGGACCATTTAAGTTCTGTTCCAGCATCACTGGTCTCCCAGTCTCGGCGAGCAGATCCCAGAGTGGCCAGGAATGAGGCTATAATTTCGGGTGGATGCTGGAGGAAGGCAGCAGCAGCGCTGGCATATCCAGTGCAGCAAGGCCTAAGTGGTACTTGTGTGTGGGGGAGGGGATGGTTTTTGAAGGAGGAAGATGGGATGTGTGGCTGAAGACAAACAATCAGCTAACAAGGCAATTGTTGGCTCCAATGCTTTTAAAACATTAAGGGGAGACCCTCAGGACTCCTGAGTGAAGACTATGGCTGTCCTCCTCACGCATGTCTACGATACACATTCCCACACATTCCCACAGAGAAACATGAGGAGGAGGCTAAGTGACCGGGCAGTGGACTTCCTAATCAAGGACATAATGACTTGGGAGGAATGCTTGTCAGGATGTTAATGGGCTTTAAAAAAAGAACTGAATTTTCTGAAGCAAAGAGAAGCTGAATAAGTCCAGCAAGAGGTGCTAGGGACCACCAGGGCCAGAGACCGGGGGAAACCAGGGAGAAGAGATGGGACACACACGGGAAGCACACAGTTTGAGCAAAGCCGGCCAGACTTCTTGCAGGCAGAGCCCAGAAGAACGGCTACCAAGTTGAGAAGGCCAGTGGCTGCCCAGACAGCACTGCACCCAAAGTCAAAGAGCTTGGATAGGAGGCCAGCAGGGAGATCGTTCAGGCACTTGAGAGAATAACGTTCTGCCCTCAGCTTGGAGGCTAGAAAACTGCACTGACCTGAGGGGTGACCCTGCCCCCCATGACAAAGCCTGGTGCCTCTCAGAGAGAAATGGCAACAGACAAGCTCTGTGAGAGGCTACTTGATGCTCCGAACCCTGGCCTGGGAGCGTGCTTGTGGTCTCCCTCTGCCTGCACCAGACTCTGTCCACCCACCGAGTCAGAAGTGCTCACTCTCCTGTGAATGCAGCTGAGGACAGCAGCTCGCTGACAGGATGGGCTGGGGAACCGGAAGTCAGGGGAATGGCCTCCCATGAAGACACTCCCCATATTTTTGGCCTGGGAAACCCACAGAAGCAAGGAGAAAGACACATGCCTGGGAAAGCCTTCAGTCTGATGGTGAGGGCCCTTCCGGGCTTGGGGTGACATGTGAAATTACTAGAAGTTGAGAGTAGAAGGAACACAGGATAAAGGTAGCATTTAGGTCAAAATTATAGCCAAGTTTTTTTAAAAAATGCTCCTGAAAGAGCCAATGATGTCCTGAAATCAAACTCAGGAGTAAAAAATCTAAATCAGATTTTTCCCCTCAGCATTTTGTATTTGTACAGGGAAGAGAAGTGTTATTAAACCAGAGGCCGTGCCTGAGGAGGGCTTGGGGGACTGGAGTGTAGCAGAGTGGGGCAGAGAAATCAGGGCCAGGACGACAGGGCCCGGATGGACAGTAGGTCCATCTTGGCCTAGGGCACTTCTCGTGCCCCTTCCGAGGGAGAACATACACAGTGGCCTGAATGGAACCTAAACAGGCTGCTGACGGTGCCTTTCTGAGGTGCTGCGCCCTTTGAAGATGAGCATTGCTCTCCCTGCCCCAGCCCTGGGTGGTAACTGTGACTCGATTATTCCCTCTCCCTCTTTCTGAGAGAGTAGACTCCCTCTCCCCCTCCCTCTCACGCACGCAATCTCTTTCTTCTCCTTCATAGTAAAGTATCTCAGTGTATTATCAGTAGCAGCCTTCAGAACAGAGTCCTGACAACAGTGGAGAAATGCAGCTTCAGGCAACTTGAAAAGGAGAGACCCTTCAGAGACCAGCTCCAGCGCCCTCCCACAGAAACCTCAGCTCAAGAGGGACATCTGATCTGTAAACCCTGTGGGCCTCTGCCTTAGGATGTGGGGTTCTCTCTGAAGCCATGTGTTCCGGTGGTACCAAAGGAGGATGAACATGCATCTCCCCCCACGGCTGCCGGAGAAACACCAGCCTCCACCATTCCAGTCTGACCAGTGTACTCCCTCTAGTGGCTGTTGGGAGCACTTCTTTTCATTTCCCACCCACTACATTTAGAAATAGGTAATTCCAAAGACAGCCCCTGTGTGAGCTCCTGTATCTCTGTTTCGATTCTTTCATTAATAATGATTATTGCTAATGCTTTTGAACACTTATTGCCCACCAGATCCTACATGTATGAGTCCCCACAGTTGTCTCCCTGTTTTACAAAGGAGGAAATGGAGGCACAGAGAAGTTACCTAAAGTCATGAGTGGGGTTTGACTCTGAGCAGCCCTGCTCCAGAGCCCAGGCCCCCCACTACCCGCCTCCCTCCCTAAGCTGTGTACAGAGCCCAGATGGCAGTGTCACCACATCAGACACCGAGCCTCAGACAGAGGGACACTCACGGATTCTACAACTAGCACTTAATTTCTTTGTGAATCATCACTAATTTGTAGCCACATTTACTGTCAAAAGATGGTTCACTTTACAAAGTAAGCTCCTTGGACATGTCCTAGGTTGATTTTGCCATTATAGCAAAAAAGCACTTTTACACTTAAAGTATTTTATGCCTTATATGTTACATAATGAATTGTAGCACATTATTCCCACTCTCCCCCACAGATAATAAGTTTTATAGATAAATTTAATGAATCTTTGGGCTTTTGAAAGACCGTCTATTAAATAAAGACCTGAAGCTATATTTGCTCCCTGTTGTTTGGAGAGTTAGAGTCCTGAGATTTGAAAGTGTACTGGTTTGGGAGCCAAAAAGCATGAAGCTTGCATCTGGCTTTGCGTTTTAGCAACAGCCTAACTGGGGCAGGGACTTAACAGTTCTGGATTCCAGTTTCTTTATCTATAAAATGAAGGAATTTAACTAGATGAATCGTAAGCCTCCTGCTAGTGGAATGTTGTAAGTTGGTTGGTTGTGAGAGCAAAGATATTAAAAATATATATTGTAATCATTAGCAGATGTTGATAGCATTACTCATGTAATTACGTACAGCAGGTCCTCAAGTAATGTTTAGTTATGATACTGATGAAATGCTGTAAAATTTTAACTCTTGTTTCCACCAGTCCGCCTATAATCAATCTCTCTATACAGGCACACCTCAGAGATGTTGCAGGTTTGGTTCCAGACTGCCACACTGGAGCGAGCATTGCAATAAGGAGAGTTTTGGTGGTAAAGGGTCTTGCCTTCAATTTGTGGGGAAAAGGAAGGAAGGAAGGAAGGAAGGAAGGAAGGAAGGAAGGAAGGAAGGAAGGAAGGAGGAAGAAACATCTGTGAAGTGAAATTAAATGAGGTATGCCTATATGTCATTTTACTTTAAAGTCTCAGAACCTATTGAGGATATTAAGTGAGGATTTACTGTACTACATGTTCTACCTTCTAGCTAGAGATACATTAAGCTCTTCATTATCTAGATCCCTATGTGAAATGGCCTGACTAGGTAGGGATACTCAATAAGTAATCTCAAGGTGAAAATGGCATTTCTCCCGTTCAGTCTCTGAGTAGTTCATATGAAGAAAAATACATTGGGATGCATTCTCCAGCCCCTTGGGCTAAGACATTGATGTGCACATAGCTATGTGTGATCTTCTCACTTGTGTACAGTTGAAACCCACAGTATATGAGTAATAATATAGGTGACATGTGTTACTTTAAAAGGAGATCTTTCCCTTTTTGTATGAGTCACAGTCAACCTCCTCTGTAAATCAGCAAAGCTCAGGGTCAGAATTAGTCCTGTCTGTGGGGCTGTTCATGATTAACCTTTATAGAATGAGAGGCCAAAAAGTCAGGAACAGAGTTTCTCCTGAAACTGCTAATGAGCAGGGTCAGGCCAGGGTTGAAGGGAGGAGGCAGGAGGACGTTCGGATCTGGGGCCTCCTGCAGGCCATGTATCGGGCAGCTCTGCTTTCCTGATTTCCAAGTGATCAGCTTTTACAAGGATTATGTTTAAAAGGTAAGTTATATGAGACCAATTTTAGTGATTGGAAGCAAAGAAAACATTTTTTCCAGTGCAGGAAGGGGAAGCATTGAAATCAAATTTAATCTGCTGTTGGAAGATAGGAGAATAAATCAGAAGAATAACCCAGGCATCAAGCTTTAAAAGGTCCGGGACAGGGTGGTATTGCTCATGGTTTTCAGTTGCCAACAACAGAATTCAACTCTGGCTTGATTAAGCAGAGGAGATATTCTCAGACTCCTTTCAAGGGTTGAGAAAGCAGACCTTAAGCCTACATATACATCCAGGAACTGGTTGTGCCTGTAGGCACCCTCCCCAAAATGGATTCCAATAGGTCATCCTTTTGCTTTTCTAGCTTCTGAGTCATACACTCAAGAGAGTGTACCCAGTCAGTGGAACCTAAGTCACATACCTCTACCCTAGCTGCAAGGGAAGCTTGGAAAGTGAGCATTTGTCTCCTGTAAAGAAAGCTGTCTGTCTCTGCCTCCTAAGGGGTAGGGGTGGGAGACTCTCCAAATCAAATGTATTCATCAGGTTCTTGGCACCCTCAACTAGGATGATTTAAGAGTTTAATGAAACATTACTGTAATTACAAAGGTATAGACAGCAATCAGGGAAACCAACAAGTTCCCCAGGGCCAGCAACAGTGGGAAGCCATGACTAGCCCCAAAACTGAAAAGATGAGCTCTTAGTGAAATGTGGTGAGACCTACAGCTGTAGGAGCTGAGGCCTCACGCAGAGGAAGGAGCCATATCAGTTTGTGTCCTGGCATCGGGGGAGCTGGGAAAATAAACGCCCTGGTTCTTCTCTCCTCCTACCTTTCAGTGTCTCGCTGGTGCCTTCCATTGACTGAAAACAGTCAGAAGCCAGAGGTCCCGGGAGCCCATGACACAGCCCTTGACTGTCAGCCTTTCAAGTGCAGAGCAAGGTAAAGAAAGGTAGAGAGAGGATGTGGAGGGGCCAGTGGAGACTATCTACAGTCTTACTCAAAAGTACTGGCTGCCTCACCACTTTCCAAAAAAAAAAAAAAAGACAAATGTCCCTTACCGAGTTGTGGGAGACAGGACCAAATAGAACACAGGGCTGCTGCTGACCATCTCCTCCTGGAGGTTCCCACGCCAGCTGTATCTTCATCTGTTCACACGTCTTCTCTTATATTCGGATCACAAAAATATATTTAATGGTTTCTCCTTTTTCCCCCAGTATATTTTTTCTTTCACATTTTCTTCATACCTCTTCACCCACTCATTTGTATTACCCTCTCCATTTCTATGTTGTTAGAGTGAGAAGAACACTGGAATGGGAGTCAAGTGGCCAGTTTCTAGTCCTGGCCCAACCTCATCATGTTATGGGAAGGAGCTGGAGACCCAATCCCGACCTTGGGCTACTGCTTCTCATCTGTATAGAGAGGGGCTTAATTTCATTACTTCATTTAATCATTCAAGAAATTTACTGAGGATGCACTTTGCACCTGGTAGTGTGCTTGGTGTTGGTGGTACAAAAGTCAAGAAAGGACACGACAACTCAGCCCTCACTTCCAGCTTACTGAGGCAGACAGACAGTAATGAAACAATTAAATCAGTAAGTACTTGTAATGGTGATGTGTACTACAGACAATCCCAAGGTGCTGTGCCAGCACACTGTAGGGGGAATCACACCTCTTGTGTGTGTTTCGGGAAAGAGGCAAGACTGAAGGAAGCAGGTGAGTCCCTTGAGAGGAGGAATCTTGGTGTGGTTTGTTTGATATGCTATCCACAGCACCTGAGAGTTCCTGGCACATAGTAGACACCTACTGAATACTGTGAAGTGAATGAGCGAATGCAGTGACATTTACAGGCTGAGACCTAGAGGATGGATATGAGCTGTTTCAGTGAAGCAGCAAGAGAGCTGTAGCAATGAGCGAGCGACACGATGACAGGCATGAAGCAAGAAGGGAAGGCTGGACTGGAGCAGTAAGGGGCAGTGTGGCCCAGGACGAGCCAGGGAGGAGGCAGGTCTTGGGCCATAGGTAGAATCTCACATTTTTCTGAGATAATGGGATGGGGAACCATTAAAGTATTTAAGGAAGAAAGAGACAAATGCAGTTTGGCTTGAATTGAATAATTTCTAAACTTTTGTCCAGTTCTGGTTTTCCCAACCTTTACAGGTTCCTCTTATTCTTTCCTTCTCTTGTTTATAAATGTGTATATTTGTGTATAAATTTGTATTAATTGGGCATTGTTATAAGCAAAACACAATGTTAGGTGCCATGGGTGAATGAAAGAATATTAAAACATAGTCTCCATCACTGATAAACTAACAAGGACTTACAAAAATCTACACCTGAGGTAATGCTGGGACAAATAAGTTAAGTGCTATAAAAGGAATCACAAGTTGCAGGTGCTGTGAGAGTCTGGGGAGGGAGAGAAGATATCCAGACACGGTGGTGATAGCTCCAGGGCAGAAGTGGAAGTGGGAGGGAAACAGGAAGTGACTGCTTCTCTTCAAAAATATCTTAGTAGAAGGGATATTTTCAACAGGTAAAAAGGAGGGTTTTCCAGTTAAAACAGAGCTGGAACCAAGGCATGGACACAGGAGATGATGAGACATATTTCGAGAAGAAGGAAGTGCCCAATTATGGAGGGTTGGGAGAAAAGCCAGAAAAGTGAGTTGAGGCACTATCTGCTATTTTTCTTTTTTCCAACTTTATTGAAGAATAATTGGAAAATACAATTGTATATATTTAAAGGGTACAATATGATTTGATGTACATAAACATGTAGAATAATAACCAAGATCAAGGAAATTAACCCAGTCATCACCTACATAGTTAATTCTTTTTTCTTATGTAAAAACATGTGAGATGTACCCTCAGCATCTTCCAAGTCTACAATACCACCCACTGGATTAACTATAGTCACCATGCTGCACAGCAGAGTCTCAGAACTTACTCATTAAAAAATGTGTAGCTTTGACCTACATCTTCCCCTTTCCCCATCCCTAAAGCCCCTGGCAGCAAAACCCTTTGGTTGCTATGAGCTCACTTCTTTAAAACAAAATTCCATATGTAAGTGGTGCGACAACAGTATTTGTCTTTCTCAGGTTTATTTCACTTAGCATAATGCCCTCCAGGTCCATTCATTTTGCCCCAAATGGTAGGATGGTTTTTCATGGATGAATAAAAATATATATATACCATAATTTAAATTTCTTGTTCATCCTTTGAAGGACACTGAGTTTGTTTCCATATCTTGGCAATTGTGAATAATGCTGCGCTGAACATGGGAGTGCTGATATCTCCTAGAGAGCTGATTTCATTTCCTTGGGATATATACCCAGGAGTGGGATTTCTGGATCACATGATAGTTCTAATTTTAATTTTTTGATGAACCTACATGCAATTTTCCATAGTAACTATACCAATTTTACTTTTATATCAATACTGTTCTGAACTTCCGGCCAAGATGGAGGCATAGGTAGATACACTTTGCCTCCTTGCACAATAAAAAGAAGGACAATAACAAATTTTAAAAACAAAAAATAACCAGAATTGCTAGAAAATCAAATGGTATGGAAGTCTGACAAAGAAGAAGTTAAAGAAGAAACATTCATGCAGACCACTAGGAGGGGCGGAGACAGGCAGCCAGGGTGGAGGGGACCCACAGCAAGGTGGTGGCTGGAGGATGGGGGTGGGCAGGATGGCGGCTAGCAGACCAGGTGGTCCTGTATTTGTGTGCATATAAACTGGGAGGAACAAATGGGGAGCAAGATAGACAGAGCAATCCAGGGTTCCAGTGCAGGGAAATAAAGCCTCAAAACCTCTAACTGTAAAAATCTGAGGGGGTTGTAGCAAGGGGAGAAACTCCCAGCCTCACAGGAGAGTTTGTTGGAGAGATCCACAGGGTCCTAGAACGTACACAAGCCCACACACCTGGGAATCAGCACCACAGGGGCCCAATTTACTTGTGGGTAGCAGGGAAAGTGACTGAAAGCCAGTCGACAGCTGAGCAATTGGCATTGTTCCCTCTCGGACCCCTCCCCCACATCTTGCACCATAATACAGCCAAGTGGTTTGTCCCGCCCTGGTGAATACCTAAGGTTCTGTCCCTTACTACATAACAGGTATACTGAGACAAAGAAATATGGCCCAAATGAAAGAACAGAACAAAACTCCAAAACTACAACTAAGCAACAAAGAGATAGCCAACCTATCAGATGCAGAGTTAAAAACACTGGTAATCAGAATACTCACAGAAATGGTTGAGTATGGTCACAAAATAGAGGAAAAAGAGAAGGCTATGAAATGGGAAATAAAGGAAAATGTACAGGGAACCAACAGTGAAGGGAAGGAAACCAGGACTCAAAACAATGGTTTGGAGCAAAAGGAAGATGTAAACATTCAACCAGAACAGAATGAAGAAACAAGAATAACAAAAAATAAAAAATAAAGTAAAAAATGATAAGAGGCTTAGGAACCTCCAGGACAACTTTAAACATTCCAACATCTGAATTATTGGGATGCCAGAAGGAGAAGAGGAAGAGCAACAAATTGAAAACTTATTTGAAAAAATAATGAAGGAAAACTTTCCCAATCTGGCAAAGGAAATAGACTTCCAGGAAGTCCAGGAATCTCAGAGAGTCCCAAAGAAGTCAGACCCAAGGAAACATATACCAAGGCACACCATAATTACATTACTCAAGATTAAAGGTAAGGAGAAAATCTTAAAAACAGTAAGAGAAAAGGAGACAGTTACCTACAAAGGAGTTCCCATAAGACTATCAGCTGATGCTCATTTCTCAAAAGAAATCTTGCAGACAAGAAGGGGCTGGAAAGAAGTATTCAAAGTGGTGAAAGGTAATGACCTACATCCAAGATTACTCTATCCAGCAAAGCTATCATTTAGAATGGGAGTGCAGATAAAGTGCTTCCCAGATAAGGTCAAGTTAAAGGAGTTCATCATTACCAAGCCCTTATTACATGAAATGTCAAGACTATGAACAGTAAAATGGAAAAAAAACCCTCACAACTATCAGCAACTGAACCTTAAAAAGAACAAAAACAAAAACAAATTAAGCAAACAACTAGAACAGGATCAGAATCACAAAAATGGAGATCATATGAAGGGTTATCAGCAGGGAACAGGAAGGGGGAGAATATGGTAAAAGGTACCAGGACTGAGAAGCATAAATAGTAGGTACAAGATAGACAGGGGGATGTTAAGAATAGTATAGGAAATGGAGAAGCCAAAGAACTTACATGTACGACCCATAGACATGAACTAAGGTGAGACAATGCTAGTAGGAGAGGGAGGTGCAGGACAGAGGGGAATAAAGGGGGGAAAATGGGACAACTGTAATAGCACAATCAATAAAATACATTTTAAAAAATAGTGTTTCTTTTCTCTGCATTCTTGCCAACATTTGTTATCTCTCTCTTTTTTTATAATAGTCATCCTAACAGTGTGAAGTGCTATCTCATTGTGGTTTTGATTTGCATTTCCCTGGTGATTAGTGATGTTTTGCACTTTTCAAGTACCTAATGGCCATTTGTAAGCCTTCTTTGGAAAAAAATGTTTATTTAAGCCCTTTGACCAATTTTTAATTGGATTATTTCTTTTTTAGTATGAGCTTATGTTTTAGAAAGTAACCCCTTATGAACATATGTTTTGCAAATACTTTTTCCCATTCCATAGATTGCCTTTAATTTACTGATTTTTTCCTTTGCTAAAACGTTTCCTTTGCAGAAACTTTTTAGTTTGATAAAGTCCAGCTTGTTTATTTTAGCTTTTGTTGCATATCATTTTGGTGTCACATCCAAGAAATCATCGCCAAGATTAATATCAAGGAGTTTTCCCCTATGTTTTCTCCTAGGACTTTTATGGTTTACATTTAAGCTTTTAACTCATTTCAAGTTAATGTTTGTGAGTTGTAAGATGGGGATCTAGTCACATTCTTTTGTGTGTGGATATTCAGTATTTCCAACACCATTTATTGAAGAGATTTTTTTCACCATTGTGTGTTCTTGATGCCCTTGTCAAAGATTAGTTGATCATATGTGCAATGGGCTTATTCTGGAACTCTCTCTTCTGTTCCACTGCTCAATGTCCCTTTTTTTATGTCAGTACCATACTGTTTTGATTACTGTACTTTGTAATATACTTTGAAGCCAGGAAGTATAATGCCTCCACCTTTGTTCTTTAAGTTCATTGTTTTTGATTTGATTGTTTAGGGTCTTTTGTGGTTTCAAACAAATTTTAGAACTTTTTTTATTTCTGTGAAAATTGCCATTGGAATTTTGAGAGATTTTATTGAAACTATAGATCACTTTGGTAGTATGGACATTTAAAAAAATATTAATTCTTCTCAAACAAGAACATGAATATCTCTCTATTTGTGTCTTCTTCAGTTTCATTCATCAATGTCTAAGTTTTCATTGTACAGCTCTTTCACCTCCATAGTTAAGTTTATTCCTGAATATTTTATTGTTTTTGATGTAATTTTAAGTGGGGTTGCTTTCTTAATTTCTCTTCCCGATAGTTTGTTGTTAATGCATAGAAATCAGCAGATTTTTTCATGTTAATTTTATATCCTGCAACTGTATTGAATTAATTTATTAGTTCTAACAGTTTTTTTGGTGGAGTACTTAGGGTACTCTATATATGATTACTTCATCTGCAAATAAAGATCATTTTACTTCTAGCTTTCCAATTTGGATGCTTTTTATTTCTTTTTCTTGCCTAATTGCTGTGGCTAGGACTTCCAGGACTATGTTGAATAGAATTGGTGAGAGTGGGTATTCTTGTCTTATTCCTGATTTTAAGGAAAAGTTTTTTCAACTTTTTGTCATTGAATTTGATGTTAGCTGTGGGCTTATCATATATGGCTTTTATTATACTGAGGTGTATTTCTTCTATATCTAATTTGCTGAGAATTTTTATCATGTTGAATTTTGTCAAATGCTTTTCTGCTTCTATTGAAATGATCATATTATTTTTATTCATCATTCTGATAATGTGATATATTACATTTATTGATTTGCCTATGTTGAACCATCCTAATATCCCAGGGATAAATCCCACTTGATCATAGTATATGATCTAATGTGCTCTTGAAATGGTTTGCAAGCATTTGGTTGAGGATTTTTACATCTATGTTGATCAGTAACATTAGCCTGAATTTCCTTTTCTTGATGTGCCTTGTCTGGCTTTGTATCAGGTGAACCCTGATACCAATGACTTTCAAGTGTTTCTTCCTATTCAGTTTTTTGGAAGAGTTTAAGAAGGTTGGTATTGTTCTTCCTTAAATGCTTGGTAGAATTCACCAGTGAAGCCTTCTGAGCCAGGGCTTTTGTTGGGAGATCTTTGATTATTTATTCAATCTCTTTGCCCGTTATAGTCTGTTCAGATTTATTTCTTCCTGTTTTGGTTTCAGCAAGTTGTATGTTTCTGGGATTTATTTTTTTTTCTAAACTATCTAATTTGTTGGCATATAATTTTTCATAGTAGTCCCTTATGATCCTTAGTATTTCCATGGTATAAGTTGTAATGTTTCCTCTTTCATTTTTTTTCTTATATAAGTCATCTCTTTTTTTGTCTCACTCCAGATAAAGGTTTGTCAATTTTGTTTATCATTTCAAAAAATCAGCTCTTTTTATTGATCTTTTCTATCATCTTTCTCTTCTCTATTTCATTTATTTCGGTTATGATCTTTGTTATTTCCTTCCTTCTGCTAACATTGGGCTTAGTTTGTTCTTTTTTTTCTAGTTCCATGAGGTATAAGATTTGGTTGTTTATTTGAGATATTTCTTTTTCTTAATGTAGGCATTTGTCACTATAAATTTCTCTTTTCAAACTGCTTTTGCTGCATTCCATAAATTCTGGTGTATTTCCATTTTTGTTTATTTCAAGATGTCTTTTATTTCCCTTTTGATTTCTTTTTTGACTCTTTGGTTGTTCAGGAGTGTGTTGTTTAATCTCCACATTCTTGTGACTTATCAAACTTTCCTTCTGTTATTGATTTCTAGCTTCACCCACTGTGATTAGAAAATTATGCGATATGATTTCCATCTTAAATTTTTAGGACTTCTTTTGTAACATAACATATGATCTATCCTGAATAATGTTTTCTGTACATTTGAGAAGAAATCTGTTATTGGATGGAATGTTCTTTAGATGTCTATTAGGTCAACCTGATATAATTCAAGTCCATTATTTATGTCTGATCTGTCCATTGTTGAAAGTAGAATATTGAAGTTTTCTACTGTAACTGCTTTGCTGTCTATGTCTGCCTTCAGATCTGTTAACTTTGAGTGCTTGGTGGGAGCTCCAGATTCAGTTCTGAGCCCTGAAAGTACGTGAGCTGGAAAGGGATGCTATTACAGGATGCTTTGAAAGGGGAATCTGTCATCTTGGGTGAAGCTGGGGAGGTCAGTCCAGAGTCATTCCAGACTCCAAATGACAAGTAACTTGGGCCTAGACCAAGAGAGCAGAAAGAGGGAATGAAATGAGGAACTGGTTTTATGCTATTGGATTTATGGCCACCAGCCACAGATGCCACAAATCCTTAGCAAATGACAACTGAGCAGGGAAAGGGTCAGAAAGAATTTAAGATTCCTGAGGCTTCAGGACTTTGTATCTAGGAGAATTATGATGCCATTAATAGAGAGAAGTCAAGAAGAAAAACTAGTTAGGAAAAAATGTGCTGATAGTTGTTATTCAGTTACAAATGTAACCTTTTGCAGAAAGATTGAGAACAACATGGTTCCTGCTTTTAGGAGAGATGAGGCATACATATATGTAAATAGCAGGTAAAAAAAGTAGGGGTTGGTAAGTAGCATATGAGTAACGAAATGATCACTATAGAAAACCAGAGGAAATGGAATAAATTATAGCTGGGACAGGAAAGGAAGGGCGCATTGAGAAGGCGGGCTTCAAGCTAGGCTTTGAAGAATGAGAAGGATTTTGATGAACATATTTGAATGATGACACAGGAAAACCCAAACTGGTCATATCTATAAAAATTTAAAATTACACATAGTCAATAACCTGTATTTCCACCTATGATTTTATATTTAGATAAAAGATGACGTTTACATACAAGTATACTTATATAACAAAATGTAATGAGTAAAACTGAAATCTAGCTAAATGTTTGTACAGCAGAATGGATAAAACATGGTGTTTCATGGAATAATATGCTATATACTTAGTAAATTAAATAAGTTAGAGCTTCATGTACCCATATGGATATATCATAAAATATTAGTAATGAGAGAAAAATGTGTATTTGTCAATCTTATCAGAAAACATGGTACTCTCGTGGAGTTTAATTGAATATAATTCAATGAAGAGACTATATCCAGAGGTGTAGCTGGGTTAATGGAACCCAAGGGTTGGTAAAACACTAGAAAACTGGTAACAAAGGGAAGTCTTTACTACTTATAGGAATATATTCTTTTCCTTTTTCTGTTTTCTGGAAGCTGCCTGCATTCCTTGGCTTCTGGTTCCTTTTTCCATCTTCAATAGCCAGCAATGCAGCATCCTCCAATTTCTCTTCCTGAAACTGACCCTTTTGCTTTCCATTTGTAAGGACATTGGTAATAATCCAGGATAGTCTCCCCATCCCAAAATGCTTAACTGATCACATCTGTGAAGTCCCCTGTGCCATAGAGAGCAACATATTCACAGGTTCTGGAGCTTAGAGCACAGACATCTTCGGGGGGTCATCATTGTGCCTGCCACATCATACTTTCTCTCCCGTCTCTCTTCTGTCTTCTGTTGTTTCTTTCCAAAGGTCAAGCCCAGCCAACAGCAGAAGACGAGGAAGCCTGAAGATGCAGGAAGTCACCTTTCTAGGCTCAGAGAATAGAATTAGGGTAAGACTTTGGAGACTAACCACTGAAAAAGCCTAGTTGTATAATGAAATAAATGTATAGTATAATATCATTTAGACAAATTAGAAATTATGTAAAAACATATAAAACCTTTTGAACAATGGTATATTCTGTCAGTGATTATGTACATAGGTGTAATGATGTTTTTAAGATAATCGTTTTAGCTGTGACTGGTGTGGCTCAGTGGATTGAGTGCCGGACTGCGAACCAAAAGGTCACTGGTTCAATTCCCAGTTGGGGCACATGCCTGGGTTGGAGCCTGAGTCCCCAGTCGAGGAGTGTGTGAGATGCAACTGATCAATCTGATCAATGTTTCTCTCCTCCTCTTTCTCCCTCCCCCTCTCTCTAAACATAAATAAATAAAATCTTAAAAAATATTTTTTAAAAAGATCATCCTTTTATGTTAGAATAAATTTAGATTTACAGAACAATTATGAGAACAGTACAGATAGTTCCCATACACCTATACCCAGTTTAGCCTATTGTTAACATGTTACACAGTATGGTACGTTTGTCACAAATGATGAATAGATATTGATACATTATTATTAACTGAAGTCCATGGTTAGATTCGTCATTCCCTAATGTCCTTTCCTGCTTCAGGAGCCATCTAGGATATCATACTGCATTTAGTCATCATGTCTCCTTTGGCTCCTTTCTGCTGTGACAGCGCTTCAGACTTTCCTCTTCCTGATCAATAATAATATTTAAAATTGCAAGGGAATCACAGACACAAGATCCAGGACATTGGTTACCTCTGGGAGGTTGTGAGGGCCACGGGATCATGGGAAGGGTACACAGGTGCTTTGGATACATCAGTAAGCTTCTATCCCTTTAAAGAGATGTGAAGCAGGTGTGGCACAATAGTTAGACAATAGCATTGGGGAGAAGGTAAGTTTGTTATATCGTTCGGTTATGTTCTATTTGATTTGTAATAATTCAGTTGAATAAAGGAATGGGCTGTGGTTAGATGGAGCTGGAACACAGGGTTGGCAAATGCTGTCTGAGAGACACGCGGCTGGGATTGTAGACCGGACCTACAGTGGGTATTGCTGATGGAGGTTAAATCAAACCTCTTTGTCAGCTGAGGGCCACTGACAAGTTTTGAGCAGTGAAGCGGCGTGAGCGGGATTCATCTTTGGGATGTGTGAACTCTGCATTGGAGAAAAATTAAGGAGTCACCTCAACTAGAAGGACGGTACAGAGGTTCAGGTGTACAATCATAAAGCCTCACATTGAAAAGGTAGCAAACACTATTGTTTATTCTGATGTTCTGTGTGTTACGTAATTAAATCCTCACAACCTGTTAAGGTAAGTACGTATCATTATTACCAACTCTCTTGTGTAGATGAGGAAACTGAACCACAGAGAGATTAAATGACTTCCCAATGGTCATCACCCTGGGAACTGGGGGCACATCTGGGCAGGAGTGCAAGCGGGCTCGGTGCAGCAGGCACGCACCTACCTCTCATTTTCTGTTCCCGCCCCAGGCAGGTAGCCATGGAAGGGATGAGCCCAGGTTTTGGGGATAAGGAAGAAGTACACATGGAGGAATTAATGGCTTCAAGCCCTGGTGAGCAGGGAATATTGTCACCAGAGAAAGAATTTTTAAAAATCAGGAGGAAAAACTGGATTGAGTGGTTGGCTAATGAGAAGGTGGTGTTGGAGAGGCTGAGGGAAGGTCAAGCCGGCAGTTGTAAAACTAGCGACCAGCTGCTGTGGAGTGAGAGTTAGAGCTGTGTTGGTGGGCCAGAGTGTTTCTTTATGGAGCAGAGGAAGGAAGCGAGGCAAAAGGCAGGAAGCCATCAAAACTGTAAAGATAGAAACGGATTTATAAACTTGGGTCATTAAATATTTAGTAGGCTTTTTACTTAAGTATTCTGCTTCCTCCTACATCAGTTTGGGCGAACCTGAGAGAGAGAGGTAGTTCTTCCTTTCCTTTTGCGTCTCCATCCGCTTACAGGAGGGGCTTGGTTTGGAGTGATCGCTGGAGGGATGAAATAGCATGCTTTATCCCATGTCCTTATTATTTATTTGTATTATTCCTTCTAATGTGGCCCAGCCCTTCTCACTTCCATTTAAAAAGAATAGTATTTATTCCCTTTCTCGTCAACATTTTTGTTTTATGTAAACTATACCTATTTTGAAGTGAGGTAACAAACAGGAGTTGAAATAAACAATTTAAACATGTCCATATTGTGGGCAGAACATTGTTGACTTTTAATATTTTAAAATCCATGATTTCATTTAAAAGTGAAATTAAGATTTTATATGCTTTCTTTTTTGTCCATCTGAGGAATATTTGGGAAGGGACTCTTGGGAAGGGACTCTGTAGCTTCTTTCTTTGTCCTGCAAGGGTTCAAAGCTGAGGGCCACTGAGGTTCATTTAAAACACAGGAATGAACATCTTTTTAAATGTTTATCTGCAAAGTGGTGAATTTATGCATCGTAGTATGCCAGATTACTGTAAAAAGTGAACTTGCTGCTCATGTATGTTCCAGAAGGTGCATTTACTATAAAACTACATTAGGGGGCTGTCAAATACAACTCAGAATAGGTAGGAGTCTTTTACTTCTGTTATTTTCTGAAGAAAACCTAAAAAAGAGGAAAAGTTGGGAGAAGAAAGTGTTGATATAAAGTTTGACCTTTGTTCTCATTCTCATAGAAAGAAAGATTTTGGAATGTCAGTTATTAGTCAAATCATTTTTCATACATAAAATTGCATGGAGTAAGAGAGAGTAAAAGCCAATAGCAGAAGGAGCATTGAACCTGGAGTCAGCAGACTTAGTTCTGTCTCTCACTTGTTATAATCCTGGACAAACTCGGAACATCTATTCTCACCCTCAGAGATCCCATTTTTATTGATTGATCTGGGGCGAGGCCTGAGCTCAGTGTGTTCAAAAACACTTCCCAAGTGATCCTCCTAGGCATCCAGGGAGGAGAAACATTGCATTGAATGGCAGTTTGGTGTCACCTGTCCACTGCCATTTAACAGAGGAGGAATGGTGCGACAGCCAGTGCTGATGACAGGAGAGACTGAGGCAAAGCTGGAAGAGGAATGCAGTGGACATCACTCTTGACACTCAACACCCGTTTCATTCTAGATGCTAAGGCTAAGCCAACTAGTGGACCCTCATTCTCCTGGCCAGTGACAAGGTCAGGGTGGAGCATGTAACCCAGTTCTGGTCAATGGGACATGAGAAGTCTGCAGCTGCTGCAGTAGCTGCTAGTTGAGGGTCAGGGGCGTCATTCTGGGAAAGGTCTGTTTCCCCAGAGAGAAAGTCCCTGAAGGAGACATTCTCTTTCTTCCTCGTGAAATGTCATTGGATTCGATGTTTGGTTCCACGGAAGCTATCTGGCCCCCTGTTTATGGATGGAGTAAACATCAAAGCTCAGAAGATCCTGGGTCTTGATGATACTGTGAAACCACTATATTAACCTGCTCTGGAGCCCATCCTACTTCTGAGATATTTATGCTGGATTTTTACAAAATTGATATTTAAAGCCCCTTTGAGTTAGATTTTGTTACTTGCAGTCAAACACACCCTAAATGACACAGAAGAAAATAGTTCATCCCTAGCATAAGTCAAGGAGAGTTTTGTAATGCGGTTCTCTCTGGGACCACGCCAGAGTGTTCTTGTGGTTTTGGTGAAGGCAAAGTCTGAGTCCCCAAATCAGGGAGTGGTAGACTTAGAAAGCCATATAATTCAAATACCATATTTTTAGAGTCGGGGGGGGGAGCCTGGGAGCACTCTGGGAGAGGGCAAGGGAGCATCTTGCATGAGGATGTTTATGGCACATGGAAACAATCCAAATGTCCATCAACACCAGGATCAATAAAATGTGGTATGAGCCTGAAATGGAATACTATGCAGTGATAAAAAAGAATGAACCACAGCTACACACAAACATGTAGAGAAGTCTTTAAACCCATGTTGCCCAAAGAAAACAATTTACAAAAGAATACATGCTATATGTACAAAATCAGTTAAAGCAAAGCTATAGTGCCAAACACCCTTGTTTATTGAGATATAATTTATATATGACATATTATTTTCAACAAAATGATTTGATATTTGTATATATTGTGAAATAATTATCACAATAAGTCTACAAACCCCTACTTTTGATGAGTAAGTAAGAACCAGAAAAGTAATATAACCGTCCTAAAGTCACACAGCAAGTTGGTGACATGGCTATTTGTAGAAAACCCAAAAGATGCTGTCCAGTAACACTCAATAAGAAAGAAATAAGTTATAAAAGAGCTAGCTGTATACTTTTAATATGCAGCTAGTTGTTTTATATCCTCCACATGTACAGCCATACCACGTCCCAGTGTACACAGTGATACCAAAATATCTCACCAAACTTAGAATGCCTGAAATATGGTGTCCAGGTTGTCAAGTCACTGGGTCTTACTGTATCAGAAAGATTTCATTCTGCGCCCTGGCTGGCGTAGCTTAGTGGATTAAGTGCGGGCCTGTGAAACAAGAGATGGCGGTTCGATTCCCAGTCAGGGCACATGCCTGGGTTGCAGGCCAGTTCCCAGCAGGGAACGCACAGGAAGCAACCATACATTGATATTTCGCTCCCTCTCTCCTTCCCTTCCCCTCTAAAGATAAATAAAATCCTTAAAAAAAAAAAAATTTAAAAAAAAAAAAGAAAGATTTCATTCTGAACAATCCAGATTTGCCCATCAAGAGGAATTAGCTAATTGCTCAAATTCCTTTGGCTCCACTTCAGAAGCCACCAGGGCTCAGCGGAACCTGCGCTCTACACCGGAGCAAAGTGGGTGTCAGCCTCCTTTACATGATTTTGCAGAAAGCTAAACAATTTGCCTGCCTTTCAGATGCCTTCCCAACCTTGGTATAGTTATTGGATTATTCCAAGGCTCCATCTGATATGAAACTGTGAATAGCTCTAGAATGGACAGTACTCAAATCCCTGCTTCCTAATGCTGAGGTGATCATACCCCTGAGCAACTTCCCAGGGAAAAACGCACATTCCTTCCTGAAAAACAGGCTTAACCTGATAGTAACGATTTTTTTAAAAAACCTATTGGACGAAATCAAATTCCATAGGGGTAGGGGAGCACTGTGTTTGTTCACTTAATTCTGCCTAGGGCTAATTTGGGTGGGACAGTTTGACAAGCACTGATCAGTTGCTTTTCCTATTTGGATGAATTTCTTTCTCCCTAGAATAGTCACTGAGTTTTAGCTGAACTTAATATGGACCTGGCTATGGTCAGAGTTCCATTTACTACGATTGTGTAGCAAATGACCTACAAACTTAGTGGCATAAAAGAACAATGTGCTACGCTCATGGATTGTGTGTGGCAGGAACTGGGACAGGCTGCAGTGGGCCCCGTATGTCTGGGTCCTCATCATGAACGCTCCCTGGCAAGCCGGAAGGCAGGGTCATTCAGAGGCCTGCTCACTTACGCATCTGGGGTTAATGTGGGCTCTTGGCTGAGAGCCTTAGTTTCTGTCCGCATGGGCTAACTTGAACTTCCTCAATGTATCCACACAGTGTCCACAAAAGACAGTCAGGCAGAAACTGTATCCTATTTTGATGCCCCAGCCTCGGAAGTCACTTAACAACCTGTGCTATATTCTGTTAATCATATCAATTATATCCTTTATAGACAAAACCTGCCTAGGATCAAAGGGACGGGACACAGACCCCACCTCTTGGGTGAGTGGCAAAGACCTGGAAAAGCAAATAGGACTTAGAAATACAACTGGCCATTTTTGAAAAAATAAGGTCTGCCGCAGTTAGCTTACTTACTACAGTCGAGGGAATTTTCAGTCTCTTTTCTATGGCTATAGAGAAATCCTTCAACCGGTCTGTATTCATTCAGTTGAAAGATTGTTTTAAGAAAAACCTATGAAGAATATAAGTGGATTAGTCCAAACCTATTTCCTGTGCTTGAAATATAGCTCCATGTGCAGGCGTTTCAGGAATATCTTTAAAAATAACGAAGAGTACTCTAAATTGCCTCTAAAAAATACTGTCGTCACCCTGGCTGGTGTTGCTCAGTGGATTGAGTGGCGGCCTGTGAACCGAAAGGTCTTCAGTTCGATTCCCGGCAGGGGCACATGCCTGGGTTGCAGGCCAGGTCCCCAGTTGGGAGCGTGTGAGAGGCAACCGATCGATGCCTCTCACACACCATTGTTTCTCTCCCTCTTTCTCCCCCTCTTTCCCTCTCTCTAAAAATGAATAAATAAAATCTTTAAAAGTATATATTATTGTCAAGGTAGTTATGTATCAGAAAATGAGCTGTATCCTGTTGTCTTAGTCCTTCTGAATCCAAATCTCCTCACTCAGAAAAAGGTAAGGCCTGGCTCCGCCTACCTCAGAAATTAGCACGACAATGTTGTGTGATGGAAAAATTGCAGTTAGAGGGTCTGGAATCAAGCCTTGACTCTGATCTTGAACAACCACATTAGTTGTTTTTAAGGCTTTGTTTCGTGTCTAGCGTTTAGAACAAGGATGCAAACGGAACCTGTCTCCTGCAGGACGCGGACAATGCCCGGGCGAGTGGGCTCCTCCTGCTGTGGCTGTTACCTCATGGGGCCGGCTGGCAGGATTCCGTGGGAAACGCACACGGTGAACCCTGCGAAAAATTTGGTAGTATTATTGGCATTATTTGGTATATATTGTTTTTATTTGATATTATTATCATTATTATGTCCAGTTTACTAGCTTTCGCCTAGCTCAACAGTTCTGAAATCAGTTGTTTATGAGATTCACCTAATAAAATACTTAAAAATTTGGATTTTTCCTTTGTAAAAGAGTTTCAATTATAGTTGACATTCAATATTATTTTATATTGCTTCCAGGTGTATAAGAGTGGTTAGGCATTTATTTAATTTACGGAGTGATCTCATCAGTAAGCCTGGCACCATACGTAGTTATTACGACATTATTGACTATATTCCCCAGGCTGTACTTTACATCCCCGTGACTGTTTGTAACTACCCTGTGTACTTCTTTATCCCTTCCACCTTTATCACCCATTCCCCAACCCCCTTCCCATCTGCAACCACCTAATCTGTTCTCTGTATCTATGAGTGTTTCTGCTTTGTTCACTTATCCTGTTCTTTAGATTCCACCTGTGAGTGAAATCATAGGGCATTAGCCTTTCCCTGTCTGACTTATTTCCCTTAACAAAATACCCTCCAGGCTCATCCATGCTGACAAAAATGGTAAGATTTCATTCTTTTTATGGCCAAGCTCTTCTTTATCCATTTGTCCACTGATGGGCATTTTGGTTGCTTCCGTATCTCGACTATTGTAAATAATGCTGCAATGAATATAGGGATGCATTTTTTTTTCAAGCTTGTGTTTTGGATTTTTTCAGATAAATACCCAGAAGTGCAATTGCTGGGTCATATTTTTAATTTTTTGAGGAACACCCATACTGTTTGCCAAGGTGGTGCACCAATTTTCAATCCCACCAACAATGCACAAGGGTCCCCCTTTTCTCCCCACCCTTGCCAGCACTTGTTTGTTGATTTACTAGTGACAATCATTCTGACAGGTTGAGGCAGTATCTCATTGTAGTTTCAATCTGTATTTCTCTGATGACTAGTGATATGGAGCATCTTTTCATGTGTCTGTTGGCCATTTGTATGTTCTCTTTGGAGAAATGTCTATTCAGGTCCTCGGCCTGTTTTTTAATTGAATTGTTTGGCATTTTTTGTGTTGAATTGTATGAGTTCTTTACAAATTTGGGATAATAATTTCTTATCAGATGTATATTGGCAAATATTTTCTTCCAATTGTTAGGTTGTCTTTTTGTTTTATTGGTGATGTCCTTTGCTGTGTAAAAAATTTTTAACTTAATATAGCCCTGTTTGTTTACCCTTTCTGCTGTTCCCCTTGCCCAAAGAGAAATATCAGAAAACAATGTTACTGAAAGCAATGTCAGAGAGTTTACTGCCTATGTTATCTTATGGGAGTTTTATAGTTTTCAAGTCTTACATTTAGGTCTTTAATTTATTTTTGTATTTATTCTTGTGTATAGTATAAGAAAGTGGTCTGGCTTCTTTTTTTTCCTTTTTGCATGTACCTGTCCCATATTCCCAACACCATTTATTGAGTAGACTATCTTTACTCCATTGTATATTCTTGCCTCCTTTGTCACATATTAATTGATCATATAGCTGTAGGTATATTTCTGGGCTCTGTATTCTATTCTATCAATCTATATGTCTGTTTTTATACCAGCACCATGCTATTTTGATTACCATAGCCTTGTAGAAGTTTGGATATTAGGTAATGTGGTACCTCTAACTTTGTACTTCTATTACTGGGGAGAGACCCGAGTAAGGGGCCCTCCCTCCTAGCTTGTTCCTCGGTTCTTGCCTCATTTGCAAAAGACAGATTCAAGCCAGAGACAACACGTATAAGTGGAAATGAGATAGCAAGTTTATCTGTGAAACACATACGAGTACGAAGCTGCAAGCAGGCACCCAGCTAGTCTGAATGCCCTACATACAGAGGAAATAAAGCTGTTAGTAAGTTTGCTCTACACACTTGAGCCAAGGCTACAAGTGGGCACTCAGCTAATTTGAGTGCACCAACTGTGAGGTTCAAGGATTATATACTTTAGTTAGCTCCTAGTTTCCCCCCTTCTTCCCCTTCTAATCCTTGGGAGTAATGTACAGCTACAAAGAAAGGCCTTCTTTCTCAGCTAGTAAAGGCTCTTTGTCTTAGTTACTGGAATTGCTATACAGGCCCCCTTTCCCAACACAGAGTCTCAAGGACTCCCCTCCTCCTGCTCTATCCCTGCCTGTGATGTCGCAACACCCAGCAATCTTATCAGACCAGGCTCAGGGCTGCTGAGTCAATGAGTAAGACATGTCTCCCTCCTCCTCCCTGCCTTAGTTTACTACCTATCTTACCTAACGCTTCTTCCTCAAGGTTGTTGTGGCTATTCAGGCTGTTCTGTGGTTCTATGTGAATTTTGGAATGATTTGTTCCAGTTCTGTGAAGTAAATTTTAGAATTATTTCCTCTAGTTCTAATACCAGTTTATGCCATTGGTATTTTAATAGGGATTGCATCAAATCTATAGATTGCTTTGAGTAGCACAGACATTTTAATGATATTAATTCTTCTTATCCATTAGCACAGTATATGCTTTCATTTATTTGTATTTTCAGTTTCTTCAATGCCTTATCATATTCTGAGGAACGGTCTTTAACACCTCACTTAATTTATTCCTCAGTATTTTTCATGCAATTGTAAGTGGGATTGTTTTTAAAAATATGGATTCTTCACGTCCAATATAGGAAATTCTACTTGGCAGGACTGAGATTGAATCTAGGAATGTGTAATTGTCACACCCCTGCCCCAGGTGATTCTGATGCACTGGAAGGATTCATAGATGGGCATCTGGGGCACACTGAGAAGAGCCCTAGGGGACCTGAGCCCTAGGCAGTAGGACCCATCGAATGGAGTTCTGCTGTATAGTAGGCAGTTGGGGGAGCTTCCCCTGCAAAGTCTGCAGGTGTTGGAGGGTGTCAGAATGTTCGCACACCTAGGAGGGGTCATGGGAGATGGGAGGAGGGAGGGCGGAGCACCTAGTGGAAGGTCTGTCTTCATGACAGTCTGTTAGCCTCATCACTGCCAGGGACTAGTGGTTTTGAGAGTCTTTCTATGGTACCAACTAGGAAAAGTCATTCTTAGCTAATAAAGAAGGAAAATTACCTGGGACTTAAGCTTTGTTGGAAAGATCAAATAATGAAGGAACAAAAGCACTTTGCAGAGAACCAGTTTATATGTCCAGCATCACGAAAACAAATTTCCTTAACAATCAGCTGCTGGCTCCTTCAGCCCAGTGGTAGGTTTGATATTTCGGAAAGAGACCCGCAGCAGCAGCCTGGCTGCCTGTGCGTCCCACCCGCAGTCCAACCTGCCTTTCTAGAGGAAACGTACACATTAATGCCAAGTAGTGGTCACTCGCTGGGGTCCTCACAAGAAGTCAGAAGCACTTTATCTTATTTTCTTTTGCAAGCTGTATTTAAGGATGTCTTTAATCTGTAAAATTGTTTTGCCTGCCTACATCTCTCTGTGATACTTCGGTAATTTTTTAAACATTAGCAATTTTATTCAGGAAACATTTTGCAAATTGGACTATTTAACAGGAAAAGCTGTGTCAATTGTATAATTTTTACATCTCCCTGTTTCTTACCTTTATCCCTACATCATAGTCCAGAATGAGTTTAAAGTTGTTGATTGCCTTTCAAACTTTAAAATTTGCATATTACTTTATAATTTTCCTCACTGCCACTTCCTGCTTGAATAATATGTATATAATTGAAAAGTATTCATTGATATAATTAAATTTATAGAGCAAAAAATTTATAGATTCAGTATATTGTTCTTATGGATTTCCTTTTATTATTTTGTTTCTTCACTTTTTTAGTCTATTATAGCCTCCTCTCCAGAGAGAAGAAAGAAAACATAGGAGAGAGAGAAGAAAAGGAAGAGAAGGGAGAAAAAGAGTGGAGAGTGCAGAGAAAGAATATAGAGAGTAGAGAAAGGAGAGAGGAGAAAGAAGGGAGCAAGAGGAGACAGAGGAAAGAAAGGAGAGGGAAAAGAGAAAGAGAGGAGAGAGTGGAGAGAGAGGAAAGCAAGAATAGGTGTAAGAGAGGAAAAGAGAGAGTAGAAAGAAAAGACAGAATAAAAAGAATATAGAGAAAAGAGAGAGGGAAGAGAATAGAGAGAGGGGAGAGAAGAGAAATGAAAGTACAGGTTGAGGAGAGAGAGGAAAGAGAGGAAAGGAGAGGCCTAAGAGAGGAGATAGCAAAGGGAGTGGAGAGGGGATAAAGAGAAAACAGAGAAGAGAAATATAATGCAAGTAGGGAGTAGAAAGAAAAGAGAGAATAGGGAGAGGAAAGAGAGGAGAGAGATGACAGAGGAGAGAGTAAAAAGAATGTAGAGAAAGGAGAGAAGAGTAAATAGAAGTAGAGGAAGGACAGAGAGGACAGAAGAGTATAGAGAGGAGAAAGTAAAAAAAGAAGAGAGTAGATGCAATGGGGAGAGTAAATAGAGTTTAGAAAGAACAGCAAGAGTAGAGAGAAGACAGAGTAGGGGAGGAGAGGGAGAAAAGAGAGTAGAGGGAGGAGGGAGAAGAAATTAAAGAATAAGTAGAGAAAATGGAGAGAAAAAAGAGAGACTAGAGAGTAGAAAAAGGCAAGCCCGGGGAGACCTTCTCGGCCCTCCTCCCTAGGAGTCTGGGACCTGCAGCAGGAGGTGACTGCCAGCGTGGGTGTCTGAGGCTGGGAGGAAGTGAGGCGGGCGGTGCCTTGTGTGCTCAGCCCTCCTTGCGTGGCTCGCTGACTGTCCCCACTTTTCTCTCCTCTTTCATTACCAAAGTGCCTGCGGCTGTTTTCAGTCTTCACGTTTAGTCTTGAGCTCCTAATGTTTCCAAACTGGGGCAAGGGGTAGAGGAGCCAGTCTATGAAAGATGGAAACCGGGGGTTATATTAGACCTCATCTCAAGGCTCATCCCAGCACCTAGTGGGCAGTGGATTTGGGGGGGCAGGGGTAGTGAGTGACTGGTGCTTTCTCCCTGAATCCTGATTTTCAGAAGAGCTTTAGTTTGTGAACTGCAGCTGCATAGCTGGCTACCTAGGGGATGGTGTCTAATAGGATGTCTGATTATAGAGAGCCTTGTACTTGTGAGCCTGAACAGCATGGCCTCACCTGTTTGGCCTTACTCTCCTCCTGTGTTTGTGTGCACGTGTGCACACACCACACACACACAGATTTCATATTCCCAGGATTGCCTCCTGTCATCACAGGGGACTTTTCTGTGTGCATTGTCCCAAGAGGGTGCATGGATGCAGAGAGCCATATCAGGACTTTGTCCCCAGCTGCCTCCCTCCCCAGGCCGAGACACCTTAGTGAGGAGTCTTCACTCAGCTGCACGGCCAGCATCACTGTGCTTGAGAAACCGAGAAACTGTGGAACACCAACTGAATGTTGTGCACTGTTCCAATCTGAACCTTGGCCAATCTACCCATGATGGTAACTTGTAAGTCAAGGTCATGAATGAGTTTCTTGTAACTAATGGAAATAACCGGATGCATTTCCAGTATCCCTTCCCCCTCTGCAATTGCTGTGCTTCAGCCACCTGGCTCACCCTTTCTGCATAGTCACTTCCTGTTCAGATACTAACTGTCCTGCAAAGTTCTGGCTAGACCTAGTCCCTCAATGAGTGATTCCTGAATAAAAATCATGGCTTGGTGTCCTGACTCATATGGGGAAAACATTCATATATGACAGTGCCTTCCCCCTTCTCTCCCTTGCTGGTGTCTTTGTCCTTAGAGAGGCTGTCACTCTGGCCCATCTTGTTCATTAGATCCCTACCAGTCTCTGCCTCCTTGGTTTTTGCCCTGCATCTGTCTTGCCTCTTATGGCCCCTGTCTCCTGTCAGAGCAGAGCTCTCTTTATGCCCCCCTGTTCTCAGAAATCCCAGAACCTGACTTTCACAAGGCAGCCAGAGAATTTCACTCCTCTAACTCAGTGAGTACTCTACCCGTGTTCAGCAAGAAGCAGTTACAGAAAGACAACCCCCATCCCCATTTCCTCAAGAATGAGGAGTAAGAATCTAAGGGAGGAATTGATAGGAAAAGGTCTCAAGGTCTGGGCCATTCTTACTAAATGCCATCCTTAATAAATGCTAAAATGTAGCACTGGAAGAGCCCTTGAGTAATTCAAGGGGGTAAATGTAACCAACTGTAAAGAAGAAATCAATAAATAATTGACCAAATAGTGTATATAAGCAATGGCTAAGCCTCCCCTCAGGAGACAGAGCTTTGAATATGAATCCCCTGCCTCCTTTACTTGCTGCAGGTAAGCACTCCAAGAGGTGAACCTGTTGTGTTTAGCAACAGAGGAGCCAGCCAGAGTGGCAAGTTTTTCCCACAGTTCCCTGCCAAAGTAGCAGCTTGCCAAGTTTACTTTTAAAGAAAGGCTATTCACTAACCAATGGGAAGCTCACCCCTGAAAGAGCTGCCCCTTGCCATCGGCCCTCCCTCCAGCCTTGGCTGCATGTCCCACCCCACAAGTCACTGCTTTCCAGGGAAAAGAAAGACGTGCTGGCTGCCCTTCGTCCTCACTGCACCTGTACCTGCAGGAGGGCAATGTGACGCCTCATCTAAAGACAGAAGGCTTTCCTAGCCGGGGGGCCGGGGGGCTGCCAACCTTGCATCATGACTGACCACGTGCTTGGACTCATCTGGACTGGGCTTGGTGTGGGACTGCTGCCTGCCGGTTGGGCTCTTGCTGTGCATCCTACTTGCTGGCTGGGCACCTGCACAAACACCTACCTACCTGCTTTAAACCTCAGCTCCCTGCTCTGAAATGAGGAAGGGTTCCAATGTCACTGACCATCCAGACTCATGCCCCACCCTGACCAGTCATCTCAGAGATGCAAAGATGAGAAGGGCTGGATGGAGCGTCTCTACAGCTGTCCTCTGCGGTGTCCACAAAGCCAAGAGCAGCCTGCACAGCATTACACTGTTTGCAGAGGTACAGACTGGACATCAGGATTTCTGTGCCCTGTAGCCCCAGAGCTCTCCCCTCCACTGTGAGGGGTTGGGTGGGGCTCGGGAACAGAACAGGCACCTAGAGACTTGCAAGTGGGGCAGGACCACACACCTCTGCACACTCTTCTGCTCATGACCCCTCCCAATTTCCTCTGGGGTGACAAGCAGAAGCTAAGCCAGCTACTTCAAGTCCCCACCCCCTCCCCATTCACAGAGCAACACCATCCCCCAGCTTGCGTGGTCCCATAGTTGCTCTCTAAGGTGGTAGGGGTCTCAGCTCCCTGGAGCTGCTGCACAGGTCATGGTGTGTGGCCAGTGGGTGCAAATGGGCAGCACTTGGGCACCTGGCTGGGGTTCTGTACTCCAAAAGGTGTCCCAGGAGTCCCAGGGGTCCATGCTGCGTCAGCAACAACCATGCCAGTCTGGGACAAAGCAGGTGAGTAGGTCCTTCAGAGGGTGCATGGGAAGGTGGGGAATCTGTGCTTAGTGAGGAGTGGAGGGGTGGTGCTGGAGACAGTGGGTCAGTTCTGGGGCATGGGTGCCTAGTAGTGTGTGGAGGGGGGAAGGCTAGTGCTGGGGAAGCCAGGCTGGGGAGCGGTGAGAAGTTCAATGATCAGAGCCCTGCCTCCATCTCCAAGCAACATCCTTTCCTTTCCACTTGATTGAACCTCTGAACCTCACAGGTTCCTGCTTCTCTGGAATCACTACCAACAAACCTGAGGGTAAGTGGTGTGGACCCTAGAGCGGAGTGACCCTGAGGCCAGAATGCAGGGAATGAAGAAGCCTGGAGGCCAGTGTGCCTTTCTAATCAGAAGTTTGTCCTAACACCTACTTGTGTGGGAACCAGCTGGGGGAGAAAAACCCAGAATAATCTCCAGGCAATGAGTAACCCTCTCATTACCTTTTCCTTGTAACTGGCTGGAGGTGGGGAACTGGAGCTCAGAATCCATTTTTCTATGAAAATAATGGAGCCTAGAAGGGGGCAGAAATGCTATGCTCCATCACTGCTCGGGTCAGATGAACTGGTGTGGAAAGGTTGGAAAACTAACAAAATCTGACCTTGGAGAGTGCTTGTAAGGACTTCCGGCAGGCAGGGTCTATTAACAAAGAGAAGGCTGCGTCCATGGGAGATGGGCATACTTGCGCTCCCCACCCGCTGTTTGAAGGAATGGAGACAAGTTCCCAGCTCCCCACCGTCAGTAAGCATCTCACCATGCAGGGGAAAGAAAGAATAGTGCTCTGGGCAGTTCTGCAGCCTATGCTGAGCCGAGCCAACGGCTGGACATGGAGGCTGCTATCCACCTGAGAAACATCCAAACCTGCAATTTTATGACTTTATCTGAGTCAAAGTGATGACAACTGATGGAAGCAAAATCTCAATAGATTGAGCAAATGCTTCAGTGACTGGCAGTATTATAGCTTATTTTATACACTACAGTCAAAGGAGGAGACATAAGGGGAGGTTACATGAAATTCATTGGCAACAGATTAGGGAGGTGGGAGAAAGCAATGTGGGGAGATATCTCTGAAATTGGATAAAGAATCAGATGAAGAGACACATACTTCTTTCACATTGGTTAGTACAGGATAGTTAACCACTAACATTTACACAGAGGTGGTATTTGGGGAACATGATAACAAGGAAGGGTTCTGTGGTCTGGTGCATGGGGGTGCCCTGAGGGGTCCAGAAAAGGAGGGTTCCTCTGACATGCCAAGGGCATGTTATCTTAGATGCAAAAAGACAATAGACAGGCTCACTTAAGGTGAAGATTGATCTTTTATCAAAGAAGCTAAAAGCCTAGAGAGTGACAACCCACTATGACTCACTTTGAGTTAGGGATTTTTATGTTCAGACCATCCTATGTGGTAACTTTTGCTGTCTGAGGTTGTAAGGCCCACTACGCTGGCCTCCCCAGAGCTTGCCAGGTTAAGTATGTGGCCCCTTTTCGTCCACACTGCCTGTTGCCTGAGATGAGCCTGCACTTCTCACCAGTAGCTAGAAGCACCCACATTCCCGGCTGGTTGGTTGCTGTGAGCAAGCTGGGGCTATGAGCGCAGTGCATTTCCGGGCTGCAATGAGGCTAGAGGGCTGGGGTGGCCAGTCTCCTGTTTTCCATCTCTCACTTGTGGTGTTGGCCACGTTGTCCTGGGAACCAATCTGAGTGGCAAGTTCCCAGACAGGGCGCAAGTGACCCTGAGACCTGCCCAGGGACAGCGCAATCTCCAGGTTGCCCTGCATGTTCTCCCAACCCCCAACACGATGCAGCCTGTCTGGGTTCTGACTTCTTTCACTTGCTCTCCTTCTAAGGTCTCTGTCCTGGGATTTTGTTGTTTGTTTATATTTGCTTTGACTTCCTTCAATTTCTTTTCTTTCTAATTCTCCATAATTTTCATGCACTCAGGTTTTCTGTGAAAGGAAATGCTTATGAGAGTCTTGTTAGTGTGAAGGAGTGAGTGTCTGAGGAATGTGCTTGGCTGGCATGTATATGAGGCAGGGTTTCGGGGGAGGGCCGGTGTCTGAGAATGTGTGTGTGTGTGGTTACGTGCTCAAATTCGTGATCCTAAGGGATGCTAGGGTATTTGTGTGGGTTTCGTGGGGCAGGATATCTCACGGGGTAAGGGAATGATGTCAAGGGGAGTTTGGGGAGACTTTTGAGTCCTGGGCCTTTTCTCTACCCCAAGGTGGGGGAGGTAGGGATTCTCCCTCAGGCTGGCCAGGTGCCAATTTTCCATTCCAGTTAAACTCCTGAAAACTGAGTTTTCATTCCTGTGAGTCAGCCTCTGGAAATGGCTGAGAGAAAGCCAGCCCTCCTGCAAGGTCACCCAACTGAAGAGACCCAGACCTTGTCCCATCACTCCCCTCTGTGGCCTGTTGGCATTGAACAGGCATCAGCCTCCCCCTCATCTCACTGGACCTCCCTTTTCAGGGCCAGATGCCAAGCTCTGCCCTGCCAGGAGACACTCCTGAAACTGGTGCCCATGTGGTCAGGGTCATGACCCTCCCATCTAGGCGTTCTTGCCTTTCTAACTCCCCACATCACCACTTCCCTGGTGCTTCGTGGCTGGGCCTGTCTGTGACTCCCTAGGCTTGTGGTTTGGGATCCAAAATCTCCAGGTATGGTGCAGGGCGAGCATAGGCAGACTCAGGGCTGTGGTATTCAAACCAAGGCGGCTTTGGAAGGAGTGTTGGGTCTGGAGTCAAGAAAATAAAGACTTCTTCCTGACGTGGACAGACAGTTGTGCACTTTGGAGTCCTCTTCTCTCAGAGGAGGGGTTCAGATGGCAAAACGGCTAAATTCTGCCAGTTCTAACATCTTTTGACTCTCTCAAGCCAGCATCCTACTGCATGTTGGGAAGCCACCCAGGAGGAGGTGAGAAGAGGAAGCTCCAGCCAGGTGGGGACCTGGTGCAGGGAGAGGCAACGCACAGGCTCTGGGAACAGGTGGCCCATTCATACTCTGGATATGATACCTGCTTGGTCTCTGAGCCTTCCCTGTCACTTCCTCAGGTGAGGAGTTGCAGGAATTTACTGGCTGCACAAAAAGTGGTTAGCATAAAACCAACACTTGGCTGTTAAGGAAAACTCACAGGTCTATTACAGTAAGAGGAAGGAGAACCTGAGACACAAGACAGGAAGAGAGAATGGCTTCTTTCCCACAAAGTGGGGTCCCCAGCATGGCCATTCGGAAAAGAGGAAGGTGGTTTATGGTATCAACCCCCAGCATTACAGTCCAGCCCAGAAGGTGGAGTATGTATGTTTGCTTGCACATGTGTGTTTGGGTGGGTGACAGCTTCCAGCCTGGGTACATGGCTCCCCTGGCTGGTTTGGCTGGCTTGGCTGCCCTTGAACTTTGGGGTCTGCTCCTTATGGCTTCTGGGACTGGCTGCCCTTGAACTTTGGGGTCTGCCCCTTATTGTCTCTGGGACCATCTTGCTGAATGAGGGGTGGGCCTGGCCTGAGGACCACATAAAAAATGTAGATTGTAGCAGCCCTTCCAGTTCCAGAAAGCTGGGCTGCTCTTCTGTCCATGCAGCTTTGGTCTTGGTCAGGTGCCCCCTGGGGGCTGCAAATGCTCCAGGGGCTGGGACAGCTCTGGGCCCTGGAAGAAGGAGCCGGTTTCAGTCCTGCCCTGTCCAGCGGCATCACACGTGACTCAGCCCTCACAAGTGTGGAAAGTCTTCATTTTTGTTCTTCCTTCATTTCTGTCCTTTGACCGTGAATTTCTTTTCTCATTTACTTGTCCTATCTTCTTCCCAACCAGTTCATTGCTTTGCTTTCAGAACACCTGTTTGTGAACTAGCACTTGGGTTTTTCCAAGGATAGCCTGTCCACTATCTGCTCACTGTGAGGGCTCTTTCCTGTCCGGTCCCACCCTCCGTGCCCACCTCCTGCAGGAAACACTAGCACAAACTGTTCACAAGTGTCCTTGTTTGGTCTTCCCAGAGCCTGAGGACTGCTGGACAGGAGTGTTGCCTATCCTGCTGGTCCCATCCCCTCCTGGCCCCAGCAGGTTCTCTTTCTCTCTGGGCCTTCTCCTCTGCACCCCCTTCTCATCAAGTGCACTGGGTCCTGCCAAAACCACCCCATGGTGAGGACCACAACCCCCGCAACTTCTGAGCCTGCCCTGTGTTGAGGCACACGGGATGGGCTCTGCAGAGAGGAGTAGGCTGGTGCAGGGTTGATTATGAACCCTGGAAGTGCCTGTAAGGAATGGAGGGGATATCATCAAGGAAAGAACACCATTGGGAAGGAAAGCAGAAGCCCCCGGGTCAGAAGAAACACCCTAGGTCTCAGGTGCAATGGGGTGAAACTCCTGTAAAAAATTAGAAGTTTCCCGCTGTGAAGAGGGAGAACAGGGGACAGAACTGAACACATTTTTTTCATTGCAAAACCCTTCCTTGGTTACTTTGCCTGCATTCTGTTTCTGCGAGAGACACTGGGTAACCAACCTACAAAGGCTCTATGTGAAGATACAGACTGGACAGTGATAGGACCACATAAGGGGATAAAGGGCCCTGTGAAAGGGAGCAGGAAACAGTACCTTTTGGGGAAGGGATAAAACAGTGCTTGGAAACGGTGTCAAAATTACAACCCAGGATAGTGGCAGAATGTTCTCAGTTCACTGGAGAGCAGCACGCGGAGGTTCAAACTGCCGGCCTGAAATCTGGGGCAGTTTTCAGTGTTGTGACCCGTTTTGTGTGACACGAGGCTGCAGGACCGCACACGGAACCGTGTAGCGCACTTGCACGTCTGCTCTAGACACATGACGGCGGGACGGCTTTCAGTGGCTTCGACTGCAGTTTCATTTTCTCCTCTCCCTCTCTCTTGCTCCTGTCTTGTCATAACCCGGAGAGGCTTCATTTCCCATCTTTGGGACGTTTAATAGGCATCCAGCCCAGAGAACAGTCCCACCTTTGACAACAGAGTTCTTTCTGCTGTTGGGCTTTTTAGCTTCATCCATACAGGAGCGAGTCGTGAAAGCCAGAGGGAAGTGGTAACATCTCATAGTTACAGATGCTTTCCATGTGGCAGTGGATAGACCAACGGTTTGCACTAAGTGAGATAAAAGTAGGAATTTTCCCTTGTATTACTTAAAAAATGTATTTACTTTTCATTCTGTGCTGGAGGCTCGGCCAGAAAGCAGAAGCAAGTACACTTAATTCTCCTTCAGTGCCATGAGTCCTGGGTCAGAGCTGGGGCTGGTGCAGCGGCAGCTGGTTTGATTTTAGAGGTGCAGGAAAGGCCCTTGACAGAGGAACCTGACTCCTCCCTGCTCGATGTGCCTCAGACTCCCTGAACAGGGAGACAGTGTCCACACCAGAAACTGGTTTAAATGAATCATATGTTGCAGAGAGACTTTTTCCCTCAGGTCATTTAGGACCCAGGTGTCTGTCTTCCAGCCTGTGGCCTTGCCTGCCCCTAGGGACATGCCCCTGTATCCAGGTAAAAGGGGAACGACAGGGTGGGGAGCATGGCTGGGCCTCCCGTGGGAGGCCCATCACTGCCACAGCAGCCTGGTGATGGAGGCCACAGGCCTGAACGTAGTGTCTGCTCTGGAAGGAAGAGTGGACTTTGGCAGACGGATGTAACTGGTCATCAGGAGGAGAGCTGCATAATGTTCTGTGTTTAAATGTGACTTTAGTTACAAATCTTCGATGGTTTGCTATTTAAGCATCAGTAAGTTCATCACAACTAACAGCCTAACTTGGTATTTTGCCTTACACACCTGCGTACGGAGCCGTAAAGTCCTGGAGTTGGCACACTAAGACAAGACATCAGAGCGTCCGGGGGTGGAAACTGCTCTCCCCGTGACTGTGCTGTCATTGTTCTGCTACAAATGACTGACATTTCACAGAGCATTGCATGGTTTCCTAAAGGCGGATTCCAGGCTGGGTCCAGGCACCTCAGTCCTCGCAAAGAGGTGGACCTCCCAAGGCTCAGGGGCACCCCTGGGGGGGTGCCTGGCTCTGGAGGGGGCTCAGCCAACAAGGTGTGGCCAATCCTTCCCATGAAGCAGAGTCACTGTGAGGTTGGTCACACTGGTGCCCTTACTCTGTACAATTCAGAACGGCCCTCTCAAGCCTCAGGGAGTAAGAAGGAGAAAATCATGGCCCTGTTCCCTGGCAGTGTCTTGCCAAGGATCAAGTTGAAAGCAGTCCCCCTGCCCCTCAGCAGAACGAGAGAGTCAGACGGATACGACCTGGGAAAGCCTCTGGAGCTCCGGGCCAAGTGCCATGGGCAATGTGAAGTCCTGGGAGCTGAGCAGGTAAAATCGGGCTGCTCTAGACTGAGAGGCTGTGAGTGTCACATGGATGTTCGAATCCCATGTGAAAAATAGAACAAAAAGATCTCAATAATTTCTGTATTGATCACATGTTGAATTATATTATTTGGCTGTTAAGTTACATAAATATATTATTAAAATATATTTCATCTGCTTTTGTTTACTTCTGTTTACCTTTTTACAATGTGGCTGCAAAACTTTCAGGTGACAGCTGTGGTACATTCTCTTTCTAGACCTTCCCCTGGGGCGGGGGGGCCTGGCCCCTCAACAGAGCTCATCACAGTTGCATGCTTCCAGCTAGGGTGACTCCTAGGTACGTAGACACTTGTGCAGGAGGGACAGTGTATATATTAGTGTATTGATTGATGGGGGCCCTAGGACAAACTGCTGGTTGCCTCTGGGAGCCACTGGTTGCCTCTTGGCTTTGTCCACCCAGGGAGCTCGTAGCACCTCTTTGGTAAACTTCTCCATCCCCATGGCCATCTTCCTGAAGCACCTGCTTTGCTTGGTAAGGAACTCACAGCATTGTGTTCATACTGTAGAAACTGCAGCTGTGCATGGAATCTAACGCCAGGTTCCCATGGAATTTCAACATTAGTGTCCAGGCTCCAAGTAAGTTCTTGAAGCCAGAGTGGCCCTGTGGTCAGAATGCACTGTGGAGCATCCCTGGGAGGTCATTTTCAATATGCTCCTGACTTCCCTCTCCAACAGCTCCTTCCTTCATGTCTCTGCTCCTCGCCTATCTTTTGTCCACCTTCATCTCCTCTTTCTTCTTCATGTGAAACTAGAAAAGTCGGTGTTCACACTCCCTGTCACTACCAGAAACAATATGTGGAGACAAGGATTGAGTCTTTGGGGGCACTTTATTCAGAAGCCAGCGGTCTGAGAAGACAGTGGGTTATGTACCCTAAAAGACCGTCTTACATCTCCTGTCAAGCCAATCTTTTATGTAAGGATAAGAAAAGGGTAGGTAAGGGGCTTAGAATTCAGGAGAAAAGCAGGTAAGTGGTTTGGAATTCAGTGGAAAAGGTTAATCAGTCCAGAAGTTTTCCTTGCATCACTTTATCTGCCGACCAGGTGAGTCTTTATCTACATCCTGGTCAGTGGACACTCCTTCCCTGGAGCACAGTGGCTCAGATACCATCTTAATCACTCACAGTCCCCCTCCTGGGGCACAAAGGTCGAATTGCTTATGGGTCTCCTGGCATCAGGGTAGGTCCAGTCAAACATTCAAGTTTTTGGAACAATAGCTTTCTACATACATTAATTATGAAGCCTGCTAACTATATAACTAAAGCTAAAAATTTTCGAACTCTTGAGTTTCTCCATCACATTTACTTTAACTTCCTACCACTTTCCCCTTCAAGGAACCTCTGCAGAGTCATCCCAAACCCACTGCAGGCTATTTTGGTCTTTGGAAAAACATGTAGGAAGCCGCCATCCTTTCTGTCCCTTTCTTGTGGTTCTTAAGCCACTCATTCCAAGGAGTGGTCATTTGTCCTGTACAGAAATCTAATTTCTCATGGCTTCTCCCAGTGAGGTCTCTGTCACTCTGCATGAAGAGAACTCCAGGCCCCTGTTCTCCAGGGACCTTGTTCTATATCCAGCCTTTCCTAGTCATATAGTCCAACTGAAATGCAAGGGAAACTATGGAATATAGTTTAGCTGTGTGCCCAGTAAAAGGAAGGGCATTCTGTCTTGCTTAATGCTGAAGTGTCCATAGACCCACAGTGTCTGCCCTGGCTTCCCTCTAAGCTTGGAATGTTCTGCCCTCACAGATCTACGCGTTCACTACTCAAACACCACCTAAAGAGTGGGACTGTTCCCAGACACCGTTACTGAAATAGCATCCCTTCCCCCAGTCCTTTATATCACCCTTCTTCCTTGCTTCACTTTTCTCCCTTAACAATTTGGCAACTAAAATATTACATATTCCACATATGTAGGTTGGTTTACTGTCTACTCCCCATCTCCAGGACATGAACTTTCTTTGCTTTGCTCAACACTATGTTCCCAGAGCCTGGTTCATTGTAGGTGCTCAACGAACAGCAGCCGAACAGCTGATCAAAGATAAGAGCAGAAATTACTGAGTTAAAAAAACAATATGAGAAAGAGTATAAACAAAGCCAAAAGTTAGTTCTCTGACAAACCGATGGGTCTGACAAACTCTGGTGAGGTGAGATTAATCAGAAAAAGGGACAACAATAAACCAAGGACAACAAACAGGTAGAAGTTCAGCTTCCAGGGATAACAATCCTCCCAGAGACAACAGCTTTAAACTACAGAGAAATACAAAACAATCACATAGGGGCACTGATGGAGGAACGAAAGCAGACAGGTTTTCAAGAAGAATCAAAATGTGAGGGAGTGGCTGGCACAGGTGAGTTCCAATTTTTATTGCCCCGAGGACAGCCACATCGTGGTGCAGGGCAGCTGGAACTGTTACTGAACTCAAGGGGGGTTTGTCCCTCCAGCTGCTCTACTCAAGAACAGGACTTGGTTGTAGCCTGGTCATTTTATTTACTTACAGCAAGTTAAGAAGATGTGATTCACATCCAAAGTTTGTTCTCCCCTAAGGGAGGTTTAGCCTTTGCTTCTATAAACTATTTGGTCAAATACATATGTCTTCTTTGCAGTTGTCTACATTTATGTGGCTGAGTTCCTGTCAAGCTCATCTTGTTTTTAGCCCTTCTGCAAAATACTGTGCTACATTTTTAACATTTAGCAAGAGTAATATTTAGTAATAACATTTTGAATTGCCCAAATCTTGAGACCCTTGTCCTATCTAACCGAACAACTATGGAAAGTTCACCTTTTTTCTGGCCTGAGGGACCAGGGGAAAGACCCCAGGCATCCCAGACCACCAGCTGTTGAGGGAAGTGTATCAGTCAGGGTCCACCCAGAGAAGCAAAACCAGTAGGAGATAGAAGGGATTGGCTTCTTTGGTGTACGAGGCCAAAATCCATGAGGAAGGGAAGACCATAGGCAAACTAGAACTCAGGAATGGGCCAAGGCTGCTGTCCACAGGTGGAATCTCTCTCTGTCCATCTCAGTATCTCCCTCATTCTCGCTCTCCTCTCTCCTCTTGTTTCTTTTCTCTCTCTCTCTCTCTCTAGTCATGCTTTTAAGTCCTTCCAATTAATTTAATCAGGCCCATCAGGTAATCCAGGACCATTTCCCCTACTTAACATCAAATGATTATGGACTTTAATTATATCCACCAATTGATTATGGACTTGTTCTCTTCAAAGCAATATATCGATTAGTATTTCATCGGATAATGGGACTGCAGCCTCTCCAAATTGACAGATTTAAAAAAAAATCAGAGGATATCTGGAAAGAAGAGAAGCAGAGGGAAAGGGAACTCAACATTTTGGGTCTCCGGCCAGTGCTCTCGCTACATGTGAATGAGGCCAACGGAAAGCTTTCTGAACTGAGATCCCACCTGCCTGCCAGCACGACTGAGACAGAGAATGTAGTTCCAGGCTTGTCAACATAAGAAATGTCCAAACCTGTACAGAATTTTTATAAGAGCTTATCTGAGCCTGGCTGAGGACATAGGCCAGGGAGCAAGATCTAAATGCTCCAGAGAATAACAGTTTTTCAACTTATTTTATGCATTTGAAATTAAGGAGGGAACATAAGGAAGATTACAGGAGGGTAGGAGAAAGCAAGGCAGGGATTGGGTTACAATATTATGTGCTTTGTTAAGGGTGATTACACCTTTGAGGAGTATTCTTTTTGGCATCTCAAAGGTTTGTTAACCTAGATGCACAGGAACAATGGATAGGGCTAACTTAAAAACCTTTCACTAAAGAAGTTATAGGCCTGGGGCATGACTCCCCATCATAAATTCCTGCCCAGTTAGGAATTTATGAGCAGATCACACTATGAGGTTACTTTCCACAGAACCCCTTTTTTTTATCCACAGAATATTTGAACAAGTTTATGGTGATAAATTTAAAAATCTAGATGATATAGACAAATTCTTAGAAAAGTAAAATGACTCAAAAACAAATATTGAATCTAATAGTCTTATAATCATGAACAAAAACTAAATCAATTATCATAATTGATTTCCCTAGGGAAACTCCAAGCCCAGATGCTTCCCCAGGAAATGTATCAAATACTTAAGGGGCAAATAATTCCAATATTATATAAACTCTTCTAAAGAATAGAAAATGAAAAAAAAATCCCAACCTATTTTATGAGGTTGGCACAAATTTTCATACTAAAAATTTAAAGGTTTGAACAAGAAAGGTGAGTACAGGCTAATCTCATACATGAATATAGGAACAGAAATTCTAAAATATTTGTAAACTGGATCCAGTAATATATAAAAATATGGTCAAATGGGGTTTACGGAAAGAAAGGCTAGTTTAATATTAGAAAATCAGTTACTATAATCCACATACCAACAGGATTAAAGGAGAAAAATCATATGATCTTCTCCATTGCAACCGAAAAAGCATTTGAAAGGTCGACATCCTGGAGAAGGGCTTGGCCTCCCTCTGGCATTGAAGGTGCACACGACCATCAGTTCTGCCCCTTGGCGTGGACGGCAGAAAGGTGCTGGGAGTGCTTATTGAGCGACACATACAAGAGTATTCATGATGGCACTGTTCTTAATAACCAAGGAATGGAAATAACACAAGTTTGCCCCCAGGAGAACGGACAAAGATCGAGGTGTTTCCTACCACGGAGGACGGCGCAGGTCACGAGGAGGAAGGGGTAGCGCAGCTAGGTGTGGAGTCATAGACACATGATTATATCCATCAGTGAATCTACAAACACAGCACAGGTCTCTCCGCGTGACTGCGAGTGTGGGTGGTGAGGCAAGGAAAGGCTTCCACCTCAAGGACAGTAATGGCCTCAGGGTCAGGGCAGGGCAGGGATAACTGGGACTGTGCATCGACCTGGGTGACAGCTAACAGAAGACATATGCATCTATTTATGTGCTCCTTTGATTACAGGACTTGTCACAATAAAAGAGAAAAAGTAATTAACAGGGACAACAACGGGGCCCTGAATTTGGCTTCACACAGCTGAGCCCACACAATCAGGACGTGAGCTCTCCCGGCCCCTTCATACAGGACTCACTTCCCATTTTTAACTTCTGCCTCAAGTCTGAGTCTCCAGATGCATCTTGTCCCACCTTTCTGCTCCGGGAGAAGGCTGAGGACCCCGGCCTGCAGTCAGGGGTCAGGGCCTCCCGACTAGAGCTGTTCATCTGGAAGGTGGCACTGCCACCTGGGCTTTGTTTTGCCTGGACTGGTGGCTGTCTCTCCAGTCCTTCTCTCAGAGATGGTGTCAGCTGGCCTCACTCCTGAGCTCAGCAAACACGGTGTGTGATGGTCACACTTAACTGAGGGGGTGCTTAAAACACATGGCAAAGGTTCCATTTCTGCCACACCTCCCTCCACATTAAGTGCTTGGGATTTGGGGAGGGAGGACAGGAGCTGCCCTCCTGGAGCCAAAGCCCTAGTTGGGGAGGCAGACGTTAGTCAGACAACCACAGGAATAGAGTTCACAGTTACACCAAAGCCAGTGCCAACTGCAGCAGGCTGGCTAGACAGGTGGCGGCATGATTTGCACAGGGCTTCACCTGGGATCTGCAGCTGGGTGAGGGGATGGGCAAGAAGAGCGAATTCTAGACAGCCGGAACAGCTTATGCGACATCTCTGTTCTGCCGGCTCTATGAGCCCTTGCCCTTTTTTCCTCCCCCTCACGCTCCACCAAAGGCAGCCAAAGCTGGTAGTAGGACCAGCGACTCAGCAACTTCTGCAGGAGTGAGAGGTGGGTCATCAGGCCTGCCTCTGCTCTTCAGAGCCCTGGCTAATATGCTCTGGCCTGGACCTGCAGCATCCGAGCCCACAGCATAGTTTCCATTTACACAGGCCGCTGTGTCCTCCAGGGCAGGTCTCCCCATGGGCCGAGACACAGAAGGCCCTGCTCCGAAATTACTCACATTCCAGGGCGGGCAGGGCCTGAGTCTCCCTTTGTCTTCTGCTGCCCAGTTCTGTCAGAGTGAAATCCTGTGTATAATGGAATCGGTATGGGCAGCGAGAGCAGACAACTAACCCCCTGTCTCCCCCTGAGCTCCCTGGAGGGGCCACGGGTGTGCAGGGCTGGCTGGAACAGGTGGCTTTTCTAAACCTTCTTAAAATATGAGGTTTTAACTATTGCTTAACTGAAAGTAATTTTAATTCATATGCTCCATGATAGTACTGCTAGTGATCAAGGGGTACAGTTCCTTTCTGTTTCTCAGAAGAATTAGCAAATTAACATGCTAAAACTTTTTATCATATTAAAATTTTTATCTCATTGGTCTTAGAGTTTTAATATTTAAATCTGAAATGCCAGTAGTTTAAGAACAATTATTTAAACATCACAGCAAAACTTTCAAACAGGTGCCCCTCTTCCTGTGCCTCAGTGAAACGGCAGCTGCTCCAGACAGGCCTGTGCTTGTCGTCCGTCTATCCCGGCTCTGTCCGCACTGAGCACGTCTGTCAGTGTTTTCAAAACAAGCACAACCAGGTAGCCCAGGACATACACCTTTCCTCTCCAAGCTCCAAGCGTGCTGTGTGAAAGGGGTTCTCGGACACAAACCCTCTCACCTAACACCCAATGTGACCAGTGACCCATGCATGGGGTCAGTGGCCAGCACCACGCCAGGGACAGGGACAGACTCCCGTGGGAGATCGCTGCACCTCTGTGCAGCTGTGTCCGTGAGCGCTGCTCTTATTTGTTTGTCAGAGGAGCTTTCTGATGTTTTGTAACTGTGGGAAGGTTCTGCTGGAAAGCTAATATTTTCTGTTATTATATTCTTTATTGTAACCTACCACGATGACAAAGGATCAGAAAAAAAATGAAATGAGTAAGCCGATTTTAAAGTTAAGTGGTGCCTGTGAAATGAAAAATATGAAAACAAAATATGAAAAAGTAAATAAAGAACGGCAAAGTTCACAACAAATTTGGGCCATCAGTGCTCAGAATGTCTCTTTAAGACTTCTAAACATTCAGCACCAGAACCTAAATGCTCCAAAAGTAAATGCCAAGCAGTAGCCTTGGCCCACTGCCTACCAGAGTCCTGCCACAAGGGAGCCTCTGCCAGTTCCCAGATACTCCTCTCCCTGCCACACACAGCCAGTGGATAGGCGCGGGTCATCTCCCCAAGGACAGCCCAGCCCTACACAGCCCGTGTCCCCAACCCCAACCCCCATCCCCTATTCCCCTGCGCAGCCACACTAGCCCTTTGTAGTCCCACAGTGCACTGTATCCATCCTGTCTCCAGGCCTCCAGCCCTGCGATTCCCTCTGCGGGGTGGGCTGGCGGGCCTGAGCTCTGACCCAGGGGTGGTGAGCCCCTGAGAGCAGGGCTCCCCATTGCAGCAGGTACACAGTTGAAGGCTCTGTGCCCACAGGTGTATCCCTCATCTCTCTGCTGCTTCTCTGGGAGGCCAACCTCACGGCCGCTCTGGCATAGGGGTAAAGGTTGAGCAGCATTCACACCCACTCCCCAATGCACTCCCCTGTTTGCTGCTCTCCGCATTTGCTTTACTTTGGGAGATGAATGGTTAAAATTTCTCAGGATGGATGGAATCTGGGAGGAAAGGCAGCTGAGGAAGGCTGGACCAGGAGGAGCCCAGGAGGAGCGGGCAGCTGCTCCATGACGCGCACCTAGCCCCGCACGGATTCCGTGCAGCAATTCTCGGCACCCGGGGGTGCGCGCGGCTCTGCTGGCACCCTCATTTCAGGTGCTCCATCGCGTCCTCCCCAGAACAAGCAATTGCACACGTATTCAATCATTGCTGCCTGTGCCAGTATAATTCCTAGTATAATCTCTGATTAAAACTTAAACTGGAATCGGGAGCAAATGTAAAATAAAATAAAATAAAATAAAATAAAATAAAATAAAATAAAATAAAATAAAATAAAATAAAATAAAATAAAATAAAATAAAATAAAATAATAAAATAAACAACAACGAGAAGTTGTAAAGCAGTCAGAGCCCTGAGACCAGCGTTTGGCAGCTCCCACAGCGGAACCCAAACAAACTTCCCGCTCCTGGAGGAGTGTCGCCGCCGCCCACCTGCAGCACGGTTTCACCAGATGTTAACACGGAGCCCTCTTGGGGTCGACCTCTGCGTGTCGTCATTCCATGCACGATTTTATGCTTTAAGAGTCTGAGCATGCATTGCTACACAGTCCAGAGAAGTGGGGATATTTCTAGGGTTTGCCTAAATGACAGGACATTCTTCTGATCCTTTTGTAACTCGCTGGGTGTTTTTTACTTAACATTGCCTTCGAAGCTTCTCTGTTCATTTATTTTACCTGCTGTGCTCCTTTGTGTAAGTGTCAGAATTCACTTCTTTGTTCCCAAGTTGATGGACATTTAGGGAGCCTCTGCAACTGGGCCAGCACAGTGCTGTAGAGGGGACCCTATGAGTCCCCTCTGCCATTGCAGGTGTCCCTATCACATGTGTCCCTTATGAGGATTTGATAATGTGACGTTTCATCGCCATGTCCACCAATACTCTCAGCAAACAGCAAACACTTGGGATTTTTAGACCTTAATATCGTAACCTATTATATATTTAGCTTTATATGTTATAAAAATATTTTTAGGCCTTAAATACTTTTCCAGATTACAGGTGTAAATTGAGATTTGTTTACACTTTCTTTTTCTTTTCTTTTCTTTTTTTTTTTTTTTTGATTGCTGGGAAGGCTGAACATTTTTTAAAAATTGATCATTAGGGTTTAGTCTTTTAAAATGCCAATTCATCACCTTTGCTGAATATCCCACAAAGCTTTTGTTGTTGATGATAGTTTTTAGGAACTCTAAATATTCTGGAATCCGGTCATTAGTTGGGTGTAAGAGTTTCAAGTATTTCCCATTTTGTGGCTCATGTTTTAAATTTATCACCCAGCAGTATGAAATTTTAATGTAGTCAAATATATCAACCATTTTATTCCAAGTCTGTGCTTTGTGTATCTCATTTATTAAATATTTCCCTATCCCAACTTCCTAATGATCTTTTTTAATTTTAAGATTCTGCTTTATATATTCAGTTTTTCAATCTATTTGTAATTTATTTTTATTGAGGTGAAATTCACATAGCATAAAATTCACCATTTTAACCATTACGAAGTATAAAATTCAGTGGTACGAGTATTTAGTACATCCACCATGTTATGTAATCATCATCACTGCCTGGCTTCATCATTTTCATCACCCCAGAAGGAAACCTGGTGCCCACCAGGCACTCACTACCCATCAGGCCCTCTCCACAGCCCTTAGCAAACAATCACTTACTTTCTATCTGTGGATTTATCTACTTTAGGTATTTCACATAAACAGAATTAGACAAACATGTGCCTTTTGTGTCTTGCTCCTTTGATTCGGCGAAATGTTTTTAAGGCTCATCCGTGCTGTAGCATGTGTCAGCGCTTCCTTCTTTTCTTGGCTAGGCAACATCCATCGGATGGATGAGACTCTTTCGTTTGTTTGCTCATCTGGGGATGCACGCTGCCTTCTTTCCACCTTTCGGTGATTGGGAAAAAGTGCTGCTATGAACATTTGTGTACAAATTTTTGTGTGAACTTACATGTGCACTTCTCTTGAATATACACATAAGATTGGAATTGCTTAGTTACATAGTAGCTCTATGTTTAACTTTCTGAGAAAGTGAAAAACTGTTTTCTCCAGAGGCTGAACCATTTTACATTCCCAAGAACAAGATAGAAGGATTCCAGTTTGTCCACATCCTCACTTACCCTTATTATTTCCCTCCTGTTATTACAGCCATCCGCATGAGTGTGAAGTGGTTTTGACTTACCTTTCCCAGTGACTAATGATGTCAAACATCTTTCCATGGCCTTCTTGGTCATTTGTATATATTCTCTGAAGAAACCCCTATTTCAGTCCTTTGACCATTGTTTAATTGGATTGTTTGTCTCTGTTGTTGAATTTTAGAAGTTATGTATATATTCTGAATTTTAATCTCTTGTTAAACTTATGATGCAAAAATTTATCCCATTCTGTGGGTTGTCTTTTCGCTTTCTTGATAGACTCCTTTAATGCATAAACTCTTTAATTTTGATGCAGTCCAACTGATGTATTTTTTCTTGTGTTGCATGTGCTTTTACTGTCATATCTACAAAACTGCTGCCAAATCCAAAGATATGAAGATTTATTCCTAAGATGTTTTTTCTAACAATTTTATAGCTTTAGCACTTACATTTAGGTCTTTGGCCCATTTTTGGTTAAATTTTTGTATGGTATGAAGTAAGGGTGCAACTTCACTGTTTTTGCATGTGGATATATAGTTTTCCCAGAACAACCTGTTGAAAAGACTGTCCTTTCCCCATTGAATACTCTTGGCACCCTTGTGGAAAACCTTTTGACCATATATGTGAGTGTTTATTTCTGGACTTTCTATTCTCTTACATTGGTTTATACCTCTGTCCTTACGCCAGAACCACACTTAACTGCTGAAGTTTTATGATAAATTTTGAATTCAGGTAGTGTGAGTCCTCCAACTTCATTCTTTTTCTCAAGATTGTTTTTGCTATTAGGGGACCCCTGTAATTCCATGTGAATTTGAGAATCAGCTTTTCAATTTCTGTGAAAAAAGCTGTTGGAATTTTGATAGGAATTGTGTTCAATCTGTAGATCACTTTAGGTAGTATTGACATTTTGACAATGTTAAGTCTTCCTACCCACGAACACCATGTATTTCATTTATTTAGATCTCTTTCACTTCTTTCAGCAATGTTTTATAATTTTCAGCATTCAAGTCTTTCACCTCCTTGATTAGATATATTCCTAAGCATTTAATTCTTTTCGATGCTATTATAAATGGATTTATTTAGTTAATTCTTTTTGAATTGTTCATTGCTGGTATATAGAAACACAGCTGATTTCTGCGTGTTGGTCTTGTACCCTGCAACTTTGCTAAATTTGTCAATTGGCTCCAGTAACTTTTTGGTGGATTCTTTGGCATTTTCTATGTATAGGATAATGTCACTATGAATAGAGATAGTTTTACCCCTTTCTTTCCAACTTGAATGCCTTTTATTTCTTTTTGTTGCCTCTAACAGCTCTGGCTAGAACTTCCAGTACAATGTTGAATAGCAGTGGTGAAAGCAGGCACCCTTGTCTTGTTCCTGATCTTAAGGAGAAAGCTTTCAGTCTTTCATTATTGTTTATAATGTTAACTATCTGTTTTCCATAAATATTGTTTATCATGTTGAGGAATTTTTCTCTAATCCTGTTTTCTGAGAGCTCTTATCATGAAAGGGTGTTGGATTTTTGAAATGCCTTTTCCCCATCCATTGAGATGATCATTTTTCCCCCATTGTTCTGTTACTGAGAAGCATTACATTGATTAATTTTCTTGTGTCAAATTACTTTTGCATTCCTAGGATAAATCTCACTTGTTCATGGTGAATAATTCTTCTAATATGCTGTTAAAATTTTATTGAGGATTTTTGCATCTATTATATATTCATCAGGGATGTGGATGTGTCTTTATCTGGCTTTGGTATCAGGGTAATGCTGGCCTCATCCAATGAGTTAGGATGTTTGAGAAGGAGGCCCATCTCTTCAGTCCTGGTCCCTCTTTCCTTCTGTTTACACATTCAATTTGCTCATCTCTAAACACACCTATGTGTAGTTGCTTCCAGATCTGTATTTTCAACCTCACCTCTCCTCTCAGCATAGCACCACACTCATTCAGTAGTTGGTCCACTCTACAGGTCTAACAGTTATCTCAACATTAATATGTTGTCTTCTCTAAAATCTGCTTTCCCCCCAGTCTCCCCCATCTCAGTAAGTAGCACTGACTTCCACCTGCCAATCAGACCCCAAATCCTGAATTGCTCTCTTGGTGCCGATTCTCATCTGCAGACAGCAGAATCCACTGTAGCTAATTTATGCAGTAAGAGATGTAGTAGAAGATATTAGTAGATTATAGCATCTGTGAGAGGGTCAGGTATCAAGGACCAGCCAGAAACATCAACAAGTCAGAGAAACACCTGACCATGCTGTAAGAGTGTTAGGAAATTCCTGCTGTTCTGCTCCCTCCTGCTCTCAGTACCACTGCTGTCAGGGATAGGATCTGAACTGCCCTGGACAAACCAATCCCCTTCAACCCCGATATGCTGTGACAGCCACTACTTTCTGTGGCTCCTTGCACACATCTCATGTGGTGCATGTCTCAGCAAAACTAGGCACATCTGTGAACTCAGGCTCAAGGGACCCAGGGCATGTAGCTTTGCCGTCTCCAGCTTCTGCATGCAGGAAGGCACTCAGGAGGTGGTGGGCATGGGTTTTGCTTAGCTAATTTGAAATGTCTCCCAGTGTCCTCCTTGGCTTCTCTTTCCCTCACTCTCCACAGCTAGCAGTCAGCCAGTCCTCCCAGCCTCTCTGCTTCTAAGTATATCCTGCTTTGACCACTTCTCACAATCTCTGTCATTCCCACTTTGATCCAGCCCTATCACTCTCACCAAGATTGTGGCAAGTGCTTCCTGACTGGTCTCCCTACCCTTGACCGCCTGGGGTCTCCACATTGCAGAGAGTGAGATATTTGGAATGTACATCAAATAGTGTCACTTCCGTTCCAAACTCTTTCCACAGTGGTTTCCCACAGCACTCCAAATAAAACAGAACCCATCACTGTGACCTACTTATCCCTGCAGCCTTTCTAGCCTTGTCTGCTTCACATTGCCCTCATTCACTGTGCTCCTATGCACACCAGCCTTCCCCAAGCGCACCAGGTCCGTTCTGAGCCCAGGGCTTTGCCTAGGCATTTCCTTCACTTTCTTCCAGTCCCTGCACAGTCTTCTCTGCCCAGACCATCTGCTTTATCGAGGTTTATGTTCTCTGTTCTAGGTTTATTGTTTGTCTCCCTCCATTGGAATGTCAGACCCTCTAGGGCCCTGACAGGGGCTGTGCAATGACTGGCCAAAAGTATATAATCAGTATCTTTTGAATAAATGAAACCATCTCAATTGTCTAAGTTTTGGGAAAAACTTCTTAGAAAACATCCCTGACTTTATGGATACACAGCAAGGCAGGAACCGGATCCCTAGATATTATGACGGGAGACAGTACAAAGAAGACCCCTGGGCTTGTCCTGTGCCAGCCCAGCTTTCCCCCCACAACAGAGGCATGGGAAGACTGGCTCCACCTGTAGGCCCCCAAGTCTCCAGTAAGAATGAGAGTCCAGGGCTGCACCTTGACCAGGCATCTGGGTCACTGTTGACCTCCTCTAAGGTCAGCTCCTGGGTCCTGTGAGGGACAAAGTCACATGGTCTGGAGGTGTGCCAACATTCCCAGTTCTGTCCTGGCAGGTGCTTTGGGACCATACAGGTTTATAAAGTCTGGCTCCTGTTCCTAGAATGTCGTGGTCAGGACTCCCACAGGGAGAGCAGGTGGCAGAAGGGCTAGGCAGGGATGCTTGGCAGCCGCAGGGAGGTGCAGACAGGAGTAACACCCAGATTCCCAGAAGACTGGTGGATTCTGCTTGGGCTCAGTGGGAGGGCTGGAGGTTTCAGGAAGCAAGGCAGGGAACAACCAGGAAAATTCAAAAAGGCCCTGTGCTGGGGGAGGTCGCAGAGCTCACCCCTGCCACCCTTACTGCCATTCCCTCTGCAACCTGTGACTGAGAGTGCAGCTCGTTTCTCTGAACAACTGAACTTTATCCCAAATGAGCCTGCGGGTGGGTGAGCCTGCACCCAAGTTTCCAGTCAGGACACAGCAGAGGGAGAGACAACATAAAGATGGGCAGGCTCTGCTGGGATACCACCCCCCAGAGGAGGCTGGTTCACCTGGGACTCTGGCTGCCTTCTCAGGTGGTCAGGGAATGTGCTCCACCCAAATCCTACAAGTCGCCTAGCTACAGGAAAGTCATTTTTCACTGTGGTGTGGGAGATACTGTGCTTTTTGGAGGTTGTTTATAAAACAAGGCATTAAAATTGCAAACCCGGTGGGAGCCTGCAACTCTCCGGGTGCCTGACTCCCCAAAGAGGGGAAGGTGGGCCCCAGCTCAAGCCCCTTATTCTGAGACAAGGGCCAGAGGGCTCAAACTGGAATCCCCGCAAGCAATGTGCTCACTGGGACGAGAAGAGAAGGTCGGTCCGTCTACCCTAGCATAAATCGAAGTCCAATGTATCCATACCGGTGGAAATCAGGGGTCCAGGTGTCTTTACTAGTCCCTCTACACCAGCCGAGATCAGGGACCTGTCTACACCTGTCTTCACTGGGGAAAATCGGGGTTCAATAGTCTTCGCAGACAGAAATCAGGGTCTGGTCTGTCTACACTAGCGGAAATCGGGTGCAGAGCCACAGCTACTGGTCTGAGAACGAAATGGCAAGTTCCCAAGGCTTCGTGAGAACAAAGTAAAAGAAAATGCCACCGCCGCTCCATCTCCAGAGGGCGGAGCCCCACTGGGCCCCGCCCAGGTGAGAGCGTCAGGTCGAAGCACTTGCACTCAGGGTCCGCCTCCCCGACGGGAGGTGGTGGGGAAGGAAGGAGGACCCACCTTCGCCTGTAGACCCCTGGGGTGGGGAGGGTTAGGTTTTGCTCCCGCCAGGGAGTCCTTACTCAAGGTGAGACCACGCCCCCCGCTTGGGAGCCCCTGCAAGGTGAGACCCCGCCCGGGAACTGGGGGTGCGTGGGTGGGTGGGGTTGAGACCCGGCATCCGAGTTCCTGCGAGGTGAGGCCCCGCCCCCGCCTGGAGCCCCCGCGAAGTGAGATCCCGCCCCCGTGGCCCGCCCTTCGCTTCCGCCGCGGGGAGGGGTGGGGGTGCGGCCGGGGAGGGTCCGCCAGGCCCACTGCGGGCCTCACTCCCGCCCCGGCTCCGGTCGGTGGCCTCTATGGGGACGTTGGCCCCTGAAGCTGGACAAAGGCAGCACCACCAGGCCTCTTAGCGCGGACGACTCCGGCGACGAGGGCTCGAGCGGTCAGGTAAGGAACCGGCCGCGGGAAGGTGAGGTCCTGAGCGCCTCCGCTGCAGCAAGGAGAGGAAGCTTTGACTTTCTCCTCTTTGGAACAGTTTAGCAAACTTTTCCCTTAACCTTATGAATATTTATGAGGAAAATATGCTTTCCAAGACAGATTTGCATTCCTGGGGTCTGAAAGGAGTGCAGAGGGAGGGAGTGTAAGACAAAAAGACATTTGTGAAATTGTTGCCAAGGATGAGAATGTTCCTAAGTTACTCATTAGCTCAAAACTGGTAGGACAATCCAATGAACTATGGTGCACAAAGGAACAGAATTTTTACTAAAAGAAATACCAGGATTGACTTTTACATTGGAAGGTCAGTTGACTTAAATAATGAACGTTGCCTAGTAAAACAAGGTAGTCATTTCAGGTTCGGAGAAATGTAACGAAAGCTGTTTTGAGTATTGCTTCGTGTGAACTGCAAAAAAGTGTATTGGTTTGCCTTTCTCTTTTTCCAGTGAAACTAGAGTAAAGTGTTTGGTAAAGTAATTACATTTGATTCCTGTTACCTGACGGCATTTTTACTTAAAAATTTTTAGTTGTTACTTGCAGGTGTTTAATTAATAATTAAAACATGCAATTCAAAATTAAGTTAATAATTGAAACTGTGCATAAGTAATACCTTATGAAATGGCTGTGCTACACAAGGTGAGGGCACTGGGAGGAGGGTGAGCTTCTCGGCTTCATGTAGAGAGATTTCAAAGTGGACAGAGTGAGGTTTGGCTTCTGTTCCCCAGCCCGCCTCACATCCACAGGGTCTCTGGGTCAGGAGGAACTCTCCAGGTCACTTTATGGGAAATGTTTGCTCTCATTGAAACACATTCAAAGGCTGAGATGTTTAACAGCTCGCTACACGTTTCTATTCACAATGAAGTCCTATCTGCAGAGCTGGGCATCAGCCACCCAGATAACAAACCCACTTTTGCTTCTGTGGTGACATGCATTTTGATCTCACTGTGTTGGGTCTAGTCTGCGAATGTGCAAGGCGGCTGTGGACTGTCCAGCTGGGTTGCAGAGAGCAGAGCCATGACATCCCGGTGGGTGGTGGGCCTGGGTGGCAGGTAACCTGTGGTTAGCAGGAGAGTCCTCATGTTTTATCCCATTAGAGGGGTCCAGTGTGGGTCTCGTCTGAAATGCCCTCGGTGAAATTAAGACTGTTGTGTCTGCTGTTGGTCTCACGTGAATACTTATAAAAGCTAGGAAAGAGTATAGCAGGCTCCAGGTTCCCAGATCCCAGCGGCTTTGTAAGAAAGTCATTCAAAACCAGTTCACAGGCGACCGCCTCTCTCCTTCACACCAAACTGTGTCCTCTCTTTATGCTTGAACAGAAATACAAGTCACGTACAGCCTGCTAGACCCAAATGGCAGCCTGCTGAGCCCTAACAGCAGTCTGCCCAGGTTGGATACCCATTCTTTGGATTCTGGAAAGTGAGACTTTTTGTTGCCCCATGTCTCCCAGACAAGAAGCAGCCCTGAAGCTGTGGCTTCTCTCACTACACCCCACGTGGCTGCGCCCTGAGGCAGTGTATTGAGCTGGGGGGGTGCTCGGGGATTGAGACTTCCTCACCTGCATCCCTCCACCTTGAGTCATTGGTCCTCAGCTCAGCTGAGAAGAATGAGCCCAGCATACTTCTGTGGGGTGGCAAGTCAAGAGAGGAGGCTGGGGTAAGGGAGGTGGGGGGAAGCGGAGGGTGGGCTGAGAGATGCGAAGTCCTTTCCTGCATGAGTTGATCCTGGGTGCCTGGGGAATCCGGGGTCCTATGGAGAGAAGACATGCCCACCTTCACTATTTACTCTACAAGGGGCCAGGAGGGCAGTGCTCGTGCAGTGGGGGAAGACACCAGAAACCCAACCAGTGCCTAGAGAACAGGCCTGCAGTCTCAGAGATTGCACGTGCACCAGCGTCCACCCTTTGTTAGCTGTCAGCCTTTGGGCTGGTAGTTCAGCCTCTCCGAGCTTCAGTCTGTGCACATGGGTAGGAATAACTCATGGCTCACCTACCTCTTGGAGCACTGAGCAAAAAAGAAAAAGAGAGAAAGAACTCACGGACATGGACAACAGTGTGGTGATTGCTGTGGGCAGCGGGTGGGGGGAGGAGTAGGAGGGTATGAAGGGGATAAATGGTGATGGATGGAGATTTGGGGTGGTGAACGCATAATACAAGATACAGATGGTGTGTTGTGGAACTGCATCTGAAACCTGTATAATTTTGTTAACCAGTGTCACTTCAATACATTCAACAAAAAAGAAAACATTTAAAAATAATATAAAAATGGATATGTAGATGCTTCTGAAAAGGAAACCCAGTTCATCATTCAGCTGAATGTCCCCACGTTGAGCACTGCCTCTGTCCTGATATCTGGGACACCTTTCCAGGTGTCTCCAGGTGTCTCTGTTCACATCTCGGCCCAAATTCCTTTAAAACTATTTATGTTTCTGAGACCTAGTAACAGGGTTAAATTTAATGCAACAACAGTTAGGAATTAAGTAATTTGAAGTTCTGCACTAGAATTGATCAAGTCAGCCACATCATGAGTATGTGTACCCCTCCTGGAGAAGTCTCACCTGCATGCAGCCTCCTGACCTGGGCACTGCCCCCCGCTCCCCCATCATTCATTGTAGGCATCGCCCTCAGAAAACTCCACCGCTCATCCTGCTTGCAGCCCGATTTGTGGCATTCCCCCACTTCCACCCCACCCTAAGCCCCTTTCCTGCTTGGTTTCTCTAGATGTGGGTCTCCACAGGAGGGTCTAAACTGACGTCACCTGTGTCTGGATCTCCTTGATTGCCTGTCTTCCCAGGCTTTATTTCATTCCCCTTGTTTCTCTGATACCTAGAATAGTGCATGTCACACAGTAGGTGTCACATGGTGGTGACCCTCCCCCCCTTCTAAAGCCCACTTTCACTCCCCTGCCCAGTCCCAACCTTCTGTGGGCCACACAGATGCAGAGCCTGCCTTGTGGATCCTGAGAGAGCAGCCAGGGCATAGCTCATTCTGGGAAACCTTCTTTGTCCAAGTGGGATATAGTCAAAGCGGACCCAAGACAATTACAGAGAAAGGCTCAATAAACCCCGGTGTGATGTAATGAATGTGCTTTGTGTGTGTGTTTTGGGGGTGGGGATGATGGTGAGCAGAGCAGAAAAGAAATGCCTGAATGTGTTTCAAATGAGTGGAAAGGGCAGCCTGGAGGATGACCCCTCCCTTCATGGTCAAGTGGAGCTGCGGTTTGGTGTGGTAGAAACTCTTCGATCTGTAATTAGCTGTGAGCCATCAGGTGACTGCCTGGAGAGTGAAGGGGTTAGAATGAGTTTCTGAGAGCTCTTGACCCTGTCCCTCCCAGAATGAGACAAAGGACAGTGCGGCACAGAGGCAGTGGTTTGGTGGTTGGGACGTTGTCTGTGCAGCCACAGGGGCCTGCGTTTAGTCCTGGTTTCCCCTCGAGTGGGTGGGCAGGCCAGGCCCTCCCCTCACTGTCTCGCCGTCTTTAGGAGGGGGATGAGACCAGTATTACAGTTGCTTAGAACAGCGTCTGCAGCACTTGAAAAATGTGAGCTGCTACTCTGTGATTCGGTACAGGGATTTAACTACAAATAAAAAAAAGGATTGAGTTTTCATTTTTTGTCAGATCACTTAAGGAAAACTAATTAGTAAAGTTATCTTCAAAGCATTTTTGTACTCAAAGATACCAACTAAAAAGAGGAATTATGACTACAGTTAGGTACTATTTTTGACAATATAATCATCTATTTTTTAAAAAAGAAATGTTTTGTGGAAGTGCCCAAATCAAACTCCACTCGGTTCCAAGGCCTCAGAGTTTTCCTTCTGGATTATTCAGAGACTAAAGCAAACGTAATTGGAATAAGCCTTTTGTCGGTCTGGAGTACCACACTGGGTAAAGGAGTGAGCGCTTAGTTCTCCGAGTGACGTTTGTGTGTCCAGGGACTCACGGTGGCTAGCGACATGTGCCGACTAGCCTCGGAGAGGAGTGTGACCTGTGTCCTAAGCGCAGTGTTAACTGGGAAAAACATGGGCAAAGGCTGTTGGGGACGGAGAGCAACAGCAGCGCAACAAATGAGGGGAAAAGATATTAGCGCAATTTCTGGAAGGTACTGTAACTAATTTTTAAAAAATAACTTATTGAGGTGAAATTTATTTACGTAACATAAAATTAACCATTTTAAAGCAAACAATTCAGTGGCATTGAGTGCATTTACAAGGCTGTGCACTACCGCCTCTATCTAGTTCCAGAACATTTTCGTCTCCTCAGAGTAAGCCCCTGCACCCATTAAGCAGTGAACCCCCATCCCACCCTCTCCCAGCGCCTGGAACCACTGATGTGCTCTCTGTGAATTTACCTACTCTGAATATTTCATGTCAATGGAATCATACAATATGTGGCTCCTTAAATTGTGTTAAAATATATATAATGTGGAGCTGCCGTGGAGCCACTGGACCTGCCCACTGCCCTGTGGCTGAGAACAACCAGGTCACAGTGAGGATGCTGCTCAAGAAGGGCCTGTAGCCATGAGGGCCAGGTCCCAGCAGGCCATGTTAGTGACTCAGAAGAGGAGATGTGGAGATTTCCGAGAAATGTGCCGCTGGCCAGAACAGATAGCATCCGATCACCAAAAACATGGCCAAGCTGGACAGGGAGACTGAGGAGCTGCATCATGACCAGGTGTCCCTGGAGATGGGCAAGGTGATCCAGCAGGGCCAGCAGAGTGAGGGACAGGTGCAGAAGGACCTGGTGACGAAAATCAACGAAAAGCTGCAGGTCATCGTAAACTATGAGGGTGGACTGACCATTTCTATTAACTGGGCTCTGGGCAAAGTTGAGAGAGCCCTTGGCCTCAGGCTCCAGGGGAAGGGCAGTGGGAAGCTGACTGAGAAGCGGCCAAGGGCAAAATGAACACAAAGCCTCCAAATCAGTGCATTCCAACTGGTCTTGCCTGGCTGGTTCCTCCTGACCATCAGTGGCAGCATGGGTCTCTTCACATGGCCGAGCAGAGCACAGCGTGTCAGCCTGCCTGGGAAGCCCCTCTACCCGAACCTGTTATCAAACAGAACCTTTGCTTCTCTGATTTTTTATTCCTCCTTACTCCCCAATCTCAAATTGAGGTGCAAAACGCCGCCTTCCTCCCCCACAGTACTGGCCCAGTTGTGGGTGTGGTTCCTGGGGGAGCTGAGTGGGACCCCCTTCCATGGGCGTGTGTGGGGTGGAGTGGCCCAATCTGGTCCAGGAGAGGGAAGATGCCATCTCTAGACTGGCTGTTAGAGGCACTAGCAAACATTTGCTGCCCTTCAAAAAAGCATATACCAAGAGATCTACCATTTTAACCATTTTAAGTGTACGGTTCAGTGTATCAAGAACATTCACATTGTTGTGCAGAGGTCACCTCCATCCATCCCTGTAACTCCTTCATCTTGTAAAGCAGCAGCTCTCTGCCTATAAATGCTAACTCCCATCGCCCAGAACCCACAGCCCTTGGAGACCATCATTCTACTTTCTGTCTCTATGACTGTGACAACTCTAAGGACCTCATCTAAGTAGAATCACACAGTATTTGTTTTGTTGTGACTGCTTATTTCACTCAGCATAAAATCCTCAAGGGCCATCCATGTTATAGCATGTGTCAGAACTTCTTCCTTTTTAAAGCTGGTAATATTCCGTTGTATATATATACCACATATTGGACCGTTCTCATCTTTTGACTTTTGTGAATAGTGCTGCTATGAAAATATGTTTACAGGTTTTTGTGTGTACAGATGTTTTCATTTTGGGGTATATACCTAGGTATAGAATTTCAAGGTTACACGGAAATTCTACATTTAACTTCTTAATGAACCACCACACTTAACCATTTCCACAGCAGCTTAACCATTTTAAATTCCCACCAGCAGTGTATGAGGGTTCTGATTTCTTCACAGCCTCACCAACACTTATTTTCTGGTTTTTAAAAAGTATTATTAGTCATCCTCATGTGCGCAAAGTGCATTTCACTGGAGTTTTGGTTTGCGTTTCCCTGATGACGGCGGATGGTGAGCATTTTTTCATGTACTTGTTGACCATCTGTATGTCTCCTTGGGAGAGCGGTCCGTTCAGTCTTTGCCTGTTTTTAAATTGGATTATTTGTCTTTTTGTGTAGAGTTTCAATGTTTTTTTATGTAATCTGGAAACGGGACTCTGTCAGATATATGGTTTGTAAATATTTTCTCCCACTTGTTGATTATTTATTTACTTCCTTGATAGCGCCCTTTGATACACCAAAATTTTAAATTTTGATGAAGTCTAATTTACATATTTATGTATACTTGCTTTTGTTTTTGGTGTCATATCTAAGAAATCATTGCCACAAACAAGGTCATGAAGATTTACCTACATTTTTTTTCCTGAGAGTTTTATAGTTTTAGCACTTACATGTAGGTCACTGATCCATTTTTAGTTAATTTTTGTGCATGGCGTGAGATAGGCATCCAACCTTTGTTCTTGTGTGTGTGCATAGCCACTTTTTCTAGCACCACTTGTTGAAATTGTTAACCTAAGAAACATCCAAACCTGTAGAGAATTTTTAGGACTTTATTTAAGCCAAACTGACAACAATTGCTGGGAAGCAAAATCTCAACAGATTGAGAAAATATATGGAGAATTGCAGTTTTGCAGCTTATTTTATACATTAGAATGAAAGGAAGAGGTGTTAGGGGTTACATGAATTCCATTGGTTAGATTAAGGGGGCGGGAGAAAGCAACACAAGGAAGTCTCTGAGCTTAGATTAAAAGCAAAACAGAAAGAGACAGACTTGTTTTTCATTGGACGGTACCGGATTGTTCACGTTTACAGCACATGGAGATGGCATGCAGGGGACAAGGGAACAATGAAGGGTTCTGGGGTCTCCTGCAAAAGATGTTCTGAGATTTCAAAGGTATGTTACCTTAGATGCAAAAACACAATAGACAAGCTTACTTAAAGATTGACCTTTATCAAGGAAGCTACAGGTGTAGGACGTGACTACCCACTATGACCTGCTTTTAGTTAGGAATTTGTATGTTCAGAATGTCCTGTGTGGACACTTTCAGTCTTTGAGTTTGTAAGGCCCACCATGCAGGCCTCCCCTGAGCTGGACAGGTTTAGGATGTGGTCCCTCTTTGTCCACAAAATTAGTTTTTGCTTATTGAATAGTCTTGGAAAACTGGCTGAAAGTCAATGGGCTGTAGCTGTATGGGTTTATTTTCAGACCCTTAATTCTGTAGAGAACTTTTATGAGTTTATTTGAGACAACTGACAACTGACAACATATGCCAAGATGCAAGGTATTAGATGCTCAAGAGAATAACAGTTTACAGTTTCTTTGATGCATTTGGACTTAAGGAGGGAACAAGAGGAAGATACCATGAAGATGGGGGGAAGCAAGGCTGGGATTGGATTAGAAGGAGGGGTGAAAGGGGCATTTCAGAGGTATGTTAACCTAGATGCACTGAAACAATGGATAGGGCTTGCCTAAGCTAAAGACAAGCCTTTTTGTAAAGAAGTTATTTACCCGGGATGTGACTACTCACCTATACCTGCCCAGTTAGGAATTTATGATCAGATCACCCTGTGAGGTGACTTACCACAGAACCCGCTTTTCTTCTATAATCTACCCATTCTTTGGTCATAAATCTACCCAAAGGATACACTGATGACCAACCTTTTGATCAGACAGTGGTCTTACAGTGCTAGGAAGGCTTGTTCCAAGGATGTCTCCATACTGACGTCATATTTTTGACCACTGGGGGTGGGGCGGTACTGTAAAAGCATGGGCTGTAAGTTGAGGCCAAGTTTTGCTGAAATGGGAAGGGCAGGTAAATGGAAGGCAGTTGCGTTTTGTGGTTTTCATTGTGAAAAAACACTGGATTGTTTCTATCCTGTAAACTGTCATGATCTGAGTTTTGCCTTCTGCCTCATTTTTCTGTATTTGGCATTGAGTATAACAGTTACATAGCCATAGAAAAAGAGTATCAACAGTTATCTTATACATGTTCAGTTGGACTATATGGAAAAACCCAAAGAACAAGTATAACTATTATGAATAATATCATTAGCACACAGATAAAGACAGTTAAACAGAATGGTTTCTGAGTTCACTATCAGTCCGTAGGTACGCAAGCCTTGTCAACATCTTGGGATAGCTGTCTATCTCTGGTATCAGTGGCTTCTCATCTTTGAGAAGTTTTTGATGTCCCTTATAGGTGGAAGCAAGTGTCAGAGATAGGTAGATATCCATTCATGGTTAGGCTTCTGGTAAGGTCTGATCCATGAAGTTTGGAGAGTGTCTTTTATTTGGTGTCTTTTCCAATAAACAAAATCTCCAGGTGATTGTCAATGACAGTTAAAGTCTTGGTTTTCTGGGAGCTCACTGTGAAAGGAAGCATTTACCAACTTGGCATTTTCTTGAAGTAACTCTTTCCAACCTTGGCCATAGAGTAAGATGTCTCCCTTCAGTAATGCCAGCTCATAAATTTCTTCATTTAATTTCAGCTTAAATGCACTATCATGCAAGGAGGGATGCAAAAACCAAAACATGGGGAGCCAGGAAGCCAGGAAAAGAACCAAGCAGCTACTTGGGTTCCCCATAGCCCCAATATTTTTTATCACTTAGCCTCTATAAATGTATTTCATACACATCAAAATAAATTATTAACCCAAACTTACTTTTGTAAAACCCAGGTAAAATAAAGGCATGTCTGTTCTACATAAACCAACAAACTTAAGCTAGCTTTTATTTAGTAAGGATTAATCTTGTAGCATATGAACTTGAAAAGCACGAATTAGTTTCTGAGAATTTAGAGCACCTAATCCTTACAGGCGCTTGCCTTTAAATTAATTTTAACAATACTATCTGGAGGCAGAATATTATCTCACATTTACAACATACCTTTATAGACTCACTCAGACAGGAGAGAACAGTTGGATCCAAATTTTGTTTTAGTGGCATTTACAATTTATATCTGTCTTTGACAAGCCAAGTTCCAAATGACCTTGCCCCCTTGAAAATAAAGACAGTCATGTTTGGTACCTTAAAGAAGTGAGTTGCCACCAAGGTGACATCATTAGTTGATCCATTTATTGAAATGCTTTCTCTCTCTTTTTTTTTCTTGTAAATCTTTTTACATAGATTCATTTTAACTTAGGGGAGAAAGCCTTTTTAAGTTCTGAGACAATCTCTAATCATTTTCTTCCCATTCATTCTGCCTGATTGTGTAGTTGGATTTTTCTAGTTGTGCACACAAAAATCAATGTAGAAGTATCTAAGGATCCTCATCTTGGCCACCTTGGTATTAATAGGAGGCTGACTGTCATGGGGCCTGTTGACCTCAGTTCAGAGGCACGGTGTCCTGTGTCAGTTTTGAGGTCTGCAAAGTCTGAACACATTTCTAGGGACAACCAGCCTTTATGTGCACATCTCTGGACAAGCCAAATGAGGTGGATGTCCCTATAGGACCACTTCACATTCTAGAGGACGTTTTTCATTTATCCTCTCGCAACTCCACAAAGATTCTTGGTCATCTAAGAATACCCGAGCATGGGCCAGGAAGAGCTTACCGGATGCCACCAGATTACTGTGAAGATTATTACCATAATAATTTTCCAGGATGAACCCCTGCCAGGGTGCCCTGCCCTTTTCCCCTGGGCTCCCCCTGGCTTCTCCAGGAGTGGCTGCACTACCACACTGCACTGCCCCGGGGCCCATCTCCGGATTCGAGGATCTGGGCCAGTCATCACCCCACTTGCCATTTGTGTCGGGGACGCAAGTGCCCTTTCTCTTCTGGAGCTAAAAAGATTCAGTCTCTCAGTTAACCAGCAAAGGTTTTGTTCAGATTGCTTTGAATACTATCGACTTCTTAAGAGTAGTAAGTCTTTTAGTGCATGAATGCAGGATGTTTTCCATTTATTTAGGTTTCTTTAATTTCCTCTAGCAGTGTTTTGTAGTTTCAAGTGTACAAGTCTTTTGCCTCACTGGTTAAATGTATTTTATTCTTTTTGGATACTATCGTATAATGGAATTGTTTTCTTAATTTCCTTTTGGATTGTCCATTTCTAGAAACACAATGGATTTTTGCATGTCAATTTTATGCCCTGCAACTTTGCTGAATCCATTTATTGGCCCTAGTAGGTTTTTTTGTGGATTCTTTGGGATTTTCTGCATACACAATCATGTCATGTGCAGAAACAGAGAGTTTTACTTTATTTCTAATGTCACTGCTTCATTCTTGATTTTCCTTCCCAGACTTTGTTCACAGAGTGACACATTTCTCAGGGCTCGTTGGTTTTGAATTCAAACACTGTCAGTAAAACGCAGCATGTGAGGTGGGAGAACAGTGCCCGCCCCCTGGGAAGAGAGAGGCTTTGGGCAGCACTGACCAGAGAACCCAGGTGCATGTTCCAGCCACGCACGTCTGTTTCCCCAGCTGTTCCCGTGTGCAGGGACATGATTTCCACCTCCCCGTGACTTGCTCACACCCACACACCTTTGCACTATGTTCAGCCATCACTTTGGATTTACTGTCATTATTTGTGGAACTGCTGCCAGATCCTTGTGAGAGTTCAGCAAGCCTGATCATGCCTTCTGCAGTTGCAACACTGTCCTGAAAGGACACAGAGGTCGAATAGTTTACTAGTGTCTAATCTAAATTCCTCACTCTCCTCCACCCTCCCTCACTCCACCTCTCACTTACCTTATCTTTACTTACCTGCCTCCACCCTCACCCACCTTTCCCCCACTTACTGCCCCCTCGCTCACCTCCCCCCTCACTCACCTCCACCACTCACTCACCTTCACTCTTCACTCATCTTACTTACACTCACCTCCACACCTCAACCCTCTCCATTGTCATTTGCCTCCCACACTTCACTCATCTCCTACCCTTCACTCAAGGTGAGGCCAGTTGGAAGAGAAGCAAATTGTGAAAATTCAGGGTAATAAACCTGTGGTCACTTGAGCTGAGAACTGCCACCTGATGGGCTCAAGGAAGCCTACATGTTATAATTACAGTGGCCGTATCATTTATTGTCCAAACTGGACCACTTTGAGGGGGAGAGAGAGGTAATGCCAGGACCACAGGTAAAAACTCAGACTGTCTGAGGAAACTCGTGATTTGGGCCGTCATTTTCTCCTAGAGACTTTGTTGTAAATGACAGGGGTAAGTCCCTCCTGTGGATGGGGATGCTCAGAAATTGGGTATTTTCCGACTCCCTCCCAAAGCCAGGTGCTGTAATTCCAGTGGGAGCACTTTAGAGCCAGGCTGTGCGGACATGCTGACTACACAGCTTACGGCCAGCGCCCAGCAGACGTGGGCACAGCCTCTGTTGTCACGAGCCAGCCAGCTGTTAGGGCGCTGCCAGGTCCAGGCTGCCTGTATACTGAGCCTGGCCGCCACTGGGCACTACACCTCTTGTCAGTGGTTTTCCAGTTTGCACCAGCAGCTCCTTTCCTCTATGCCAGGGGTGACAGACTCATTTTCACTGGGGGCCACATCAGCCTCGGAGTTGCCTTCAAAGGGCCGAAATATTTTTAGGACTGTATAAATGTAACTGCTACTTAACTGTTAAGGAGTTGAAATTACATTTGGCCCTTTGAAGGCAACTGCGAGGCTGATGTGGCCCCCCGTGAAAATGAGTTTGACACCCCTGCTGTATGCTGTGTTTGTCTTGCTTGCATCAGAATTCCCCTGTTCTGGAATACCAACAACTGGTTAGCCTCCCGCCCTGCCCATTCTGAGTGTGGGTTTGGGCTCCATGCTCTGGCTTCATCTTCAGACTCAGGATCCCCAGCAGTTTGGTTGAACATGTCTTTCTTGGTCCTTCTTTGGTCCCCACATGGGAAGCCAGTTCACATCATGTGCAGCCACACATGCCAGGCTGGCCTTTGCCTGGGGCCATGTGCTTCCTGCACCAGCCTAACGGTGACTTTCCTGGGCAGGGAGGCCATGCAAAGGGCTACTCAGCACTCCAAGTACATACATCATGGGTTTCTCATCAGCATAATTTTTGTTGTTTTTATCATGTATATAAAGCTTGCATTTCCCTTAAAATACTTTAAGTCGTGCTTTATCCTCTGCCACTTACTCTCCCTCCTGCACCCCCGTACTGCCTCATGAGGTGTTCCTACAGAGCTTTCCCAGCCAGACGTGCTGTTGTGCAGCCTTCCTCCAGCCTCCTTCTGGAGCGGACAAAGGTGCTTCGGTCCAGGCCCAGCACCAAATCCTGAGAAACCTCAGCCCGGTGTGGTGTCAGCACTGATTCCCAGACAGCCCCAGTCCAGCGTCAGCAGTCATCACCGTCCCACTGAAACTAAAGATTTAAAGATTAAGTCTAAATCATGGGGTCCTTTAGGAAAAGCACAGGAATCATGCCTAATTTAAAGCACATCTCTGGTCTTTCTTTAATACCATAAATTGGGGGCCTTTTTACCTTAATTGTTAAAATCAAATTAGGACCTAGGTACCAGCTGTCTTCAAGGCACGGACAAGCAGAGCAGCGCTGCCAGTCTGCGGGAAGGGTTCCTGCGCTCCCTCTGTGCAGGGCCCACGTCGGACCGACTCCTGGCGGTGGTGGCCGCCGGTGGTGGCCGCTGTAGTGAACCCGCTGTGGTGTGGGGTCCCTGCTCCCAGGATGCTTAGGGAAGGTGTCAGGTGGCGCTTTTAAACCGGCAGTGCAGGTATACAACGTCACACTCCCACTCAGCGTTTTTGAACCTAACTTTTTAAAAATTTATGTTGGAATGTAATCTGAAAGTGTGGGGGAAAAAACATGTAATTGGTGACTTAGGTGGAATCTGCAGTCAGATCTACAATTTAGAAAAATTAGTTTCAACCCTTCCTCCAGAGTATCAACTGGAATTAGTTGTTTTTCTGTTGGAAACTGGGCGGGAAAGGTGTGGGGACGCCAGGTGTGCCGACTGAAGACAGGATGCTGGGCAGACGCTGGCAAAGCAGCTGGGCTCAGACAAAAGGGAACTCGCTCTGTTTTTGAAGGCGGTTTGTTTTGGCTCGGTTTACCAGTATGTGAACCCAAAAGGACAAAAAAAAACTTGGAGGGATGAGAGTAAGTTTTGCTTTTCATACATGAGAAGCTATACACCGCACTGAGCTGACACATTTTAAGAGCACTTTCCTTTCCTGACCCAGGGTTTTTCAGATGAACTAAGCAGGAAGGAGTGGCCGTTCTCAACTGTCCTCCCAAAGAACTGCATATATGGGTGCAGAGGGTGCAGAGACAGACCGGTGCTCGTGGGCCAAGCAGGCCCCAGCCTCGTGGTGGGGTCTCCGCTAGCCCATGCCCCAGATCTGGAAGGAGGGCCCAGCGCAGAAAGTTAGGTTTGGTGTAATGAGGAGTACGGGAGATTAAGTTGGTATCATCTTTGTGGTCCAGCCATGGTTTAGAACAAACAAAACTCTTACTTCCAGCTGAAATTACGTTTCAACACGAGGAACCCAGTCTGGACTGATGGTGGTTAATAAGTCATATGCACTTTTTATCAAGCACCTTCAAAGAACTAAACAAATTAAAGAACTAAACTCAGCCAAAATGCCTTGCAAAACCAACATTTTATTGTCAGTTTGCCTTTCGTATTAAAAATAAAAAGCTTTGAAGTCCTTTTAAGATAAAATACATTGTTACCATTGTGGAATAATTTGTGAATTATTAGCAATTTTCCCATTTTACAAATGGATAAACCAGATGTGTAGAAATCTTGGGGACTTTATACTATGAAACGGCCAACGTAGCACCCCAGGTGACATTTACATGTAGTGTCATCTCTCCCCACCCCCACCCCCACCCTTGCCTTGGGCCCCTCGGACACTGCCCACTGCCTGGCCAGCCTCCTCTTCACTGACACCTTCACTCAGGCCCCTTGGTCCCTTCCTGGGGCCTGCTTCTCATCCCACCAGCCCTGTCCTCTGTCTGCCCATTCTTCCTTCTGCGTCTCCTGTAGTTTCATTTCCCCTCTGTGCAGAGGGCAGGACTAGGTGTGTTGACCGACCCCTGCAGGATCAGCAGGTGAACAGTAAGGTGGGGTCACCTCCTGGTCACTGCTGGCATGATGGGCTCCTGTGCCCAGGGCAGGCTGTGGTCTGGGACCTTGTGCTTGTGGCTGCTTTCGTGCTGGGGACAGGCCAGGCGAACATACAACAGGTGGCGAGGGTTGTGCTCGACCCCCCACATGCAGCCATTGATCCCTAACATGCTGCCCCACAGGGCACCCCAGGACTTCCACAGCCCCCCACTCGGGAATTCCCCTGTAGCTTATTAGGCTGTCAAATGCAAAAACAAAAAACAAGAACAAAAAAACCCCCTGCTCTGGCTGGTATGGCTTGGTGGTTGAGTGCCAGCCTGCGAATCAAAGGGTTGCCGGTTTGATTCCTAATCTAGGGCACATGCTTGGGTTGTGAGCCAGGTCCCCAGTAGGGAGTGTGCGAGAGGCAACCACACAGTGATGTTACTCTCTTTCTCACTCCCTTTCCCTCTCTAAAAAATAAATCTTTAAAAAAGCCCAAAAAACAACAGGACTTTAAATGACTGCATTAGACACTTTCCATGCACTTGACCGTGAGTAGAAATGAGCTCTCCCCAACAGACAGAAGTGCCTGGTGGCCGTCTCCTTCTTCGAAGGCTGAGACCATCGACTGCCCACCCTCCGAGCACACGGAGCAAAGCTGTTCCTCGGCTGAATCATGAAGGATCCCGTGTCACTGCAATTAGTTGAAACTTGACTGTTGAATCAGAGAATGGTGTGAGCAGAGCCCTCCCTCCTCCAGGACTTCACCCAGAGCCGCAGCCCTGCGGAGCCAGGCTCCACGCCACGGGGCAGCAGACGGGGAGGTGGGTGAAGTGGGTGGGGCTGCCCCTCGGCTGCTGGCTGGAGTGCCTCCCTGAGAGTGGGGTCAGCAACTTTTCTGTGAAAGGCCAGACAGTAAGTGTTCTAGGTTTTGAGGGTCCTCGGTCTTAGTCACAACAACTCAGCTCTGTTTTTGTCGAACAAAAGCCACCACAGGCTGAGGGTGGCTGTGTTCCAATAAAACTTTATTTATGGACACTGAAACTTGAGTGTCATGTGGTTTTCACATCACAAACTAGTGTTCTTCTTTGGTTATTTTTCGACCACTGGGCCATGGTTTGTGGACTGAGAAGCACTTTGTACAAAGCAGCAAGGACAGAGCAGGGCCGACACAGGGTGCCCACACATCCAGGCGAGATCCTGAGGCAGCATTGCCAAAGAACACCCAGGGGAAGATTGTGAGCGAGCCCCGTGGAGGCCGAGTCACCAGGAGATGGAACCCCGTCAGGGCCAGGCCGCTCTGTGCCGTGGTAGCTTTGCTAGAACAGCTAATGACATGATCGCAGAGTTAACGTAGAGTTGCGGGGCGGGTTTGCTTTGTCAGTCATAGGAGTTAAGTCTGTGAATATGGTTGTAAACTGTGAAGTGCCCTCAGTACCACACTGTGGTGGTCTTGGCATTACAGTTTGGAGGTCCGGAGGCCACATGGCGAGCAGGTATGCGGTTACCTCACTGGTGGCCTAGGAGCTGAGGCGCACAGCCTTCTGGTGCCATGGTTTAGGGGCAGCTCCTGGAAGGGGACCCGAGGGTGAACGCCCCATCCCCCAAACTCTGCACTAGCAGCTGGGTGGCCATGACACCTCCACTATCCTGCAACTGCCTCGGTTTCAAGGAAGGCACTGATATTCTTTCTGTCTCTGAAGCTCAGTTTGGGGAGGTTGGTTTTTATGATTTTGTTTTATGACATAGGATTGGGTCTATTTATTTGTTTAATGTCGAGCCCTGGAGAGGAAAGCAGGGACCTCACAACATGACCGAAATGGGAGAACGAGATCCTCCTGGAACAGAAACAGGTGCCATACTGAAGAAGGACACAGCTTCTGAGCTGGGCATGTTCCAGCCTCTGACTGGGAGTGAGGGTGAAGCCCCCCAGGAGGAGAGCCTCCTCGGATGCCACCTTCCATGGACCAGGTCCCCTCCTGAGGTTCCCGCCCTCTGCCCTTGCAGCCACCTGTGTGTGTAACAGTGGAGGAAACCGAGGCCCAGAGTAGAGATGGAGCAGGTCACTCAGGCCTGGCCCTTCCATTATACCTAAGGCCACCTGATACGAGTAGGGACCTTGAGGCCCAGTCAGCTGTCCTAGCTGGGTTGGTGGCAGGTGTGAGAGGGGGAGGATCCAAGTTCTTCCTTCAGAACAGTCAACCCAGATATCTTATCACGACTGCCGTGGTAGCAGCTGCTCCTCAACGTTTGCTGTGCTGCCCAAGGACGACAAGAAGAAAAAAAGATGCTGGAAAGTCGGCCAAGAAAGACAAAGACCCAGTGAGCAAATCTGGGACAAGACCAAAAAGAAGTGGTCCAAAGGCAAAGTTTGAGACAAGCTTAATAATCTAGTCTGGTTTGACAAAGCTACATATGACAAACTGTAAGGAAGTTCCCAACTATAAGCTTCTAACCCCCGCTGTTGTCTGTGAGAGATTGAAGATCTGAGGTTCCTTGGTTCCTTGGCCCAGGCAGCCCTGCAGGAGCTCCTTAGTAAAGAACTTGTTATTAAACTAGTTCAAAGCACAGAGCTCAAGTAATTTACACCGGAAGCACCAAAGGTGGGGACACCCCAGCTTCTGGTGAAGATGCATGAATAACAGGTTTCACCAGCTATACATTTTGAAAAATAAAACTTTATTAAAAAGAAACAAAAAAACAGCCTAACCCCAGCTGCACCTGCCACTTCTACCTCAGGAAGTTTAGTCTGGGCAGCTGCGGTAGCAGGAAGAAGGTGAGATCCATTTAAAAAGAAATTGGAACATAAGCCACCTGTAAAGTCTCTGCTCCAGGTGGATCTGAGCATCTGAGGAGGGAGCAAAGAAAAGAAAGTGGCAGTGGAGCCTCATTCTGCTCCTAGACTTGAGAGAAGCCCGTCTGGCGGCTCTCCGAGCAGGGTTCTTGGCATAGAATTGCAATGGGCAGCAGTTCTAACACGCCGGTGGAGACAGTGGCTGGGCTGGGTATTTAGCGCTGTTAACGGATTTTCATTGTCAGTGATCCTCAGCATCCCATAATCCAATGTAATCGCACACCAGCTTTAAATCGCTGAAGTCAGGTGATTGTGTGTTTCATATTTGTAAGTTGTGTATAAATTCAGAGAAGACATTTCAGGGTTATATTTGAAGACGTTATTTTCTGGCTTCTCCTCCTGGGCTTGTTACAAAAGGTTCAGCCCTGAAGAATGACCCCAGAAATGGTCCCTTTGCTTTTTGACATTTTCCCAATTTGGCCCCGAATGCTGTGAAGTGTTGGTATCCTGGAAAAGCAAAATCTGCAGATGATGAAACTCAGAGCTGAGATGCTTCTGAAACAGCCCCAGCCTCCTGGACATGCAGACAAGATTAAGAAATGCCAAATGGGCCTTTCACCCTGAAACCACCATGCCAACTATGGGGGAACAGAGCCCCAAGCTCCTGGTCCTCAAGCTACCTCATGGGGCTTGGCCTATCCAGGAAGCCTCTGAGAACCCCTCCAGCTCAGGGTGCACTGATGTGTCTGCAGACAGTCCGTCCTCCCAGCTGCACCACAGGACACCTGTCCAGGGGGCCATCGGTAGAGGTTGTAGTCCATGCCGAGGTGTGTGCTTGGGCTGCCCTGGTGGGTGAAGGCCCGAGCTCAGCTGTCCCCTGGATCCATGTCCCAGGCCCCGGGAAGCCCCAGTCAGGATGGGCAGGTTATGCTGCAGTCACCAGTGACCTTGAGTCTCAGTGACCAGCACAGATGACCTGCTCATGTTACACGGCCATTATGTCATCATCCCATCAGTCTTGTCCTGGGATCCAGGCTCATGGAATGGCCCCTCTCTGGGGTGTTGCCTGACAGATGGTAACGCATGTGCCAGCTCGAAGAGCTTCTTCCGGAGCTGGCCTTTGCCATGGCCACCACATTTCTTTGTCACATGGCCATGCCTGATGCCAGGGGTTCTGTGAACAGCACGGCCCACCAGAGTGTTTGCTCTGCCTTGTGCCAGATCAGTACCTCAATGGACTCCAGCACTTCCTGTCCCTCAGAGGAGTGTCTTCCATGCAATGAAGCTCTTTTGGAGCTGGGACTTCCTTGTGGTAAACATTTGGGCAAACATTTCCCTGCCTCTCTCTTCAAAGATCCTGTAGACACTTCTTGGTTTAACTTGACTCCTAAAAGCAGCGCCTGGTTTTGGAGACAGGCAATGAGATGACAGCTAAGTGCCAAGTGAGCAATTTGGAACTTGAGAAGGAAGCCCTTATCTGGGTTAGGAAGGCCAAGAGTGTTTATGGAAGGTGTGAGGTGAGCCACAATCGCCCACGTGTCATGCTTGGGGAGCCCTGGTCAGGGTGAGAAGACCCAGCCCACAGGCGGCAGACGCTGCTGCCTCCGCCCAGGAAGGGTCCCAAGCGGTGGCTGGGGTCACCAATGGGGCAGGTGGAGGTTGGAGAGGCAGGTCCAGATGGAGAGGGCATCTGCTCAGGGTAACCAGAATTTTCCTGGAAGCAACTGCCTTTTTCAGAATTACTCATGAGTCTTGAAACCCTCAAGGTGTTTAGAGATCCTTGTGTCTGCTAAGCAAGCTGGCAGCCTTAGCAACATCATCATCCCTCACTGACAAATAGCGTCGAAGGTCCAGTTCACTGGGGAAGTCTTGGGTGGCAGGTGCTCATACAGGACCCTAACCTGAAAGTATTAGGAAAAGAGAAAAAGGGACACAGTGGACAGTTGTAGCTTCAAGGGGGGGGGCTTCCTTAGCTTTTGCCTTTCAGCTGCTGTAAATGTAAGGGTCCTTGTTTGAGTATGAAAAAACTGGAAATGGCCTGCCGCTGTTCTCTCTTAGTTGTTTTCAGTTACTGGAGGGAAACACAGGCAGCTCCATGTCCAGCTCCCTGTCTTGTTCAGGCGCAAGTCCCAGTCCTTAGATAGAAATTTTGTTCTTGAGATTTAAAAAAACACCTTAGACCTAAATACATGGTGTTGTGTTTAAATATTTGCATATTTATTTATTTTATTTTTAATTTGAAATAAAAATCTACAAGCAGTATTTAGTATCCAGTGTAATGAAGCTTTAGCACTGAGCTTTACAAATAAGTTTTATATTAGTTTTTTTCTCATGACTGGTCTGTAAGTTCCAAGCTCCAAGCTTACAGAGCTTCTGACACTCCTACTGCTGCCAGACAGGGGCTGAGAACAGACCTAGGTTAGAACCGAGGCTGCAGAAACGAGAGGTTGAGTCCAGGGGTGCACAGACAGGAGTGGGGGGAGTTTCTCTGCACTTCCTGAGTGTGTGTAATGTGTGTGCCTGTGTGTGGGTGTGCACACATTCCAGAGACTGTCTCTGTGTGTGTGTGTATGCATGTCTGCATGCATGTGTGCAGGGAGAAGACGGTGCAGGGCACAGTTCTCCTGTGTTTGTGCACGCATGTATGTGCGTGTGTGTGCATACACCCGTGCAGGGAGACCCAGGTATGGCACAAGGTGCCAACCCCTCCCAGCAGGCTAGAATGTGTGGCTTTCTGAGTTCTGCCCACTGGGATGTGCCGTCACAGACCAATCTCTCTTAGGCAGGTTCAAGGTAATGGACTCATTCAGTGCTTAGTGGCTGCAAAGCCAGATCTAGCCTTCACCTGCCTCTCAGTTCTGGAGGAGGGCACCAGCCCTGAAGGGGAGTCCACAAGTGCCCATGATCGGCCCTGGGGGCCAGTGGACAGCACTCCCTCACTGTTGACTCTCAAGAGACCTTAGCTTCTTCCTGGGAACCTGACCCATAGACACCCTGCCTGGCCTGGGCTCTCTGCACTGGGTTGCTCACCCGCTTTAGACCTGGCCTCATTCTCTCCTCCATGGTGGGTTTATCCAGAAAGCCAGGACAGCTCCTGGCCATCCCAGGGAATGGGTGGGCACCCTGCACAAAAGGAGAAGGAACCCCTGGAGGTCTCCTTCCCTCATCTGCCCACCCAGTGAGACCTTGCTCACACCTGTGCCCTGTGTCTATGGGAAGCTGGCCTGGATCTGCTCAGTCCGTGCTCCACCTGCCCACCTGCCCTGGTCTGGCCTCAGTATCTGGCCCAGGGCCAGTTCTTTGGAGTCCTCTGCCCCTTGCCCCTTGCACTGTGAGTTAGTGGAGGGCCAGGTCACCCTGGGCAGGGGCTCAGAAGAAGGGAACTGGACCAGCCATGGAGCCTCCTGAGGCTTTAAGCTGCCAGATGTGCTCTGGTGTGGGAAGAGGGGATCTAGCCAGATCACGGTGGTGTCGTCACCAACATGAGACATCACCCCAAGGCTTAGTGGCTCACCTGGGCCACCTCCAGGTCCTGGTTGAGTGGTCCAGGTGGGGCTGTGACGTCAGACCTAGATGAAGTAGGTGTATGTGTTTTGGGGCTATAGAGAGTTACAAGCATTGGGGTAGGAGGGGTCAAGCAGGGCTCTTTCTGCAGCTGTCACCATCCCAGGCTCAGTTATAACTGAAAGGTTTAAAAGGAGGCTGTGGAATCAGGAGAGAGAAGGTCTAATTGATAGAGGATTCCCCAGAGGTGCCCCCCACCCCCCAGCTGCTGGTGTCTCACGTCTCTGCTAGGCTTCTCGTGCCAATTTAAGTAGAAAACATGCTGGGAAAAATATACGTCAGGTGAAGCTTCTCACCAGGGCCTGAGGATCTCCAAATCTACATCAGCAGAATTAGGGGTGCACATTGCTTTGTTAATCACCAAGCTCTACCAAGGGTGTAGAGTGCAGACCTAAAGAGGCCCTGCCACTTTTCCTTCCTTCTTCCCTTTGGGCACCAGCGTTGGGCCAAAAGAATCTTCACCCCTGAGGAACATCTCAGCCTCCCCAGCTGTGAGGGTCAGGAATCCCAAATGCACAACAGCCTGTGAGTGGAAAACAGGGCAGGTACAGGTAGGCTGGGTATAGACAGACTGGTGTACACAGACTGGTGTACACAGACTGGGTCCAGACAGGTTGGATGTAGGCGGACTCGGTGTAGGTAACAGGTCAGATGTACACAGGCCTGGTGTACACAGACTGGGTCCAGACAGGTTGGATGTAGGCGGACTCGGTGTAGGTAGACAGGTCAGATGTACACAGGCGTGGTGTACACAGACTAGGTCCAGACAGGTTGGGTGTAGGCGGACTCGGTGTAGGTAGACAGGCTGACACATCAGCCCAGGTGAGGGGACCAGGCTTTGTAGACAGGGTTCTTGGATTCAAAGCTGGTTCCTGGGTCTGTGCACACAGGAAACCAGTGATGGCCATCGGCAGCCTGGGCGGGACCCTGGGTGGCGGGACGCTGGGTGCCGTCACTGGGCCCTTTCAGGGAGGAGGCCCCTGTTAATAGCACCCGAGCGGCTCTAACCAGGTTGGCCGCCCAGAGCAAGCCTCTGGGGAGTGTGGGTTTCACACGCAGCTCCCTCACCTGCATAGTTGAGAAAGCGGCTATTGATGGAAAGTGGGGCAGAGCAGGGCCCCTCTTGACCCAGGCCCTGCTTGCGGGGGTTGCAGGACACGCCAGTGTACATCCTGGTTTTTGTTTTTAAGTTCTGGCTAGAGGCAAAGGCCCGGCGGTGAATTAAAAGGCTTTTCTACCTTCTGGGGTGGAAGTGCCCGGGTGACAGACACCACCACACTCCATACTCAGGATGGCTCCACCCTGGGCTGCAGCCTCTAATCACTGGGGCTGGGGCTGGGGCTGCAGGAGAGCCAAGCTCCCAGACCAGATGAGGGGCCCTTGTGACCACCACCCCACCCTCGTCCACCCAGCCATGCCCTGCCTCCTGGGTGATGCTCCCAGGCCACATTCTGTCACCCTCAGCCCCACATTCGGGCCGCTCTTTGCATCCCAGTGTCAGCCCACTGGATTTTCAGAATGAGACGATGTGACTGGGTCCCAGAGCAGCCCCCCTAGCCCGGCTGATTGGGGGGGTGTGGAGAGGACTGTGCCAACTTTCACTACCACCGCTTCTCAGTCCTCTCCTCTCCCCACCCAAGACCTTGTCCTGAGTGTCCTGTGGTCCCATCCTACACACACCCCACTATCTTTGGGCTCAGGGACACAAACATCAAGGAATCACCCATGAGATTGGGCAGCGGGTTCTTTTGGTCATGAGGTGGCCACAGGGAAGATGTCCCCAAGGTGGCTGTGCTGGGAGGTTGGGGAGAGAGTCTGGGAGTCCCGTTTGTGTGGGGACCTCACTATTTAGCAGTCTGTTATCTTAGGGGGGCAGGGTGACCCCCTCAGTAAGCCACTGCAGACCTTCTCAGCAAGTAAGGGGGTCCTGATATCTAGGCCCAGCCTGCAGACAGCCACTCCCAAAGCCCTGGGCTGCATCCTGGACTTGCACCTTCACTTGCCCGTAGGGATGTTGTGCTTAAATTAAAACTCAAGCATTGATAGACATTTCTTGCTGGGACAGCCTCAGCCACGTCCCCTCAGCCCACCATGCCCTGGACAGGGTGCTCCTATTTCCGGGGCCCCTGAAATAGACCCTCTGACTCCCAGCCTCTACCTTCCCTTCTCTGGCCCATGTGAGGCCTGGAGTGTCGCATCAAGGCGGTCATCTTTTGAGGGCCTGGTGCCAGGAGAAGCACGCTTATTCCCTGGGTAGTGGGGATGAGGAACAAAGATCTCGACTTTAAAAATCATCCTCATTTCAATAAAATTTTACCTAAAGTTAACAGGGAAAGTAAATCCTTTGTTGAAGAGTGAAGCTTTAAAATGTCTTTGCAGACCTGAATTTTCGGTTGTAAAATGCAAAGGCAGTCCCGCGGTCGGCCAAATAACAGCACGCCAAGTTCACAGTCCAGCAAGATGGTGATTAAAAGCTTTTATGCAAGTACTGTACCTGCCATTCCACTAACATGTGTAGCACATAATCCCAGTGTAAGCCACAGTCAGATTCATGATCAAGTAAACAGGCAAAGGTTCTGCATTTTGGAGTCAGCCCATCTCCATGTGTGTGGGTTTGGTTAAAACAGAAATCCTGAGGTATATGAGGAAAAAAAATGAGTGTTTTACTGTCAACAGTCACCGACATTTGTCTGTCTCCTCTCCTCTTATTTTTGGATGTTTTGATGGTGTGCAAGGTGTGGTGAATGGATGAGTTATATCACCCAGAGGCCAGGCTGAAATGGTTGGAAGTGCTCACACAACATTCACCCCGACCCTCCGTCTACCACCATCATTTCCTCTGCACCCAAGGGCCTAGAAACAATTTTGAGAATTTGTCAACATGTATTTCTCTTGGCTCACCACTTCTCTACCCATGCACACACACCTGTAGAAACCCTTGTGCACAAACACTGGCCCTCAGCACACCCAGGCCTTGAACACACACTTGGCCTTCCCATATAAGCAGGCTCTCACACACACAAACACACTGGCCTTCACAAACACTCATTGTCCCCCACACACCAGCCCCCCTACACACACTGACACCCACTCACCCTCACACACTCACCAGCCTTTGCTCACAACAGTGTGCGTGCACATGCACACACACGTTTGGCCCAGCAAACATGAGGGAAGAAAATGCTTTACAGAGCACATATTCCACATCACTGAACTTGACCCTTTAAGATACCAAGACAATATTCTCTTTTTAAGCATTTATTATGGAGATCATTCTAAAATATACTGTATATTGCCCTGTTTTCTTAAGCGGCCTTGAGTGTATTCAAGCTAACTTGATTTTGGTGTGATTGAAGAGTTTCTGCCTCTCCTATGTCTCTGTCTCCCCCCACCCTCATAATTCACGTGTCCTGACAAGCTAAGTTGTTAGAGTAGTGCCAAGTGGGAATGGTTGTCCTGTGCTGGGCACAGGCACACAGTGCTCCAGCCTGGGGTAGCCCTAGCCTGGCTGGTCACATAACCTGGCTTGTTCATTAGAACCTCTCTTCCCAAGACCAAGAACAATCACCATTCATAAAATGTCTGGGGAGCTCCTGCAGCAGTGACCCCAAGAACGACCAGTATCTCTCTCTCTCTCTTTCATTGTGAAGCACCCAGTGAGGTGGGTGATGGTCAGGAAGTTCAGTCATGGCCCTCTCTTTTCAGTTAGGGCACCTTAGTGTATGAGGCTGGAGAAGACCACAATGAGATGTCCCCTCACACCTGTCAGAATGGCTGTCATCGAGAAATCAACAAACAGCAAGCACTGCCAAAGATGTGGAGAAATGGGAACCCTTGTGTACTGTTGCTGGGATTGTAAATTGATGCAGCCACTATAGAAAACAGTATGGAGAATCCTCAAAAACCTGAAAATAGAACATGACCCAGCAATTCCACTTCTGGATATTTTTCTGAAGAAACCCAAAACATTAATTTGAAAAGATATATGCACCCCTGTGTTCATTGCAGCGTAGTTACAAAAGTCAAGCTATGGAAGCAACCTAAGTGCCCATCAATAGACAGTTAGATAAAGAAGATGTGGTTCATATACACAATGGAATATTACTCAGCCATAAAAAAGAATGAAACTTGCTGTTTGTGAGAACATAGATGGACCTAGAGGGTATTATGCTATAAAATAAGTCAGACAGATACCATGTGATCTCACTTATATGTGGGACCTAATAAACAAAATGAACAACAAACAGAATAGAAACAAACTTAGAGATGCAGAGAACATTCTGATGATCTCCAGATGGCAGGGGATTTGGGGGGACTGGTGAAAAAGGTGAAGGGATTAAGAAGCAAAAATTACCAGTTATAAAAACAGTCATGGGCCCTGGCCAGGTTGCTCAGTTGGTTGGACCATTGTCCCGTACACCAAAAAAAGGTTCCAGGTTTGATTCCTGGTCGGGGCACATACCCAGGTTGCAGGTTTGATTCCTGGTCAGGGTGCATATAGGAGGAAACCCATTGATGCTTCTCTCTCACATTGATCTTTTTCTTCTCTCTGCCTCTCTAAGATCAATAAACATATATTCAGATAAGTATTAAAAAAAGAGTCACAGGGATGTAAAGTACAGCACAGGGAATATAGTCAATAATAGTGCAATAACTATGTTGGTGTCAGATGGGTATTGGACTTATTGGGTGATCGATCATTTCATAGGGAATATAAATGTCTATCCACTGTTAATACACCTGAAACTAATATAATATTGTATGTCAACTGTAATTGAAATTTTCTTTTAATTTTTAAAAAAGAAAGTGGAAAAATTGTTTTACTTTGGCTTACCCAAGGTTTCCTCAACTTACTTGACTGGGGAAATGGCCTCTTGGTCAGCAGACAGCTTCCCTTGGGCGGCTCTTCCCAGAACCAGGCTCTGAGTGGGGATGGCTGCACAGGGAGTTGGAACCAGTGGAGGAGCACCCCTCAGGCCAAGTGCAGGGGCCTAACCCAGTCACAAGTGAATTCAAACGACAAAGAAGGAGCCAGGGAGGTTCTGACTGCCCTGCGAGTGACCGGGGCTGTCTCTAGGATCTCAGTGAGCATCTATACCTCTCCTTCCATGTTGGGCAGTTTCCAAAAGATGAACTGGGGAGGTGGAGGACAGGAGACCCACCCATCAGGAGGCTGCTGACCACAGCTGGACATGGGAAGTCAGGACCTTCCCTGAGGGTCAGGAGGAGGAATGGGCCTGGATTAGGTCATCTGAGCAACAGAAAGACCTCTGTCCCTGAGAGGGTCCGAAGTTTGCCTTTCAGTTCCTCCAACATAGGTCATTAAAGACGTGTCCCCTAGTACCACGTTGCACTTCCTTCCCAGCAGGATCTTTCATCCCAGTAACATTTGCTTCAGACTTCTGTAAGGAGCCGCACCACTCCTGGAGGGCGGTTCCTACCCCTGGCTCTGAACCAACTCCATTCATTCTCATGGACTGGATGTTTGCTTCCGACTAGGCTGTGATTTGAGTTTTTGGAAATCACACCACATTGGCATTTTCTGGACAAAATCAGTATTTAGGTAATTCACTTTGACAGGGGAGGACCAGGCAAGGCAAGACTTGTGTGGGGCATGGATGCTGCACAGGGTGTCAGTCCTGGTGCCTCCATGCTGACGTGGAGATGGGAGCTGAGCTGGCTCAGGTCTGCCTTGAATCACGTGCTTTCTAGAAGCTGAACTTGACACTGTAGCACACACCTGCGGGGTCTCTGTTTGGCCTGGCCCCTCAGACAGCCTCCCTCTGAGTCCTGTCCACCTCAGGCCCAGAGATTTCACTGCTGTATTTTCAGTTTTCTTAGGAAATTATCTGTATGATTAGCTGGTCAGAGGAGTCTCAGATGAACATTTGTCCCTTTAAAAATCTACTTGGCAATTTAACCTCTTTGGCTTTTAACCGTTATTTGTAGCCTTTTGTTTATTTTCCAAACAAATGAACATTGTGGCATTTCCTCAGGAAATGTTATGTCTAAAAATAGCATTAAACCATTTTTTTAAAAAATAAAAGCATTCCATCTTTATATAAAAGCGTGTTGCACCAAACATGCTAAGGGAGATCAAATACCAGTGATAACTGTTTTCAGAATGACTGAAAGAGCACAATTCTGTGATTTTTGATAATGGTTTCTATTTAAATTTTAAAACATCAATACAATTAAAATGTATTTGCTGTGGATGAACTTATTTCTGAGCGTAAAATGGCATTGGACCAACTCTGTTCTCCCACAGGCCCCCCATTCCATGCGCAGACCCAGGAGTGCCAGGGAAGGGGAAGGCCCCCTGAGAAATTTCACATGCCCCATGGAAGATCCTAAAATGTAGCATTGAAGGTGTATATTTCAGAATTTGGTGGGATGGAACTTCTGCCAAATCTAAACGTGTGATAACAGTGACAACTCTTGCTCACAAAGTGTTACTGAGGGTCGCCCTAGCAGGCAGAGGTCCCGACTCTCCCTGACGCAGCCGCAGTGTGCTGCTGCTGTGTGACAACACGAAGGACAAGCACCCCAACTGGAACTTCCCTCTGTGCTGAGGATTCATGTATACGTTTCTTCTTTCACAAATATAATTTGGGACCCTTAGGTGCCAGCCTGTGAAAGTATCCACGTATGTGTCTTTATCGGAAGCCTAACTTTCCGGATGCTCTCTTCCATTTCAGGATCTGGAATCCCTCGACACCTACATCCAGAACACCCTCTCTGCCCTCTACCCACCATTTGAGGCCACGGCGGCCACCGTGCTCTGGCAGGTGTTCAGTGTGGCTGAGAGGCTCCACGGAGGGGATGGACTGCGCTGTCTCACTGACTTCCTTATCCCAGCCAAGAGGGCCCTACAGCACCTGCAGCAGGAAGCCTGTGTGAGTACCCATCCTCAGAGGACAGAACCTGTGTGAGACCCACCCCTCGGGGGACACAGCCTGTGTGAGACCCTCTCCTAGAAGGACACAGCCTGTGTGAGACCCTCCCTTCGGGGGACACAGCCTGTGTGAGACCCTCCCTTCGGGGGACACAGCCTGTGTGAGACCCTCTCCTAGGAGGACACAGCCTGTGTGAGACCCTCCCTTCGGGGGACACAGCCTGTGTGAGACCCTCCCTTCGGGGGACACAGCCTGTGTGAGACCCGCCCCTCGGGGGACAGAGCCTGTGTGAGACCCTCCTCTCGGGGGACACAGCCTGTGTGAGACCCGCCCCTCGGGGGACACAGCCTGTGTGAGACCCTCCCGTCGGGGGACACAGCCTGTGTGAGACCCTCCCGTCGGGGGACAGAGCCTGTGTGAGGACTTCCCTGTAGGGAACACCTTAACTGTTCTTTACCTGGGGAAGAGACAGGCAAAGATACCTGGTACCTGGAAAATAGTCAGTATTTAAGCTGAGGAAGTGGAATTTTAGAACCAGGGAAATAGGCCATTAGAGGCAAGGAAGAACATTTGAAATTAAGCCAGTAATAAAAACCAACATAATTCCAGTAAACATTTGCTGTTTTCTTTCTGTAAGAAAGCTGTGAGATAATGAAAAAACAAAACTGTATTGTAATTTCAGCCATGTTTTCATAGAGTTTAAACACATAAATTGATAAAACTTCCCATTCCTCTCTGATGGATCCATCAAGACTGGCTTGTCTCCCTCTTTCCAGCTTCTGGCTCCTCCTTTTTCTCGTCCCAAATGATGGGTGAAATAAGACTATGTGTCCCAGAAACCAGGCTTCTCAGGCCTGCCAGGGCGTGTAGAGACCACTCTGCCTGCAGACGTCCACTCTGGTTCCCCCCAACGAACTTTCACTACAGCCTTTTAATGAAGGAAGGAAACCCCACTCTGAGTACTCGTCCCAGGGCCAGCTTACTGGAGCAGCTCCAATACATACAAATAAAATCTGCCTAATGAATTTCTCATGTGTTCAGTTTATTTCTTGGGATATTTTTATTGTAGGTTATTTTTGAGGCAGCGCTAAAACTAATGACAGCCAAGTAGTGGGTATATGTAGTGAACTGCTGGAAAAATTATGGCTGAATCTTAAAAAGACAGATTTTATTTATCAGCACCTTTTATTACTCCATTTGTATTGAATTAGGGCTTCAAAAAAAACTACCCTTGGGGTACTTCAATTTATTAAACTCTTTGACTATCTTTTAGCTAGAAGAAGAACCATGGCAGAGAAATAACCAAGGGCATCCTGGATTTGATCCTTTGCTTGGAGTGGTCTGCTCAGAGGAGGTTTCCCTCCATGGTCCATGCCTTGTACACACTGACATAGAGCAGGAGCGGAGGAAGGTGCCTCTCAGCACGGAGAACCAATCGGCTTTACGTCAGATCTGAAAATACCTGTCCCCTTTCAAAGGCATGTCTTGAAAAGTTATTCTGACCTAATGTTTTGCCTTTTTTCTCCTAAGTTTCATTTTCCTTCTCACTTACAGAACTGCCTATTTTCTGAAAAAGCCATATGAATATTACTCTTTTTTTAATATATTTTATTGATAATGCTATTACAGTTGTCCTATTATCCCCCCTTTATTCCCCTCCACCCTGAACACCC
>CM052540.1:161109290-161454239 GCA_028533065.1 Trachops cirrhosus
CACTTTATCTGCCCTCCCATTCTAAATGATAGCTTTGCTGGATAGAGCAATCTGGGATGTAGGTCCTTGTCTTTCATGACTTGGAATACTTCTTTCCAGCCCCTTCTTGCCTGCAAGGTTTCTTTTGAAAAGTCAGCTGATAGTCTTATGGGAACTCCTTTGTAGGTAACTGTCTCCTTTTCTGTTGCTGCTTTTAAGATTCCCTCCTTATCTTTAATCTTGGGTAATTAATTATGATGTGCCTTGGTGTGTGCTTCCTTGGGTCCAACTTCTCTGGGACTCTTTGGGCTTCCTGGACTTCCTGGAAGTCTATTTCCTTTGCCAGATTGGGGAAGTTCTCCTTCATTATTTTTTCAAGTAAGTTTTCGATTTTTTGCTCTTCCTGTTCTCCTGGCGTCCATGTGATTCAGATGTTGGAACATTTAAAGTTGTCTCTGAGTTTCCTGAGCTTCTCCTCATTTTTTTGAGTTCTTGTTTCTTCATTCTGTTCTGGTTGAATGTTTATTTCTTCCTTCTGCTCCAGACTGCTGATTTGAGTCCCAGTTTCCTTTCCTTCACTGTTCGTTCTCTGTATATTTTTATTTATTTCACTTTGCATAGCCTTCACTTTTTCCCTCTGTTTTGACATCATACTTAACCATTTCTGTGAGCATCCTGATTACCAGTGTTTTGAACTGTGCATCTGATAGGTTGGCTATCTCTTCATTGCTTAGTTGCTTTTCTGGAGTTTTGATCTGTTCATTCATTTGGGTCATATTTCTTTGTCTTGGCCCACCTTACATTGTAAGGGGCAGAGCCTTAGCTATCGGCCAGAGCAGGACAACCCACGTTGCTGCACTGTGGTACTATATGTGGGGAAGGGGTCAGAGAGGGAACAGTGCCACTTCACGGGCTCTCCATGGACTTTCAGTCACTTCCCCCACTACCCAGAAGCAAATTGGGCCCTTCTGGTGCTGATTCCTGGGTGGGTGAGTTTGTGTACATTCTAGGACTCTGTGGGTCTCTCCAGTGAACTATCCTGTGAGACTGGGAGTTTATCCCACCACCACAACCCCCCACAGATTTTTGCATCCATAGGTTTTAAGGTTTTCTTTTCCCACACTGGAGCCCTGGGTTGCATGGTCTGTCTCGCTCCCCAGTTGTTCCTTCTGGTTTATCCACAAGCAAATGTGGGGCCACCAACTGCCACCTCTCCTACCTGGTCCTCCAGCCACCTCCTTGCTGTGCATCCTATCTGCCCTGGCTGCCAATCCCCACCCCCTCCTATTAATCTGGATGAATGTTTCTTCTTTAACTCCTTGGTTATTGGACTTGCATACAGTTTGATTTTCTGTCAGTTCTGGCATTTTTTATTTTTTAATTTTTTGTGGTCCTTATTTTGGTTGTGCAAGGAGGCAAACCATCTTGGCCAGAAGAGACCTACCAGCAAAATTCTAATAACCAAAGGATAACTGATGTAGCAATATTCATAACAAATTAAATATAGTAAAAGGCAAAATACACTGTTAGGACTAAAGAGGATCATTCAATAGTAGTACTAGTCACAACCACAAATACATAAAAAACTGTCAATACTTAGCATAGCATGAAAATGTTTGAAGCATAAATTGAGGGAATTACCAGGAATAAGTCATAATCATAGTGGGCGATTTCACCTCTCTCTAACGCAAGCAGGATAAGCAAACCAAATATTAATTCAGGTATACATTTGAACACATATCTCTCTTCCACTAATGGCATTCACAGAGTGCTGAACCCAATAATTTTAGAATACACATCCTTCCTAAGTGCACATGAAACATTTTCCAACTTTAATCAAAACTTGATAAAATTCTGGTCAAATTTTACAATAAGAGACTATGCATGTATCTCTTGAACTTACTTTAAGTGTACATGTACCTCTACCAAAATTGACCAGCGTTGACTATTAGCCATAGAGTGTCAACAAAGAACAAATAATTGATATTAACAAATAGTTGATATCTAGAGACTGTAAGAAAATAAATCTAGAAATAACAACAACAAAAAACACCCTTACATTTGGAAAATTATGCTCCTATAAATAAACAAAGGGTCAAATGGAAAAACACGAAGGAAATTGGCAAAACATTTCTCACTGATGAATTGGTGAGTCCTATTTCTAGTTAGGACGTAAAAATATGTGAAAGACCTTTACTCTGCCAAAACAAGAAATCCCAAGATAAACCAAAACAATTACCCTTTCCTTTAAAGCTGTCCAAGAGCTATGGATACACAAAGATCCAAAAGAACTAAACTGTGAAGAGACACTGCTTTCCTAAATGAGCAAAGAACAGAAAATACCTTCATACTTGGGGCCAGTCACTAAGTTTGCAGGGAGCATGGATGGAGGGGCAAGCTGCCAGCAAAGGACTATTTTGCTTAGATGAAGAGAAATTGAACTCAAGAAACCTCAGGGCTGATTCATCAGATAAGAATCTAAGAGAGCCTGGACTGTAAGGATAATCCTCTTTACTAATCCTAAGCATTTTCTTACAGGCAATTCTGCTGAATAAGTGGAGACTGAGAAATGGGGACAGAAAGCAAAAGAAGATCTCAAAATCTTATAGTCACAGTTTCAAAGTGTCATAATCCCCAACTCTCATGGTCTCTTGGTCACACAGTCTTAAAATTTTAGAATCATAGTTTGAACATCTCGCAGTATTGAAGTCCAGGGATGGTTTGAAACCAGAGATAAATTGAAATTAACAAAGCTGAACCACACCCCACGCAATTCAGATTTTATAAGATATCCCTGGTGGCCCAGGGAGTCAGGGGCTGAGCTGGAAAGTGGAGAGGTATCTCATTAGACTCCTGGAGCTTGAATTCCAAGGCTCCTCTAGAGTTTCAAGCCTCAACTTACCCCAATCTATCTCTATTTCTAGATGCACTAAACTGATAAACCCTTTATGCTAGCTGCCTAACAGAGGAGAAAGCATGTGTTTTAAAAAATCATCTATCTTAGACACAATCCCTGGCATAAAAATAAAAAATTACAAGATGTACAAAGGCACCAGATTATCAACCCATAAACAAGAGAAAAAAAATCAATAGAAACAGACTCATGCTACCCAGGTTTGGAATTATCAGGCAAAGGCCTTTTAAAAAACTATGATAAACCTAAATATTCTGTAAATGAATATGGATGAATTGATTGGAGAGATGGAGAATTTCAGGAAAGATTTGGAAACTATAAAAAAAAGACCAAAATGGAAATCTTAGTACCCTAATATATAATATCAGCAATTTAAAAAAACTTACTAGATGGGATTAATGTAGATTGGACACAAGAAAGGAAAGGATACATCAATTTGAAGACATTACAAAAGAAATTGAGCAAAAGGAAGCACAGAAAGAAAAAAAGAGTGGGGAGAAAATGAGCAAAGCCTCAGTAACCTGTGGGAGTATCAAGCAGTCAAACTTATGTGTGACTAGATTACCAGATGCAGAGGACTGAGAAAATAGGACAGGAAAAAAAAGTATTTAAAGAAACATTTTTGGAAAATTTTTGTTTGTTAAAAAACAGCAACCCTTAGAGCCAGGAAGCTCATCAAATGCAGAAGAGGATAAATGCAAAAACAAAATAAAACACTTTAATACATTGTGATTGAGCTGCTGAAAACCAGTCATAAGGAGAAAATAATGCTAACAGAGAAATGAGGCACATCGCGTACAGGGAGCAGCGATAAGAATGACGAGTGACCCTTCGTCAGAAGCACTGGATCTCAATAGACAATGAGAAAATATCTCTAAATGTTGAAAGGAAAAATGTCAGGCTAAAATTTTATAGCCAGTGAAAATATCTTTTGAACATGAAGATAATGACATCTTCAGATAAATAAAAGTGTACTAGCAGAGGTGCAGTGCAGGAAATGTGGAGGGGTCTTCAGGCTGAAGAGAAATGGCACCAGGTAGAAGCTCAGATCTACAGTAAGAAATGAAGAGCACAAGCAAGGCTAATATATGAGTAAGGGTGAATTTCTCTTAAAAACTGTGGACTGCTTAGAGCAGTATTGTGGGATCTGTAGTATAGAAGTAAAATAAGACAATACAAGCATGAGGTGTGGGAGGGAGTAAATTGAATTATACTAATGTAAGGTCCTTATGTTGTTCTTAAATAATAAAATACTGAAGATAGACTGTGATAAATTATAGATGCATATTGTAATCTTGAGAGCAACCACTAACAATAACACAGAATATAACTAAAAATTCAGTGGAGGAGATAAATGGAATCCAAAAAATAGAAGAGGAGATAACAGGAAGAACAAAGGAACAAAGAGCAGATATGATGATAGAAATTATATGCCAAGGTGATAGATTTAATCCCACCATATCAATAATTATATTAAATGTAGTTAAAGGAACTAAACATTCCAAGTGAAAGGCAGAGATTACCAGATTGGAAAAAAGGCAAGACCAACTACATGTTGATTGTAAGAAATACCCTTTAAATATAAATGCATACAAAGGATGAAAAGTTAAGGAATGGAATAAGATATGCCACAAGTTAGATTTCGGACCATGAGTATCACCAGAGACTAAGAGGACAGGACATTTCGTAATGACTGAAGGCCCAATTTATCAACAAGGTACCTAATAATAGAGCTTCAAAACACATAAAGCCAAACCAACGACACCAAATGGAGATTTTCCCACTCCTCTCTCAGCTTGAGAGAGCAATTCGTCAGAAGAATCAGTAGGGGTGTAAAACAGCTGACCAACAAGCACTGTGAGCACAGTTACCGGTCTGACATGTGCAGAACATCGCCTCTAACAACGCAGAACGCACATGCCCTTCACAGGCGCATGGCACGCCTTCCAAGATGGATCTCGTTCTGTGGGTCACCGAAAAGCCAAGTTTCGATTGATTTCAAGGGACAGAAATTATACAGATAATTTTTCTCACCACAGTGGTATTAAACCAGAATCAAATAATAAAAAATATAACTGGAAACTCCTAACATATTTGGAAATTAAGTAATGTATTTCTAAATAATGTATGCTAAAGGAATCACAGGGAAAATTATTGGAACTGAATCCTAATGAAACAACATGTTGAATTTTTTATATATAGTGACGCAGTGTTTAAAGTATAATATATAGTTTTAGGGGGAGTCTAATATTAATTATCCAAATTTCCACCTTAAGAAGCCAGGAGAAGAAGAGCTAATTAAACCCAACTTAATTGAAACCTAAAACTGATTAAATACAAAAGCAAGAATAAAGGAGATAGCTTTTTCTGAGAAAATGAAGTTGAATGTTCTGCAAAGACTCACAAAAAGTCACTAAAGAAAGTGCTGTCACATTAGGTATGAGCAAAACAACTGAAAAGACTAGAATATTTGATATTTGGGGAGGGGTGGATCCAGAAGAATCCTACATTCCTGATCCCTCCCTACTGTCTTTAAATTCTTGCTCCACTTCCAAGGCACCATAAGACAAAGCAGTCTGGGCATGCGCAGCCCAGGGAAGACAGTGGAGCCCTCCACATCAGCAGAGAGAAGTTGGACCTCTTGATGCATTAATCCCACCAAGAGGCACAAGCCACAGAGACATTTAATCAGGAGATTGGTGTTATTAATGTTATTCTGTAATAACACAGGATTAACTCTAAGGGGGCAGCGTGAGCTGGTCAAAAAAGAAGACAAACCTTGTGTGATTCCACTTAATATCAGGTCCCTAGAGGAGCCAAACCCACAGAGGCAGAAGGTAGAGTGGTGGTCCCCAGGTGCTGGGGGACCGCGATGGGCAGTTACAGTTTAATCAGTAGAGTTGCAGTTTGGGCAGATGGAAAAGTTCTGGGCATACTTAATGCAGACAGACCAATCCATATTGAGAACAGTGTTTGTGTTGTTGCAGATTTAACAGGTAGAGATGTGGACCCCTGGAGATAGGGCAAAAGACCCCAAAGACTCCAACTTGCTTCCACTTGTGTTTTCTAAGAAAGCAAAACTCAGTGGTTATTCCAAAGACAAATAACTATCTTGTAAATGGCTGTTTGCTCATTCCACATCAGATCAGCTCTTCAGAGGGAGGTGTCCTGGATGCACATACCGTGCTGCGGTGGGCATTTGCATCACCGGGAATGGGCCCTTGGTGTTTTGGGGGACAGATTTCAGGTGCGGCCCCCTGGGCCAGGGGATGCCTTTGTTTACTGGGGTGAAATGTGCAGGGAAGGGAGGGGGTGGCACAGCCTGGAGGCATGCATTTCCTTGGGCACCAGGCCCCATGCGTAGCATTTGGGGAGGTGTGTTGCGGAATTACTTCTTGAATTGTGTGCTCACTGATGGAAGAAACATTCTCAGAGGTATTTAGAATTATATGAGGTAATCCCTGAGCGGACAGTGCAGCTGCAGAGCTCAGCACGCCCTGGAGAGCTCCTGTGCCTGACCCCGATCTCTGCTGTTTAAACAGTACGGCTCGTATTTGGTGGGCACAGAAGACCCTGGGAGGACCCTGCCCCAGCTATTTTTTCATCTGAAATGGAAAGATAGTTTCTGTTTGTGTTTCTGCATTGCTTTCAGTTACTAATTTGCATTATTTTCTGAAATCAACATTATTTGCCACAGGCTGTGGGGTCCAACTCCAACATAAGAACATAGCCTAAAGGCGCCCCCTAGATCTGGTGGGCATAGGCTCAGCAGGGAGGAGGGTTGAAGTTGGACCACAGTGAGCTGAGGAGGGCTGGAGAATGCAGAAAGCAGAGCTTGTGTGACCACAGGGGGGAGCATGACAGGGGTCAGGGAGGCTGTGCACTTTTATGGAGGAGAGCTGTGCAGACTTATAGCTGAGAGGGGCCAAAGGTTCAGAAGGGAGGCAGGAAGATCTGTGGTAGGGCTCAGTGCCTAAGCAAGCAGGAGGAGCATCCAGGGTGTTGTCCACATACTCAGACCAGACACTACCAGACTCTGGTTCATGACCTCAGAGTAAAAAGTGGAGCTGGGCAGAGCCAGACCAGGTTGCTCCGGAACCTACAGACCGCTGTGCCCACACTCACCTCTGGGACATGGCAGAAGGATGGGTCCCCATACATGGCACTGGGCAATTTGGTATCCATATGCAAAAAATTAGCTGGACCCTATGTCACACTATACACAAAAATCCATTCCATGTGGACAAAGTCCTAATGCAAACCTCAAAACTATAAAACTGTGAAAACAACATAGAACATTTGTAACACATAACCAATAAAGGGCAATCTCTAGACCATATGGAGAAATCTACAAATAAAAAAAAACAGCCTGAAGGAAAATGAGTGAAAGACGTGAACTGAAGACATGAGATACTACTTCACAGCCTCCAGGTTGACACAAATGTTCTGGTCTGATACCAAATGAGTGAGAGCATGGAATGATCAACGGGGTTTTATACACATGCATACTGGGAAGAATGTGGGTTTGCACCACCACCTTAGAAAACAGTTTGGTTCCAGCAAAGTTGATGTACCCAAACCCAATTCCACTTCTAGGACTATCCTCAGGAAGCATTGTTGTATCTGTGCACCAGGATTTGTGGTCGAGACTGTTCACTGCAGCTGTGTCTGTAGCTGCCGAAGTGTACAGGACAGACAGTTAGAAGCAGCTCCAATGCCCACCCACAGTTCTCCCAGGTGCTCACCATGGCCTCCCTCCCTGTATGTCACGGCATTCTCTCTTATCCTTTTGAGTCCAGACTGTCTGTGGTGACTCTTTGGACTAGCAGAAGTTTTCCCAAGGTTTCCCAAAGGTCATGGAGGTGGGGGTTTGCAATGCTTGCTTCTGGAACAGTCACTGTGGGGAAGTCTGACTACCCTGAGCCCTGAGCTGTGCTGTGAGGAAGCCCAGGGCACAGAGGAGACTCTGGAGAATCAGATGGCCTTTGGAGGAGAGACAGAGACCAAAGGAGAGAGACAAAGACCTCGGAGTCCCATGGTGCAGATGTGGGGGTGAGGTAGCCATCTTGCAGTGGGTCCTCCAGCTCACACCCTGGGTCCAAAACAAACCCCTTAGCCAAGCCCTTCACCGATTCCTGACTCACAAAATTGTGAGCAAAATAAAGTCATTTCTGTGAGCCATTAAATTTTGGGATAGTTGGTTATACTAGTAATAGTAATAGATCAAATTACTACATAGCAAACACTACTTTGCAAAGAAAGTGAGTCAACTACAGCTGTAATGGTATTGATGAATTTCAGTGTTGATTGAAAACCAAGTCAGAAGAATACAGACTATATGACTCCATTTCTGTAAAGTTCAGATACATGCAAAAGTAAAGGATTTATTGTCTAGAGATTCAAACATGTGGTAAATCTCGAGAAAAGGAAGAGACTAGTAACAACATTTGGGAAAGTTTTGTTCTCTGAGAGGACACAGGCGTGCAGGAGATGGCCACCATGATGGTGGTGTTCTTTTCCTTAAACTTCTGTGTCTTGATATTTTAGATCTTATACATCTAAATATTCTTTTGTATCTCTTAATATTTAATTTAAAAAAACTTTAAACAATTTCTTATCACTGTTGTAAACAAGTTTCTCACAAAGATTGGGAAATACCGGCGTCTCTCACAAGACCTAACAGAAGTGGCTCAGACCAGCTGATCTCTGTGTCACATGCTTTTCTGAGTGGGGGGCGGGGCGGGGGAGAGGGGGGTTGGGAGCTCTGTGTCAGGTGGAAGGTTCTCATTCGACTGGAGACTGATAGACCATGTGATGTGGCCAGAGGGCCAAACACCCCATCACAGGCATGACTGGCTCTTCCCCTGGCAGGGCAGCATAGCGCCTGCCGCTGGGGGCCAGTTTTCTCCGCCTCCGCCTTGGAGCTTCCTGCCTGTGGCCCACTGGATGGTGGGAGCAAACCCAGGGTGTGGACAGTCAGGCTGTTTTCAGGCCAGGAGAGGAATCGGCAGGACTGGGGTGTGAAGGCTGCATGGTCACCAAGGGAAAGGCTACCCACAGGCTCCACCCTGACCTTGCTCAGACCCTCCAAAAAGGGATTGCCTCATTTGTCCTTGGACCCTCTGATTCTGGAAGTTTTTATCATGAAGGTCATTCCTAGGGCTCAAACCACCGACCCCAGCTGCACATCTTTAGGCCGCAGCCCAGGTTGAACTCTCCCTGGTGGCTGTTGCGTTCCTGGCAGCTGCCAGGCTGGAAACCTCACCATTGCGGACTGTGGGGCGGGGCGGGGCAGTGTCCCGAAACTTCGTGTCCTGTGTGCGGAGGTCGCTGACTACTCAGCACAGATGCAGCCCACATCTGCGGCCACCCACACCCGTGGGCACTGGCTCACCCCAAGGGCCCAGGAATAACCACACTGTTTGACCTCCTCGAAGGCCTCCGATTCCACAGGAGCATCTGGAATCCCGGTTGGGCTCCAGGCCCAGAGAAGTGCATGGTATTTTCATGTGTCAGAGACAAGTTCGGGGGACGTTGGGACCCGGCAGTGAAGTGATCTGTGGGAAGAGTTTCTAGCAGTCAGGACATGCTGATGAAATCCTGTTACATGAGAAATCAAGGTGCTCGGGGAACTTGTGACGTCATCACAGTCATTACAAGTGCACAGAGAAAGTGATGCGGTGAAACCCATGAATGTCCACAAGGCAGAATGTCCACAAGGCAAAATGTCCACAACACTGGCCTGGGCGTTGGTGTTGGGATTATTTTAATCTTTAATCTCAAAGTCTTAATTTTTATTTTTTTAAAGATTTTATTTATTTATTTTTAGAGAGAGGGGAAGGGAGAGACAAAGAGAGGGAGAGAAACATTAATGTGTGCTTGCCCCTCGAATGTCCCCCACTTGGGGACCTGGCCCACAATCCAGGCACGTGCCCTGACTGGGAATCAAACTGGTGACGCTTTGCTCTTAGTCCGGCACTCAATCTACTGAGCCACACCAGCCAGGGCTCAAAGTCTTAATTTTTAGTTAAACATGGCCACAGGGGTGAAGGCGCCTCGCAGGCGTCCAGTAAATACTAGCTGCATCTGCCCCCGAGGTCGCACCATGCTGCCCTCCTCGAAGGCCGTGCACCTCAGCTCCTTGTCCAGACCATCCGCTCCTCCTTCCTGTAACATGCGCGTGCACAGTGAGCTCATGTCAGCAGGGACATAGCTAATGAGACCTTCACTCTTAAGAGCACATCTGTATATTCGAAGTACGGTTTTCAAAGTAAACTCCGGGTATACAAGTTCTGTCTGAAAAAAGTTCAGCCATTGTTAATATAATGAAAATGCTTTACGTGGCATTGATATAACTGGGCAGCCAAGGAGAGTGGACTGGAATGTACATGCGTGAATAATGACAACTTCTCTGTACTAGTCAGGAGGGGCAGTGGATGCTGTTGAGTGGGCATGTGTACTGTGTGGCCACTGCATTTAAAATGAGTGAGTAGAGCAATGAACGTGCAACAAATTTGCATTAAGCTTGAACATTCCTCCACGGAAACTATTCAGATGATTCAGAAGGCCACAGCTATGGGCCACTGGTGATTGGCAGCTTCATCACAACAACGCTCCTACTCGTGCATCACATCTTGTGCAGTTTTTTTTGCAAGACATCAAATCACCCAGGTGACTCAGCTCCCCTACAGCCCAGATTTGGCACTCTGTGAATTCTGACTTTTCCCAAAACTAAAACCACCTTTGAAAGGGAAGAGACTTCAGACCTTCAATGAGATTCAGGAAAATACGATGGGGCCGCTGATGGCGATTGGGAGAACTGTGTGAGGTCCCAAGGTACCCAATTTGAAGGGGACTGAGGTGTCATTGTCCTATGTACAATGTTTCTTGTATCTTGTATCTTCTTCAATAAACATCTGTATTTTTTATATTACATGGCTGGATACCTTCCGGACAGACCTCATATGAATTATTAAATGTTTTTAAACCTCAACTCTTAGGAAAACTAAAAAGAAATGTGAAAGACAACTTCTGCTAAGGTACCAAGTTCTGAGTTTTAAGACAATAAAAGATGTCACCAAAAAACTCAAGGAATGCATCTTACATAAAATTTGACCTTCTGTAGAGAGGAAAAGAACATAACCAAACTATAAAGCAAGTGAACTGGGAAGCATACACATTGCAGTAGACACATTACAGAAACATTGGTTAATGGTTTGTGCAGAAAATTGTTAATTTTTTTTTAAAAATCCCCAGCAACTCATAAGGCAAAAAACAAGACAATTGGAGCAAAAAAATACATGTAGAAAATTTACAGAAAACAAACATCAAAAAAGGTTGACTTCATTATCACATAAATGTGAATTAAAACAGCGATATTCCACACTGTACTCACCAGTTTAGAAACTGATGTGTCAGCGCAAAGCCTGGTGCCCCTGAACCCTGGCAGACCTGTCTCAGTGACAGCGCTGACGGCGGTCTCCTTTCCCGGCAAATGGGTCGCAGGGCCAAGAATCGTAAAGGACGTTCCTAACCTTTGATCCTGTACTACTAATCCCAGAAATGTGTCCTCAAATGATCATTTAAAGGGAAAAGGAACTGTATCATGGAAATGCCCCTGGTATCTACTGTTTGCAGTAGAGTCGAAGCAGATCTACAACACGAGGGACAGTTGGGTTGTCACCAACTTGGCGGTAACTGAGAGAGTGATGTGGAGAAATGTTTGCCGAGGCCGACAAGAATGCCAAATTATATCTGCGTTATAGTTTAGAAAAGTTATTTCCCATGTGGGTAAGGACAAAGAAAAGCTTAAGATCTGTTAAGGTATATTGGGTGGAGTTTTTTTTTAATGTTCTTGGTTATTGTAATAATGTGTGTGCAGTAAGTCGGTGCTGGGATGGGGAAATGTGAGTTGCAAAGCAAAAAATGTTGGAACTCAACTTGTCCTGTAGGATGTGATTTCAAGTTAGAACGTGTAGCTGCAGCTTCTGACATACCAGCGTCCCACCCCTTGTTCCCTGACTGGCGGACACTGCCATGTCTCGTGAAGATATGGCCCCTGTTTGACTGTGTCTCACCCATCCTGAAGCTGAAACCTTTTCTGCAGAGTGCTTGAGAACTCTCCCAATAACCTACAGCTTGGCTGTAACCATCACTGACTCAATAAGGAGAAACCACCGGTTGCGTTAGGTGGGAGTTTGCAGCCAGTGTGGTTGGAGTCCTGCCCAGATCCCACATTTTCTCGATGTGCCCCCGCCCTGTGATTCCAGAAGCCATGCTCTTTGAGGAGGCATGCCTGTGGGCGCCTGGAAGCCCCTGGAGGTTAGCCTGAGGGCGGGGGCTGGGGAGGCTAGAGTGTGTAACCCCGGGTGGGGACAATCCCTAGGAGTCACTCCCTGCAGAATCCCCTTGGGTCTTGCTGCATGAGACTGCTCCTGGGGTGGCTTCCTTCCTGTCCCGTTGCCTTCCCTCCCCCAGTCTCCCAGAAAGTGCAGTTTTGACTACACTGAATCAAAAGAAACTCATTTTCAGCCCTAATTTGTTTGTTGTTCTGAGGTGCAGAGAGTGGTCTCCTCTCACTCTCCCTACTGGGTCCTGACAGGTCCATGCTAGCTGCTAATCTCCCTCCCTTTCTTGTCCCAGGCCAGGTACACAGGCCTCATCTTCTTCCATGAAGGCTGGCCACTGTGCATCCACGGGAAGGTGGTGGTGCAGTTGGCATCCCTCCGCGGAGTCAGGCTCAGGCCCGGGGACTTCTACCTGCAGGTCACATCGGTGGGGAAGCAGTCGGCCAGACTGGTCTTAAAATGCCTCTCTCAGCTGGGACGAGGCTCAGAGGAAGTCACTGTGCCTGAGGCCATGTACGGCTGTGTCTTCACAGGCGAGTTCCTGGACCAGGTGAACAGGGAACGCAACAGTGTCCTGAAAAACTGCTTGCTGACCTCAGGCTCCACCGTCTACCGCACCCCGTGGAGTAACGTCACAGGCCCCGTGTTCTTACCCGCCAGTGGAAGAGTACTGCCCAGCTGCTCTACCCCTGGGCCTGAGCAGCCTCCCGGCAGCGCCTTGGAGGCCCCGGCCCCAGCACCAGCCATGGCCAGCGCCTGTCTGCCGGGGAGCACCTCTTCCGGAGACACTCCGACCCTGCCGCACTGCGCCGGGCATCCTGGCAGTGACCAGCCCAGCCACCTCCCTTACCTGAGAAGAGCTGAGTGTGAAAGCCCCACAACCCTGCCCAGGAGCTCTGGCATCGGCCCACAGGAGCCCCCGGAAAGCCCCGAAGGACTAGGAGGGAGGCTGGACCCCGTGGACAAGAATGACAGCCCCCAGGCCCTTACCTCTCCCGAGGATTCAGACAGCCCACTGGAGCGGCCACCTGAGGTCCCCGCTGGTGTGGAGACCAGACGCTGGTTCAGGAAGTCCTACATGGAGGCCCTTCGGAACCCCATGCCCCTGGGCTCCAGCTCCGAGGAGTCCCTCATGGATGAGGCCTCCAGCACCCAGAGCAAGAGGGCTGGGGCAGCAGCCAGTCCGACCCAGAAAGAAACCCCCGGCCCCCACGGAGACTCCCAGGGGATCCGGGGTCAAGAGAGCTGCCCGGGAACTGCTGGAAGGATCCTTACCAGGAGGTCCAGGTCCTTGGACAGGTCTATCAGGAGTGTCCGAGGTGATGTCTGGCAGGCCTCCCCTCATTCAGCCAGTGCTGGACCCGGAGGTCTCTTAGGAGGACAAGCTGTGGGGACCAGAAACTTGGGCTCCAGCCAGCCCTCTGTCTGCACCAAAGAGAAAGGTAAATGTCTCCTCTCCCCCTGTCTTCCCCCACTGTCCCCTTTCTCCCTAAGCTTCCTCTTCTCCCCCTCCCACCCTTTCCCATTTAGTCTGATCACTTGGTTGAGTAGAAGCCTGTCTCCATATCCATCCTGACTGTTGAAAATAATGTTCTCATGTGCTCCTTTCCTGTGGCTGCTGCACAAAGTACCACAGACACGGTGGCTGAGAACAATAGAAACCCATCCTTTCATAGTCTGGAGGCCAGAAGTCTGACCTCACAGTGCCACAGGCTCTAAGTGAGGGTTCGTCCAGCCTCTCCAGCTGCTGGGGCTCCAGGCACTCCTGGGCCTGTGGCATTCCTGGCCTTCTCCCTGTCTGTCTCTCCCTGCCCGAAACCACCCTGCCCTTTCTCTTCTGAGGACACCTGTCTCTGGATATAGGGCCTACCCTAAACTTTATGAATCCACATCTGCAAAGACCCTTCCCCATATAAGGTGGCATTCACATGTTCTGGGAGTGAACACACCTTTTCGTGGTGTGCACACCATGCACCCCGACATTGTATTGATAATTGTTCATATAGATAAATTCAGCTTAATGTTCATTTGCAATGACACCAGGTCGGTGACTTCATGCCCCTTAGTTACACACCCTCAGTAAGTTTCTGAGCATCCATTCCTGGAGCACTTTTCCACAGGCTCTGGAGGGAAAATGGTTACCTAGCAGACTGTGTGTGGTGCATAAAGATAAGGAAAGTATGATAACATATTTCTTAAGTCAAATATTTCAGCTATTTCCCCTTTTTTGTACAAAGAAATGTTCTGTGGAGAACAAAAACAATGACTTTGGAAAGAAGCATGAAGTGTGAATGTGCTGTGGGCCTTAGAAAGCGGGTTTGGCAAGTGCCAGCAGCCCCGCAGAGCAGATGCAGCAGTGGGAGTGAGGGCTCCTCTCCCGTCTCCTTACCTGGCCCCTCTCCCCCACCCTGGCCGATGGGGAGGCTCCAGGCTCATTTGCATCTGAGGCCTCCTGGAGACCTCTCCTCCGGGTGGGCTTGTCTGCCACACCTGTGCAGGGCCTGTCCCGAAGTTAGGCCGGGTGCTCCTGCCTGAAATGCTGAGAGGATTCGGGTAGCATGGCGCACACACTGGACTTACTGCAAAGAGTTGTGTAATGTAATTATTTACTTAAGGTTGACACTTAGAAAACGTTCTACCACCGCTCTGCAATTCAGTTAAAGTTAAAGTCAAGCAATAACACCCTGACCATTGTTTCCAGGTCCTAAACTATCTTTTATTGTCCATTTCTGTTCCCATTTTTGTTGGGCAGGAAACACACAATCCCATGCACACACTGGGTGATGCTTTGAAAACTCATGTCTGCAGCAAATCCACAGGTAGGAGACAGCGCTTATGTCTTCACCCACCATATGCATGTACAATGCAATCAAGTACATTTCTCCCCATGGAAAGATGCTGGCTATGCAAATGCTTTTGTGGATGTTCGGGCACCATGTCACAGTGTTGTGGCACAGGGTCACAGATGTTTGATACCAGATGGTGTCTGACAGTCATGAAGGCGGTAGGTTTAGTTTAAACAAACCAGCACTGCCCACTGGAAATGGGGCCAGTTGACTCCTGTGTGTAGAGTAGCACATCTAAGAAGATTCAAGACCTCGGCATCAGAAATGTTGTATTCTCAAGTCATCATCTCTCCCGGGCCCAGCGGGCTTTGTCTACTCAGTGTCCGGAGACTGCGTGTGAGATAACGCTGAGGGCTGTCAGGGGGACCTGAAGCTAGAGCTCACTGCCTGGGACAGTACCCCTTCCCTTCTTACTCCACCTCCTCTCCCTCCTCGCCGACGAAGCAGAACCCACCTGTGTGGGCTGTCTAACATCCAGGAAAAAAGGAAGACACTGAATAAGTAGAGGCTACTTCCGCCCGTGAGGAGGTGGGCAGTGGTACCAAAGGTCTGGGCAGAGGGCCAAGACATTGATTACCCAACCAGCGACCAGTGGATCGTTGATACATGCTTTCCCCTTCACACCCTGCTGTCGCTGGAGTCAAGTCTGTGGTGTGGTCCCAGACTCCTTATGTTCATTAACACAGGGAAATGCCTCATCTGGAACCCCCTGCAGACACTATGTTAAACAAGTGAAATTTAGCACATTCACTCTTCTGTAGTGCCAGGCACAGCTTGTCCCTACAGTTCCAGTGTGCTCCTCCTCTGTTCCAGCTCCCTTTTCCTCTGTTCCAGCTTTCTCTTCCTCTGTTCCAGCTTGCTCCTCCTCTATTTCAGCTTCTCCTCCTCTGTTCCAGCTTGCTCCTCCTCTATTTCAGCTTTCTCCTCCTCTGTTCCAGCTTGCTCCTCCTCTATTTCAGCTTTCTCCTCCTCTGTTCCAGCTTGCTCCTCCTCTATTTCAGCTTCTCCTCCTCTGTTCCAGCTTGCTCCTCCTCTGTTCCAGCTTGCTCCTCCTCTATTTCAGCTTTCTCCTCCTCTGTTCCAGCTTGCTCCTCCTCTATTCCAGCTTTTTCCTCCTCTGTTCCAGCTTGCTCCTCCTCTGTTTCAGCTTTCTCCTCCTCTGTTCCCGCTTGCTCCTCCTCTATTTCAGCTTTCTCCTCCTCTGTTCCAGCTTGCTCCTCCTCTGTTCCAGCTTGCTCCTCCTCTGTTCCCACTTGCTCCTCCTCTGTTCCCGCTTGCTCCTCCTCTGTTCCCACTTGCTCTTCCTCTTCTGGCTTCCTCCAGCTCCTGAGACTTGGCTTTGTCTCCTTTTTAAATATAAAATTAACATAATTTCAAAACTAGATAAATGTAGCATTTCAGAATTTAAGAATATCGTACTCAGATTATTCACTGTTCATTCAGCCAGTAGTAACAGAGCAGCTGTTTCTCATTAGCCACCCTCGGCTACTGCTTTTATTCCTGGCCATTTTAACGTTATAGCTCCTACCTAAGACCCCTCCTCTCACTGTCTCAGGGTGCAGGCTGAATTCAGGAAAAGCCTATATGAGTGGCCTACTCAACTATGTCTGATGAGAAAAGTCCTCCATGAATGTGATGTCTGTGCCCCTGTCCGTGAGAGGAATCTTTGGGTTTACTGCAGAACGGGTTTTACCCTTGGCCAGTGGTGACATGTCCTAGAAAATGTGTGGACATACATGAAAAAACTTCACTCTCAAGGATACTGTGGGAATGGAGTCCCCGGCTAGTGGAGGGATAGACAGAATGCCATCCATCAGTCCATCGAATGAGACCCACTACGGAAAAGAATGGGGCTGTGGCACTGGCAAAGTCACGGGTGAACCTCAGAAACTGCTGAGTGAGAGAAGCCGAACAAGAGACCACAGATGCGTTTGGTCCCATCTGAAGGATAGGTCCAGAGTAGGTAAATTTACAGACAGGAAGTAGACAGGTGGCCCAGGGCTGGGGTGGGAGAGGATATCTACTGGAAATGGGCATGGTGGGTCATTTTCAAGGGATGAAAATGTTCTAAAACTGATTTATGGTGATGGTTGCACCACTTGGTAAAGTTGCTAAGCACCTCTGAATTGTACACACATGATGTGGGTGAATTTTATGATATGTAAAACATACCTCAATAAAGCCTTTTTTAATATATGGAAAAGAATGTCGTGGACTTCTCAGGCCCAGCTCTGATAAGGAAGCCGTGCACAGTTATACAGTGTTAGCTCTGAAAGAAGTTAAGGACGAGGCTTAGGGACAGGAAAGTTAAGCCTGGGCTGCTTCATGGTGCCCCTCAGGGCTCAGGTTCCAACACCCGCTTGCCATCTCTGACCAAGCCTGTCCCTCCACCCACAAGGGCGACACAAGCCCTGGACAATTGCAGGGCGGGGTTTTGGGTCTGTTCGCTCTGTCTGACGTGGCTGTCCTGTGGAGTGCTGTGTGGGTACAGCGCTGACTGGGGTGCCTCCAACTGGGGCCACTGCCGTCCCTCCATGGTGATGCACAAGCATGGGACCTCCTCTGTGAGGATGCGGGAGGGCGAGGGCCCCGCCACTCTCACAAGGATGGTGCCTTTCCTGGGGTGCTCTCACCACCTGGGGACATATTTTACCACGCTGTTTGGGAAATCCATATTACGGAGTAAGTTAGGATGACAGCATTCAGTATGAAAGGTTTCTCCCTGAGGTCTTCAGTTAGTGAGCACTCCTGGTGGACCGAAATATTTAACTCTCCGCGTTTGTGCCCCCTTCTCAGGAACAAACACGCCTGTCCCGGAAGGTGTGGCACGCTTACATTTCCACCAGGAATAGGACAGGTTCTCGTGGAAACCCACTGTTCTCACTCACGATTTCATCCTTGTGCCCGTAGCAAGCCGAGCAGCTGCCTTCACACTGGAGCAATACTTCATCTTTGACCAGGTCTCTTTCTGTTGTCCAGCCGGTGTCGACGCAGATGGCCGCCACTTCCAAGGACACGACCCCAGCGAGTTCCCAGACATGCTTGCTGAGCGGCTGTGTCCTGAGGGTGAAGGGCAGCCCCCCAGCACAGGGGACCTGCACAACCAGGTGCCCAGGCAGGTGCTGGAGATCAACTCGGAGCTGCTGCAGTCAGGGGCCATCAGCCTCCCAGGTGAGCCTGGCTGTCCCACTCTTTTCAGGCTGCTATAACAAATGCCACAGGCAGAGCAGCTTCTGAAAATGAATCTATTTCATACAGTTCTAGAGGCCGAAAGTCTATGATCAAGCAGCCAGCATCATCAGGTTCCAGGGTGGGGCCTCTTCCTGGTTCCCAGTCGGCACTTTCACTCTCACCTGGTAGAAGGAGTAATAGAGCCTTGTGGGATTTCTTATAAGGGCACTAATCCCATCCATGAGGGTTCCACCCTCATCACCTAAGCACCACTCAAGGGCCCCACTTCCTAACACCGTCAGACCAGGCATTAGGATTTGAACATGTGAATTTGGGGGAACACAAACACTCAGACGATAACAGTGGCCATCACTCTCTCAGGCCAGCATGGCCTTCACCTGCCCAGGTGAGTGCCAGGCTCGCCTCTCCTCTCAGATCTCATATCTACGCCAATAACTGTTTGCAGACCCTAGCTCACTATTTCTCAAGCTTGAAGCCATGTACTCCCACTGGGGTTTCCCCCTTTCACAATGCCTTCTATTTCTGCAGGGACCCGAGACCGCCAGGGGAGAGCAGTAGTGCAGGTCTGCACGAGGAGCCCACTCTGGTCCAGCCAACACACGTCCAGCGCCGAGCTGACCCGCCTGCTGAAGTACCTCCATGGCATCCCCAGGTGGGACTGAGCCAGGTTTCCACCTTTCAGACCCCTTTGGGGGTAAACTCCTGTGAACATGTGTCCTCCTGTGAGAGTTTTCATCTATAGCTTCAGGGATTCTCATGACATGGGCAGCACACCCCTATCTGCCCCTCAGACTCCTGCTGCCTGGCTCCTCTGCCCTCTGCCCCATCTCCCACTTCTCCCCTCTGGCACGCAGCGCTGCCCTCCGCTCACCCTGCTCTCTCCCCTCTGAACCGAGGCTCGACCACACACTTGAGCCCTGAATTCAGTGTTGCTCTGCATTGTTCAGTACTTGCTCTAAGCATTCTTTATTTACACGGTTTATACTCCACCTCCTTCTAAAACATATTTGAATTGGCCTTGGATAAAGATACAAACTGATATAAAGATAATATTTAGAATAAACAGGTGAAGAAATCGTTCAAATGAGTAGAATCAGGTACTAGGAAGCAGGCAAGACCGACTGGTGAAAAATGGGCCTTATGTTCAGCCGGGCAATGCCGTGTGCCAGAACAAGAGTGTGCCAGCTCCTCAAGAGAGACGCCTCCTCCTGACAGTTCTCAGAAGAGCAGGTCTCCTGGATCCTGTGTAAGGATGTGGGTATGGAGCAGGTCTGCCTGGGACCTTTCCTTGGGCTGTGGATGTGGGTCTGTCCATGGACCAAGGACAGAGACAGAAGAGCTGGAGTCCAGGATGGTTAAAGCGTGTTATTTAGGGCCCCTCGGTCTCATCAGATGCAGACATGCTTTGGATTGTTCTACGGCCTCCAGACCAAGATCCTCCACATGGTGTTGGCAGAAGCATCCCCCAAAGGGGGATGAGCTCGGTCATAATAAGGACACATGGCTTGTCTCCAAATGCTGGCTGCGAGTTTACCGGCTGGGCGCACGGTGCACTTCAGCATAAAACAGGGAGGTGACAGCTCTCTCCAAGGCATGTAGGAGGGTTAGAAGTAACTCCCTCAGGTACCTGTGCTGAAGTCCAGATCATCCATCATCTTCCATCACATCATATCACAGCACAGCAGTTACATAGCACACATCATGTGATGTGATCTCATGTGAAAACATGCTGCCATGTGATACACATGTGAGCTCCTGTGAGCACATGGTATGTGGTACATGGTCACGTGATACATCATCACATGTGGCCTCATGTTCTTCGTGGTGTTCTATTTTAATTTCTTCTGAAACAGCATAGGTAGGATCAGTGTGGGAACACCCAGGCAGAAGACAAGAGTTAAAATACTCTCCCTAACACTCCTTTTTGCAGAACAGATTTCCCAGTTATCTGCAGGGCACTGGCGTCACTGCCTTTGGTGACGGCTGGGATTTCAAATTTGTCCTTCAACACACATTTCAATATACTTTGGAACTATACTGAAAAAGAATCGTTTCACTCTCGCATTAGTTTATGCGTTTTAAGCCTCAGGTAAAGGACGTTGTCTATTAACAAAGGCTTCTTTAATGGGGGCTGCAGTGGGGAGCTGTACACTTTTGGAGTGTTTGCTCTCAGCATCCTCAGCCTCGAGCAGCTGGCGAGCGGTGCTGTGTTCTTCATTTTGTAATGAATGCCTGCAAGTCAAGGTTGAGGGTACTTGTGGGGTCAGCAGAGCCAGCACTTGAACCTGGAAATTCAGCCCCCTGCTTTTTCTGCCTTGCCGCAGCAACTTCAGACAGCCCAACGCTGCTCACCAAGGAAGGCATCTCCACCAGCTCATAGCGCTCTAGGAGAAAACCTCTGTTGAGGAACGTTCCTAAAGCACTTGGGACAAAGCCATCCTGGGGCCCCAGGGTTTGGCTGGTTATCTCCCTGCAAGCGTTGTGATTTCACTAGCATCCTGGTAGAGTTGCACCTCGAAAAGCTGAAATCCATGCACTGTCATGGGATGTGACACACACCTTCTGCTCTCTGAATGAAGTACCTGAGATGTCAGCATTATTAGGAAGAGCACCTAGCAGTGTCTTGTTAGTGGTTACTGCAGCTGTGCTGCAAGGAGCCACATGTTCTGTGGGTGCACCTTGTAAATGCACTACCATCAAACTCAAACCATACACAAAATCTTAAAACTAGAAAGGATGTTGGTTGTCATTCATCCAACCTGTGCAATGAAAGAATCAAAAAAATCCATGCATCCATCCCACACTTCCCTGGAAATACAAAAGGGAAGAGGATGTTGTTCCTGCCCTTGAGGAGACACAGATGGGGACCCCATTTACCGTAGCTCCCAGCATAAGGCAAGTCCACAGTGCTGGGAAGGAGCTGCATTCCCAGCCAGGGAAGGGGGCTCCCCGACATGTCTGTGTCTGCGGGGAGGGTGAGTGCAGACAGGAAGAGAAGCCTCTCCAGGTAGAAGGAAGAGCACATGCAGCCCCAGGACAGTCGGTCACTTTCTGGTCAGGAGGTGGCACTGACAGAGGCAGGAGAGTGAGGACAAGAGACAGTGTGAATGGAGCAGGTGCCCCTCGGCCAGAAGACCACACTGACTTCAGTGTGCAGCAGACGGAGAGGCCACAGTGGTGGCAGGAACGCAGCCCTGAGGCTTTGGCAGCTTCTCTTGCCTGGAGATGCCACCAGACTTGACTGGTCCATCACAATGAGGCCTGATTGCCTGCTTCCCAGTGATAAGCAGCTTAACTCCTAAGAAGGTTGATGTTTGTAAAGTCGGGACTCCTCAGTTCTAGACGCAGGAGGGTCTGGGTGAGGAGGTCTCATTGAGAGATAGAGAAACTCATCCTGGAAGAGATTTAACCTGCAGTGGTTAACACCATCTGTCTTTCTCTCTCCAGGAAGGAGGTGCGGGACCTGGGACTGGTCATCCTGGTGGACGCACGCAAGAGTCCAGCCGCTCCTGCCCTCTCCCAGGCCCTGACAGCTCTGCAGGTGAGTTGGGGTCACTCCTGAACTCATGTCAGCATCTCAGGGCTGTGTGGGCCGTGAGCACAGGGCCCTGTTGGGAAAAGCGTCCAGCCCATCACCTGGTCGTCACTGCAGGCCTTAACAGCAGAGCCAGCAGGATCCGCCTACGCAGCTGTTCTGGTGCCATGTTCTGTCTTAGCAGGAGTGGTAATGACCCCTTCCCTTCCTCACATGCCCACATCAAACACCTGACTAAATCAGGTGCAGAGGTATGCATGTCACCCTACCAGACAGGGATGGAGGCATGGAGGGGCAGCCACTGCTCACTGTGAGGACGGGGACCCTGGACCTTGGGTGCCAGGACTTCTGAAAGGGCTCGGATGGGTTCAAGGGGGTTTGTTCAGGAGATTCATGGTCCCCCCAGGGAGACCCCATCCAGCATTCTTGTTCATGAGTAAAATGCAGAGGAAATTTGAATCCCTCAAGCGGGAATAAAGGTACCACTGGGATGTTCCAGGGACCCAGGGCCAGACGGGGCCTGAGAACATCAGTCCCTCAGACCGGTGTACATAGGGCCCTCGTGTGCCAAGTGCTATCCTGGAATCTGAGGTCAGAGGCCCCTGGAAGTTTCTCCAGCTGCCTCAGCTACTCCCTTAGCTAAAATCTGTCTCTTTAGCAGAGACAGAACAGATCACTGTCCCTAAGTTTAGGGACGCCAACTGGAAGTTCTTTCCAAGAAAGGCAGAGGTTGGGGTGTGTGTGAAGGTAGGTGTTAGGGCTGGGCTGGGGAGGCCAGGCCAGAGAGACTTGGGGAGATTAAGGAAATATTCAGGCAGCAGACATGAGGCCTGGAGCTGAGACCAAGAAGTAGGGTGGATGAATTAGCAGGAGCAGCAGTGTCCCTGGTTAGGGCACCCAAATGGCAATGCTGCTCCCGGCCTGGCACAGCAATCAAAGCAAGCAAAGGGAGCAGATTCTGGGAGAGGAAACACGGCCCCTGGCCACCCAGCACCGCTGAAGGGAATCTCAAAGCAAACCTCAGGGGTGACGCCTGCATTGCAGAGGGATGTGCACGCTCGGTCTTCGCTTTCACCAGGAGAGGTTCACATTGCATGCCTTTAAAGCCCAAACTAGCTCGTCTGACACAGCAGCGGTCTGACACGCCCGGATCCAGTTTCCGTAAGACCTTTCAGAAGCACGTCATCTCCTACTTGCTCGTACTCCCTGCCATCGGGCTCAAAAGTCAAAAACCAGGATGTCATCCAGCTTTGTGTTCATATTCTGCTCAAGGCGTGGAAATTCCTTCCAGATTCTGGTCTTCCTTAATTACATGCAATTTTATTGCATATAACAGTAAAGACTGAGAAATTGCCAAGTAAGATTTTCTAAGAAAATGGGTAAATGATTGCTTTTCAGAAAGATTCTGAGGGAAGTTCTGTTGCCAGATGGAAGTGTTGGCAACCCTAAGATTTCTCCGAGTTCTTTGATTTTGCTAAAAGGTTGTTAATCTGAACTCCCCGGTTGGCTGTCATCCACCTGGACAATAAGGCAGCATTTGTTTCTGTCTCAGGAATGCACTCTCTAAAGTCACTGGCTGAAGCAGGTATGCCTCGGGTAATAACATCAGGTCCACACCCATATAAGTAGCAACTTGAGAGAAAAGCAACTTTGTTTTTGCCTCCAAAACCAAACTAAAATGTCATCGTTGATTAAAGATTTTGAAAAATGTAACTAGAAGCTTTGATCAAATTCCTAGAAATCCTTTCATTTGCTTGATGTAGCTTGTTGGGAAAACTGTATGTAATAATGAAAGCCCTGTGGGAGCTACCAGACCCGCGTGCTGTGCCGGGGTCCCAGCTGGGTGTCCAGCAACACCAGGTGCGTCTGCGACCCACACGGGTTTCAGACACTCAGATTCCGGTGCCCTCATGGAAGCGTTTTACAAACCTCAGAGGCCAAAGCAAACAGCTGCTCGTGGCCCCACCCACAGAAGCTCCTCTGGAGGGTCCTGGCCTGACTCCCCCTCATGGGGACCCAGCCCCCAACACTTACCCTTGTCCACAGGCAGCCCCTGCCTCCTCTGGACAGTGCTCTGAGAGCCCCACGAGGGGCTCACTGGGGCTGGCAGTGCTCACCCAGCCCGGACCAGCCCTTCCCTCCTTTCCGCTGTGTTTCTTCCACCTTCAGTCCCAGGTGGTGGTTTCAGAGCCCATCGGGGAAATAGTCCTGGCAGTCACCCCATCTGCTGGGAGCCCTGCCACCCTTGTCAGCCCTGATTCAGAGTCAGTAAATTGTGTCTATGCTGGTCACTTTTGTCATTAGCTGCCCTGGAGAATGTGATGAAGGTTTGAAATTTGTGTTCAAAAGTAGAAAAATTAGAACAACTCTAATAGTATAAACGATAAAATATATATATCAAAAAAGAAATTTGGCCCTAGCTGGTGTGGCTCAGTGGATTGAGTGCCCACCTGCAAACCACAGGGTTGCTGGTTTGATTCCCAGTCAGGACACATGCTTGGCTTGCAGGCCAGGTCCCCAGTAGGGGGTGCGCTAGAGGCAACCATACATTGATGTTTCTCTCCCTCCCTTCCCCTCTCTCTAAAAATAAATAAATAAAATCTTTAAAAAAAATTTGTATTCAGAGGAAGCTTTGAAACCCAGTGACTTGCTGCAGGACCCAGGACAGCACCTCCCCAACTAGAAGGTGGTACTCAAGCTGCAGGCTCCCCATGGCGCCCCTGCTGTCTGAGTGCAGGGCCAGGGCCCCTGAGGCGGCGGGGTTAGTGCTGGGGCACCTTTCACAGCTGTAAAGGGCTTGGAGAGCTCTGATAGCAGGTGGGCATTTTCGGGCCAGTACTGAGGGGTGAGGTACAGATTCTGGGCGGGAATCAGGGCAGAGCCATGTGTATGCCAAGGGTGGGGCTGGCATGGTATCACCACCTCCACCCACCACCACCGGGTCCCTGACCTGCACCCAGCATGGCACTGGTTTTGTGAGAAGTTATCCAGGTACCAGGATGAGCCACCTGCAGGTTCTCTTGCTGCACTGTGTTAGGTGCCAGGTGTGTGTGGGACCAGGAGCAAAGACGGGCCTACAACCAGGAAGATGCTGTTACACAGGCTCTTCCTGGGGCCTGAGGACTGCTGCGACTTCTGATCCTTCAGCATCCAATAAAAACTCGAAGATTAAGTCCCTAGCCTTAAATAGACACAAGTGAGCCCTTCATGGGGAGTGTACAAACTTAGTGACAGTGGTTCCCATGGTGCGTGCGGCCCAGGCAGTCCCGCCTGTGACCCTGGAGCCCTTCAGTTGTTGGTATGCCTTCTCGGCAGGTCGGACAAAGTCAGCCCGGAACCATTTATCGGTTTTCTTTGTCAGAACACCCCCTTCCCAGCATTTCTTTGTTTTCAGACTCCCCTTAAATCCTGTACCACTCAAGTGCCATGGGGGAGACTGAGCCAAGAGTAGGATGGTCTCTCTCCACCCATACATCTCCAAAGCATAAGCTGGGACCTTTAACTTGTCATCACAGTGAGTCTTCATGCTGGTTTGGGAGAGGAATCCAGTCCCACTGTAGCTGCTCACAACACTGGCGCCCAGCTGCCACGGCCTCGACGCCGCTGCCCTGGCATTGGGGCGGAGGGGGGCAGCCACAAGGTTTGCAGTTTATGTGAGGAGAGTGGATATAACCTGGGATTCCAGGGTCATGTTTCTGTTTTCAATTTCATTTTTGAGGAATATACAAAAGTAGGTAAATTCTTTCACAGAGGGCAAAACTATATAACTTTTTCATTACTACCTCAAGTAACTATGCTTCAAGTTTATTAAATTATTAAACTTTAATAATAAAATTTTCCATTTTGAAAGGAAATAATGATTCCCCCCCCTTGGTGAAGAAAATCCTAAGAATTTGCTCATTCCTAACCACCCTCCCCACCACCCCAAGACCCATAACTGCAAGACACTAATACGGGTAATTGTCATAAAGCATTGACTCTGTTCTCATTTATCGGAGAATTAATATTAATTTTCTTTGCAATAGAACAGACCTTAATAGTAAAAATCCACTCAAATAGGAATATAGAGAAACATAAAACACTTTGCAAAACTAATTTTAATGCATGGTAACTCAAACGTTTAGCTGAACTGAGTGAGAAATAGAATACAGCTGTGTGATAGGAAAGCAAGACCGGTTCCTTCTTTGGGCTTTCTATGGTTTATTTATTCAACAAATATTTATAAAACATCATTCCTAAGAAGCCACTTGACAAAAATACAAGTGTGTAAGATTAAAGTAAGACCAAGAAGATACCAGCTCTGAGGCCCATCTAGTAAGTTTATTTCAAAATAAGGAATTTTCTAAAATCTGTTTATCACTATGAGAAACTTTGAAAAAGTAAAGCTTTAGAGAGTATGAATGAAGAAGCACTATGTAAATAAAAGTATTTTATTGCTAAATGATCTGGCCTCAATATAATCTAGCAAACAGAAACCAAGGAGGTTTGATTAGAGTCATAAACCCATCAAAATACAAGATTTTCAACCAGTACGGCTAGAACAATTGTACATCTGTGTGCAAAAGTGAAAAAATCCTCAACACGTACCTCATACTATATGCAAAAATTAACTTAAAATGGATCATATCTCAATGGATCATAACATGTAAAATCTCAAGCTACAAAGCCACCAGAAGAACACATAGGAGAAAACATTCATGACCTTGGTTTAGGCAAAGATTTCTTCCCTATGACCCCAATAAAATAATCCATAAAAGGAAAAAAAGATAAATTGGACTTCAACAAAAAAAACTTAGCAAAATTGAAAATTTCTCAAAAGATACTGCTACTGGAATGAAAATACAAGCCATGGACTGGGATAAAATATTTGCAAAACACATATCTAATAAAGGACTTGTACCCAGAATACTTAAAGTCGCAAAACCCAATAATAAAACAACCCAATAAAATAGGGGCAAAAGATTTTAACACGCTTAACCAAAGAGAATGTGTGAATAGCAAATAAGCACAAGGAAGTATATTCAACATCACTGATCATCGGAGAGCTGCAACTTAAAACCAAAACGAGATCACACACATACTACAATGACAAAACTTGACAGCGACCAGTGCTTGGTATTGCTGGTGGATATGCAGGAGGGTCTAGCCACTCTGGAAAACAATGGGCTCTTTCTTTGGAAGAGCGTACACTTGTTGAACGTACACTTCTAATAGGACTCAGCAATCTCACTACTAGCTATTTACCCAAGAGGAAAGAAAACTTATGTTCACACAGTGTTTACAGCGGCTTTCCTTACGATTGCAAAAAGCTAGAAACAACCCAAATGTCCTTCAGCTGGTGAGTGGAACAATAAACTCCGGTACTTCCATGCAGTGGAGTACTGCTCAGCAATAAAAAGGGACGAACTGCTGACATTCACCATGTGGGTGAATTTCAAATGCACTATTCCAAGTGCAGGAAGCCAATACTGTGTGGTTCCATGCTTATGAAAACTGGAAAAGGCAAAGTGATTGAAACAGAAAACAGATCAGTGGCTGCCAGGGTCTGGGGGGCTTGACTAAAAAGGAGCATGAGGAAATTTGGGGGATGTTAAACTCTTCTGTACCTTCATAGCGGTGGTAGTTACGTGACTATAAGTTATGTCAAAACTTAGAGAACTGTACACTTAAAAGGGTGACTTTTATTATATGTAAATCACAACCAATAAGCCTGATTACATTAAATAATTTATAAGGGCAAGTAATTTACATTCAGTGTGAAGGCAGCTGCATTTTATGCATTCTGGGTATTTGGGGAAAATATCAAAGTGGAAGTAGCACCAATCAAAATTGGACAATTATATTAACTCAATTAAGTTAAAAATTAGAAAGCTAAGTTGTGTGTCTTATTTCAGAACACATCTCCCCCCATAATTCATAGTATTTTGCTGTTGGTGGATAAAGAATCAGCATTCAGACCTGACAAGGCTGTAGCAATTCAGGTAATGGTTTTAGACTCTTTTTTTTCTTTTTTTAAAATATATTTTATTGATTATGCTATTACAGTTTTCCCAATTTTTCCCCCTTTATCCCCCCTCCACCCTGTACCCCCTAACCCTCCAGCATTCCACCCACCTTAGTTCATGTCCATGGGTAGTACATATAAGTTCTTTGGGTCCTCTGTTTCCTATACCATTTTTGACCTCTCCCTGTCTATTTTATGCCTACCAATTATGCTGCTTCTTCCCTGTACCTTTTCCCTCCTATTCCTCCCCTCCCCCTCCCCACTGAAATCCCTCCATGTGATGTCCATTTCTCTGATTCTGTTCCCGTTCTAGTTGTTTGCTTAGTTTTTCTTTTCGTTGTTTTTCTTTTCTTTTAGGTTTGGTTGTTGATAGTTGTGAGTTTGTTGTCATTTTACTGTTCATATTTTTTTATCTTCTTTTTCTTAGATAAGGCCCTTTAACATTTCATATAATAAGGACTTGATGATGATGGACTCCTTTAACTTGGCCTTATCTGGGAAGCACTTTATTTGCCCTTCCATTCTAAATGATAGCTTTGCTGGATACAGTAATCTTGGATGTTGGTCCTTGCCTTTCATGACTTCAAATACCTCTTCCCACCCCCTTCTTGCCTGCAAGGTTTCTTTTGAGAAATCAGTTGATAACCTTATGGGAACTCCTTTGTAGGTAACTCTCCTTTCTCTTGCTGCTTTTAAGATTCTCTCTTTGTCTTTAATATTGGGTAACTTAATGATGATGTGCTTTGGTGTGTTCCTCTTTGGGTCCAACTTCTTTGGGACTCTCTGGGCTTCCTGGACTTCCTGGAAGTCTATTTCCTTTGCCAGATTGGGGAAGTTTTCCTTCATTATTTGTTGAAATAAGTTTTCAATTTCTTGCTGCTGTTCTTCTCCTTCTGGCACCCCTATAAGTTGGATTTTGGAATGTTTCAGGCTGTTCCAGAGGTTCCAAAGTCTCTCTTCATTTTTTTTTTAAATTCTCATTTTTTATTTCTTCCTTTTGTTTCAAATCATTGCTTCTAATCCTGGTTTCCTTCCTGTCACTGTTGGGTCTCTGAATATTTCGCTTTATTTCATTTTGGGTATCTTTCATTTGTTTTTTCATTTTTTGACCAAGCTCAATCAGTTCTGTGAGCATTTTGATTACCAGGGCTTTAAATTCTCTATCAGATAGTTTGGCTATATACTCATTGCTTAGCTTTCTTTCTGAAGTCTTGCTCTGTTCTTTCATGGGGCCCTATTTCTTTGTCTTGGTGCACCTGATAAGTTGTAAGGGGGTGGGGCCTTAGGTAATCACCCAGGCAGGGCAACCTTCCTCGCTGCCAGTGGTGCTGCCTGTGGGGGAGGGGCCAGAGAGGGAACAGTGCAGCTCACCTGCTCGGCTCTAGCCCACTTTCCAACAAACGTGAGACTGGGAGTCTCTCCCACTGTGGCAACCGCTGTAGTCCACAGTCAGCTCTGAGTCTCAGTTTCCCATTCAGCCAGCCCCACCCACATGGTCCATTGCTTCGCCGAGGATTCTTACCTGTCTGGTTGGTCTGACTGACTGTTTCTCTAATTCCTTGGTTGTCGGAGTTCCATGAAGTTTGATTTTCTGGCACTTCTGGTTGTTTATTGATTTTAGATTGGTTGTTGTCTTCCTTTGGGTTGTGCGAGGAAGCGAAAGGTTTCTACCTACTACTCCATCTTAGCTGGAACTCCAGTTTTAGACTGTTAACATTAGATATGACTCCAAGTGATGCATAAAATTAAATATTAAGGCACCCAGATGAGATAAAACATATGAAAGAATTTGTGTCAATTCTGGTCTTACCCACAAAGGAGCCCAGAGACCTGTCTCTGACCCTTCAGTTCTTTTTTTTTAATAAGATTTTATTTATTTTTAGAGAGAGGGGAAGGGAGGGAGAGAAGAAGAAACATATAGGGAGAAACATCAGTATGTGTAGATTCTGGCACTCCCCCTACTGGAGACCTGGCCCTCAACCGAGGCATGTGCCCTGACTGGGAATCGAACCAGTGGCCCTTTGGTTCGCAGGTGGGCACTCAGTTAATCCACTGAGCCACACCAGCCAGGGCGACCCTTCAGTTCTTGTAGGAACTGTGCAGAGTCTAACATCAGAACACTTTGAAAATCTGATCTTTCTTCTCCACCTCAGTTGTTTTCTTTCCTTCTCTTTTCTTCATGATTCTTTCTCTTTTATCTGAAAACTTCTTCACTTTGCCTTCTTTCTTGAAGGATATTTTCAGTAGATAAAGAATTTTGGCTTCATGGTAGTTTTTCTGTTTGTTTGTTTTTCTAGCACTTTAAAGATGTTGTTCTATTATTTTCTGGCCTCCCTATTTTCTGATGAAAAATTCATAGAAATTCAAGTAATTGTTTGTCTATAGGAAACATGTCATTTTCCCCTGGCTACTTTCAAGATTTTTTCTTTATCTTCATCAAATTGACTATAATGTGACTGGGTATGTTGACTTTTTTTCATATTTATCCTGTTAGATATGGCCGAAATTTTATATCTATCACCAAATTTAGAAAGTTTTCAGTCATTATTTCTTGAAATTTTTTTTCTGCCTGATTCCCTCCTCTCTTTCTAGGATTTCAATTACACATACTAATGTCATCTCATAGGTCTCTGAAAATGTGTTTTTTAAAACATTTTTTTCTCTCTGTTCTTCAGGTCAGGTTGTTGCCCCTGATCTATCTTCAAGGTACTGACTCCATACTCTAATCTCCATTCAGCTGTTAATCCCATCTAGTAAATTGTTTAGTTCAGATATTGTATTTTTCAGCTATAAGATTCCCAGTGGGTTTTTAGATATATTTTCTGTACCTCTGTGAGATTTCCTATCCTCTCATTAATTGCAAGCATTTTTCCTTTACATCATTGAGCATAGTTATAATAGTTGCCCTAAAGTGCTTATCTAATAATTCCAGCATCTGAGTCTTCTCTGGGTTGACCTCTGTTGGTTGCCTTTTCCTTTGAGAATGAGTCACATTTTCCTGATTCTTCATGTGTCAAGTAATGTTGGATGGTATTCTAGACTTTGTGAATACCCTGTTGTAAAGACTCCGGATTCTGTTATAAACCCCACACAGTTTTATTTTAGCGTGGATTTAACTTGGTTAGACTCAAACTGAAAACCGTCCCTGGCACAGGTCCAGCGCAGTTCTTGCCTTTGGCTGCTTGAAGTCCTCCCCACACACACATGGTTCAGGGTCAGAGTTTACAGACATCTGGAGCTTCCTTTCCCGGCTTTCTCCCTTGTGAGAGTTGATTTTCGCTTTCCACCCTGTCTATCCTTTGATCTTTTGGGCCAGAAAGATGCCGATTTTCTATCAGCTTCAGCCACTCCAGTCTCACCATTGGCAGCCTGCCTTCCCACCAAAGCCACAGAACCGGGACACTCCCTCCATGCCCGTTCCTTCATCCAAGTGCCAGTTGCTCACAATAAACCCGGCTTTGCCCCCCCACCCCCACCCAGAGCTTTCAGACAGTTGTCATTGCACTTTGTCCAGAGTGTGAGGTTGTGTGTGGGAAGACTCTGCTGTGCGTACCAGCGGTGGCGCATCCTCAGTTCCGTCCTCACTTTTCCTGCCCTCTTCCTGCCTTTTCCCTTCTCCCCGTATCGTCTTGTCCTTGCTGCCTTCCCAGTTTCTCCCTTTTTTTTGTCTTTCCTTAATTGGGGCCTTTCCTTCCTTTCTCTCTGCTACCCTTTCCTTTCACTTCTTCCCACGTTCCTTCCTATAACAACCACACACACCCCATTAATGCCATCAGCAAGGCAGCACAGCAGAACCCCTCGGTAGCGGTTCTGCCGGGAGTGAGCCATCCCAGCAGTGTTTCCCTCCCCTCGGCAGTGTGAGGTGGTGGGCTCCCTGAAGGCCCTGCACAAGTTTGTCGACAGCTCCCAGCTGACTGCAGACCTCGAAGGCTCCTTCCCCTACAGCCACAGCGACTGGATCTGCCTCCGCAGGGTAAGGAGCAGCTCACAGCGGCTGCGTGCGCCACAGTCACCAAGAGGCTTCTCCTAATGGATGTTTTTACTCAAATCTAGTCTGTTGTTAACAACCACGTGGCACGGGCTTAAGAATGCCACTGAAATCCAGCCCTGGGCAGGGAGGGTGCTAAACTGCTTGTGTAGACACCCAGAGGTCACTGGGTGACACCATGGCAGGCTTGCTACCTGAGATCAGTTTAAACGTGGGAACTCACAGCTGCTTACTTCAGTGTCTGATAGAATGTGTCTGTGTGGTCTCCTCCTCTCAAACCCCAATAGAAGCTGGAGCCCTTTACCACAAACTGCCAGGACGCCATCGCTTTCCTACAAAGTTTAATCGGCTCCCTGAACACCCACAGGACCCTCAACACAGCACAGGTGAGTGCTCTGTGTTTTATTTTATATGACAGGTGGAAGCAGAGAGTTAGCTGAAACTTGAAAGTGGATATTTAGTTTCACTAAGTGGAGTTTTAGTTTAGAAACTCTCGAGCCCTTTTGATTTGTAGATCCCTTTCAGTTAGCAAATGACTTCCAAAGGATCACTTCCGCCCCCTCGTGACCAAAAAAAATCCCACCGTGCCAGAAAGAGAAACAACACCGCCACAACTGATGCTATGACAGCAAGGCATGAGTGGTTGCTGCCCGGAGGAAGCAATCCAAATGCAGTACAGAGAAGGGCTGGCCAGAGGGACCGTGACAACCTGGAGCCGCCTCACGGGTGCCCAGGTGTGCTGCCCTCCAGACCCCAGGTTCTCCTGCTGCTGAGTTTCAGCTTCCCTCTGCCCACTGCCCTCGAGTCTCAGTCTCAGACTTCCCTCCCCTGAGTGAGGCATCTGGAATCTGCTGCCCACCCTCCTGCTAGGACTGGGTGGCCGGTGTGGCCATCCCAATGTGCTTTGAGTTTGAGTAGTGAAAGCCTGGTGTGGTCACACCTAATTCCCACCCAGCATTAGACCTGAGAGGACCTGCATGGAGGAGAGGGTTCTATGAGTACGCCCCCCACCCCCGCAGGAGGTCACAGAGTCCATCCTCGAGCACAAGGCCATAATGAAGCGAGTCCTGGAAGATGAGCTGCTGGTGGCCCTCCGCCTGGAGGGCGGCACTGTGCTGGCACGGCTGAGGAGGGAAGAGCGTGGGGCCAGCGAAGACAGCCGGTGAGTGTCACACTGGGGCAGGTTGGGGTGAAGCCCATCTCTGTCACAGGCAGCATCTCCAAGGGGCGCAGACCTCCGTTCCTCTGACAGACATGCTTGATGGGACCAGAGCTTGTCTCCTTGGAGGACTCTGAGGAAAAACTAGCCCATTCCTTGGAGTGCTCAAGTGGAAGACAAAACTCATCATAGTGGGCCCTGGCTGGTGTGGCTCAGTGGATTGAGCATCACACTGTGAAGCAAAGAGTCACTGGTTCGATTCCCAGTGTGGGCACGTGCCTGGGTTGTGGGCCAGGCTCTCTCCCTTTCTTTCTCCCTCCCTTCCCCTCTCACTAAAAATAAATAAATAAAACCATTATAAAAACTCATCATAGGTCCTGACCAAGCACTTCCTCTGTCCTGGGGTGCTGCGTCCACCCACCCACATTTTCAGTCCCACCTCTGAGGTGCCTGTGTGTGTGTGTGGCCAGTAGGTGTCACCGCTTATGGGCATGTTCAGTTTCCTGCTCCCGCTGCTCCATCTGGGCCCCATCTGACGCTTCCGTTCTGTCAGACGTGAGGGACAAAAAATCAGTGCAGTTGTGTTTTTTAAGTAGGCTGTCACCAGCACATATTCCTAAGGGGACGGGCTGTGAACATGCCATGTTCAGGACATGCCACCCAACAGCTGCCTTCTCTTCCAGAGACAGCGTTGAGGCTGCCTCCCAGCTGTACAACCAAGTGGACGAGGAGATCCACAGGCTGGTCCTCACCTCCAACAGGTGTCTGCAGGAGCTGGAGAGTCTACGCGAACTGAGGACCCTTCAGGAGGAAGGTGACCAGGTCAGTGCCCTGGGAGAGAAGCAACCACGTCAGTATCTGGGAGGGAGATGACCAGGTCAGTGCTCCAGTCAGAGGAGCCAGATGAGAAAAATATTTTAAACCTCTGCCTCTTGAAATAACCAGTGTTAACACTCGGTATGTTATAACCCAGACTTTTCTCCGTTATATATGCATATAAATGCTTTTCAGAAGCTTGTACAGTCATGTGCTGCATAATGATGGGGATACATTCTGAGAAAATGACAGTCAGGTGATCTCATTGTTGGGAGAACATCACAGAGGCACGTACACAGACCCGGGCGCACAGCCCGCTACGCACCTAGACTATGGTACAGCCCACTGCCCCTGGGCTGCCAGCCTCTACAGCCTGTTGCTGTGCAAAACAAGACGAGACGAAGTCAAGCACAAGAGAAAGTGACGCCATCCAGAGACAGTAAAAATGAGATGTATGAAGCCAGCATAACACAGCGACTGTTTTACAGCAAAGGGTTTTTGTAAGTAGAAATAGCACACTCTAAAATCATGATTAACATCTAGGATAGTAAATACGTAAATCGGCACAGTCATTGATTATCATCAAGTATTATGTACTATATGTACGTAACTGTGTGCTACACCCTTTATACAGTTGGCAGTTCAATGGGTTTGTTACACCAGCATCACCACAAACAGCGTGCTGTGCTACAGTGTTACCATGGCTGCGACATCACTAGGTGATAGGGCTTTTTCAGCTCTGCCGTAATCGTATGGGACCACCTTCATACATGCGGTCTGTTGAAGACTGAAACGTCATCATGCTGCACAGGACTACATACTTTAAGTAAAATCCTTATTGTCTTATAAACCCCTATTTCCATGTAAATATTGTGAAGACAAGAGCCTGCACAGCCAGGTGTGTAGGGCAGAGTGAAGAGTGGTTGGAAAATATCTCTGGATCCTCGAGTTGTCAGGGTGGGAGGATCGCCACTGTGAAGCAGGGGGTCCCCAGGGTGGCCATCAGAAATGGTGGGGTGTGGACACTGTATTTTTCCCTCCTTGGTCTCCTGACACCCAGTCCCAGCTCCAGGCATGGGCCAGCGGGGGGCAGGGGCCAGGGTAGATGATGACCCAGCTGATCCAGGCTGCAGGGCAGGGGCAGGAGACCATCAGCACATCTAGGACAAGGCAGGAGCGGATGGGAGGCGAACCAGCTCACCAGGTCCCCGGTGGTGGCAGCCTGGAGCTGAAGGGGCTGCCCTGCCTGGAGCACCTGATGTCCTGCGGCTTCTCTTTCTTCCCCTCCTCCATCCTATGGGGCCTCCTCTCTGTCCTTTGGGTCCCCTTTCTGTCTGTGGGTTCCCTCTCTGTCGTGGGGGTTCCTCTCTGCCCTGTGGGGCCTCCTCTCTGTCCTGTGGCATCTCCTCTGTCCTGTTTCTCCTACACCCAGTTTTCCTCTTTCTTCATTTCTCTGTGGTTTTGAGCAGAATGCCCACCAGGACTTTCCAGAGAAAGGGACGGTGGGATGAAAATTTCTGAGATCTTGCCTATCTGACAATGTCTTTTTCCGCCTTCACAGTTCACGGTAGCTTTAATTTCCCTCCCAAATTTCGGAGGCACCGTTTCATGCCTTTTAAGCTTCATGCGTTGCAGTGGAGGAGTCCTCATCTCTTTTGCTCTTGCCCTGGGTCTGGGCCCTGTTTTTGCTCACCAGATGCCTGTTCACTTCTGGTCTCATAAGGGCACTTTGGCCCCAGTGGCCCAGGGCCGGGGGTTCCTCCTTTGGCCGCCACGTCTCTCTACTCTGGGATCTGTTGTTGTGTTTGGCGAGCTCTCTCATTTTCTAGAATTCCACACTTCCACCTGGTTCACTAATTTTCTCTCCCGTTTTGTTTTCCCTTTTGCATGTTTGTTCTACTTTGAGTGTAGATTTTCTAAACTAGATTTTCTAACGCTATGTGAGTGTTTTTGCCTCTGCGATCACATTCTTAATTGCCACGGAGTTTTGTTTGGTGTCTGAATGTCTCTCCTCAGTGGATGGTGTCCTGCTGGACGTGCTCTCCTCACCCGTCCACAGCCACCCCCTCTCCCTGCTCAGGTCTCCCAGGGCCCTCCTACTGTCTGTCCCTCCTTCCCAGCCCCGCTGCTCCCCCATCTTTTATGGATTAAAGGAATTTTCTAAAGCTTTAATAGTGTTTTTAGAGGGAGCAAAATTAGGTATGTCTTAATCTGCCTTCTTCACCCAATACTAAATATATTTTAACCTAAAAATAAGATTGTCCTATATACAGTGTATTTAATTTCTTTTCAACCTAAGAAATGCGTGAACACTGTGGAAGAATTAGAAAAGAGAGGGTTTTTTACGAAAGTGTGATCACACCACGCACAGCCATCTCTGACCAGCTTTGTCTGGCGGGCTGTGTGCTGGGCGCCCCCGAGCGGCCTGCACCTCCCGGGCTCCGCCCTGCTTTTTGCGGTCCTACAAGCATCACCACGCCTGCGTCCCTCACACTTTGTGACCGTTCACTGTGGACAGATTGCTCAACTCAGGATGGCCGAGTGGAGCTTGCATAGTTTGAGGTTTTTACACGTTTGGCAAGCGGCCCCTGTCAGCCTGCCCAGCCGAGGCTGTGGCCTCCCTCACCTGGTGAACAAAAGCTCAGGATCTCACCAGTGTTTGCCTTTGGGGTTTTCTTTTAATGCTGCAGTCAAACTTTATCTTCATAAATTTATTGGTTATTTTTATTTACTCCCTAATAAGTTGCATTTGCTTGCACTTGGCCAATTTCTGTACTGTTTGTAATAGTTTCATTGTATCACTTCAATTGATCCTTTGATCATGTTGCAAATAATTTCCACCCCCGTTTGTAATCTGTCCTGTAACTTTGCTTATGATTTAAATGGGCTTTTCTACTTTAAGATTACAGAACAACTAATATATTCCATCATAAGACTCTTATGGTTTGAATATTCCCATTTCAATCTTCAAAGCAACTAGAATTTCCTTTTTTCGTGAGTTTGGAGGGAGCTCTCCACCGCTCCCTGAGAGGCCTCCGCTCCCCTGGCTGTTCCCTGCTCCCCGACCCGGCAGCTCTGGGGTGGCCAGTGCTTCCTCATAAAAGTCCCGTCTGTGTTTTTCTCCATGACTCTCACAACAAACATTATGCACTCTGATTTCTCTGCTCTGCCTATACACCTGGGACCCCCAAATTCATGAAGTTCTTGCGGTCATAGGTGCAGCCCAGTGACACCATTTGTAATGACAGACCTCTCTTCTTGGGCACCTAACAGCCAGGGGTCTCTGGCATTGCTCTCCAACGAGAACTGTGCATGAAAATGAAGCATTTCCCTATGACATGTTCACTGTGACCCAGTGATATTGCCACAGGATTTGTCTCTAAAATGAAATCCTGGACCTCGTCACACTGTGAGGTGCGGGCAGGGCTGCCATCCGCCCCTCTGTCACTCCCAGACAGCCCCTGGGTGCCCAAGCACCCCCAGCCTGAGGAATGTCTCTGGGGTATGTTTAGCATAGAAAGAAGTTTCCAAACTGAAAATTCTAGATCCGTGTTTCAATGATCCTAATTTCCATTTCCAAACAACGAAAGTGGTCATAAACCGGAGCCTTCACCATGACCCTCGCTGCTGTGTGGCGGGTGACTCGCGCCATGTCCGAGTGAGATGCAGTGTTTGCGTGGGGACGAGGCGTGCCGTCTACAGGAACCGGCTCCCAGCCCCTGAGCTGTGTCGGACGTCTGCAAGTGTCAGAGCCGGACACTTCACATGCTTGAAAGTAAAACCTTCTTTTCCTGTGTAGATCAGATCTTGGTTTGAAAAAGAGCAAAAGAAATTCCTGGGCCCTCTGGAACCGCTCTGTGCTGAGAAGGTGAAGCCGCAGCAGCAGGAGCTGTGGGCCGGGCCGACGGAGGGTGCGGTCCAGCCCTCGCTCGGAAACCCCAGAGTAAGTGCCCCGCTTGTGCGGATGGTCGGTTCCCTGGGCTCCAGCAGTGTTGTCAGAAAGGACGCTGCTCATGGAGAACGACTTGACTGGTAGGACACAGAGGAAACAGTGCGAGATGTCAGGAGTCAGGAGATGTCCGAGCCAGGCTGAGTGGAGAGAGGGAGCGCTGGCCTGGTGCACTCGCCAGTCCCCGTTCTGAGAGGCAGTGAGGGCCAGGCAGTTCCTCCCTGAGCCAGTGCTGCCTGCGTCCTTTACTCCTCAGTGAGCACTGCCCCCTGCAGGTCTGGGCCAGCCAAGCACCGGGGCTGCTGGCCAGCACGCCCTTCAGACCACGTCCCTGGCTCTCAGTCCACTTACCGTCAAAGACACCACAGTAATTGCCACAGTACAGCACATACTTACAGCCCCTCCGGACCAGCACCCTAGACTTGCCTAGCCATTGGAGAGCCTGGGGCTAGAGCCCTCAGGAGCACAGCCTCTCTCGACAGAATCCAAGGAGTCAGGGAAGGTCGGTACAGGCCAGGGCAGGGGTAGGAGTTCTCTGCCCCGCCCTCTCTGGGGCTCCCACACCAGGCAGAGATAGGGAATAACTGATTTCACAGCATCCCGTGGTCCTGGGACTCCCCTCGTGGTGCCCTTGGGGGCTGTGGCGGACTTGTCTGCCCTGTGGCTGAGTCCAGCTGCCACCATGGGCAAAGGGGTGTTCCTCTCACTCTGGCCTACTGGCTCACCCTGATGCTTGACTTGGCACCCAGATGGCAGAACAAGCCTGTCCTGAGTTCACTTGAGCCACTCATTGGCCACATGACATGGGTCACTCACTGGCCACATGACATGGGTGGGGCCCAGAAAGCCATGCGGCCTTGCGAGCCCTTCGCCAGACTGACCAGGGCTCTCCTTCACTACACAGGTGGACGGGGTGACACTGCATTGCCGTGAGTGTCTGGAGCGCCTGGGCCCGGAGCTGGTTGCCGAGTATTTGAGGAGGGGTCGCCAGGAGGCCCTGGGGGAGCCTGCGAACATGGCGGTGTTGGGCCTGGGTGGCCAGCAGGCACTGGGGCAGTGGCACGCCTCGAGGCTACAGTGCCAGCAGGCCCACCTCCACTCCCACGAGGCCCTTTCTGAGTCTGCCCCGGGCCCCAGTGCCCTGACTCCAGACCAGAGCCCCTTGCAGCTCGAGCTTATCAAGGGGGCCGAGTTGAGGCACGGTGAGGCATCCTGGGTCCCCCTCACTGACCCCGAGGGCCGCACTAGGGCGTGGGCACGACTGCTGTCCAGCGTCCCTAGGCAAGTCGCTATGTGTGGGCAGGAGGGTGAGCACCTGGACCCAGGTATGCACACCCCGGACGACAGCTCCACTTGCTCCTCGGAGCCCACCCAGACCCCCATCATCCACCACAGGAAACATCCTGTGAAGAAAATTATGAAGAAAACACTAAGCTTCGAGATTCCGCAGCTTGACAGTGGCCCCAGGGACTCTCACTGGCCAGGTCACACTGGGGTCTTCATCAAAGGCCTGGAGGTGACCAGCACCATGGCTTCAGAGAAGAAGCCCTCACCGAGGCCGCATGCCGAAAGCCCCCCAGTCGTTCTGAACCGGAGCCTGTCTTCCCCCTCCAGGATCCACCCCTGTGAGGAGGACCGGAGGAGGCTAGCAGGAAGGTAAGGTGGATGCCCCTGCAGCCTCAGGGTGTAGCATTCAGTGGGGATCTAGACACGCAAAGCCGTTAAATGCGCTCCTGCAGAACAGAAAGTCCACGGCTCTCCCTCCAGGCTGCCGTGCTGGGTCCAGGCCAGGCAGACTTGCATTTGATCTTAAACTATGTGTCAGTTACCTCCAGCATTCAGAACAGAATCATTGACGGCTACTTCCTTTTTCATGGCGTGTGGTGACCTGGCACACCCACTCCAAAGGTTAAACAACCAAGTCTAGTTACTTGGAGCCCATTTGTAGAAAACGATAGTAAGCAAATCAAGCCCACAATATGAAGAAATTACCTAAAAAATCACTTTAAAAAAAAGTCTCTAAGTGCTGTGGTAAGAAGTGTGTGCCCATTTATTTATTGCCCAAACATAGGCAATTAATTCGTCTTTGACATGTTTGCAAAAATGATACTTTTTATTAATTGTTTAGATAAAGTGGTAGGAACGCTGTCCATCCCTAATACCAGAGAGGACACCGGCCTGGTGTCAGCACCTCTGTGCTGCTGGCCACGTTTACAGTGAGCGTTGCAGCCTGGAGGTGGGGTGTCCTCGTTTATTAGCTGGTTTGTTATCCTGTTTTATCCTCATGCAGAGCAACTTTAATCTGAACTGAGATGGTTACAAAATACTCTTCTGAAACACACCTCTAAGTTTCAGCACCTTGGGCAGTTACAGTGTACCTTGTGGAAGGTGAAGGTTTCATCTGTGCAGTGGGGGAACAGCAGGGCTGTTCCCTGTGGGCTGGAATCCATGGGCAGGCGGCAGAGGGTAACAGGATTTGTGGATGGCCTTCCAGTTCCGCTGCACTCACGCAGAAAGTTCCAGGACAGCAGAATAAAGGGGTGGAGGCGTCTACTTGCCAGAGCTTCCCCTGGTCACTTGGAGTGGACACCTGGGTCAGGAAGGGAGCAGGGATGGAAAGCTGTTCTGCCTTTGCTTCTGTGGACAGGTCCCCTCTCCCACTGTTCACAGGCCACAGACCCACCACCCCAAGGCCTGGTAGTGAGGAGTTTACCACACACCCCGAAAGGGAGCAAATCCTCCTCAAACTCCAGGGCCCTGAGGATGGGGTGTGAGGGAGATCACTAAACCAAACCCATCTTTCCTGGACACCCAGACCTGCTAGGTGTCCAGAGGGAGCCGCTGTCACCTGGCCAGCAGTCATTTCCCCAGAAAGTTCTGGCTATTACAGCTTCGTGAGTCAGTTTCCATTTATGTGGTCCAAATCCTCAGACCACTCTCATTTTAACTTTGTGTCTGAGTAGTTAAGGAGGACCCTAGTTTTCATGAGTGTTGATGAGGCGATTCTCCGCAGCCTGTGCTGTGGACTAGGGGCACCTTCAGGCCCCCCAGCGGCAGGTGTCCTGGCCAGATGTGCTGTGCACTTGGAAACAAGTATCTGTGAAATCTGTTATGTGGGGAGGAAATCCGTAAGGGTCCTCCAGGTCTGTAGTAGACAGGATGTAGTCAGAAGCATTTCTGACCACGTGTATGTCCCAATGTGATTTGCTTTTAATTTTTTTCCAAATTAAAAAACAAAGTAAAGACAAATAATGGCAGAAAAATTTGGCAGCTGCCATTAGTGTCATTAGGACAGAGTAATTTAAGGAAGTTCGCAATCGGTTACTGCCAAGTAGGGGAGAAAAGTCCCGTTATTAGCGGGGCAAGGCCCGGTCGCCAGCAGACCCCTTCTTGGTACCCTGACGTTCCAGCTGACTGGTGACGTGTACATGCGAGCATGCCACACGGGAAGGAGCCCAGGAGACCTGGGCTGGGTGGGAGGAGGTGTCTGCCCCCACTCCCTGCATCCACCCCAGTCCTCCCACTACCTGCTGCCCGTCTGTCACTGTCCTGGGTGGGATGTCACTACAGTTTAAAGCTGCTTTTTCAGCAATAGCTCCTGGTAGGTTAGGAGTTGGGGTGCATCAGAAACCCGTCTTCTCATGAAGCTCCAGCACAGCCTTGCTTGCACGGGGCTCACGGCTGAGTGCCAAGTCTCCTGACTGCTGCAGCCGCCACCGCCTGAAGCAGGCGCTGATCAGGCTGCCCGGAAACGAGAACCCGCGGGCGTCAGTTTGGTCTGGGAGATTGCAGATCTCTCCTCTCCTGCTTCCAAATGGATTTTCATCTGAAAAGGCCACCACCAATAACATGGAAACATTTCATACAGTATGCACCCCTCCCCTGTCCCTCTTACCTTTTCTTACTCTACATCAGGAGAGCAGCTCCAGGTAGCCATGAGCATGACTCAGGTGTGGGGCCGCCCGGCATTATTCACAGCTGAAGACAGACCACTTCACTTGCGTCTCCCGTCCGCACGCCATCGTGTTTGTCCCTCAGCGTCCCGTCCGCTCTCTGTGTCTTCCAGCAGCCGCCTGCAGCACATAATGGCCGAGATGATCTCCACGGAGAGGGAGTATGTTAGGTCCTTAGGATATGTCGTCGACAACTATTTTCCAGAAATGGAAAGAGTGGACCTGCCGCAGGACCTGCGAGGGAAGCGCAGCATCATTTTTGGGAACTTGGAGCAGCTCTACAACTTCCACCGCCACCACTTCCTCACGGAGCTGGAGCGCTGCTGGCGCTGGCCCCTTGCTGTGGGACGTGTGTTCCTGAAACACGTAAGTCCCCCCACGCGGTGGGCAGAGGTGACTTCGGCCGCTGGGAACAGCGGGGTCTGGAGTGCCCACCCACATGTCAGGCCACTGGGAGCCGGCATTCCAGGCTTGGGAAACGTGTCCCCAGCAAGGCCTGTGAATACACAGGCGCCCAGAACAGACAGTGAGCCAGCAGCACTGGACATGGTCCTCACGGCTCACCCTCGTTGAAGGCCACGTGGTGCCGGGGGCTTCCCACCATCACAGTGCACGGTACCCGCAGCCCTGCTTCCCCGCCTCTCAAGCCTAACTGGCCAAAAGGAGCTTCCGAAATCAGTTTGTTTCCTGCACTAGGAGGCCCGCCTGGTCCCTTCACGATCTTCCTGCCTGAGGCCCACCCAGCTCCCCTTCCAGACGGACCCCAGGACCAGCCTGACGAGTTCTGAGGGAGCCTGGTTGGGGCACACAGACTGGCTGGAGGAGAGCTGCCCTGCTTTGCTCAGGCTCCTCTCCACCCTGAACAAGGACTAGCTCCCTGTTGGGGCCTCTGATGAAAGCTTAAATCACTCTAAAAAGAAGATTCTTTCAACAAGTAGCTACTAGGCACTGTGGTAGGCACTGGGCACTCAAGTGGCTCTGTGCCCTGGGCAGGTGACACACTGGCCTCAGGATTATTAAATACAAGTAACCACAAGAAAACACCAGGGGTAACACAGAGCCCACATTAAGTCTTTTCAGCTGTTTTTAAAGGGTGCTTTAGCCATAAGGTGCAACTTGTATATCGGTTTATACTGACAGTGGTTGTGAGAATTTTAAATGTTTAGACAGCTTTGGTTCTGCACCCTTACAACTTTCAGCGCTCCCCATGCCCCTCCCCAGCCTGCCCTGTGAGCACTCCTTGCATTTCTTCCCCTTTGTAGCTAGACTCATCCAGAATGCTGGCACTGCCCCCAGGGGTCCCACTGTGCTGGGGAAGCTGAGGTGGCCCTAGTGCAGCGCTGTGCCCTCTTCTCGTGGCGAGAACTCATGGTGAGCACAGTGAGAACTGTGCTGCGGGGCTGGGGCCACAGCACAGGTTCTGACCAGCCCCGCTCAGGCGCTCCGTGCCCTCCCCTTTGCAGGAAGAACAGTTTGGCATGTACGTGCTCTACAGCAAGAACAAGCCCCAGTCGGATGCCCTGCTGTGCAGCCACGGCCACGCCTTCTTCAAGGTCATCCCCCTGCCTGTGAGCCTGCCACACCTCCCCTGGCCTGGCCCAAGCTGACCCTGTCCCCCGGCCCTTGTAGGACAAGCAGCGGGCGCTGGGTGATAAGATGGACCTGGCCTCCTATCTGCTAAAGCCCGTGCAGCGCATGGGCAAGTACGCGCTGCTGCTCCAGGACCTGGTCAAGGAGGCCAGACGCTGCCCTGCCCGCGAGCAGGAGCTGGGAGAGCTGAAGGCCGCCGAGGACATGCTCCGCTTCCAGCTGCGCCACGGCAACGACCTGCTGGCCATGGACGCTGTCCGAGGCTGCAACGTAAGTGCCCCAAGGCCCGGACAGGCTCTCCAGGTCAGGGCTTTGGGTTGGTCAAGGGAAAGGACGTGCCTGGGGACAGGAGCACAGAACTTTTCTTTAGGAATGCCCCCGAAGCTTAGACCTCCTGATGCCCCAACCCAAGTGGGAGAGGAGAGCAGAGTGGAGCTCAGTGTCCAGCTTTGGAGCAGCAGCTGTAGGGTGTGAGAGCAGCAGGCTCTAAATGCTGCACATCTGCTAACTGGGGCTATTTTAAAACAACTGAATGTGTGAATTTTGTGCTGGGCCGTCGGGCTTAGGGCCTGGCCTGCCAGTTTATAGGCTTCTGGTCTCTGCTGGGGACAGAGACCAGGCATCCACATCCCCAACGTGGTGGCATGGTAGGACTACACGGACAGGAAGAGGACACCCCTCTCAGGCGGGACCCCTTGTCTCTGGTGGTCAGATGGATGGCTACAGAATTTCCAGGTCACAGTGAAAATGTGGACACCTTGCTCAGAGCAGCATTAAGAGTTTCAAATGACAGCAGAGCAACAAACTGCAGGGTTGTCACCAAGACCCCGCAGCCACTCATGCTCTCCCAGTAAGCTTGGCTGAGCAATTGGGACTACTGGGATCCACCCAGAGTTCTCAGGCATCACCCAGGACAGGGCCCTGCACCAAGGGAAGGCAGTGGGAGAGACGTCCCCATGGCATCTGTCATTTGGGATCCATCCACAGGGAGCATTGGCCCAGGCACAGTGGCTGTACCCTGAGGATCGACCCAGGCTGCAGCTCAGAGGGATGTCTGTGGTGGGGAACAGCTCAGGTGTGGAATTCACAATGTGACTCCTGGAGTCCCCATGTGGGACATTTATACACAGTGACTGAGACTCCAGCACTTCGACAAGGAGGTTTCTATTAAAACGAGCAAAAGGGCTATGAAGCGGGAGGTTAAATAAAATTGAACGCAGAGGGTTTTACCATAACATCCACACAGACGAGCAGGAATGTGGGCACAAGGGACGCTTACTCTGAGAGTTTACACCCAATTCCAATGTGCAAACCCTCACTTGGATTTCCCCCATACATCAAAGCAATTCTTGGACACCAGCTGCATGTCCTGCAATTCAGCGCACTTCTGATACCTTCCACCCTTCGATGACATCAGACCCACAGGTTAAGGGCTCAGTCCCACAAGACTCTCCCCCACCCCACTTCAGATGCCAATTGCAAGTGCAGTTTGTCACCTGGCCTTCTGACCAATCAACAATAGATGGGGCTTCCCACAACCCCCTCCTGGGTTCCCTTCATTGGCAAGAGCAGCTCGCAGAACTCAGGGAAACATCTCACTTACTGGATCACCGGTTTATTGTAAAGGATACAACTCAGGGACAGTCGGCTGGAAGAGTCGCACAGACGAGGTGTGGACAAAGGGTGCAGAGCATCCCGGCGTCTTTACCTGCTCACCAAAAGGGAGCTCTGCAAACCCGTCTTTGGGGAGTTTTGTGGAGGCCTCATCACGTAGGTGTGATGGATTGGGTCATTGGCCTTTGTGTTGACTCAGCCTGCAGCCCCTCCCTCTCCAGAGGTCGGGGTGGGATCAGATCAAACCCAGTGGTCCCTGAGGGCGGCCTCCTCCATCCACAGGTGAATTTGAAGGAGCAGGGGCAGCTGAGGTGCAGGGATGAGTTCATCGTCTGCTGTGGAAGAAAGAAGTATCTGAGGCACGTCTTCCTTTTCGATGACCTCATCCTGTTTAGCAAGACCAGAAAGGTGGACGGAGGCTACGACATCTACACATACAAGCAGTCCTTCAAGGTATGCGCCTGCCTTGTGCCTCATGCCTCTGGTGCCAGGCCAGTCCCCCGTAGATGAGAAGGGACCACATAGTTGTTCTTTCCTGTGGTTCTTTGGCTGAATTGTAAAAACTTCAGACTCCAAAAGCATCAGGGCTTTCTGTGTGCTGATTCAGTGGCTGGAAAACCTGAGAGGCCCTCCCTTTAGTGGGTTTTGGGTGGCCTTCCTGCCCCTAAAGGAGGCTCTGAGGGTAAAGAGTTTCTGGGGCTCCTGGGAGGAGCCCACACCCAAATCCCTTACCTGCCAGCACCAAGGAACCCATCAGAAGTGTGGCGGTTGTGTGACCCCACCCAGTGTGTGACAGCCAGAGGGCACCACAGAAACTTCTCGTCTAGCCCTCATTTCTCCAACGAGGAAACGGAGGCTCCAGGAGGGAGACAGCATGGATGGGGTGGAAACCAGGTCTGCCCTGTCCTGTGCTTGCACCCGCTCCACCTTGTCCACACCCTTTAGTGTCTGGGTGAAGAGGCCTGTAGCACTGAGGCATGGGGTCAAAGTGTCCGCCCAAAAGTGGTCCGTTGTTCAGAGACTGTCTCCCTGGTTCTCTCCCATGCCCTGACTGCAGATGGCTGAAATCGGGATGACAGAGACCGTCGGGGACAGTGGTGTGAAGTTTGAGATCTGGTTCCGCAGGTGGCGGAAATCCCAGGAGTCCTACATTCTCCAGGCGAGCTCCCCAGAGGTCAAGACCATGTGGACTGACACGATAGGGAAGATCCTGTGGCGGCAGGCTCTGAGGAACCGAGGTGGGCAAGAGAGGCCAGCTCCGTGTCAGGAGCCCTGTCTGAGGGGCCCAAGCCTGGCAGCCCCTGGGAGGCCCTCCGTCGGCACTGTTTACCCGGAAGTGCATGGATCTACCCCATCAGCACACAAACACATATTTCGCCTTAAAACAAATATGAACAGGACCCCGCCCCTGCACTGCCACACTCCAGAGAAAGGGCAGGGGCTCGGGCTCCCTGGCCCTGACCCTTGAGGCCCATGCTGTCTGGCCCACCCTGCTTGGCAAGGCCTCCTGACTGACTGCACGCTGGGCTGATGGCTGGCCATACGGGCCCCCTGCAGGCAAGGGTCCCTCCTGCTGGGACCCCCACCCAGGTTTCTTCCTGTCGCCCTTTTGGTCTCTCCTCTGCCCTGATTTAGTCACTGGGGCACCTCTGTCTACACTCACAAGGTGGCCACTATAAATGCCATCTTCATAGGGACCTCTCAAGCTGGCCTTCCCATGGCAGCTTGGACCCACAGGCCTGAGAAACCCTAAGGGCTCTGATGTCCAAATGGCCACACACAACCACCCATCCCCTCAGTGGCTGCACCCTGGCCAGAGCCTTGACCTATCCCAGAGATGCCCCACAACCCCCCACTGCTGCCTCTTTTGAAGCATAGACTACTCCTGCACGCATGTGAACATACATGCACGCATGTGTGCACACATGCATCCACGTGTGTGCACATGTGTGTGCTCACGCCACATGAGGCAGCTCTGCTGTGCACCCTTTGTCTCCTCAGTCCCCTGGGAATGGGTCCAACCCCTGTGAGAAGCAGGAGGCCCTGCAGCCAGTTCCCCAACCCCCTCCCTAGTCTCCTCTGCTCCTGCCCCTCCCTCTTTGTCCTCCAATCAACTATAATTACTACCTTTCTTCTCTTTTTTTTAGTTTTACAAAGTAATTCATTCTTAGACTCTCACCTTATGCTTAGATCTCCTCTCAGTATTCAGAGACACGCAGACACCCGTCAGTGTGTCCTTCTCATGGCCATGTGCCTCCTGGAGGCCTCTGTCCCCCACTCCACACCTTCTCCCTTCACCAGCTCATCTCCCTTCACCAGCAGACAGAGAAGCCTCCCTTATCTGCCCACTTGAACACCCGGTTCTGGTCGCATGCCCTCTGAGGGAGGCCACTGTGAGGCTAGACCAGGTGCAGGTGCCAGACTGGGAGCCCTAGCACCTCAGCCCCCCAGCATCACTCTGGGGTGCAGGGCCTGGCCCCAACATGCTTCTGGTCTGGACTGACAGTGGAGGCTGCACTTCCATAGTAAACCCAGGAGTCACTTGGAAAAGTGTTCTACATTCTTCTGTTTCAGAACTCAGAACACAGGAAATGGTGTCTGTAGGGTTAGGCAGCAAACCATTCCTGGACGTCAAGCCCAGCGACGCAGCCATAAATGGCCAGGCTGTCAATCACATAAATGGAACAGGTAAGGTGGCCACAGCCCTTCCTCACTCTGCTCTGCCAATTGGGACCCAGGCCCCAGAGCACCAGGGGTGGCACTCAGCAGGCCGAGGAGCCTGCTCAGTCCCCAGAAGGCTCTGCCTGGTCCTTGCATTGAGGCTGTACTTCTGGAGCAGAGGCCAGACCGACTTGCTTCTTGCCCTTCCAGAGTCAAGAACCCAAGTGTGCATGGCGGTGCTCTCCCGTAATCACAGCGCCCCCTTCAAGAGACCGCACTCCACCATCTCCGACAGCAGCACCTCCTCCTCCAGCAGCCAGTCCTCTGCCACCCTGCACGTGGCCGCTGGCCAAGCCCACTGCCCCTGGCCATACGATGTCCACACCTGCATCGAGGAAGATGAACTGGAGCAGGAGACGGGGAGCCCGACTCCGCTACGTGAGTGCTCTTGAGCGCCGTGGCCACCTGCGTGCCAGCCTCTGGCAGCCAATGTGGGTGGGGGCCAGTATATGTGTTCTTCCATTACGCTTGATTTTATATACTTCCAATGTTTTCAAACAAATTATAATTTTTCTGTAATTTAAAAAAAACTTTCAGGCTCGGGCCAGGTAGCTCAGTTGGATAGAGCAAAGTTCCAATATGCCAAGGTTGTGGGTTTGATCCCTAGTCAGGGCACACACAAGAATCAACCAGTGAAGGCATGAATAAGTGGAAAAACATACCAATGTTTCTCTCTCTCTCATCAATAAATAAAATTAAAAAAAATAACTTTCAGTTCCATCCAAGACAGTGTAACAGGGAACAGATTTAAAACAACACCCCCCCCAAAAAAGACAAAACCAGATGAAATATATGAAATGAGAGCTTTCAAAACCTAGGACATCCGACAACAGAAAACAGTGACCCTGAGGGGCTAGAAGATGAGGTGAGCCCTGTGACTGCCCTGCTTTCTGCCTGAGAGTCCCAGGACAGGTGCGGCGGACTCCCTGAGTGGAGGAGACCAAGGCGGCGGGGGGTCCACAGGGCGGAGTAGGAGAGACCTGTGCAGTGCGAGGCCTCGGGGGTCTGACACACGGGTCCTCTCCAGAGTCCAGCACCCAGCGAAGTACTGGTCAGCATGGCACGTGAGGACTGGGAACACTTCGCACAGTCACACGGGCGCCTGTGCCCACCAGCTGGATGAGACACTAGGGACAGGGGCGCTAGGTGAGTCCTTGGCCTACCTCAGGAGGAGGGAGCATTCAGCTGGATACTGCCCCCAGCCCACCCACCAGCTCACCAGGCAAGACCCAAGAGGACCAGTTCCCAGGTAACCTAACTACACCCCAGGACCAAGCTCATGGACATTTATAGAATCGCAAAAGTATCCAGCACCCAACAAAGTCAATTTACGTTGTGTGACATCCATTCAGAGCAATAGGTGAGCAAAGAAGTAGAAAACATAAACCATGATAAGAATAATCAGGCAAAGCCAGCCCGAAGCTGACACGAATGTTAGAAGTGTCAGTCGTGGCCTTCAAACCATTGTTGTAACCGTTGTTGATGTCTAAAACTGTAAGTAGTGACGTGGAAGACATGAAAACACCAAGACTGAGCATACATGGACAAAAACTGCAATGTCTGAGGTGAAAACGACATCAGATTGGGGGACAGAAGACAACGTTAGGTAATTTGAAGGCGCGTCAGTAGGAAGTACCCGGAGCGATGCAGCAGAGAATGAGAGAGGAGGAGGAGGGCATCAGTGCTGGCGGACCGTGGAGTCCGCTGGCGCGAGGTTTTATTACGCTGCTGGTGAGCTGAGTGATACCGCCTGAAGGTGAGCTGTGACCATTAGATTATAAACCCCAAACAACCTCTAAAATAAAAGAGACAGAGCTGATACACCAACAAAGGAGACCAAATGCAACTGTAAGGAAAAAGTCCTAAGAATGTAGAGAAAGAGGAAGAGGGGACAGAAAACAGAGGGCTGACTGGTCCGAGGCGGACCCAGCGCTCACCGTGTCGGTGACCACACTGAACATACATGGGTACTGGTAGCTTTTGATGAGCAACACGTGTGTGTTGTCTGGCTCAGGCGTACACATGTGTGAACTCACAGGGCACACACATGTCCAGAGTCGCCCATTTGTACCTCAGAGGTGTGCGGTCCGTTGTGTCATGTCCCAGTAAAGCAGTATTTTACACACACTTCCACACGGAGGAAGGGATGTGTCTGTGGAATTCGCTGCAGTCAGTTCTCTCAGCATTCTGCATGGGGCGTGAGGACCGCAGGTTTTAGGCCTCAGGTCAGTGAGGTCTCAGAGAAACCCATCCCACAGCCCAGACGTGGCTCGTCCTCGGGCCACACTGCCTGCAACAAGCACCTTCCCAAGCCCAGAAATACGTCATTGCCAGCATCTGAGGGCTTTGCGACTGACACCAAGGCATCTCTGCCCAGTTGAAGATGTTGTATATAAAAACTGCCGGGGAGCCCAGGTGGCCAGGTGCTGCACACCTGGTCAGAACAGGCAGCAGCCACTGTGGGACGGGCCACCGGAGCACAGTGGGGGCATGCTGCATTGCCAGTCCAGAGCAACTGCACACCCCTGGTGCATACTTCTGGCTCCTGGACCACAGTTCGTTCACATCTGGGCTGGAGCAGCCTCCAGTCAAGGCCAAGTCTGAAGACCAGGAGCCTGGGTGTGAGGCCAAGACAGAAGTGTATGTGTTGAGGGCTCAGCTTGGCCGTCCTCAGCTCAATGCCCATACAGCCCTAGCGATCCTTGCAGAGCAGCACAGGGGAAAGCCACCAGCCACTCACATGGCACTGGCCTAGAGCACAGGTCCCAGATGTGGGGAGTGACCCTGGGCCTACACCCAGTGGCTTCAGCTAGGTCTGGGTCTAGACTGATACAGAAGGGCCCAACAGTCCTGCAGGGGAGATGGGGGTGGGGTGGGGTGGGGTGAGTTAGGCCTCGCCAGTCTGTTCTTGCTCATTGTTTAAAGCACGAGGACCTTTTCTGGTCTCAGCTTCTGCTTCCCCTTTGATTTGCACGTCCAGAAGTGACAGAGCTGTCTGTCCAGCATGAGCCGGAGGCCTCCTGCTGGTGGAGAGGTGACCTGAGCGCCTCCCACCCTGGTCTTCCAGCTACACTGGCTCTACTCTGATTTCCAAAAAAGCAGGTCAAGAAACACTTGTCCACGAGCATACGTGGTGTCTACCTTCCAGCCACACCGTCCTGTTCTCACCCAGCCCTCACAGGCTGCTGGCAACTTGCACCTGGAACAGGAAACAGCCAGCCCTTGATTGACAGGATCCGGGGCCCCTGATTGTGGAAGGTGGACGGGGCAGCCTGCTCACCTGGATGGACCAGCCCTAACTTGGCTCCTCTTCTCAGGGACGGAGAGCTCCGAGTCTTCCCAGTGTGTGTCAGGGGACAGCAGCCCTGGCCAACCCCGGCTCTCACAGCCCCTTCCCCCAGGACTGCTCTGTGACGAAGGCCCCCAGGGAACATCTCCTACCCTTCTCTGGAGGGACCCAGAGCCCCAGCTTGATGGAGGCCAATCTACCACAACCGTGAGTGTCCCCTCTTCTGAGACCCCATGCAAGAGGCTAGGTGCTTAGCGGGTAGTGAGTACCCACCCAAGTGATGCTGGGCTGCCATGCAGACCACCCCCCACCCCAGCACTGCCTGCCTGGCAGGCTGGTGGCTTGAAACCAAAGGCCTGGCCCCATCTCTGGACAGTTCTAAGTCACCTAGCGGGGGAGATTGAGAGCCTTCTTGCTGCCTAGATTTTGCTGGCCACAAGGAGGCCTGGTCTGTACCATGTGGCATTCACTGGTTTCAGCCCAGCGCTACCCCCACTCAAGGCCCACGAAGTCCTGGGTGAAGGACAGCTGATGGCCAGCAGAGGCAGTTTCCAAACAGCCCGGTGAGGGACAAGCTGGAGTCAGAGGATATAGGGTCGAGGGGTCAGTGGCTCCACCTGGAGTCCAGCCCCCCCCTCCCAGGATGTTCACAGGACCCCCAGTTCTGCCCTTCTGATAGGATCACAGACCTGGCAAATCATTATTTCCCCAAACTGATGCAAATGTGCATTTTTACCTTCAGAGGGGGCCGGCCTGTTTTAGGAGGAGGCCCCAGACAGTGCCCTGGATGTGCACTCAGAGACAGCGTCCCTGAAAGGGAGGGACTGAAGCGACCAAGGACAGGGGCCGGTCAGCCAGGAAACAAAGAGGTCTTTTCCTCAGGATGTGGCCGGGCCTGTGGGTGCAGCAGCCTTCACTTCCCCCCCCAGGCTATAAACGCCACTCTGCAAGCACATCTGCAGTTCTTGGGAGACACCCACAGCCCACCCCCCGTCAGCATCAGAAGGGAAGGTCCGATCTGAACGGTGTGCAGGGCTAAGAGTCAGGGAACAGGTGTTTAGGTCCCATGCCCTACATCACTCGGGGTGACCAGTGACCCCCCTTTTGTCAGAACAAACCCCTCATGTCTTAGGCTTCTGGACAGCAGTTTGAGTGACAGGCAAACCACTCCACAAGTAACTGGCTTTCTCAGCTTCCGCAGTGTACCGGAGTTTCCCTTGTCCACTGTAACCCCTAAGGCACTGGGGACACTGCTGCCATCCAGACTGCCTAACTGAGTCTCTGCCTGTTGCAGATGCCTCCAAATCTCGATGGCACAGCCTGACATTAGCAACACGGGAGGGGCACATTGGCCAGGCAGGGCTGCTCCCCTGCTCCCCCATCTCCCTGACTGACCTCTCTGGGGGGTTCGCTGCCTAAACCCCCTGGTAACCGGCATATCCGAGGCCAGCGTCCAGCCATTTCTGAGAGCTCAGGTCTTTCTCTGACAGGAGGGCCAGGCCCCTCAGCCCCTGGAGCAGTTAGTCACTCCCCAGAGGCCAGGCCAAGGCAGGGGAGACCACCTCCATCCACCCCTGCCTCTAGGGCACCCTCCAGAGTACCCCTATCAAGAGCGGCTCAAGGGGACCTGGGGCCCTCTCCTGATAACGGGGCCTCCCTGACACCCGCTCCACCTGCCCGTGCCCCACGGAGCTCGGCCCGTGATTGTCCGCAGGTGAGGCTGCACCTTGGCCGGGTCTGCCACTCATGCTGTCCAGGATTCCATGTGGGGATTCCTGTGCACACCTCAAATCCAAGTTGTAGCAGGCACGTGGCACTGCGTGGGGGCCACCGCCCTCAGTGGGAGCCACAGAAATCGCAAGGCCTTTACGGTCTCAGCAGGCAGTGGGGGAGGCACAAAGCTGCAGGAGACATCTTGGTCCGCGTTCCATGCTCACTCCAGAGAAGAACGCCCCGTCCACCCACTCCCACCATCCCCACCGCCTTCCACAGCCTCCCTGCACTGATCGCCCTCAGTGCGCGTGTAGGTCCCAGAGCCGATTACAAATCTACCTGTACACGTGGATCCCTTGTGCCTGTAACATAGACTGTTTTCCACAAACCATGTGTGAAATCATAAGTGACTTCAGTTCACATGAGTGGCTGCTGGTCACACGCACACACTCATGTTGCAGGATCAGAACGGCAAATGCAGACAGGAAACATTTCAGGGCCGAAACCCTTTCACCCACAGACGCCCTGCGGTGTCGGCTGAGGGCTGCCAGTGGCCACTCCCGACTGGGCCCAGACCTGCCAGCTCACAGACTGGTGCTGCACCTGCCACGAGCGAGGTCAGCCTCACCGAGGCTCTTGTTCATGGTGCCCCGTCCTGTCCTTGCCTGGCCCCAAGTTCTTAGAAAGGATGTGTGTCCACGAGCCGAGAGTGCCTTTAGGGGTGTGAGAACCCCTGCAGAGCCTCACAGACAAGGACTGTGCTGTGACAGACTTGGGGGCTAAGGGGCCAGTGGAGGAGGCTGGGGCATGTGCGTAACCGGGTCATTCTTTTGACAGCTCTGAGATCTGGACAAGATGTGGCTCCTCCAGGGAGAACCCCAGGGAGAGCGCAGAGGAACCTCGGCCCAGACCTGTGCGTGAGGTCTGGGGGTGAAACACTGAAGCTGCGGTCTCCTGACACACCGGCCCCCAGCCACGGGCTACTCGGTCACACACCCCTTGAGGCCTGAAGTCATCCCCATTATTCCTCCCCACCCTCCCCGACCTGGGCATGGCCAGGCCTCCCTTTCATCCTTCCTGGTACAGCTCCTCCTCCACCTCCATCCAGCATGGACACCCTGTATGGCCAGGCCTTTCCCACTGTGGTGGGAGCACACAGACCCCTGATGCATGCAGAGGCCCAGGCATTCTTGGGTCTCAGAGCAGGGCAAGCCCTCTGGGACTGTTTCCCTATCTCCTGGGCAACTTGGGCCATGGGTGATGGTCCCCATGGAAGTGCATCCCAGACACAGGGCAAGTATAATGGGAATCTCAGTTCTCTTTCATTTGTGGTAAGTCATACGTAGTCATCGGAGCGGTACTTGGGCTAGGCTGAGGGGCCTCGGGCTCCTCCTGTGAGCCTGAGACAAGGCTACACCCTGTTTCCCAGGCAGGCACCAGGCTGGGGCAGGGGCATGTCAGTTTAGCCTGAAGCCCTGAGGAGCCAGCGCTGGGAGGTCCTGCTGGTGTGGACACTGCCTGAGAGGACCGCCCTCACCAGATGACTGAGTCAGAAGCAGGGAGAGCTGAGGAGATGCCAGACCTGTAGTGAGCTTCCCCCACGCCCCCTCCTCCTCCCAACCACATGGACCATCGAGACCAGGAGTGGTGGTGGCCGGGGCCACCTCTGATTTGCCAGCTGTGTAAACTGTTTTGCTACTTTTTTTAGTGCTGACTTGTCCCAAACTTTAGGAACAGAAATAAATGGGACATGTTTCTACCACGTGGTTACACATCTCCTGCATGTCATCTACGTTACCAGGGAGCGCAGCTCCTGCGAGGGAGGGGGTATGACCAGGACAGAAGGGCCTCACTCTGGGGTCCACATCCACACAGAACCCCCCTGGTGGTGCCGGGCGAAGTCCCAGTGCCTCACACCCACACCTCACCTGCCTGACTGTGGTGGTTCTACCCTGAGCTGAGGCACAGTGAGGCTCAGAGGGACAGCTGCCTGACAGGACCCTGAGGGAGGGGCCACACCCCTCAGCACATCCTTTTCTCCCACTGCCTTCCTCTGCCTCTCCCCCTCCTTCCCTTGATCTTTATCTCTCTCTGTATCTCTGTCCCAGCTGTGATGCCCCCAGACCAGTGCTTGTCCATCCAGGTGGCCTGTGCACTAACTGCTCCAGCCCTGCCCCAAAGGATGGTGACTGTGAGTGTGTGTGTGTGTTGGGGGTGGGGGTGTTACTCAATTATCAGTTAACAGCAATTGATGCCCAAGCTCTGTAGGGAGGAAATGCTTCTCCACCTACCTTAGTAACAAAAGACAGGTTAACAAGAGAAAAGCAAACTGATTTATTTAACAAAAGGTTTAGGTGACAGGGGAGCCCTCACAGGAAATGAAGACCCCAAGTGGAAAAGCCCAAGCATTTCTCTAAGTTGAGCAAAGCGGCGATCATGGAAAAGTAAAGGAAGGTGATGTACTTCCTGAGGTTGGTCTGCTCAGAACGTGGCCTGAGCTCTCCATCCCTCCTGGTGCAGGGAGGTGACTTTCACATGGAGCTTTAGCTCCAGCTTTCAGGAGGAAACAGGGAGGTCAGACACCTGCTGTTGCTCAAGTGCCTTTAGCTCAAAGTAACCCTGTGCCAAAGTGGCATATTTGGAACATTGTGTTCCACCATCTCTCAGAGTGAGTGAACACTCCGTGGGGGAGGCATCGCAGGTCCCAGGGCCTGCCATCCAACTGGCGACACCACCTGCCTCCTGGGTCCTATGGTCACAGATGAGGACACCGTAGGCGGCTGGACACTGCTGGGGGTGGGGTGGTGCTGAGCCCTACCTCCTAGCTGCTGTCAGGCAGGCGCACAAGGAACCACCTGCAGGGACGAAGCAGTGTCAACACCTCATGGGGCTGGGGTTATTTGTCTTCTCTTGAGGTAGGAAAGCTGTCAGAGGTGCACTCCCCCATTCTTGGTACTGAGCCGCTATTTGCAGACGTCCAGCAGGGGCGGACTCCAGCCCCCGGAGGCCAACTGTGTTCTCTGCTTCCACGACTGTGGGGCAGGCTCAGGACTGGGGCTGCCATGCTGCCCCCAAGGAGGCCTCCTCAGGACCAGCTTACTGCTGCTCCCAAACACAGACCACCCCTGCAGTGGACATCAGCAGCACTTTTCCCAACCTGGGCCCCCCTGAGCTAAGCACTCAGCTCTGCTTTCAACAGCCAAGCTCCACTAAGACAAGCCAGCCACTGCCAGACACCTCGCCAGAGCCAAACAGGCACCCAGGACCAAAATAACCATCAGATGACCAGAGGGCTGGGTGGCCACCTCCCTCCCAAAGGCAAGCTGCTCACAGCAGCTGCAGTTAAAAATAGGGTCTTTGGGAGAATCACAAGGGGAGAGCACTGTCCTGCCTTTGCCACTGCAGACGGGCATGATGAAGTCACTACGCTTTGCTTCTGCTGAGGCCCTGGTGTCCCATCCCCAGGTGGCCCTGCAGAGCCTGGACAGTGTGGCACACAACCTCTACCCACTTCTGTTCAAAGCCAGCTACTTGCTGGAGCGGGCAAAGGTAATCCGAGTTCTGCTGGAGCGCTGGCCACTGGAGGAGTTCCGGCTAGGCGCCCTGCTGGGGCCAAGCGCAGACCACCCAGAAGACCTGCGGGACCGGGCCTGCAGGGCCTGCCTGGAGGCCTGCGTGAGGGGCCTGGCAGACCACGTGCTCCAGGGCAGGGGCCGGCAGCGGCTGCAGTTGGCCGACCTCATGGGAGTCCGAGATGTGCAGGTGCAACAGTGCCCCTGTGGGAGGGCGCTGGGCAGGTGGGGCCGAACGGAGCTGCTGGCCAGGACCTGCTGTGAGCTGCAGGCAGGTCCCCATGTAGCCCGGCATTCCATAAAGGTCCTGGCAGATCTCTTTGTCACTGAGGGAAACTTCCAGGCGGTGGTGCAGGCCCTGGCGCCGGCCGGCCCCGCCCCACTGCGAGTGCACTGCCTGTCCTTCCGGGCAGACAGCCTAGACCCCAGTCAGCTCCTGCAGGTGCTGTGTCTGGCCAGGCCAGGCGAGCTGCGCAGGCTGCAGGTGGTGCACAACGTGCGGCTGCACGCTGGCCACGTGCAGCAGCTGCTGGCCCAGGTGCACTTCCCCCAGCTGGCCTCGCTCACCTTGCCTGCCAAGGCCTTTGACAGGCCCCCTGACTGCACCCCAGCTGCAGAGGATGAGGACCCCCTCTTCACCTCCATCGCCTGGGAGCTCAGCCAGATGACCCAGCTCACTGAACTGAGTGTGGCTTTCTCCACACTGACAGGCAAGATCCAGAAACTGCTTGGGTGAGTCGGGTGACCAGAGGGAGGCTGCAGGGTGGGTGCAGTGTCTGCGCACAGCCGCCCATCTGGGTCAGGGCAGCCTGGGGCCCTCTTGGAGGATAAGCTAAAGATGTACCAAGGACCAGATAGTGGGACCTTGCAACTTACAAGAGGATCAAAGCAGCAGGAGGGGCCAGACTAGAGGGGGAGTGGGTAGCACTGTTTCCAGTCAGTAAGCAAAAGAAAAAACTACTGATCAGCGAACCAATGACATGGAAGTAACTGTATTATATTGTGTTAATCACTTGCCATGGTAACAAACTACTCCAGCACTGGCCTGAATGCACAAGCTTACCTCAAGGTTGCCTCTGGCTGTTGGTGGGCTGCGGTCTCCCCGAAGGCTTGGTTGGGAAGGAAAGTGGGCGATCTGCTTCCAGGTTCACTCACCTGGCTGTGGGCAGGTGGCCTGGGCTTTGTGTCACTCGGGCTCTCCACAAGCCTCTGGCTGTTCATCCAAGAGCCAGAGCACCCAGTGGGGAGGCTGTCCTTGTAGCCTCCTTGTGAGAGTGTGTCCTCACTTGGGCCTCATCACCGTAGTTAGGAGCCAGCCACCACACAGGGTGGGAGCACCAGGAGGGCTGTCAGGTCACCCTGGTGGCCACCCGCCTTGAATATACTTATAAAAGTGTATAGAAAATTGAACTTCTCATTTCTTAAGCCAGGGAGTGTGAGGGTTTCTTTCCTAGTTTAGGGAGCCCTTGGCTTACAGGTGTTTCTCTTTTACACAAATGGAACCCAGAAGCTGCCAGCCCGGATGACCCGAGGCCACACCCCCTCCCTCCCCTCCAGGCGCCCTGGCTCCCCATCCCTGCTCTTCCATCCTAGGTCTGCCAGGTAGAGGCAGGAGGGCTCCTCCTCCTGTCCCCCACAGGACCACAATCTCTTGACACAGAGAAGGGTGGCTGCCATACCCGTGTACAAGTAAAACTCTGATGGGTGGCTGGCTCTCTGACACCTTTAGGACAGTCCCGCGTTTGGCTGTCCTGGGTCCTCCACCCACATGTGCCTTTATGCTGGGGAATGTGTTCCACAGCCAGAAGGACCCGTCACAGGCCTGGCAGGGCTGTGTTGTTCATGCAGCCCCTGAAATACCTTCCCATTGCCCAGCACACTCTGACCCTCCAATGGATGGAGCCCATGCTCCATAGTGTATTTTAGTTGGGCTGGTTGCCGAGAGCCTGTCTAAGGCTCCTGGAAGGTCCAGGCGTGGAGGGCGTCAGGGAGGGCACACTCCTGAGGTCACCTTTGAGACTGAGGAATAGTCTCCTGCACAGTAACCTGGAAAGGGAACCCCAGGTGCATAAGGTCCAAGTTGGGGTGTGGCAGGGCCAGGGGTCAGCAAGGAGAGGGCAGTGTGAAGGAGAGGAAAGGAGAAAAAGGGTGAAGGGCTTTAGCCCCATAAGTTCTGAGCAAGAGGGTGGCATCATCGGTTCATATTTACAAGGGCCAGTCTGGCCTCTTTGGGCCACACAACACACCTGGATGGAGGAGCGGGGAGACCACTGTAGGAGGAGTCAGGCCCCCAAGACCACCCAGGTTTGGTGATTCCTAGAAGGACCCAGCACACAGTCGTCCTCCCAGCTGTGATCTGTTAGAAAAAGGCACAGTCCGCATAGAGAAAGCATGTGGGACGAGGAGGGGTGGGGTGGTGGGGTCAGGCAGGAGTTCCCAGGTCACCTCCCAGTGGAGTTCCTGGACACGCTTTATCCCTCAGCACCGTGCAGACGCCATCTACCGGAGGGGTTCATTAGACACCCATGCCCAGGGTGTTTTCTGGGCACTGGTAGGTGGGCTCCATACCCCAGAAGGAAGCAGGGGCTTGGAACGAACCATGTTGTTTGTGCAAACAATCTAAGGCCAGGGACCACCCATTGTTGGGTGGTAGGACCCTCCCTAAATCCAAGCTCCAGATACAGGCCTCCCAAGGGCGGTAGTCAGGCCTACTCTGTTGACCCTTTTTCACACAGGAGGCCCTTCCGAGTGCAGGTAAGAGAGGACTGGGGAAGGATCACCTGGGAGCAAGGCAGGTAGAGAGCAGAGCTCAGACCTGTACTTGATGTGAGGGAGGATTGACTGGATTTCCTCATGGGTGGTCCTGGCATCAAAAAAATGGGAAGAGAAACATTCACCCATGGAGCCAAGCAAGGATGCTGAGAGCACACTGTGGGTAGCCAGCAAGTGCTCAGCCATGCAGGTTCATGGGTAGACACCAAGTGCTCAGTGCATGCATAGTACAGGTGCAGGAGGTGGTGGGGGAGGCAGCTCCAGCAAGAGGATGGGCAGGGATAGGAAACAAGACGCCATACTTCCTGCCATGACAGCAGGCTCAGGTCCAGCGACCTGGGCGCAGGTAGACCAAGAATGTGCATCTCTCAAAGGACCTGCGACACATGCTGTTCCTGACTTTGAGGACCCTGGGCCAAAGCAGGGTTGCACCCTGGCTGTGTGTTTACTGATGTCAGGCCACCTCCATCACAAAGAGGGGGGTCTTTTAGGTCCCAAGCAATGCTAAGCCTGGAATAGATGGCTCCAAGGCCCTTCCAGCCCTAAAACCTTGTGGCTTTCACTCCTGAATGAAACCTGGGTGTTTCATTTCCTCCCAGTTCACATGTATCTCACTGCCCCGCAACAAGCTTATGAGCAGATATTCTCTAAAGAGACGGCTGTGGTGCCGTCCTTACAGTTACCCCGCAAAGTATTGACAACACAGATTTGTCCTTTTAGGAGCTGGGGACAAGGCCAGACCTGCCTTTGGTAGTTAACTCTTCCCTCCATGCAGCCACACCACTGTCTCGAGGGTGCAGTTCTGCCTTTTGACCCCAAAGCAGCCACAGACATCATGGAGATGTATGAGCGAGGCTGTCCCAATGACACCTAATTCATGGCCACTGGAATTTGAAGTTCACATAATTTTCCCATATCACAAACTGTTATTCTTCTTTTGATTTATCCAACTATTCTGAAATGTCAGAAGCATTTTAGCTCTCAGGCGGGATGCAATCAGGTGGCTGGTGGCTTTGGCCCTCCAGTCGTGGACTGCTGGCCGGAGATGGAATCCGCCGGACTGCCCCTAGAGCTCCGCGCTGGGACCACCTCTCACGTCTGCTGTTTTCCACCCCACCCTGCAGCCCCCTGAGAACCCCGCTGAGGGCGCTGGACCTGGCCAACTGCTCCCTGAACCACGCGGACATGGCCTTCTTGGCAGACTGCACCCATGCCACCCACCTGGAGGTGCTGGACCTCAGTGGACACAGCCTGGTCCACCTTTTCCCTTCGACCTTCTTCAGGCTGCTGGGCAGGGCCGCCCAGACGCTGAGGGTCCTCACCCTGGAGGAATGCAGCATCGAGGACCGCCACCTGAGCACGCTGATCCTGGCCCTGAGCCCCTGCCACCAGCTCCAGGAGCTCCGCTTCCTGGGGAACCCGCTGTCCGCCTCTGCCCTGCGGCGCCTCTTCCTGGCTCTCTGTGAGCTCCCCAAGCTGCGGTGGGTGGAGTTCCCAGTGCCCAAGGACTGCTTCCCTGAGGGTGCCGCCTACCCCCAGGATGAGCTGGCCATGTCCAGGTTCGACCAGCAGAAATACAACACAATCGCCGAGGACCTGCGTGGGGTGCTGCTGCGGGCCGGCCGGGATGACATCCAGGTCTCCACACCAGTCTTTGGCAGTTTTGACCCAGATATTCAAGAAACAAGCAATGAACTTGGAACTTTCTTGCTGCAAGCTTTCAAAACTGCCCTAGAAAACTTTTCCAGGGCACTGAAACAAATGGAGTAGTCCCCTCGACAGGCCACACCGGGTCTGGCATTTCAGCCAGCAGGTCGCATTCCAGCCCCAGGCCGGCTGCTTGGGCTGAGCCGTGGCGCCCTCACCGTCGCCCAAAGCATTTCTTAGTCAAAGTTGTTCGTGGTATCCGTTAGGTGCTACAGGAGAGGAAGCCCTGCCTCTCAGTAGATGTGACACGAGGGGCACTTTCACGTCAAAGCACAGCGGGCATGTTGGAGCAGAAAAGGCCCTGGGGTCACAGATGCCACCATCACAGTGGTGGGCACAAAGGCACCAGGGGACCGGAATTGCTGTCCTGGTCATGGTGCTCCCAGGCTGCATGTGAGGCGCAGGCTGGTAGTGGTAGCAAAGAGGAGGTACAGGAGCAGGACATCAGGCTGGTGTGAGGGGGGAAGAAACCAGAGGAAACATCACAGAACAGATGTCAGAAAACAACCAACCGGGAAAAGAGTGAAAGTGAAGAGCATGGGAGCCAGACGCTGCCCCACACGCCTCGGTGCTGACAACCAAGGTGATGTCTGTTTGGGTATTTACAAAGGCCAGCCTAGCATGGGCCTTGGACATCAGTGATTAACGGCTTCCATCCACTTTCGAGGGGTTGCAGTCCTCGGGCTCCGCTGCTGCTGGTGAGCCTGGGAGCACAAGGTTAAGGAACCAAAGGGCCTTCTCCACCCATCGCAGCTTGGGGAGGGCATCTGTCACTGCATGGAAACCACAGGGCCTGCAACGACCCCACCCCCTGCTGCCCAGGTTCTGCCTCCGTAGACTCGGGCGGAGGCCCGGGGCAGGGCTCTCTGCGGGGTACAGGGAAGTGGCTCTGCTTGGTTGTCTCAGTCCTGGCGCACGAGAGGACACAGGTGGACTTGGTTTCCACCAAGCTCTGAGTGGTGCAAAGGTGATTAGGATGATTAAATACAAATAAAACATTAGTATGTCTTATTCAGATGTGATTTTAATTTCAGTGCAATTCAGAATTTTTAAAGGAACCTAAAAAAAATAAAACATTTTCTCAAGACAGAAGCTAGGACTTGATCTGGCCAAACCCTCCTTACACAAGGCTCCATGAGGGTCCAACTCCATGCTGCCCCTCCCCAGGTGTACCCCCACACCCATTCCCAGGTGTGCCCCCACCCAGGTACTCCTGCCCTGGGTATATCCCATGCCTTCCTCCCACAAAGGAGTGGGGCCCCTGGGGTTGGGTCTCCAGAGTGAATGCTCTCTTGGGGGCCTGCCAGCTGAGGGGGGCAGTAGCCTTCCTTCCACTGAGTGGGCAGGGGGGAGAGAAGTGGGAACTTGGAGCATGCGTGCTAATCAGATCTGCTCTCTGCTGACCCACTGCACGCCCGGTTCTATTATGCGGGTTTTCTCTGGAATCCTATTTCCAGCACATAGAGTTTGCCATTGTAAGAAGCTCTTAGAAAGAGAGTAGGCGTGGCAACATTTTTAAATGATTTGATTCTGTGAAGAGCAGAGTAGCTTCCACTCTTTGTGTCTGTGGAACTCTCTTGGTGACAGACTTGGCCTCTGGGTGCCAGCCAGGTGGGTACCACGTGTTTGGCTGAGCCCGGCAGCCTTGCTACAGAAGGGCCCAGGGGTGCTGTGGCAGCCTGGGATCTGTGATTTGGGGCAGGAGCAGGCACACAGATGTCTGCTGGTGGCACATGTCCTCTGTGCCCTGGAGTCCCCAGGGAACAGTCTAATCTTACACAACCCAAGAGGCCGGGGGGCTCAGTGGAGCCACTGTGAAGCCCATGGCGCAGCCTGAACAGGACGGTGTCTCCGCACATTCCCGGTGCACACGCTCAACGTGTTCCTGTGCACTTGCGCAGCCCTGGCCCTGAGTGCGCTGCATCCAGCCACAAAGGACTTTCACTGCACCTGCCCAGCCTGTGACTTGTGGCTCTGACAATGCCTGATGTTTCTGCCCCGGTCCAGGAGCAGATGTGGCCCACACACAAAAGCAAACTGTGGACATAAGAAAATGCACTCAGAAATGTCTAATCACTGTGCTGTGCCCCTGAAACTAATAAAATATGTCGACTGTAATTGAAAAATAAATTTAGAAAGAAAAGGTATTCAGGACGGGACAGACAGGTGAATCAAATGGAGACATGATGGGATCACCATGACGGACACGGTGGGACCATCACCCTATACACTGTGGAGACTACTGTGACGGACACTGGGGGACAATCTTTCTGGACTGTGGGGACCACCACCTGGAACATGGAGATGCCACCCTTGTCGCCCCTTCCTCCTTTGTAGGGGATGAAGCATTGTCTTCCCTCCTGGAGTTCAGCACCACTTCCAGTTCCCGTTCTGGCCAAGAGATGGCGCCGATTCATCCAATCTTAACAACTCCTGTGCCTGACAGTTCATTCCAATTACATACTCACACGACTCATGGGTAGCTATTCTTTTTCTCCATTTAAAACCATGTCAGTTCAATAATGTTCCACCATAATCTCACTTTATCCAGAAATCTTTTGGTACATCTGTGAAGCTATCAAATGCCACCACACTGTGTAAACATTTCAAACCTAGTACCATCAATTTTAAAAAGCTAGATGTCACCCTGGCAGGTGCAGCTCAGTGGATTGAGCACCAGTCTGCGAACTGAAAGGTCACTGGTTCAATTCCCAGTCAGGGCACAGGCCTGGGTTGCAAGCCTGGTCCCCAGCTGGTGGTGTGTGAGAGGCAACCATATATCTCTCACACATTGATGTTTCTCTCCCTTTCTTTCTCCCTCCCTTTTCCGCTCTCTAAAAAAAGTAAATAAAAATAACATCTTTACCAAAAAAAGATAGATGGCATCAAATTTACACTGAAGTTTGCTAATAGAAGGCAGCTAGCTGTGCCATGCAAGTACAATGTGGCCTAATTCATTTTTTCTGTAGAAAACTTGTCTTACTAATCTTACAACCTAAATTGATTTATCCGAATATATTTATCTAGCTGTTGAAGAAGGTGAGGCTCAGAGCATGTTGGACACTAGAAAATGTGAAGAAGATTAACGATTCTCCTTGAAAATCATTCCCCTACTAAATGGCTGGGTGTATTTTCCTCATTTTAAAGACAAAAACCAAGAGAAAAAGCATTAAGTAGTTTATCCAAGGACATGTTGACAAATCAGTGGAGTAACGGGAACCAGAACGTGTACCAGATTGAACGGAAGAAATCATGTGCTCAGATCCGTGGTGGCCACAGGGCCGAAAGGCACTCTGAGCCTTTAAAGAGAGCTCTGGACCACGGTGAGCAGAGCCCCGGAGCGCCAGGCAGAGCCGGGCAAAGGACCTGCCTCCATTTTAGGGAACTTACTGAGGCAGCTTTCTCATCTCTGAAATGGTTCTGAAGATTCAAACAGCATATAAGCATACATTACATAAGATTCAGTGGGCAGTAAGTACTCCACAAAGAGTAGCTCTAATGATTATACCCTACCGTTAACTGAAGTTCTCTATAAGCTTCATGTTGTCAATAGTATGTCTTATTGCCACACAGACAGGCAAGCAGGCGGGCAGGGAGACAGGATTTGAAACTAGATGGATCTCAACCCGGCCACTGCGAGGCCACTTACTATCGCACATTTGCACCTAAGTTAGCAGCAGCTCTGGAGCCAAACTGCCTGGGTCCATGCTGGCTCCTACAGGACCGCCAGGGCGACCTTGAGCAGGTAACTTCTGCTGACCTCACGGCCAGTTCCCTTCACCTGTGAAATGACGGACAGAAGCGTTCACACAGCAGGCCTGAGACAGTGTCCTCTGAAAGGTCTGCTTAGGGAGTCAGCACTTGGCTAGCATCTGGGGTCCTGTGTTTTGGGAGGGTTCCCACCACCATTAACTAGTAAGAGTGGCTGACTGTTCCTAAACTATGTGCAGATAGTTCGGACTGAACACCTGCTTTCCTTCTGGGATTTTGGAATTTGCTGGGCACGTGCCATGCCAGGCAGAGGGTGCCTAAGTGATCAGCCCTCAGCAGCAACCCTGGGTGCTATCTCTATGGAGTGTCCCTGGTTGGCAACATCTCACATGTTGTCACAGCTCGTTGCTGGGGATCACGTCCCCTGGGAGGGGCCTGGAGGGCTGCACCTGATCTCCTCACCCCACCCCACGTGCCTTTCCTTTTGTGTCCTTTCCCGGTACTAAATCTTCACTATGAGTGCAGCTCTGTGCTGAGTCATCCAACCTAGGGGTGGTCTCGGGGAGCCTGGACCCGGAGAATGGTAACATTAATTTACTGCATCGGGTTGGGGTTGGGATTACTTGAGTGATGTGCATAAAGCATAGTAAAGGCTGGTTCATATCAGCTTTGTGAAAAATGCGGCCACAAGAGCTTCCTACCTATTGATTTGTGGCAAAAATTGAGATAATCTATGTAAAAACATTTTGGAAGGAGTAAAAAATTATACAGGTAAGTGGTAGGTATCTTTGAAATTGCAGGTTTCTTTTATTATATGTCATCAGTAATGAACAATAGCTGTTTACTGAATACAGACACAAGCCAAATTCCAGACACTCACTAGGGAATCAAGTGGATACAAGAAACCCTTTTTTCCCTCTGGTGGGAGAAATGTTTAAAACAATATAAAACCTTGATAATATTACTGCTTCCCAATTGTCATTTGTTAGGCAGTTCTATCCATTACCTGGCAGTAGGGAGTTCTATCCACTACCTGATGACTTCTAAATGTAATTTTAGAAGAAACAAAAATAATTTTTGGAAAAGACAGAAGTTATTTAGGAAGTGATAAAACCAGACAGGAAATTTCTTATAGTGAGGATCACTACTATATTTCACTTTCTTAAAAAACAGTTTTACTCTAGAGCTAAGATATGAGGTTATACTCTCTGCTTAATAAAATGCCAACAGCTTAAAAAAAAGCTTCTGAGAAACAGCTTCCTCAGTAACTGTAGAGGATCAGGGAGGGAAGCTGAGGGCTGCTGTCCCACTCAGAGGGAGGCAGGCTGGAAGGACACTCAGTGCATGTGGCCGCAACACAGGTAACAGGAAGAAGGGAAGAAGAAAACACTGGATAACCCAGAATGCCTTGAGTCCTTACAAGAAGTCTTATTTCATTCTTGTCTTACTCTTCTAATAAGACTTTCTCTACTTTCTTCAACTTTTTCATTTCAACAATTAGTTCCCAATATTTGAGATACAGCCACATGAGTCTCCCATTCTGGCGTTTGTTGGTGTTCCAGACGTCTCCACAATAGGTATCATGGTTAAATATGTCGGTCAAGCCAGCAGCCATTTCTAGGTCTGCAGCAATGGGGTCGGTGGACGCTCGGACCAGTAAGTTCTTCTCTATTTCCAGTCGCTTGCGGCGAGGGAGGACCAGGCTGCAGTAGATACTCTGCCTTTCTGAAAGAGCGCTTTCGAACTCTTTCAGCAGAAGCCGGGCCCTCCTCTGCCAGTCTTCCTCCTTTTCCAGGCAGCTCAGATATGCATTTCTCAAGGGCTGCAACTGCCTCTTTTCTTGCATGACCTGAGCCCGTTCCTGTTCCAGAAGCTTCTTTTCTTCCACCAACTTGCGTCCCTGAGCGATAAGGGCTTCTCGATAACTAGTTGTTCTGTTTTGCTCCTTTTCAAGTTCCAAAGACAACTGAGCAACGGCACGTCGGTTTTCCGAGATCATGGCGTGGTACTTGGCTTCCAGATCCCGCTGGAAAGCAGCCGTTCTCTGCCGGTATGCTTCTCTCTCTTTTTCTATTTCCTTCTGGGACTCTCTAGACCAAATCCAACCTGACATGAGTAAATTCAGGGAGAAAAACACACACAATGAAAAGCCAGAGCTGAAGTTCTATAGTCTTAAAAAAATAAATAAAATAAAGCAGCTAAGACAGCAATTCAATAAACTCTCAAGTCCTGAGAGGTACAAGAGATAACATTTTGTATGAAACTACATAATATACCAAGTTTTTAAATCAGGTAAAGCCTCCCGAAGGACGAGTATGACAGGCTGCAGACAGAGTCCCCATTCAGTCTTCCCATTTTCCATCGCTAAGAAGACCCCACTGCTCTCTTTTGCTCTCAAACTAACTCTGGCCACAGTGCCGGGCATATTGTTGGCAAGATTTCAAAATTAATAGGGGTTACTTTTGAAAAAAATTAATATGGGTAGGCTTCGAATATTGTTGGCCAGGTTACAGTACATTTCAAAACGTGTTCAGCTTTGCCCGGCCATCACCAGTGACCTGCTGAGGTCCCAGGTGTTCGCCTGCTATAACAGGGGTACATAAAAGATGGAGTAAGAAGTTCCACGTCAAGACATGGTGTCACTGAGCCAGAGGACGAGTGGGGGGCCTGGACTTCTCCCCCCGCCTGGGAGTAAGGAGGCAGCACCACCCTTTTCCTATCAGAGCACTGTCCATGAAGCCAGTGAGAAAAGGTCTGAATAAAAACCCCCTTCATAACATAATACCCAAAATGCCCAGGTTCCACTGAAAATCACTCTTCATACCAACAACCAGGAAGATCTCATATTGACTAAAAAGAGGTAATCAGTAGACGCCATTGCTTAGATGACAGAGGTTAGTGTTACCTGACAGTGTTTAAGACGGCCATCATAATGAAAAGCAAAGAAACAGAAGACTAAAAAATGGACATTTTAGAACTGAAAAATACACTAACTGAAATAAAAAATCAGGAAGCTGAAACGGGTGTGAAGAGAGAAGGCCCTGCCAAAGGGCCAAAATACCCGGTGTATCCCTCATGGGCAGAGACGAGGGAGTCCTTCGCAACCTGTCAGCAGACATCATTCCACAACACACAGAGCGATACAGCGTGATCAAGTGGGCATTGTTCCAAAACATGCCAGAGTGGTGCAATGTTCAAAAATCAGTCAGTGTAACCCAACATACCTGCAGACTAAAGAACTATCAATCAAACAACCACATCAACTGATGCAGAAAACATTTGACAAAATTTAAGATTCATGATAAAAACACAGAGAAACAGGAATTGAGGGGATTTCCTGGCTTGATACACATGAAGAGCATCTGTGAAAAACCTATGGCTGCCATTGTACTTAATGGTGAAAAGGCTGCAAGCTTTTCATATAAGATCAGGAATCATTCAACAGCGTCCTGGAAGTCTCAGCCAGTGAAGAAAGCAAGAAAGGAGAACAAAAGGCAAACGGATTGGAAAGGAAGAAATAAAACCCAAGTCTCAGATCTTACACAAAAATTAACTCAAAACGGATCATCCACTTTTTGTGTAAAACATAAAACTAAAACTTTAGGAACTACATGAAAGAATCCTCAGGATCTAAGGCTAAGCAAAGCATTCTCAGACTTGGCCTGAAAAGCATGACCCATAAAAGGAAAAGTTGATTCAACTGGACTCCATCAAAACGTAAACGTGGGCTCTGTGCAATACTCTACGAAGGGAATGAAACGACAAGCTGCAGGCTGGGAGATGACGTCTGCAAGCCAGAGGGCCAGCGAAGTACTAGAGTCTGGAATACAGTAAAAACTCAAAAGTCAGCGTTAAAAACTATCCAAAAGGCTGAAAGGCAGGAACAGACATTTCATGGAAGAGGATACACTGATGGCAAGTAAGCAGTGAAAATATACTCTACATCACTAGCCATTAGGGAAATGCAAATCAAAACCCCCTCGGGCTATCACTGCTCACCTACAGAAATGGGTGAAGCGGAAACAACAGTGACCGCACCAAACGCTGGTGAGGAAGCCCAGAACCTGGGTCACTCACACAGCGCGCCTGAGAACAAAATGGTACAGCCACTCTGGAAAACATGTTGGCGCTTTCTTAGAAAACTAAACATCAAGCCCCACAGAGTGTGACCAGACTTAGTGGTTTTTATGCCACAGTGATCTGCACAGTGCCTGCTTCTCAGTGAAAGACTAAATCCAGCCCTAAGGCATGGATTGCCATTGAGAAGCTCACCAGCCTGCCACCTTGCGAAGCACTACTTAGCACTTGGAAGGACTATCTGTTGCCTGTGGCTAAGGTGATGAACTTGGTGGGTGAATTGAAAGATTTACAATTACAATTACTAATGTAATAATTAGTTTTGACGCTGGGAGCGGCCTTGGAGTGACTCATTTTCCGCTGGGTTTTGAGACTCATCTCCAGCTTTATATAGACTTTCATAATAACCTTTACTTTTGAAGTTCTTGTCCTGGGACTTTGGCAATGATGCTTTCTATCCCTGAGAAGGGTTGAGGAATATTTTATGTTTTCTTCTTGGTGCTCTTGCTTAGGTAATGTGATCAGAGAAGTCTTTTAACTGCATTCTTACAAAGATTCTCCCCCCAAAATGTGTAATTACATGGTTGAGAAATTATATTGCAATGTAAGGGTGTTAACTAGACCCCTAGCGTAGTCCAACTAAAGGCAGATAAACAAGGGTGATAAACTCTACTCTTGTCAGCCTTCACTTCCTCTCGTAAACCCACCCCCCTGAGAAATCCAGGCATGTAAAAAGCACCCTATAGAAAGTGGCACTGCAAACAGAAGGCAGCTTTTACTTTTCTTCCTTCTGCTATTCATTTTCTCATATTCTTAAGTGCCAACCCAGAACCATGGGAAATGACAATACATAAAACAAACTCCTAAACATCAGAAAATGTATCATGTAGTGAGGGATGTAAGATAAGAGCTGGAATAATTACAATTGAATGGTGGCTGGTAATTTCCCCAAAGTGGTGCAAAGTTACTGCAAACCAGACAGAATTTTTAGGCTGAACAGATTTCATGAATGAAGTCTCCCAAAGACTGATTTCTAAACATTAAACAGACATCCACAACACGTTTTCTTTAGGCCCTTTTTATTCTCCCCCCTCAGTCCTCGCAAGGGAACTGGAACCGGGGAAACCCTGCGGAGTAGGGAAGCCTTGAAAGGGAGATGAGAGTCCTTAAAACCCACTCCACACAAAATGCTCGTAAATATCTTGTCTTATTTAACCCTCACAACACATCAAGGTGACTCTGATTTGCCACTTCCCATGGACAGGGAAACTGAGGCTCAGAGGGTAAAGTAATTTGCCCAAGACATACCATTTGGGATAGAACTCGGATGTATACTTGCATCTGTCAGGTCCCAAAGCCCAAGGTCTTTGGGCTCCACACTACCAGCCCAGAAAATGCCACTCTTAGGAAAACTGTGACTTACGAAAAGCAGCCAATCCCAGCATGGGAACCAACAGGGCATAATTCCATTTGCTTCCATCACCCCCGTCATCCCTGGAATTAGGCCGGATATTCCAATTTGGAGGGTCATTTAAGTTATTCATGAAGATATACCTTAAAGTAAATAATAAAACCATTAGCCATACAAAAGGAATACATCTGTCACAATTTTATCATCTACGTGGCTCATAGGAATCCTTTTTCGCTTCCAAAAAAATTGTACTCAGACCACATGTGTGTTGCCCATCACTGAATCTTATGGGATTGAAAGAAGAAAACCATGAGATCTCAGATAAAAGCAGCTCACAGTATAGTGATGACAGAGACGTCTCAATAACCAAAATAACAAGTAGGATGAGGAAAGTTTAGTATAAAAATGTTTAAAATTATGGTGGTACATTATGACATATAAATAGGAAGGTGTCAAAACACTGGCTGCTTTAGGAAGGGTGACAGGTATTGAGGGGCTGAGGCCCAGGGATTGAAGGCTTCATCCCAGACACTGGTCACGAACTCCAGCTTATAGATCTTTCTGCCTGATGCTCCTGGTTTATCTCCATCACCAGGCTGCAGCCTCAAAAAGAGATTCAACTGAATTTTGAAAATCTTAATGGGTTTTTCAGTAAACAGTTTCTTAACACATAAAAACCTAAAATTCCAATTGGCAATAAAGACGTGCCAGAAAATATGGCTCAGGACTTCATGGTAAGGAGTTTGTGGTAACAATGGAATAAAAAAGTTATCTGAAAAATACTAAACTGCATGACTGTCAGAGGACATCTGGGAGGCGTGGGGTTCACTTGGGGGCTGTGGCCTGAGGGAACATGTAATACTAATAAAAGCATTGTAGTCCTACAAAAAGACACAGGCTAGGCCTTATTTACTGGTAGAAAAATTTGGCAACAATCTAAATGTCAGTAAAATGTGAACAGTCCCTTGTCAACTTACTCAAAGTAATTCAAAATTGTCGCACACAATTGCACCCCCAAAAGATTTTAATAATCTGAAGTTATTTCAAAAGCGGGATTATGATCACATTACTTCTGACCATTGCTACTATTATTCCCACGCCACTTCCTTCCACAAAAGATCTCAGACATCACACAGCACAGAAGGAAAACAGAAACACGATCTGGACCGCAGATGACATCAGGCGAGTGGGTAAAGACCCCTAAGCACGGAACTGAACCGGACCTCGGCCAGGTCGTCAGCTCGCTCAACCGCGGGGGCTTCCACAGGAGGCACCCCGGCCCACCCCCGAAACACAGTCAGTCCCCCAGCACACAGAGCGCGCCGACCCCGCAACCTACCCCCTTGATGGGAGCGTGGAACACAGCAACACACTACACAGCAGTCCGCGAGCCCTCTCTGCGCAGGTGCGGTGCCTCCAAGTACCAGCCCCCCTCCCCAAATCGCGGCGAGGTGCGCAGACGCAGTTTCTCTTTAAGCTTTGACAAGGGCGCGGCGTGGCGCGCAGGCGCACTGTCTTCCCTCCTCGACTCTGCGCGCGGCGAGGTGCGCAGGCGCGGCCCGACCAGGGGGCTGGTAGCAGTATACTGCAGAGGGTAGACATGTCGGGGGTTCGGGTTGTGTCGCAGCTGCTTCGTGCGAGGCGCCTGGCGCTGAACGGGGCGGTGAGTCGGCCTCACGGGCGGGTCCGACCCAGGCTGGGCCGGGGTGGAGCGGGTGGGGGGCCGAGGTGGGGGCAGAAGTTCCGCGCCAGACTTTTTCCGAAGCCGGTCGGGCCGCGTCCGGGTGAAGGTCAAGATCCCGCGAGCCTCCCCGGAACTCTCCTTCGTCCGGGGTGTGAACGCACGGTTGGGCCGAGGTGACCGGCCTCCGCTCCTGGCTCGTGAACATTAAGAGGAGGCGGTAGCGACCTGTAGGTGCCCGGGGCCTCGAAATCCCAAAACGTCAGTGGAATTGGGATGGAGGCAGAACCGTGACCGCGGAGGCCGGCAGGGTAGGCCACTCTCTCTACGGTTTACGGGACCGTCCCGTCCGATCCCCGCAGCTCTGCGGTGGGGCGATGGGGTGGCTGATGGTAGGGTGGGGTTCGAGCCTCTGGCCCCCGGCCCGGCTCTGTCCTTGTCGCCCAAGGCGGGGTGGGGAAGCGCCTAACAGCCGCACCTCAGCTTGCCTTGCAACTGTTTGCAAAACCGGGCCCCTTTTCGAGAAAGCACAGATTGTGTGTCCACACTGAGGCCTGGCAAATAAGTTCAGGTCCTTTATTTTGGATTTTGTATTGTGTCCTTTGTGCACACTTGTAAAAATCAGGCGAAGAATTTCAGCGCAAAGACCGAAAAACCACATTTGGGAGGAGACGCTGGGACATTTGTTTTCCTGCGTTATCTGTGGAGGCCGAAGGCAGGTGGAGGATTAGCTTTCCCAAGCCCTCCGTGCTGGGTTTGTCAGACACAGCCCCTACAAGTACTTCTTCAGAATCGGTAATTTACGGTCTCCGTAAACACACTAAATTTCAGAGGATTTAGTTATTTGGTTCTTCTAAATGAAGTCGTTCACCCACCTACTTAGTAATTTACAGCTTAAAAGTTCCAGTAGGAACCAAGGCATTCAACAGTATCGACATTATACCTGCAGTTTTCTCCTTGAGAAGTATGTGCTAAAAATTAGGTTAAATGTGAGAGGATTTAGTCAGCCATCCCATCCCGCCAGCAGCGGAAAGCATTTTAAATACTGTACCGGGTTTACTGACCAGAGGGCCCCACCCCCGCCCCGCCACTTCCATTGTGGGCTCTAAGACGCAATTAGGTATGGAGTCCAAGTGAAGTCTGGAGTTCCGTGGGGTACTTTTAGTCCGTCAAACATGCACGAACCTCAGAGTGCTTCCTGGTAGTTAAGTGAAATGACAGATTGGTAACTGGTGGTGACTGGAAAAGGGCTGATACATCTGTCTTTCCTCAACCGGACTGATGCCCACGCATTCCTTACACAGTCTGAGACCCCCTCCAGCCTGTGGAACTCCCTCACCCACCACACACCCTTTGTCAGTTTATGAAAACCAGAGTTACCCTTTCCCCAGGCAGAACTGGAATTCTGGCTTCTGGCTTGAGCTCCCAGCTGAAAGTGAGAGTAAGGTTCTGAGCACAAGAGGTCAGAGTGTGGAAACCTTTGGTCCCGACATGGTTGGAAGTGATCTCTGTTGAATCAGCTATTAGCTGCCAGCTCTTTACCTTCATTTTCTCCTTGGATCTTCTCCGCCGTCCTGTGTTCAGGTCGTTGTTGTAAACGTGGTGGCAAGATGGAGACTAAAATTCAACGAGGTGGGCCTGCAGTAGATGGTCTTAGGTTTCTAAAATCTTTTTATCTTGATGAAGGTAGGGTTTCCTGTGAAAATTCTGCCCTCAGGTGATATATTTATTGGCAGTTAAGATTGGCAAGAACAAAAGCATCAGTTTGACACAATAAAAAAAAGAGAAATTTATGGTGCCGAGAAATGTCCACAGAAAGTAGGCACTGAGGATAACTTGAATAAATGCCACAGAAGATTTTTCTTTATCTCATTTTGTACAATTCTGTGGTGTTTCTAAGTCATTTTAATATTTATAACTGCTTTCAACTTACAAAATTATCAGACCTATTTTACCATTATTTCCTTTCCAATTGTCCTAATGCACTGACACAGTTTGCAACTGTTCCAAATAGTTTAATGGAAAGGAAAAGTAAAACCAAGGACCTCAAATAGTTGTTAGTTAACTGATCACTGCAGATGGATTTGTTACCAGACTTAAGAGGTTTGTGCTTGGGGTGCTCTATTCAAAAACCAGAAGCGGCTGTGGCAAGGTCGTTTTATTTACTTACAGCAAGTAAAGGAAAGGGGGTTCAGGGTTAGTATCCAAAGCCCTGCCTCCCCAAGGGAGGCTTAGCCATTGCTTATATATACACTGTTTGGCCAGTTACAGGTTGATTTCTTCAACCTGTAATTTCTGCAACATGTAAATGCAGTTGCTGCATTTATCAGTTGTCTGAGTTCTTTCCTCATCCTGTTTACTGCTGCATCTGCAAAATACTGTGCTATATTATATAACATTTAGCAAGAAATAGCATTTACAACTGCCCAGACCTTGAGGCCTTGTTCAATCTAATTTCTTTGTATGTATTTTTCTGAATGTTTTAATGGTCTGTCTAGAATTACATTGTTTTGCTTCTTGGCATAAGTGCCAGTTGCATAGAGTTTTGTGTTGTGTGTGATGTTTTCCCTGGCTCACTTGAATAACTGTGGTTCAGTTTTGATACATAACTTGGATATTCATCTTAATTTGGAGTTCCAGAGATTATTTTCCCCTCAGGGGCCCTTACATAGTAGGGAAAGTGCAGGATCTGGAGCAGGCAGACCCAAATCCAGAGCTCAGGTACCCTGGATAGACTCAGTTTCTCTGTGGAGTTAATGAGGATTCTGCGACGTAACATGTGAAACCTTTGTGTGTGCTCATCAGAGCCAGGGCCCACAGCGTGCAGCCTGTATTATAATCTTGCCAGCTGTATTTCAAACATCCTGTTTTAAAAATCTTTAAATTTTTAATGAAAATAATTACACGTACTTATAAAAAAAAAAGTCAATGACTGCAGAAGGTCTTATAAGTGAAAATGAATAAGACCCCTTTTCCCCCCAGACGGGCCCCCCAGTGAAGTCAGTTCTCAATTGTTTCTGGTATTGACCCCTGGTATTTACCTCCATGTCTCTAGCTAATATGCAGGTGCATTTTTATCCATTTTAGACATGGAGTTTCGCTGGTAAGTTAAGGATTTAGTTTACTTAAATCATTCTACTTCCTACATTCTCAGTCTTCCCAATATGGTTAAGCAACCACTTTCAGATCCTCTCTTGGCTAGTTTTGTAGTCGTGTAGATTGTACTTACAAATGAGTTTCTTGCTCATGATTCGTGGGTGTGTTCTGTTAGGTGAGGACTCCCCACTTTGCTAGATCGAGGATATCAACCTCTGCTCTTCCCCTTCGTTCTCCCTTTCCCCTCCTGATCGAGGCACCCATATTTTTATGCTATTAAAAGGCATGAGTGGCTTTTAGTTGTACGTTAGGTAGATTTCCCGATTCTTCACATTGCCCTTTTAGACAATCTTTGATGGTTTCTCTTTAAAAAACATTAGATTAGTGAGTGACACAAAATTAGTTTTATCTAAAGACAGAAATTGGGCTACAGTTGGACTCTCCGAATTTGACAGTCATCCTCCCACCCCACTCCAGTCAGATTTCGTTACAAAGCTAGTGTCACTAGCGTGTGTGTCTCTTTACTCAACATGAATATCCAAACAGAAATCGCAGTTACCTAGGGAATCTCACTGTTCTGTTTTAATTTGATATTGCAGAGTGCACTGTTTTTATTGGTACTATAATCTATATTTATATTGAACTTTATAAAATTTTCAAGAATGGTTGTATTAAAATTCTTTCAATGACCTCATTCTTTGTTAAAATATGATTTTACCATTTAAAAAAGTTAAATTGAAGCAGAGGAATATTTGTTCTTTTTTATTCATTTCCTGAAAGAAAACACTAAATTGGCTATGTCAATAAAAACAAGTGTGCTTAAAAATAAATTGGGCATTTTAAGAATATCATTCTTATCAGCCCAGCTCTTTAAAAATCCAAGCGACTACTTTGTAATTGGAGCTATTAAAATAAACTCAAATATTTGTGCCAGTCATCATTTGGTCTCAGAATTAGAAGAAGCTTTAAAGGTAGGAGCCACCTCTGACTTGTCCTCACAGGAGGTGAAGTCACGGAGCCCTGGCCTCGGTCCTTTCATCTTGCAGGGACGGCCGTTTGCTTTACAACGGCTCAGTTAGAGTTCATACTGTGTTTTGCCAAATTCTCCTCCCTATAATTCCCGCTTGTTTATACCACAGGATAATTTTTTTAACCCACAGAATAAATAACATCTCTTCAAATTGCAGAATACTTGAAGGCATCTCTTACATCCCCTTTGTCATTGTTGAATGTACTTATTTCCTAAAGCTATTCTTTCTGTAATTTCTAAGACTCACTGGTTTATTTTATAGTCTACTAATATGCAGTCCTCAGAATGGAAAGACATATCCCCTAAGTTAATGGCCATTCTTGGTATATAAAGAATGTTGCCTCTCATGCTGGGCTGTGATTTCATTAGGACCAGTTTTCTCGGGTACATGTTTATAGGGTGGGACCATGAAGCTGAGACTTGGAGAACTGTGGAGGCTCTCTAGGGGAAGGCCAGGGATACGTGTCTGGGCGGAGGGAGTGGCTCTGTGGTGTAGATAGATGAGAAGTGGTGTGGCTGAAGCCTAGTGCAGATGTGGAGAGTGGTGGGTGAAGCAGGGCTGTGAGCATCTCTGGACCTGGAATCGTGGTGCCTATGGTGAAGGGATAAAGGCACTGGTGCCTAAGTGTCACAGCAAGCAGTAGAGCCTGTTCTAGACCATTGATCTCCTGATACAAGGTCCGTGCCTTTCCTAGTGAACCACAGAGCCCCACAGATGGGTGGAGCTCCAGTATGAAGAGGGTTATGATGGATTCAATAAAAGTGTTTCCTTGTTTGCAGAACTACGGCTTACCACTTGGACAATGTGGATGTCTTCCCATTGTCCATTTAAGTAACATAAATTAAGAAATTGATGTGAAAGTGTACCTGCCTGAGTCAGTAAGTATCCTGTTTGGAAGCCAGCTTCACCTAGAAGGGCGTTTCCTAGAGTGCCAAGTCCCCTGTGGGCTTGCTGGGTCCTTAGCGCCTGCCCTACCCTTCAGAGTTCGGTGCAGACTCCCGGTGAGGTTTCTAGGTGAAGGGGGGCACCTGAGTACATAAGAACGTGAACAGCTTAGTAGAGGAAATTTTAATTACAAGTCCCCTGTACCTTCAAGACACTTAGTGCTCTCCATCTGTCTCCGCAGCGGCCGGCAGCAGTGCAGACGGGACCCCGAGGTTTTCACTTCACTGTTGATGGGAATAAGAGGTCATCTGCTAAAGTTTCAGATGCAGTAAGTTCATGGCTTCTTGTTCCATTGTAAGTGATTTTCTTGGCTTAGAGGGGTAATGAGCTATACCAGTTTTTACTGTATTTGAGTAACATACAGGTCTTATTTAAAGGAAAAATTGTCATTCCAGTGTATGCCCAGGCTATTTTTTTACTGTAGTTAATATTAATACTTAATGGAGTACAAATATAAACATAGATATTACCATTTTTTCTTACAATTGTGATGTATCTGTAAACCAGATTAAAATTTAAATGAGTAAAACAACAAAATCGTAAAAGACAAATGACAAATGCACAGTGTGTACTGTGGTGGATGATAACACCCTGCTCCACACGGTCCCGTGTGGGCTCTGGTGTTCAGTGGGCTTGTCCGCTCTCTGTTGAAGACACTGAAATTTTCTTACAGGTTCTTTTCTCATAACTTCACAGTAGTTACTGAATACTAGGTGGCACCTTCTCAGTCAGAAATACAAACGTGAGCCTGGAATAGAGCTGTGGCCCTTGGTCCTTCTGTCATCATGCACATGAACTAGAATATGCTTATCTAAATGAAAACAACATTTAATTTTCACATATTCGTGGAAAATGTGCAGATCCCAGTGGAGAATTGCGATCTACACTACATTCTAAGCTCAGATTCATACACACACCTGTAAGTCTATATATAGGTACAAACAAAAAATGAAGATAAATAAACATAATTAAAAAGGAAAGCCAACTTTAGAATTGGTATTTTGATTGTGTTGGTGCTTTCCTTTGTGTCTACAGCTCCCTGCTTGAAGGTGTACCTTTATGTTTTCAGCATTCCAACTAATGTTGGTTTCCTAGCTCCGCAGGGTAGTTGGCTCTACCCAGTGTGGGTAGAGCTGGCTGGCCCCTTCTGCAGAGGGCGTGCCCACCACATCTCAGGACTACAAGTGGGTGGTATTCAGCCTCAGGCAGGGCAGAGGCCTTCTGAGTACTTGGCTTTTTTGTATTTCTTTCATTCCCTTTAAGCCCTTTCACTGTAGCTACAGTTTCCGTGTTCAGCCTAGTTGAATGGGTGACTGACTGGTGAATTTTTCTTTTCCAGATTTCTACACAGTACCCAGTAGTGGATCATGAATTTGATGCAGTGGTGGTTGGCGCTGGAGGGGCAGGCTTGCGAGCTGCGTTTGGCCTCTCTGAGGCAGGGTTTAACACGGCCTGTGTTACAAAGCTCTTCCCCACCAGGTCCCACACTGTGGCAGCCCAGGTAAGAAAAGGGGGCTCTCCCAGTGCTTTCGGCACCTGCGAGGCACCATGCAGTGCAGCCTCTGCCTGAGCAGCCTCCTGCCACAGGCGGCCTTCCCATCGTGTTCCTTGCACTCACTCGGCCCCACTCCCTTAGGGATCTCTGCCCACACTGCCCCCACTCCCATTGCCTGGGGCCACGTTGTCACACTCAGGGCTTCTGTGACCATTCCACCTAGCCCCCTTCCCCTCTTCTTGGTTTAATTTTCTTTACTGCACTTACCAGTCTGAAATGAGCTTGTCTGTGGGCCTGTTTTCTATCTGCTCTGAACCTGGTGGTTACTGTTGCATCCCCATTAAATGTGGTGGCGATGAGCTTTGGTGATGACGTGAATGTGCAGGACAGAAAAACAGTGGCTCTGAATCTAGGGGCGAGGACAAGAGTAAGGGTAAAAATTACTCAGTGGTTTCATAATTTTGTTCATTCATTCTGGCACTGTAGGTGTGTGCAGGTTGCATACAGGTAGTATTCCAAAATCATATTTGACTATCCTTTTTTTATAGAAACAACAGAGTGTGTGGTGACTTTCCAGGGACCATAAAAGCCACTGTACTCTGGAACAATCTGCAGTCAGTGTCCAGCAGCATTCTTCAGGCTGCCCAGATATTTTGTTCTAAGCTATGCTTTGTGGGCTAAAGAACAAATATATACCTTCGGAGAATCCATTGTCTTAAAGGAAAAATACAAACAAATAATTCTAAATAATATGAAATAAAAGTGTTCGGGTAGTGCAGTGTTAATAAAATAAAAAGAATAAGGAAAGGATAGCTTAACTTGCATGTTGGTTCTTGAGAAAAGAGGTGGAGTTGGAAGGATGAGACAAGTAGGGGCCCGGGAGAGTCCAAAGAGCACTTCCAGGAATGCCCGGAGAGGAGGCGCCTGTGGCCCAGGTTCTTACAGACAGCAGCCATACGACAGATAGCATTCATGCGCGCACCGGACCAAGTACTCCTGTGTGTTTTATACCAGACTTCTGTGTCTGCTGCTTCTCTCGTACTTAACATACTTTATCAGGGTTGTGATGGGTTTGCAGTTGGAGGGGTTGGAGAAGGGAGGAAGAGAGTAACAAGGTTCCTCACTCTCTGCCAGTGACTCAGTTTGTCCTGACACATAACTTGGGAAACTGAGGCACAGCAACACGTGGGGAAGGATTTCCAACATGGGTGTGCTCGATTCAAAAGTTGAGATTGAGTAACAATTGGACAAGGGCGGGGTAAGTTAGGAAATGTGCCTTATGTAAAAAAGATTATCTAAAGAGGATGAGGAATCCAGTTTTAAGTTGGGAAGGAAAAGGGCCAGCCTCACATCTGTCCCTGAGCTGCGTTTTCTGTGCCTCTGAGGGGTGGAGGCAGTGGGGATGTGGCGGTGACCACGCACAGCAAAAGGAGGTAGGGGTGCAGGGAGGTGACCCTGAGTTTGGAGTTTATTACTTGGCAGCACTTCTCGTCTTCAGCATACGCTCATGAATGCCATCAGGAACGTTTTCTCATAAAATCACCCAGATTCGTTGAGTACGTTTTATTTTTTTATTTATTTATTTTTTTTCATTTTACTTATTTTTATTTTTCTTACTTTTTTTTTTTTTTTAAATTTTTATTTTAGTTTATTCAGTACAGTTTCTATCCTTTATTCCCTTTCGTTGAGTACGTTTTATGTGCCAGGTTTGGTGAGAAGCGTTGCACACGTAACCTCTCACTTCATTCTCCAGACAACTCTTGAAGGTGTTCAGCTTCATGTCCTGTTCACAGATACAGAGGCCGAGGGTTGCAGTAACTCGGGCCACATCAGTTTGGCAAGGGGAGGAGGCGTGATTTAGAATCTGTCCTGAAATGCTGTCTTGCAAGTCCTTGGCTTTCTCCAGTTCTGGTTCCCGGGGAGGGGCTGTGCAGAGATGAGCCTGGAAGGTGCTGTGGGGCTCCCATTTGTAGCTACTGAGTTTCCCTGTGTTTGTTTCCAGGGAGGAATCAATGCCGCTCTGGGGAACATGGAGGAGGACAACTGGAGGTGGCACTTCTATGACACCGTAAAGGGCTCTGACTGGCTGGGGGACCAGGATGCCATCCACTACATGACAGAGCAGGCCCCCGCCTCCGTGGTTGAGGTAATGTCCTCACAGTTTGTTTTCAATGGTATTGATGCAAGTGTGGTTGACTGATAAGGGAGGTGACAAGCCATGTAACAAGGGAAGTCTTTTCTGCTATCAGCCATTCATTTAGTATGGAAATATTTCTCTTTCCTGACATGCCAGGGTTTTTGTGGAATATATTAGTGTTGGGTTTGCAGATTTAGGTTGAAGTTGCTCGGAGTAAATTAGCCATGCATGTCTTGATTCCTTTAAAGTACTAGGTGCACCCTGGCTGGTGTGGCCAGTGGACTGAGTGTAGGCCGGCAAACTGAAGGGTTGCTGGTTTGATTCCCAGTCAGGCCACATGCCTGGGTTGTGGGCTGGATCCCCACTTGGTGGTGTGCAAGACTCCAGGTTCCCACTTGGGGGCTTGCACAAGGCAATCGATTGATGTTTTTCTACCTTTCTCCCTCCCTTCCCCCCCCTAAAAAATAAATACAATCTTAAAAAAAAACATACTAGATGTTTATTTTTGTTTCACAGCTAGAGAATTACGGCATGCCATTTAGCAGAACCGAGGATGGGAAGATATATCAGCGGGCCTTTGGCGGACAGAGCCTCAAGTTTGGGAAAGGCGGGCAGGCCCATCGGTGCTGCTGCGTGGCTGACCGCACCGGCCACTCACTGCTACACACGTTGTATGGAAGGGTGAGGCTGCCCTGGGTGCCTGGGTGGTGGGACAAGCATGTCTCAATGAGATGGAGACAAGCCACCTGTGGATGGGTCAGAGTGTCGGCTTAAGGTGTAGCGCCTTAAAAAGCAACAGAACAACTTGGTGGGCCATGTGTAGTAATTGTGAATAAGAAAGAATCTATTTTAGAAAACCAAATCAATAATCATTACATACCAGGTTTGAACTTTGTAACCTCTCATACCAAAAGTATAGGAGCAGAGCACGTATCTTAAGGCCCTTTCACCACCTCTGAGTTCACGAACTGATTTGTTTTAATATTTAACTGTTAAAACTAGACCAAGGCTTGAGGGCTACTTGTCACTGGATAATCATGGCAAACTTTGACAAGGCCAGAAAAGCAATATTCTGAGTAATGTTGATTCAGAATAATCAGTATTCTGAACTCTTGTTTACAAATGGTGCAGGTCATTGATTTGCAAGTGTTAGGACACCAGTGACTTTTCTAACCAAGTGTGTTGACAAATATGTGACAGACCCTGCTCATCCCACAGAATTGTATGTCACGTGAGAAGCTGACAGTTGCATGAGAGACTATTCTGTGAGCTGAGGGGACCATCAGATCCAGGGTGTGGGCCATTGTTGTCCATTATTGAACATCCTACTGCCATTGAAATATGCTTATCTAGGTATCCAGTCCAGCAGCTTCCTACCACGTGTGACCATCACAGATGTGTTTGGTGTGATGAGGGGCCGAATGTTTTGTTTTATTTAAGTGGCTGCATGTGGCTATCAGCTCCCATATAGTGTAGCCCAGCCTAAGTCGAGACCTGTGGTTGGTGGGCCCCAGCTCCAGCATCAAGCCACATGTGGCTCCAGAGAGCCTGGAAGAATTCTTAGGAAGTGTAGAAAGAAGGGATGTGTTAACACATTCTCATTCGCTTCCTGGTGTCAGTCTCCTCCTGGCGAGCACTGATGTGGGGAGGAAACTGACACCTGACATTTACAGGGAGGGAGGCTGACTTCATACAGCCGAGAGGAGAGCCCTTTCATGTTGCTTCATGAAAGCATCAGCGCTGCAGTGGTGCGAATCCGTGTCTGTGACTTGGTTCCAGCCTGGGACTCTCGGGGTCTACCTGATCATTTGTTACACACCACATCAGGGTTTTAACCTGTTCACCCGAACAGCATTGCCTTAACTGTTGGCTTAACACCCTCCATGCAATAGAAAATGTGGGATCATTTAATTTTTTTAATTTTCTTAATTTTTTTTTTTTTTTAGTCTTTGCGGTATGATACCAGCTATTTTGTAGAGTATTTTGCCTTGGATCTCCTGATGGAAAATGGGGAGTGTCGTGGTGTCATCGCACTGTGCATTGAGGACGGGTCCATCCATCGCATAAGAGCAAAGAACACTGTGATAGCTACTGGGTAGGAATCTAATTTTTAATGTATTTAATTTTTCTGTGAAGCAGTTGAATTTCAGAGGTTTTTAATCTTGATAAGCAGAGGCATTTTGGACATGTGGTTCAGACACAGGCTGTCTCTTAGCCTATGAGGGTAATCACTTTTGCCAGCCTCAGTTCCTCTTCTCTCAAGGGGGCAACAGTAGCACCCGCCTCTAAGGTGGGTAAGAAAGTGTCTTATCGGTGTACAGTGGGGAGGACCCTCGAGGAAGCTGAAGCCTAGAGAGTCAACATGATGCTGGGAATAATAACTCTATTGCTTTAATGGATACTGTTTTGGTTAGATAAGTGCTCTTTGTTCGCATGAAAATATGTGAATTCCATTGTATACCATCAATCTGTTATTTTAACCCTTTAAAAAGGTGAATCCATAAACATTTAAACCTTTCACTGTAAAAGTGATACATGCTTATCATAGGCGAAATCACTCAGACATCGCACAGGTAGTAGAGTACAAGTGAGAGAGCCTTCTCTGTCCCAGGCTCCACTCCCACTTGTCCGGGGTGGTACGTGTGGGGGACAGCTCTGGCGCTGCTGCGTGGGCTGCTGTCCTCTCGGTTCTGTTAGAAAGGAGGCCCCGCCGGGGCGCCATGTGAACTCACCGCCCTCTCTGGGCCCGCTCGTCTGTTTTCCAGAGGCTACGGGCGCACCTACTTCAGCTGCACGTCTGCCCACACCAGCACCGGAGATGGCACCGCCATGATCACCAGGGCAGGCCTCCCCTGCCAGGACTTGGAGTTTGTTCAGTTCCACCCCACAGGTAGAAGGGGCTGCCGCTGTGGAACCAAAGCTCTGTGTGTCTTTTAAGCACTCAGTACCTGCGGAATGCTCCTCTGCAGTTCCTGTACAAACGCGCCCACGCTCTCTTCTCTCAGTCCTAACTTGTCACCTCCTCGTGGACTTCCCCTGCTTCACCCAGGGCAGTGGCGGTCCCGTCTTCACTGCACCTTGCCCAGGTGTACTTAGTCGTAAAGCAATGGTTGTTTCAGTGTCCCTTTCCCCACTGGGTTGTCAGCTCTGGAAGGAGGGGGCAGGTCTCTCTCATTTACTGCTGTGTTCTCAGTACCTGGCACCTGGTTGGACCTCAGTCAGGTTTTACTGAGTGAATATCCTGAAAGCAAGGGGGAATACATGTGACCAGAAAAGTGACACTGGCATATTTCAGTTTGTGGGGAGAACATCAGGCGGCCACAGTGTCAGTGCCGTCAGGGTGTAGCTCTGACGAGCAGGGCTCTGTGGGGTGCTGATGAGGGAGGGTGCCGGTCATGGCGGAGATGCGCTCCCCTTGGGTCATCGGGCATTGCAAGCTTGGGATTCAGACCGTACAAGTGCGGTCTCGGCTGGGATGGCAGGTTTGAGAGATTTGCCGAGTAGTTATCGGTAAGTGAATCTCAGAATCTGCCTCTTGGGACATCAGTCTCATCCTGACCTTTCTTTCTGGACTGCTTTTCTGGTCTGTCAGCCCAGGAGACTCCACACACAGTAGTGGCTGCCGTGCTAAGAGCTAGACCTGTGTTTTCTTTTTGATCTTTGTCAGTGTGTGCCTTCTGATCCCTGGCAGGGATCAGGTGGAAGATAAATAATGCATTAGGTGGTTTTATAATTACTAGTTCAGACAAGACTTTTGAGTTCCCTTATGATTTATTAGAGCTCCATTTCTCATGCTTCCTATTCAGTGTGAGAAATAAACCACTGGAAAAAATGCCATTGAAAGTAGGAACACTGAAAAGCAAATGAAATTTAAGAATTTGCATTCTCATTTTAAAAGTAAGATAACTCTTGTGGTGTGTGAATGAAAGTGTTAGCTGTCAAATGACATTATATGTCTGTCTCCTTTGTTAAAACTGGAGCATGGCTTGGCATTCCTCATTTTCATTACATCGAGGACCAAGTGGAGGAGAAGGGAGCAGATCTCGTGTTGCCAGGCGTGAGTCTGGGCTCTGCCCTTCCCAGCTGTGGGACGGTGGGCAACTTACTGAGCTTTAATAGCCCTTCTCTGAAACTGGGGATAATATTACTTGGAATCACTGTATATTGGAATCGAGTACAATGTAAGTATTAACTATATATTATTACCATTATTGGTATTTGGTTACTTTATTCTATTTTTTATTTATTCATTTTAAAGAGAAGGGAAAGAGAGAGAAACATTGATTTTTTTGTTCCGCTGATATGTGCGTTCATTGGCTGATTCTTGTATGTGCCCTGACCAGGGATTGAACCTGCAACCTTGGTGTATGGGGATGATGCTCTAACCGACTGAGCTACCTGGCCAGGGTGGTATTTGGTTACTTTAGATACAAACTTTCCAAGCTCGCTTGCGTGCTCTCTCTCTCTCTATATATATATATATATTTTTTTTTTTTTTTACCTAAGTCACCACAATTTCAGGGTGCAAAAGGGTATTCAAAAATTAAAATAAAACCTGAGATATGTAACATACACTTAGTTGTGTTGAAAGGTTAAAATGCAGTGAAAAATCAGAGTACTTAGCAGGGCTGCATCATTGTCCACGGTAGCTGTCCTTCCTTCTCACTGCAGTTTTATCAGTGCTTGTTACAGAAACTTCCTACTTACTATTCCTTAACTTTTCTTCTGTCTTACTTGCACTGTTGACTTTAATGTCCTTTGCATACCCTTTACCATCCTCCCCCCAAAAAATACTGGCACAGGCCTAGCATTGTCAGATTGTAGATATTTAATTGACTGGGTTCTTTGCAGGCATATACGGTGCTGGTTGTCTCATCACGGAAGGATGCCGTGGAGAAGGTGGCATTCTCATTAACAGTCAAGGCGAGAGGTTCATGGAGCGATATGCCCCAGTCGCAAAGGACCTGGCCTCCAGAGACGTCGTTTCTCGGTCCATGACTCTGGAAATCCGTGAAGGAAGGTCTGTGCGACTATCACCAAAGGTGTCTGAGTGCAGTGCGTGCAGGCGCAGCCTCCTTTCTCTTCGGTGGCTGTTGTTCACGTCTGTCTTTTAACATGGGCTGGTGTGGCTTCTGCGTGAGTTCAGCACCCACCCCACCTCTGTGTAGGCAGGCGGGCTTTTGCCTATGCTACTTCTGGCTGTTGTCTATTAGTTTATGTCTCTCTAAAGAGTTACATTTTGAGAAGTTTAGCCAGCTTGATCTAAATCCTTCTCAAATCTTGAGAAATATTTGTGTGAGTGTGTGGTAGAGATAGTCAGTGTTGGAGAGGTAAGATAGGACACCCCCAGCCAGAAGGTAGTGTGTGAGCCTTTGCTGTTGTATTGTGTGTTAACCCCCATTTTGGTACCTTCAGGGTGTGTGGGCTATTTGTTCTTCAACAAGGCAGCTTTAGGCTCTTTACCGTGCCTTAACTGTGGTGATACGTCAAATATCTGCTGGTATGCCTTTGGAAGTTTTACATTTTTATGTAAAAAAAATGAGAAGTCAAATGATTTTGGAGTATTTGGCATAAAAGGACTTTCTAATGCATTACTTAGGAAAAGCGTAGCAGACTCTGAGGCCAGCGTGTCTGTCCGTGGTGTTCATGGCTGTGTCCAGCATCCGGAGTCCACCCTGGCACGTAATCGGTGCTTAGAAAAGACAAGATGACTGGGTTTTATTGAGTGTCAGAACTGGGGAGCCTCGTGTGCTTTGATGATTTCATAATGTCATGCTTTCTGTAATCACTGTTCTGATCACAGTACGTTGTACTGTCCTTTTTGACCAGAGGCTGTGGCCCGGAGAAAGATCACGTCTACCTGCAGTTGCACCACCTGCCCCCGGAGCAGCTGGCCATCCGCCTGCCTGGCATTTCGGAGACGGCCATGATCTTTGCGGGTGTGGACGTCACCAAGGAGCCCATCCCTGTCCTTCCCACTGTGCATTACAACATGGGCGGCATTCCCACCAACTACAAGGGGCAGGTGATTACACAGCAGGGAAGAGGATGGGGACAGTGGGCCCACTTTGCAGTTGTCCCTTTAGATTTTAGAGGAAAAGGCAGGTATTTTCCTCAGAAAAGTACCTGTTGTTAGGCTGAACTTTCTTTAAGTTGCTGTTAACTGGAGAGCAGAAGAAGCCCTTACTTATATTCCAGTTTTTACCTTCACTCCTTAGCAACAATTCTGAATGTTTACCAGTCCTTCCTTAGTAAATAGTCATGGATATCATTTATGGTTTTTTCCTTTATGATCTTAGGTTGGTTTTACAGTGACCTTGTAAATTGTGTGTTCTTTACAGTTAATATGTTTGGGTGGTTTGCAGTTCACAGAGAGCTTTGCAGTCACTTTATTGTAGTCCATTCTCAGGTGAGGTGATCGGAATTGTATTCTTCATAAATGAGTAATAAGGTGGAAGAATCTGAATTATAACTCCAGTGTTCCACCTCATAGTTGAATGTTCCCATACCCTGCTGTGCTCCCTTCACCTGAATCCAGAATCAGAGCGTGGGAGTAGAGGGGGTCAAGTCAGGTGATGGCTGAGGCTTCTGATGAGAATTAGTTGTGGGATTGAAATCACAGGTGCTGCTGTTCGGGGTCCTTTGACCTCAGCCTGGGGTAACTGAGTGTCCGGAGGCAGAGGGAGGAGGCTGGGCAGATAGGTCCAGAGGGTTCCCTGCAGACGAGAGAAGACCCTGTCCTTGCTCTGACCTATAGCATGGCTGCTGCTTGTGGGGAAGAGCCTGTGCCAACTGCACTCTTCCTCTTTACTCCCTTTCCCGCAGGTTCTGAGGCATGTGAACGGCCAGGACCAGGTCGTGCCCGGCCTGTACGCCTGTGGGGAGGCTGCCTGCGCCTCCGTGCACGGCGCCAACCGTCTTGGGGCAAACTCGCTTTTGGACTTGGTCGTCTTTGGCCGGGCATGTGCCCTGAGTATTGCAGAGTCCTGTAGACCCGGTATGTTTTCTACAAGTAGCTGGCCAGGGTGTTTCAGGGGGCAAAAGGTTACAAGGTCAAGGTCTGTAATTGGAGATTTGCTTAGTCATATAGTGGCAGTCTGGTTTTCCCCTGGAAGGGCAGAAATGAATTCAGAGGTTTACATGGTGGCAAACTGGAGCCTGGACACAGGCTGGGTAGGGGATCTTAACAGTTAAGAGGGTAACATGTTTGATCAAAACTTTTTTTACAGTTAATATGTTCTGCTTAGAAAAATCACTGTTAGGAAATTGTTATTTGGAGGGGCAGTTTATCATGTATTACTTACTTGATATAAATTGCTTGCAGTGAAATATTTTAAATCATAGGTATAAATGAATATATAACTTTTTGCTACTTATAGAACAGTAATTTATAATTTAGGCCATTTTAAAAACAAAGTGTAACTAAAGGAGGAAGGGATGATTGATTGCAAACAAAACAAAGGCTGGAGTCACGGCTCTCCCCCTTCGGTAATAGAATAGGTGTTGAGCAGTGATTTTCTTCTTGTAATTTTAAATATTAACAGAGAAAAAACACTATGTGCTGAAAGTGTAAATCTACACTTCGTACCACTGAGACAGGTCAGGTGGGTGCACTGTCCTCCCATTGGTTGCCTCCCCTGTTTGTCCAGAACAGCAGTGTGAGGTGCAGACACTCTGCCTGAGGCAAGGCTGGTGGGATCCCTGGGCCCCGACTCTGCATTACATTTCACTGGTGTTAACCGTTCAGTATCAGTGTCACTGTTCTTATTGAACAGAGATTTCTATACAGGTTTTAAATTGGTGAAAGTGATGCTGTGAAAACAGTACAGTCTTGCTAACCACTAATTAAACATAACCCTTAGCGTAGCAAGATGCTCTCCCCGCTTTTGTGTCTGCAGGTATCAAGGTGTACATAGTAAAAAGGACAGTTACATGTTCAGAGACACTTTGATGCTCTGTCCACAGCTCCAGGCTGAAACGCAGAGGCGGGACCTTGTCTCCAGTCCTTGTCTCGCTGGCAGGAATTGAACCTGCCTTGTTCGACTCCAGATCCGGTGCTCATTTCCCTGGCAGGCAGCCTGATACCAAATCTTCCAAAGCCAAGCAGAAAACTTTAGGTTACCTTGCTTTGAAAATGAGAAAAAGGAAGCTCCAGAAGCATACCTCATACTTCCGTGTCTGAAGGATCAGTGCACACTTAAAATGTTCTTAACTCAGCAATGAAAAGGAACAGACTACCCATACATACATCAACATGAGTGAATCTCAGATGTGTTAGCCTCTGGGACCCAGGCTCAAAAGACTACATTTGTATGATTCTGCTTATATAATATTCTGGAAAAGGCAAAACCAGGGCCTGAGATGGATCCATGGTTGCCAGGGACTTTATTCTGCTTGAGGTGGGGCCTGTGCATCTCCCTGTCCAAACTTGCAAAGCTCTGCACTAAAACTGGTATTGTACTTTAATTATACTTTGACTTTTGAAAGTTCAAAAAGGAAAGGAGAAATGTTTGTACCACTACTTCCCCCAAATATGAATATTTTAAATATTAATGTGATGAAACCCTGTTCTGTATCTTAATTATGGTAGTTATGGGAATCTGTATGTGTATTACAATGTGTAACGCTGTGTACCTAAAAAACAGTCAATTTTACTAAATGATAATTTTTTTTTTAGGATTTTGTTTATTTACTTTTGGTGAGAGGCGGAGGCAGGGAGAAAGAGAGGGAGAGAAACAGCAAGGTGTGAGAGATATATTGATTAGTTGCCTCTTACACGCCCCCAGCTGGGACCTGGCCCACAATGCAGGCTTGTGCCCTGATGAGGAATTGAACCAGGGATCTTTCAGCTTGCAGGCCAGCAGTCAATCCACTGAGCCACCACACCAGCCAGGGCTAATTGATAATATCGTAAAACATTAAAAACAAAAGCAGGCAGAACACCAGCCTTCCTAGAAAAGCTCAGGGAGATCACAAGAGTGGCCAGTGCCCCTGCTCTATCTGCAGCCCTTTGTCCCCTGTGTTTCATACCTCCTGGATGTATCACATGCTGAAGAAAATGCATTTAAAAACATCCTTCCCCCAAAAGCCTTAAAGTCCTCAAAATATTTATCTTTGGAGAAAGTCAAGAACAGCAAACCTTGAGGTATAATTAAGTGGGTGTAAGGTTCAGGATCAGCAAGAGTTATAAACGCAGCTAGCCAGGCCAGTGAGGGGCCAGGAGGGGTTGGTAGATTTGCCGAGAACCACTGTCCTGAAGGATGCCACTTTTCCCCTTACTAGAGAGTAATGGTACAAGGTCTGTTTGCATGGATCTAATTTTTAAACTTAAAAGGTGGTTTCTCTTTAGTTCATTTAAAACTTACTTACTGGACACCTACTGTTTGCCAGAAATTTTGTCTGTATGTTTGCTCTTTGACCCCAAGCCAACAGAAGGTTCCTCAGGTATAGGGTGGTCCAGATGGAGTTACAGGTGCGTTCTCAAACTCCCTAAAAGGTATAATACCTTTTGGTGTCATTCATTTCATCTGGTTTTTCTCAATGTTTTTCAGAAGTTAAATTCTAGCTTTCCTTTTTTAGGAGATAAAGTTCCCCCTATTAAAGCAAATGCTGGAGAAGAATCTGTCACGAATCTTGACAAGTTGAGATTTGCTGATGGGAGCATAAGAACGTCAGAATTACGACTCACCATGCAGAAGGTAAGAACCTGGACATGCTCTGTGGTGAGCAGACTGGTTGCATCGATAGCCCTGTTCTGCGGTTTAGTGTAAACAGCAGAAGGACATATTCCTGCTGTATCAAGTAGGAGTAAGAACGAGATTAAATAAGTTAAAAGTGCACGTCTTTCTACATAGGAAGCTGGAAGTAGTGGCCAAGGGCAGTAATAGCGACTCTGCAACATCGGAGACTCAGCCTTCTCTCGTAAGCCCCAGGATACTTGCACACGGGCTTCTTCCCTCACACCATCACTGGCCATCCTGTTCATGTCACAGCCTGGAGGAGGAGGGACAGTGGAAGGTCTGAGCTCAGTTCCTAGCTGGAAGCTTCCTTTTAGCAGTCTTCCTTTAAGCTCAGCACTTTCCACTGTTGAGAAATTAATCCCATCGTCACACCTAACTTTCTCTGGGAAATGCCTTTATACTGGGCCATTGATGCCTGTAAGCAAAGTCAGGAAGAGGGGAGAATGGATCGTGCTTGGGAACTGTAATTTGTGCATCAATGGCTATCAGAGTGTTTACTTTTTAGATCAGCATGTCTGGTGGAACATTCTATGAGGGTGGAAACGTTCCATATCTTTGACCACATGTGACTGTGGAGCACGTGAAATGTAGCCAGTCTAAGGAACTGGATTTTAAATTCCTTTAATTTCAATTTTAATGTAAATAGGTACATGCTGTTAGTGGCTACCGCATTGGATAATATAGGTTTAGATCAATAAAAATAATATGTAAAATAGCTAGGAATCTATCAAACTCTTCTAATACAGGGATTCTTGGCCCATGAATGAGATCTCTGTCCACCTGAAATTATTTGCAAGAATTTCTGTGTGGAGACATTTTCTGAAAAGAAGACCTTTGCTTTAGTGGTCATATTTTGAAAGGAATCTAGTGACATATAACACAGTTATCACCAGAAAAAAAGAAAGAAAAAGAAAGTTACATACAGTCATGTAACTTCTGTCTTCAGGTGAGACTGGGTTTCAGGGATGCTTCATGGCCTGGTAAGGAAAAAAGCGTGAGTGAAGGGACAGAAGTGTGCTTACGGAAAACCAGTTCAGTAATATTCTGCAGGACTTCTGTGGGGTGCTGATGGCAGGGGTAGAGGGCCAGCTAGGACTGACGTGACCTTTGTGTTATACAGGCAATGGGAATGGCGAACCCAGTAGAGACTTCGAAGTAGGAAGTACTAGAGGCATTCCCATCAAATACCGTGTGCCAGGGGCAGTGTTCTAGATGCCAGAGTCGACATTGTGGAGTTTACATTTGAGAGGTGGATGGGGGTTTTTTTTTTGGCTGATTCCAGCTGATACAGTACGAAACAAAAAAGAAATTACGTGTGTATTGAAAAGAATAGATAAAAGTATCATTCCTTACAGATAGGATTACCTAAGAATTCCAAGCAATAAGCTGAAAAACTAATAAAAACAGTGCAACAATGAAGTAAGGTGTCTGGATAAAAGATTGATGTACAAAAATCAATAGCTTTTCTACTGCAGTGATCCATTCAGAAGTTAGTATCTCATCCTCAGTGCAGCCAAAACATTTAAATGCCGTGAATAAACCTAACTTTTCACCCTTTATAAAAAGGGTGTGAAAAAAACTAGACTACTGAAGAAGTGAAAAAATAACTACATTCTAAGACAGTTTTTTCATTTGCTCGTCCTGAAATGAAAAACCGACATTAGAGTGGTGCATCATTCTAAGGAAGTAGGTGATGTGCCTAAATAGAATTAAATTATGAAACTACGTTAGTGCGATATTGGTCGAGGAAGAGACATCTAGGTAAGTAGAACAAAATCAGGTCCAGAAATAAGCCTTTTGGTTCATGCTGGGATTTAGCATATGATAAAGGAGTTTTTCAAGAGTAATGAAAAGCCATTCAGTAAATGATAGGAAACAAAGGCAGATTCTACTTCTCCTCGTGCTAAAATAATTTTCAAGTTTATTTCATATCACATTTCTTATGAGCATGAACAGTAAAACTTTGAAGGTACTTAATATTTGAGAAGCTTCTACAGAATTACCAGCAGAGCAAGCAGTGAGGGTCCCCAGGCCTCTTCACAGCCTGCCACCTCAGTGCCCACCACTTTGTCTCAGCACTTCTTAGTTTGCATCATGAAGGGGGATCTGCTGGCTCTGGTGACATTGAACACCAGACCTTGTAAGGGGTGAGAAGGTGCCCTATAGCCCTCATGGAGCTGCTGTCTCCTTGGGTACTTGGGGGTGGAGAGCTTATGCCCTTTCTGACACCATGTATCAAAAGCTTTAATCAAAACTTTATCATGACATTTATTTATAATAAAAAATTTAACAAAGTGGATATAGAAAGAACATATCTCAACAAAATGAGGGCCATAAATGACAAGGCCGTGGCTTACATCATACTCAACAATGAAAGGCTGAGAACTTTTTCTCTAACATGAGGAACAGACAAGCATGCTCACTCTCACCACTTTGATTCAACATTTACTGGAAGTCCTAGCCAGAGCAGTCAGGCAAGGAAAAAACTAAAATGTATCCAAATTAGAAAGGAAGAAGTAAAACTGTCATTATTTGCAGATGACATGATACTGTATTAGAGAACTCGAAAGATTCCACCAAAAAACAATTAGAACTAATAAATGAAGTCACTAAAGTTGCAGCATACAAAATCAACATAGAAAAATCTGTGGCATTTCTATATACTTATAACAAACTCTCAGAAAGAAAATTTAAGAAAATGTCCCCATTTACATTTGCATCAAAGTGAATAAAATATTTAGCAGTAAATGTAACCAAGGAGGTGATAAACCTCTATACTGAAAACTGTAACACATGGGTGAAAGAAATTAAAGAAGACACAAATAAATGGAGAAAGGTTTGTACTCATGGATAGTAAGAATTAATATTGTTAAAATGTCCATACTACCCAAAGGAATCTGTAAGTTCAGTGCAATTCCATTCAAAGTTCCAATGGCATTTTTCACATAAATCAAATCCTAAAATTTTTATGGAACCCACAAAAGACTCCAAATAGCCACAGTAATCTTGAAAAGGCGAGATATCACACTCTATGATTTCAAATTATATTATAAAGCTATAGTAAAGCAGTAGGCATGGTGTTGGCATAAAAACAGATGTATAGAGTAGTTGGATAGAATAGATTAATAACCCATGTGTATATGGTCAATGAATTTATGACGAAGGAGCCAACGAAGGAGTTTACAATGGGCAAAGCACAGGCCCTTCAATACGTGGCATTGGGAAAATTGGACAGCCACAAGCAAAAGAATGACACTGGATCACTGTCTCACACCACACACAAACATTGACTCAAAAGTGAATTAAAGACTTGAATGTAAGACTTGAAACCTTAAAGCTCAAAGAAAACAGAGAGTGAGCTTCTTGACATCAATCTGAGCTATGATTTTTGGGACCTGACAGGAGAAGCAAATAAGCATAAACAAGTGGGACTACATCAAACTAAAAAGCTTCTGCACAGCAAAGGGTAACCATCAACAAAATGAAAAGGCACCCTACGGAATGGAAGAAAGTAGTTGCAAATTGTGTGTCTAATAAGGGACTAATATATGAATATATATAGAACTCATACAACTTAATAGCAAAAAAAATCTGATATAAAAATGGGCAGAAGATCCTAATAGACATTTTTCCAAAGAAGACATAGGAATGGTCAACAGGTACATGAAAAGAAGCCTCACACTAGTAATCATCAGAGAGTCGGGGAAGTGCAAGTCTAAACCACAATGCATTGTTACCTCTCACCTGTCAGAGCGGCTCCTATCAGAAGATAAGAAATAATTGTTGGCAAGGATGTGGAGAAAAGGGCATCCTCATGCATGGCTGGTGGGAATGTAAATTGGTGCAACTACTATAGAAAATAGTATGGAGGTTTCTCAAAAAATTAAAATGGCACTAGTATTGATTTAGCAATTCTACTTCCAGGTATTTATCCAAAGAAATACACTGAGTTGAAAGGATACATGCTCCTTTGTTTTCATTGCAGCACCATTTACAGTTTGCGAGGTCATGAAAATGTTGACAGATAAATGGATAAAGATGAGGCAGGCACATACGCACAGTGGAATATTATTTAGCTGTAAAAAAGAAGAAAGTTCTGCCATGTTCAACATGATGAACCTGGAGGTTATTAGGCTAGGTGAAATAAGTCAGAGAAAGACAATTACTATATACTCATATGAAACCTTGAAACACACAATAACCGAGTTCATAGGTACAGAGAACAGATTGGTGTTTGCCAAAGGTAGGGAGTGAGCAAAATGAGTGAAAGGGATCTAAGGGTACAAATTCCCAGTTAAAAATAACTAAGTCCTGAGGATGTAATGTGCATCATGGTGACTATAGTTAATAATACTGTATTGCATATTTGAAAATTGCTGAGACTACCTCACAAATGAAAAAAAACAGTTTAAAATTCAGAGTAATAAGCACAGTCTGGATTTCCTAGTTTTTCTGTTTAATTTACATAAATATTTTACAAAAAATGAAATGCACAAGAGAAAAATGAGAAGGTCCAGCAGTTTTTGACACGGCTCCTTTGTGTGGATAAAAGTCTCCCAGTGACACTTTGTGTTGCAGTCGATGCAGAATCATGCTGCAGTGTTCCGTGTGGGCAGCGTCTTACAGGAAGGCTGTGAGAAAATCAGCCAGCTCTACGGAGACCTAAAGCACGTGAAGACCTTTGACAGAGGTGAGCAGTCCCTAGGCCCCTGCACACGGTTGGGATGCAGGGTGTCCTATTCAGCGATGACTTAGCCCCATCCTGTCTGTCCCTCACGGGTGCCTTTTGTGTCCCCAGGAATGGTCTGGAACACTGACCTGGTAGAGACCTTGGAGCTGCAGAACCTGATGCTCTGCGCGCTTCAGACCATTTACGGAGCGGAGGCCAGGAAGGAGTCACGTGGCGCCCATGCCCGGGAAGACTACAAGGTGCGCCTTCGTGACACACTCGTGTGCACACCCGGTGTCCTCCCCATGGGCATCACTCAGTCCCTGACAGACCCTGCAGCTTCTCCCCATTTTACTCCATTTTGAGTAAAATGAGAAAAGTAAATTGAGAAACTTGCCTTTTCTTTCCTCCTGGTAACTTTTACACCTGTGTTCTCACTGTATTTGTACCATGGAACTTTTTTCTGGCTTTGGGTCAGCATCTCCTGCCGCCAACACTGGCATCTCTAGGCAGAGTGCACTTTTCCTCACTAGGGTGAAGATCAGCCTGCAGCCTGAGTACTGTTGCCAGAAAATGCTACCTTAGGGATTGAAAATGATGAGTAAATCATCATTCTGGGCCTGTGATCGTGGGTCCTCATCTTGGGGCCGCTCATTTTTTAAAGAAGCTGATTTTTATATAGAGCACACTTGTGAGATTCTACCAGAAAAGAGTACTCAGCTTATCAGAGCAAAAAGTCATGGACAGCCCTGGCTGGTGTAGCTTAGTGGATTAAGCGCGGGCCTGTGAACCAAGAGATCACGGTTCGATTCCCAGTCAGGGCACATGCCTGGGTTGCAGGCCAGTTCCCAGCAGGGAGTGCACAGGAAGCAACCACACATTGATACTTCTCTCCCTCTCTCCTTTCCTTCCCCTCTAAAGATAAATAAAATCTTTTAAAAAAGTCATGGACAGAGGAGCTTGGGACAAATGCCACTTAAGGATGAATGACATCAGTGAGCCCTGAGCCACTTCCCTCAGGCAGGCACAGAGTTGGGTCCAGGACAATGGCGGGGTCCCTGACAGCCATGCCAGTCTACCAGGCAGGGTGGGTGGGAGGTTGGCTAAGCAAGAGGGTCTTGATTCACTGTGAAATTTTATTAATTGACCTTCCACCAATTGGGGCTGAACTAGATTCGCTGTTTACGTGGGGTGATGGAAGAGATTGGTAAGCACATCTGTCTTGTGTACAGAAGGACTGGAAGCTTTATCTGGACTGGCAGCTCTTGTGGCTGAAACGGAGGCTTCATTTCATTCAGTCAGCTAGCACGTAGAACCTGCTCACCGTGGGACAGCATGTCCCATCCTTACAGACTTAGAAGAGACTGTGCTGTGGCTCGCGTGCCCCTAGGGAGGTAACAGGTCTCACCTCTGCCCGCCCCCCCCCCCCCCCCGCCCCACACACACACACACACTTGCCTCACTCCACAGAAATAGAACTATTTAGATCTTCGGGGTTTTATTTGAAGAGGTTCTTGTATGGCTTATCCACTACCATGTACAAGTTACTCCTTAATACCATCCAGTTTCTCTTTAAGAGATTTTGAAAATTTTAATTTACAGTCAACCCTCAGTTCTTGAACATCTCCCATCTCGAACAGTTTGGTTCTCGACCAAGTTGTTCGTGGAAAAAAATGTCTCGGTTGTCGAACAAAACTTCAGTTCTCACCCCAACAACTCTTTCACGCTAATAACCTGTATTGTCAGTCATGTGTCTTTCAGGTGACAAAGGAGAGAACGTGCAAGTATGAGTGTGATTCGGTTTTTGAATAAATGGCTTCTCAAACAGCCTTCTGGAATGAATTAAGTTTGAGAACCAGGGTTCCACTGTAATTGCTAAGATTGAAGCATTTAAATAAAAAAGGCTAAATAAATTGAAATCTCCCAGAGTACAGAGTAAAAAGACAAAGAGGAAGTACTTGATAAACTTCCAAGTGCATAAAAGCACAGAGGCGGAACTCTAGACCCTTCCTGCCGGTGCAAACCCCCTGCCTGGCTGTGTGGCATGACCTCAAGGTCCTGACCTCATTAGCCCTTTGGCTGTGGTGGAAATGGGTTGAGTAACAGCAGGATGAGTAACAGCATAGGGATCTGGGATGGGCTAGTACAGAGTGAGAGGCTTACTGGCAACTATGGAGGCTGGTTGCTGGCATGTCATGGTCCTCCCTTCGCCTGCATATGGTACTTAGTTGCACCCTGTTACATGCTATGTGTTCTTTTAGATGAGATGTACACAAGTGGTTTTTATTAGGAGTAATAGAGGGGCGGATATGGGTTGTAAAATGGACTAGGAAGGTCCTTGGCTCTCTGAACAAGGTGTGCTTAGTGCAGTGGGACCTCTTTGTTGAGGGGATGTGGGGTTCATATCAGACCAGCCTCTCATGTATGATTTTCATGAGTTTGCCATGTTTTGTGATTATATTGCTATTATAGTACTAAGAAATTTGGAATGTAATTGTCAGTGGTGTTTTCTGAAATAAACTTACTTTCTTGGCCTCAGGTGCGAATTGATGAGTATGACTATTCCAAGCCCATCCAGGGGCAGCAGAAGAAGCCATTTGAGCAGCACTGGAGGAAGCACACCCTTTCCTACGTTGATATCCAGACCGGGAAGGTAGGTGGGGACTGTGGTTTGCTCACGTGTGCACAAACACAGGGCATTTGATGAACTGAGAGAAGCACCATGGATTTAAATTGACTGCTGATAAGTTGGAGACACCACTGAAAAAGACACTGTCAGTCAGGCTTCTCTGCCTGGAAACAGAATCCAGCCTAGGTGGGTGTGCAGAAGGGCTGGCTTTCCACAGTGTTGGTGCTGGGCAGGGAGTGAGCACCCAAGGCCTGGTGGCAGGGTCTAAAATGGTGATTCCTGACCCTGTGGAGAGTGGGGGGTGGGGCAGGAAAATACTCCTTTACCCCTCCCCTCCTATTGGCTAGACCACCTGGAAGCAGCCTCAGGGATGCCCAGAGGATGCATGGAGCAAGCAGAGACAGGGTGGGGTGGGCAGGTCCTAGGAAGACCCACTGCGATTGCAGTGGAGGCTCCTGGTTTTACCCATTGGGCATTTTTGCCACGTGCTAACATTTAGAAATAATTAAGATACAAAGTGTTTACCTCTAAGCGTTTCTTAGCTTATAACGATAGTCTTGATCCTTTATCTGGGTATTTAGAACCAGTTGTGCCCTGTGTCATCACTTAATATAGTTTAATCCAGACAGTCAGTCATAGTCATACTTTTTCATGAGGGCTATTTTCTGGTTGTAGAGGAAGATGTCAGACCTCTTTCAATACAACCCTATTTTTAGTAATGTTTGGGGGTTTTGATGATTATTAAAGAAATACATGCTCATGTTAGAAAGTACAGAAGGTACAAAAAGAACAAAGAAAATTAACAGTTACAAGTTCACCAATTAGAAATATCCTTTATTGTCATTTTGAAATATTTCCTTTGTGTATGTATACATTCTTTTCCTTGTGTGTGTGTGTACAGATACTCAGTTATTAGTAGAAAAAAATGGAAGAAAACACAGTATAAAGATGCTTCAAGTACGACAGTACATACAGGGTTTTACCCACTTTTTGGACATTTTTGTGAAGCATCAAGAATTGTGTAGTCATTTCAGTTGCTGTGTTCTATTACACAGATTTACCGTAATTACATGGCTAGTCCCCTGCTGTGCATTTGGATAATTTTCAAGTTTGTTGTTGAAAAATACACCCTGAATACCTTTGTTTTTCAGTCTCTGCATATTTGTCTGTGAATCTGTCTTTATAGTTAATTTTTCAAAAGAGCGTAAGACAGTTGCTGTTAGTACATCTTTGTGTCCCAACTTAACCACTGACTCTTCTGTTTAGGTCTCGCTGGAATACAGACCTGTGATTGACAGAACTTTAAACGAGTCTGACTGCGCCACAGTGCCCCCAGCCATTCGCTCCTACTGATGAGACTGGGGCTGACCTGCTTTTGTAATTATGTATAATAGCTCACGTTTTCAGAACGTAAGGCGGTATGAAAAATCTCTGCTCTAGTGAATGAGGAGTGCCATTACAATAGAGATCATCTGCCCATCGGTCAGCAGCTCACCAGTAATTACAGCCAAAAGGGTTACGTTTGCCTTTATCCCTTGTTTCATTTTTGTGAAATAGTGAAAGTTGGCAGGATTCTTAAATAAAACATAAGTTACAAACTGAGGTGGATGTAAATGGATTTCTTGCTTCCCCACTTTCACAAACCTTTCCTACTTGTTCTTAATAAACAGTTTCTTTTATGAACATATGTCGTGAAGCATTTAAATAACAAAATACTAAATGAAACTGATGTGAATGTAAATGGATTTCTTCCCTCCCTCCCCACTTCTTTCAGGTGTCACTAGCGGTCACCAGTTCTTGTCTCAGTGTCAGCTTCTCTGGAATCCAGCAAGGCAGTTATGTCCATTCATTTCAGATCCTATTTCTCAGTTTTAGAGATTGTCTTACAGTTCTTAAAGTTTGTAAGTATGTTATATAGTTACATGATTTCAAAGTCTGCTGTATTCAGAGTTCACCTCCTTAATTGTCCCTGTGCCCTCTCTCCGCCCCCCAGAGCATCGCTTTATTCTTCCAGTGTTTTAAGAAGCAAAGAAAGCAAACAGATACTTGCATTATATAACATCCTGGGCTTGGTTATTCCTCACCATCAGAGCTGCTCTCATTCCCTCCGCAGCTTCACAGTGCTCCACTGCTGCATGGACCTTCTCCCCTGGTGTAGACATCTGTGTTCTTTCCAGGTTACAGATGCCACAGTGAATAAGTTTGTGGAATTTTCTTTGCCAATTTCTTTGAGGTGGAGTCTTAGGTGTAGAATTGCTGGGTCACCTTTTGTCAGATGTTGCCAAATTGTCTTTCCCAGCAGCAATGTGTGAGAGTCCTGCTTCGCAAGAAATGTGATGGCAAGCTTCTGGGTGTTAACGCTCACATAATGAGAAATTTTATCTGAGTACAGATTTTCTTCTATTTTTTTTCATTGTCATTGTTTTGAGGTAACATTTTTTGAGGTATAATTGGCAGAAGATAAACATAATCACCAACCCCAAATACCTACCTCCCCCTCTCTCCCCACCAGTACGTAGGGAACCACTGATCTGTTTCCCATTCTTATAGGTTAGTTTGCATTCTCTACATTTTTCAAGGTGCTCCCTTATTTTATTTTTAAGTTTTTTATTTATTGATTTTTAGGGAGAAAGAGAAACATAGATTTGTCCCATTTATTTAATGCATTCTATTGGTTGCTTGTATGTGCCCTGACCAGAGATCAAACCGTCAACCTTGGCATATTGGGACAACACTAACCAACTGAGCTACCTGGCCAGGGCTAGGCATTCTCTACATTATATGTAAGTGGAAACATACAGCATGTGATATCTTCTTTGGTTTCTCTACTCAGCATGGTAGTTGAGATTCATCCATGCCTCTGAGCCAGTAGTTCACGAGCAAGGAGACTGACAGGTCTGTTTCATGGGTTGAAGGCTATATCCAGGGTGTCAAAACTCCTTGCCCTGCTCCAAACCACACTTCTACCACCAAAGAAAGCCCTCAGACAGAGTTACAGGTTTTGGGGGCAAGGAGCAAGGGGCTGCACAGATCTGGTGAGTGCTCAAGGACAGCATCAAGTGTCTGCAACCCAACCGCAAATCCAGCTGTGACAGTCACACAAAGGAAAATGTTACTTCAGGTGGCACTGAGTCTACAACTTTAGGAAACTAGAATCTAACAACAAATAGAGCCACTAAGAAGTCTTACATTTCAATCAGTAATCTCATTATTGGTAGTAATGTTGGTATTTACCTTTTGAGATTGTGTAGTATAAGTTAAAACTAATAGGTAATTATGTTGCTTAAGATTTAAATGTTAAAACTTAAGATATTTTTTACAAAAAAGGAAACATTCAAAATCAGAGAGGCGAAAACCCTATAATATTGTGTGAACTCATTCTTTGTTCTAAAATATTGGCATTTCCTAGTGCTGCCCTAGTAGCAGTGGACACCACAAGCACCTGGATTGTGGCCTGCGTACCATATCCCACTGCAAGGGACAAAGCCTCCTCGGATTCCTGATTCCTGGGCTGAGGGAGGAAATGTGTAAGATGAACCCAAGTAGTTGTCTAATTGAGAGCCAGGAAACCATCAGAGACCACTAGGACCATGTCAGAGGGTGCATGAGAGCCAGCAAACAATAATGATCGCATCCAACCGAAACACTGAATGCATTAAAGTGTCTAATGTTGAATGTCTAGCCCTGGCTGCATAGCTCAGTTCAGTTGTTTAGAGTGTTGTCCTGATACACCAAGGTTGCCTGCCCATTTGCTCTCTGGTCAGGGCACATATAAGAAGCAACCAATGAATGCATGAGTAAGTGGAACAACAAATCGATGGTGCTCTCTCTTTCTCCCTAAAATAAGTGAAGAAGTAAATTTGTAACTGAACAAATAATGATAGTTTAAAAAAAGAAAAACAGCCAAATCAAACAAAAACATAGTTGGTCACTCTTGGAAGTGACTAGGGCACCAACTCCTAACTGAAAATGGACATTTAAAGGAAAATAAACAATTATTCTTCCTTTTCTCTACAAATTGCAACTCAAGATAACCTAGTTGATTAGGGAAAGTTCTTTATAGAGGAATTCCTATAAATAAATAAGGAATAATAGGATTTGAAGACCACCATTTAGCAATCTCTCATACAGTGGTTCTGGAACCTGAGTGTGCACGGTAATCTCATTGAGAGATTATTAAGGAATTCATGTCCAAGGGTCACACTTTGAAAACCATCTGCATGGAATGATGTGATCCAACAAATATGGAGGAGGTAATTTTCATGAGAAAACAGAAAAACAACTACTGCAGACAGCTTCATCCCAACCAGTAGATGTATTGAGAAGGTATAAGCCAGAGGATTTTGTAAACTAAGTCAAAGTGTTAGTACAGGATTTTGAGCAACATTTAGGTATTAGGACAATGAATTAAAAGCACAAGTACCCCTGAAGCACAATAGGATAACAAAAGGGCCAATTAGGATTCAAAGAAATAACTGTCACGGTTTTCTTGTCTGTCTCCTTTTGAACCAGAAACCTTCAGCCTATTTTCATGAGTATTTGGAGACCAAGAAAACCACCAGGATGGGTAGTCTGGAAGTGTAAGTTTCTATGGGACTCCTCCAGTTGAGCCATGGGACAGAATATTTCACACTGGAAAGGTGTATAAAATGTGTTCAGTTTTTAAATGAACCCACCTGTACTAGGGGAATTGACAAACTAGATAAGTAAAAAAAATATGAGTCAAGATATAAAGAAAACAGAATAATGTCCAAAGAGATTATGTGGATAATTTCTAATATGGATTAAAAGAACCAAAAGGTAAGACATAGTAAAACATTCAGACTTGCACTGCCATAGCAATAACTGTAACCACACGGCTATTCACATTTAAGCTCATTAAAATTAAATTTAAAATTCCATTTCCAAGCTACCTTGATCCATTTTCAAATGCTTAGTAGCTGCACATGACAAGTAGCTACCACACTGGACAGCATACACAAAACAATTATCTTTGCAGAAAGTTCTATTAGCCAGTGCTAATGTAGACATTCGCTAGTATCTAAGAAAACAGCATGTACTTGATGAACTGACCACTACTGAGTAAGAAGACTGACAAAAAGTGGTAGGGCATGCATTTTCATACTGAATTCTGATGACAATATAGGGAAGGAAGGGGAAAACTGGGTGTGGTGGGCTCTGTCCCCTAGAATTCTACACCAGAGTCTGTAAAAGGGAAAGTGACGAAAAAAGGAAAGTTACCCATTTTGCAAGAGTCACAGTGCAGCTGATGAGAAGACATAGGTAATCTGTCAGGTAAGATGCACACACAATTCGTCTTCCATTTGTTTAACATATTTATAGAGAACTAATTGTATGCCAAAGACAATGAACAAGAGGGTGGGTTGTGGAAAGTGTTAGGAATTCCAGCATCCACATAGAACCAATGTTTCGAAAAATTCTAAGGATAATAAAAGAGCCATTTCCCAATTAGCTCAGAGAAATTAGACTAAAAGGAAAGACTGGCCTGAGATTTGATACATTGTGTGGTAACGTTAATGTACAGAAGAAAGCAGTGTTGTCTTTCAGCTTATTTCCTCCTCCATCCAGGAGCACCATCTAAATGGAAAGTTTAGAACAGACCTGGTTAGGAGGGAACTGAATCCTGAGATAGGCGAGGAGATAGTGGCAAGCACATCAATACTTTAAGTGACTGAGTCAGCAGGAGCAGGGGCAGATGATCTGCCTCCTTCTCTTGGCAGAAGGTGGTCTCCATGGTTGCTGTACATCTTTGTAATGTGGTGAGAGGACCCCAGGCAACGCCCCTCATCAATGGCAATGACTTGAAGGCCTGGTTGTGCCCTAACAGTGCAGCACAGGTGTGCCCCCCACATGCAGTGCTCAGCCTCACAGAGCCAGAGGTTCCCTGGAGTTGGGGGGTGCGGAGAAGGGAGGGACTGAGCCGGCCTGGTTTGCGAGTGCACCCGGCACCTCTCTAAGTGCATTTGTACATTTATATGGATGTACACGGGGCAGGGGTGATTTTTCTACAAACCTTTATTTCCTACTAATTAATCTCCCACTTAAGAGTCAGCCTTGCCACTACTGAGGTAATGCAGAAAAAACAGACAGTAAATTGCCCATTTGATCTTAGGCCAGCCATGGTTTTCTCATCAGCAAAATGTGGACCCTGGTACAATACCTTACAACCAGGTGCTAATATGAGGATTACATGAAATAACACTTAAACACTAGGGTAGATTCTAGCTCACTGTAAGCATCCAGTGAGTGATTCTTACCTTGAATGGGATCGTTCCCCACCCCGAGAACTAAACAGAAAATAGAATGGGGCCCTTTTGGGCCCCAGAGATGGTGTTGGCTGGGCCAGTCCAGGTTGGAGAATTGGTCAAGGGTTCGTGGAAACCAGTGTCACTGTGGAGAGAGGGAAGCAGAGGCCCTCTGCAGCCGCGGAGATGTTTCTTGCCGCACACTGTACTAGAAAATTTACAAATTGGGTTTGAAAATCATAGTTATTAACTTTGTAGAGATCTAAAGAACAACATAGGAGCCAGAGATGGGATATAAAGATGGATTTCAAAAACTACAGATCAAAGAGCTGTGGAAAATCTAGATAGGACTGTTCAAGTGATGTGAATACTTTATGAGAAAACTAGAAATCATTAATTCACCGAGTCATGAAAAAAAATCCGAATGGTTGAAATGGTTTGAGGATTAGTACCGCGGGTGAATGCCATGGTCACAGAATATTTTAATTTCTTTGTAGAACTTGTGAGAACTCCCCAGAATGTGGCCTGGTGTAAAGTGGGGCAGAGGGTAACCGTTGGGAGAATGATCGCTGGGCAGATCTGCAGCTGTGCTCAGAGCGCTGAATAATGAATTCGTGTCCACAGGGAGCAAAGTCTCAGGTGCCTCCAATAAAAGGCCATGTCCTTGGCTCCCATTCCTCCCACATTCTGGTAGGAAATGCTTCCCAGCTCTGAGGATGAAACAAGTCAGCGATCATTGAATCAGAAACTTAAAAACCTGCCAAGCTGGAAGTCTACGAATGCCCAGGAAAAAACTGCTTCCGGACCTGGGCGGGAGGGGCGAGCTGGCAGACAGGAGAGGGGCCTGAGTGCCCTTAAGCAGGGACCTCACTAAAAAACGCTCAGAGACGCACAACCGTCCAAATGAGGGCGGTGTCTATCACTGGGAGACGGGGACAGCCTCGCCGGGGGCGTGAGGGGTCCCGGGTGCGCAAGCACTGAGAGCCTCTGGTGAGGCCCGGGAAAGGCGCGCTGGTGACACTACGTGAGGAAGTGGGCTAGGACAGGGGCTGAAAAACCCAGAGAAACGCCAAAGATGTGCCAAGCGCATTCTCCCCTTGGTCACGTTGCCTTTCACGACTCTTGGTGCACGGATTAAACGTGCGGGGGTGGAACCCCTTCCGGCACTGGCAACCCTCCTGCGCGCTCAGCCGAGCTGACGCAGGCGGCACCCGAACCCGGAAGCGGCGGACTGCAAGGAAGCGGAGACGCAAAGGGATTGGCTACGTCAGGCCCCGTGACCTTCTCGGTGACACGCACTTCCGGCTGCTTCTGGAAGTGGACTGAGCTCCAGGCCACGCCCTCGGCAGAGGCGGAAGTGCAGTTAGCCTAAGGCTTTTAGTGTCGCCTCCGACTCCCCAGCCTAGCCTCACCCCTGGGCCCATGGCCGCTTACCCCTACCGCCCGGGTCCCGGGGCCGGCCCTGGCCCGGTCCCCGGCCCAGCCGTGGGCGCGGCGCTGCCGGACCAGAGCTTCCTGTGGAACGTCTTTCAGAGGTGAGGTCCGGCGTGTCGGCGCTTGCGGGAGTCCGCCGGCCTCCACTCTTCCACCCCTCAAGCCCCGGCCTTTCTCCAGCCCGCACTCCGGCCTCCCCGCAGCCTCCTGCTTAATTTTCCCCCTTCGCCTCTCCCCGGCCTCGCTCGCTCCCACCACCCTCCCACCCCGGCCTCTCCCTAGACTTCACTCTGCTCTCTCCCGGTCTCTTCCCTCCCTTAGCCTTCCCCCGTCCTTCTGGCATCCTGCCCCAACTTCCCCCTACAACCCAGCCATTCCCGAGGCCTCCGCTTTGCTCACTCTCCTTCCTCCCCTCCCCTCCCGTCCCTGGCCCTGCCCCCTATTATCACCGGGTCTTCCCAGGAGCCGGACCTCTCCCGAGGTGTGGAGCCTGCCGTAGACGCCCTCCCTCCATCTCTCCCCCCAACAGCCAAAACCCTCAGTTGAGGGGCGGGCTCTCGCTGCTCCCGAAGATTCTCCTGGCGATGCTAGTTTTAGATAAAGAGAAACAAGACTCTGCCCTAGCGCTGTTAAAATGCCAGCAGCCAGGAAAGAAGCTGAGACATGATGGCTGTCGGGACTGGTGGTCTTTACCTGAGGCCCTTCTGTCCGTGGCCGTCCTTCCAGTGAATAAATGACGGAAATTTGGTTGACGCATGGCCAGGGATTGACTTGACTGAGAAAAATCTTTTCTTGTTTGTGAACAAGAGAGAACCTGGTGCAGGTGGAACTCAGGCCAAGGGAGAGTCTAAGGAAAGGGCCTGGGAACCAACTTGGACTTTGTCAGGTGGAGTGCTTAGGAAGAGGGAGAAGCCCCAGCGTTTCCCTTGTCCCCAGCAGAACAAAGTGAAAGCTCCATGGGAAGAAACGTGCCAGAATTAATGTTGGATGGTCAGTGGGGTTAAATGTTTGTGCTTGCATATTTTGCTTTTGGTGCACTTCTAATCACCAGGTGAACTGGTCTTGATTTTGTAGGGTTGATAAAGACAGGAGCGGCGTGATATCCGACAATGAGCTTCAGCAAGCACTGTCCAACGGTGAGTGGGACTTGGCCCTCAGGACTTCTAAACTGCAAGCCCGACCCCCCTGTAGATCTGATTATTATTGGCACGTGCTGGAGGCCGTTCTGACTTATTTTGCCAAGTGGCCCTGTGTGTGTGGTCAGTGCTGCTCAGAGTGCCTTGCAGAACGACTGTGTGGATCAGCGTGGGGAACTGCTGTTTGAGAAGTGCAGGTTGGAGGTGTAGGTTTTAGGGCGGGGTAGAAGTTTAGATTTGTACAGCAGATATCCTTCCGGTATCTTGAAGATCATTGAATTTCTTAGGTAACTGATCTTTGCGACCCTCCTGGAGAGAGCCACTAAGGTCCCAGTGGCCACCAGACTGGGGGTGGGGTGGTCTTGTCAGTGGCAGAATTAGAAGCATTCAGACCAGGAAGAGGGTTACAGCTCTTGTGGGTGGTGTGTTACCAGCTTTCCATGGAGTTGAATTTTTGCCAGTGTCAATCCACGTGATTAATCCGAGGAAGTACTGTTAGAGATCTTTTACTTTATTAAATGTCCTGACTGTGTTGTCCTTTTTTAATCCCTCAGATGCACTGTCCTTTCTGATTCTTACATTTGTAGCTTGCCTTCCCACTAGAAATATTCTATAAAAGGGATTGATTTTAAGATGTTATAAAGATGTTGAAAGGCGCATTTTTACTAGTTTTTATAAGTGGCAAGCAGTTTGATGCTGTAGAAAGACTGGACTAGGGAGTGGAACAGACCAAGGGCGTGTGCCCTGCCTCCCAGTGTGGGGGATGTTGCTAAAGAAGGAGCGCCCCTCACTGGTAGCACATACCAGGAACTCAGTGTTAGTGTATTTTATTACCTCATGACTTGCATGACGCTGAAGATTTGTATTTACATTAGTGCATTTACTTTATAGAAGGGTAGATACCACTGACTTTTATACAGTATTTTCAGAAAATTTAGAAATTCCATTACTTCCGTCTTGACGATTGTGCGATCTTGATTCTTCTCTGATTGTTATTAACCCCTTTTTATTTATAATCTGTGTCCCCAGTGCTTGAGTTACATTAGGGCAAGTAGAAGACAGGGTTGCCAGAAAGATGAAAGATGCCCAGAGCACCTGGAATCCAGCAGGCTGCAATCCAGCAAATCCTGGCTTAAAACTTTGTAAATGTTGACCTAAAATAGGTGATTTCTGTGACCAAAATAGATGATTCCTTCACATCATATGTTAAATGTGGCAGATGTTAAAGATGTTGGCCAGGACAGTGAGCGTGCCCCTCACTCACTGTCTTTTCTTTTGAGCTGTTTTCCAGTGAAGGTGGACTGATTTGCAGTCCACTTGGACATCATTTTGTCCATTTGCTGTTCAGTTTGGAGAGTGCCACTCGGTTTAGGGTTTGTGTGAAACCTGCTCAGTTGGGAGTGGTGGTCACATACTCTGAATCTGTCCACCTTGGGTGGGCTCAGGGGGTCAGCTTCCCTAAATCAAACCCAGACTCTGCCAGTTCTAGGAATGTGACCTTGAGCAGGGGCTTGACCTTTCTGGGTCTGTGTCCCAGTTACTGGGATGGTAAATCGAGGAAATGCATGTAGAGCACTGGTAAGGGATGAGGAATACTGGTGTTACTGCCACTGTTACTGGCTAAAGGGCCGCCTCGAGTCTTTGATGGCTTTTCTTTCCCTCGTGACAGTGGTGATGATGGTCACCATCTAGTGAGCACACCCTACACGTGGGCAGCGTGCTGGGCACTTGGCAGACCTTGTCCCACAGTTAGCATTGTTGTTGGAGCCCCGCAGGTGTGAGTGGGGGACCCTCTGTTCTGACCTAAGGGTTAGGCTCCTATGTCTTCACTAGAGGTGAAGGGGGGACAGTACGGCCCCCTGGTTACGCTTGTTGTTGGAGCGTATGGCTCTTGGCTCTGTCAGAACATAGTCTTGAACTCCACTGCTACTAAATCTCACCCAGGAGCCTGCTTGACTGAGAATTTTTAACAGAATTGTCTAAAGGATGATCGTTCCCCCCTTCTAAGGTGCTTAGAAACCAGTACCTAGATTGACTCAGTATGTATTGAGACACATCTCACAGTGGCCCCTCTAGAGTTGCTTTTCTTCAATTGCCCTGTGGGATTCCCTCAGCTTTTATTTGGACCATTAAACTAGCCCCATGAAGCAGTCATTTAACCTGATAGAGGTGACCTTGTGGTCACTGTGCCCTCTGGGGCAGCCCCAGAAAAATGACCATGTCACTTCTCCCTGGGAACATGGTGCTTTTTGTGTATTAAGCAGCTGTGATGATTGAGCTGTCTTGTTGTATTTTACAAACACAATCTTTTAAGCAATTAGGTCTTTCTCTAAAAATTTAGTTAAATTTGTGGTTCACTGGTAACAAGAATTAGAGTCTAGGAGGTAAGTTTCATGGATGTAGCCTCAGACTCCTCACTTTCTTCCTACTTTTCTCCAACATAATTAAAATTTACTTTCACGACTGACTGTCTTTGTAAACTTCCTTTTAAAACAATTTATTGATTTTTTTTAAAGAGAGAGACAGAGGAAGAGGGGTGGGGAGAGAGAGAGACAACCATTGATTTGTTGTTCCACTTATTTGTGCATTCATTGGTTGCTTCTTGTATGTGCCCTGACTTGGACCCACAATCATCGTGTATCTGGACAGCACTCTAACCAACTGAAATACCCGGACAGGGCTTCATAAACTTCTTTCTGCAGAAAGGCAGGTGATTAATGAGTACAGGTTTCTAGTCCTTTCACAATGTCCCAGAGTAGGTGATGGTATTACCACCACTTTCCTTGCCCTTTGTAGCTCTCATGTGATAAAGTCAGGATTCGAACCCAGAAGTGTGCTGCTGGTGCACCTCTATGTCGCTGCTCACGTTCTGCCTCAGGTTCGCTCCTCAGTCAGGCCCTCGCTGACCCTGTTGCTTTCCCACCTGTCTCTTCACATTGGTGGCCAAATGCTTCTGGTGCACTGTCGTGTCCACCCCAGCCTTGGATCTCTGTTCCTTCGGTCTAGAGTGCCCGCCTCTCCTCCCAGTAAGACGGGTTCCACCCATACCACCATGCCTTCAAGCCCTGTGCTGCCTCTCCCTTTGAACAGCATTTCTTTTTCTTTGATGTGTTCCTTTCTCTTCACCTGTAACCATTTTTGTAGCTGTCTCCTCCTGAACAAGGGCCAAGCTGCTTACTGGGTAGACAGTGTCGGTTCTCCTTGCTCCTTGAATTCCTATAGTTGATATGATTGACATTGCTTTTAGTTCCGATTTTTCTCCCAGAAATAGGCTTCTGTTTTCACGTTAGAACTAGGCTATTGGTCTGTTTCAGGAAATTATTTTTAGTAGTTTGTTGCTGGTGAGAAACTGGAGTTACAGAACAGCATGGTCTTTCACTTCAGTTAGACCTGTGGTTTGGAGTGCACTCTGTTTAAAGTCGAGCTGAGACCAGCTCGGAAAAGGGCTTTTGTAGGTCCCACACACTGAGTCCTTTGTAGGAAGGCCTCCAGAAATGACTGCTCTCAGGACATGTGTGGCTAATGGGTCTGAAGAGAGAGGGGACTGTTCTTGTGCCTTCATTTTAAAATAACTGTCACAACCTGTCTTGACTTTTAGGTACTTTTTTTTTTTTACTTTCACACTATTTTTTGGAATTAAGGGAAGTTAATTTTGCTCAAGCCTCTTTTTTGTGCTTTATGGTTTGCCTTAACATAATATATTGGTGTATTTTGAGGAGGCATTTTTAGCTATGCTTTAAAAAGTAATAATTCATATATTCTTTTAAAGGCATTTTTATCAAAATAGAGTTCCAGCTTTCTTTGGGATTCCATATTTGAAAGAAGGAGACAAATGAGACCATCCAAGCAGATAGTCCCTGCAGTTGCATCGCTGTCCTGCCCCAACCCCGTGTCACAGGTGATGGTGTTTGTTGCCCAGATGTAGCAGAGGGAGTGAGGTTCACCTGCAACCCCCTTCTGCCTGTATGCAGGTGAGGGCTGACTCAGCAGGCTGGGTTACTCAGAGCCTGCAAATTTCCAGGAAGGGCCTGTTGGATGACTGGCTGCCTCTGGAATGTTCTGGCTAATAAAGAGTGTTTCACACACTGAGAGCCTTAAGCGCATTGTACCCATTTGCCTGGAAAATTCACAGAGTTTGGTGCTGGCAAACACCTGTCTTCCCTCTGGGTATCGGAAGCTTCAGTGATTGATCTCCAAGAGAAACCCTGGGCTCCCTGGCTCAGGGGCGCTTCTCTGGTTGACAGCAAGCACTTCACATGTGTCATGAGCCTGTCACTGGAGGATCAAGCTTGTCCTGTGTGACTACATGTGGCACACTCTGGAAGCTGTGCCTGGTCTCCCAAGACTTGTCCCAGTGCGTTTCCCTCTGCTGGTTTTACTTTCTGTCCTTTTGCTGTACCAAACTGACCATGAGTGTTGTTTTCCTAGCTAGTTATCAAGCCTGAGGAAGGTCTGGGGACCCTCAGTACAGCCTATCACATCTGCTCTTCCTAGAAACTTGCCCACCAGAGTTTCAGATAGAAACAAGGAAGGTTAGGATTGGGTGACCTGACTTTGCCGATAGGTTACTGCATGAGCCCGGGCAGGTCACAGCGTTCCTGGCCTCAGTGTCTTTGGGTGTAAAAACACAACAACTGAAGTTGAGATCCTTTCCCCCTCCAGCCGAGCCCATCTCCACCAGGTGCCGCCCTGCCTGGTCCAGAGAACTGGGAGGCAATGTTGGATATACCTGAATGGAGTTCACAGTGTTCACCGTTAGACACTTACATTGTTTTAATTTTCATCAATGTTACTGCTACAGTGATTGGACCCAACATTTCGTAGAACATGTTTCTAGAAGGGACATTAATCAGATCAAAGGGTATAGGCATTGTTGTGCTGTTCCGTATTCAGTCAGCTTTTCAGAGAGGCCACATTTCCAGTCGTGGGTGTTTGAGGCTGTATCCGAAGATGACTGGTGAAATGTAGGATTTTGCTGAATCTAACGAGGCACCAAAGTCCTCGCACATCCATATGTTGAATGGCGTCCGGGGCCTGCAACACTTCCATCCCTTCCTCACAGGTTCCCCTGGCAGAAAAGCCCGGAAGGCTGGATTCTGGGTCTGCTGCAGGAAAGCACACAGAGATTGCCAGTGATGATGGGAAAAGTCTTTTTCCCCCAAAAAAGATTCTAAGTACTTAGGTATTTCAGTTGTACGTATGCAAGATGTTGTGAAGACTTAACCCTTCACCATGACTAAAGTCTTCATCAACCAAAATTTAAATTTGTGGATAATAGGACATAATTTCAAGAAAGAAAACTCTTCGGAGAGTAAAAAGATGATATGTTGAGTTAGCCAAAAAGTTCATTTGTTTTTTTTTCCCCCATTAGATGGCTCTTACAGCACTTAGTTTTCTTTAACTTCATCTGAAACAGTTAGATTGTGTTGTGACAGCTGTCACAACAGCATGCATTCTGAAAACTTAGCAAATTGGTGAATTTTTGTGTAGCCATTTTAATGTTGAAGATAGAAGAAGATAGCAACATTTTCAGCATATTATGCTTTATTGTTTTAGGAAATGTAAAAATGCAACTGAAAGAAAAAAAAAGATTTGTGCAGTGTGTAGAGAAAGTGCTGTGACTGATCAAATGTGTCTAAGTGCTTTGTGAAGTTTTGTGCTGGAGATTTCTCGCTGGACAGTGCTTCACGGTCAGGTAAACCAGTTGAAGTTGATAGTAATCAAATCGAGACATTAATTGAGAACAATCAGCGTTATACCATGTGGGAGATAGCCAACATACTCAAAACATCCAAATCAATAAAGTTATTGGTGAAAATGAAAAAACGGGTCTTTCATTTTACAGAAAAAAAAATAAGGACTTTTTTTGGCCAACCCATGTCACAGAGCAGACTGAGAAGGGAGCAGATACAAATTCCTAAAATCAATCATGTGCTTGGAGTTTAAGTGGAAAAACACTAAAGCCCCCTAGGGTGACTGACCACCCTGCAGACTGCAGCTTGTTCCATGAGCATGTCGTTCATGCAGCGTTGTTTCAGGTGTTAGCACTGTTTCCAGATTATGGGTGAAAACTTGTGTACTCAATTTACAGGGGAAATGCAGTGTTTCTGGGTTTTTTGTTTGGGGATTTTTTTTGAGGGGGGCGCTCTCTGAGATGAAGTTGAGACAATATAGTGAACATATATTTCTATGTAAAAGTCTTGACAGGAAATCTTTTGCAAGCTGGGTGGTTCTGGTGGCTCTGGACACGTTTGTTACTGGAAAGAGCAAATGGGAATGTCTGAAGTCATGGCTGGCCCAGGAAACCTGGGATAGGGGCTCGCTGGGGGTGAAGGGCTTGTGGAAAAACCCACTTGTAGGATGTGGCCTCTGCCTCCAGCAAGTGCTGTTGAACGTGCCTTATTGGCATTACAGTGTGTTTTCTTACAGAAAACTGTGTTATAAACTGTTTAGGTTTTCAGGCTGACACTTGGGTGTATTTATTTTTTAAATATTTTATTTATGTATTTTTAGAAAGAGAGGAAGGGAAGGAGATAGAGGGAGAGAAGCATCAATGTGTGGTTGCGTCTCACACTGCACCCCCGCCCCCCGCCCTCCCCTGCCCCGGGCACATGGCCTGCAACCCAGGCATATGCCCTGACTGCAAATTGAACCAGCGACCCTTTTGTTTGTAGGCTGGCACTCAGTCCACTAAGCCACACCAGCCAGGGCCGGTGCATTTAATACGTGATATAACCAAAATGTAAAATGTCTGCACATTGAGGCATTTTGGCTTCATTGTGGGTTGTTAAGCTTTGATGTTAAGCCTGGGAACCAGGCCACAGGACTGAGAGTCAATTACCTGTTGGCTGTTATTGCTCCTCTGGTTTCTGTGGAGAGTCAGGTCCCATTTGGGTAACAAGAAGTACATGTGGATGTCTGGGGCCTTCCTCCACATTCCAGGTCCCTCCATCATTGACTCCGCCCACACCCTTCAGTTCTCAGACTCCCCTAGCACAGCTGGGTCCCCCAGGCCTGCCTCTCAGTACACCATCTGTGCACTCCACACCTGCCTGTCGGGGCCCTTGGTCCTCACCACAAGAGGGCCTGTGTGTGCAGCCTTACTTAATTCATTCACTTGGACTGCTTTTGTTTAACATTTGTTCCACCAAGTCATTTGCTGACAGCCCAAGGTTGATATGCGCAGTTGGGGTGGACTGACCACTCCAGCTCTGCACAGTCAGCTCAGTTCAGCCCACACTCAACTCTTCTCCTTGGTCACTTAGTCTGTATCAGGTGGTGGGAACACAGAGGAAGGAGGAGACTCCAGTGGGGGCCTGTGGTTCCTGGCTTCTGGCCAGTGGGGGGGTTATCTTCTTTGAAACCCAGTTCTGTGCATGGAGCCACTAAGAGGGAGGGAAGGGCCAGCAGGCATGGGTGAAGCAGTGATACTCCCCTGTGTGTGGAATTTTCCTGTAACATAGTTTTGCTTTTGTACTGGTTTCCAACAATACTGACTTTCCCTAATGCCTTTATATACACACTCCTGCCCAACTCCCCCCAAAGGTCTGTGAAGCCTGCACAAAGGTGCTGTCCAGTGCTGATGTGTGTAGGCCAGGGTGGGGACATGTGAGCCCCTGCTTTCTTGGGGGGACCAGCCTTCATGGAGTAATGACCGTTGCAGGTGTTCTGAAGGGGCAGTCAGAAGGCACAAGCAGAACAGGTGGGTTTAACGTAGCTACCTAGAGTGGGGGGCAGTCAGGGAAAGCTCCCTGAGGAAGCATTTCACCTGAGGCCTACAGGGAGGGTAGGAGTTGAGTGGAGGATGTGCATGTGTTTGGAGGGGTACATGTGTGAGGGTTAGAAGCCTGGACAAGCCCTGAATCAGGTGGGTGTGGACTTAGGAGGTGCTCCAGGGCCCAGTGTCCCTGAGTGTGAGGTGTGGCCCCAGCAGACTCTCCAGGGGGTAGGTCTCTGTGTGCTACCCAGAACTGAAACAGTTATATATTTAAAAGGGAAAATGGGCTATTTTTATAGAACAAGGGATAGGCAGAAATACCACTTTCCCTCCCCATTAAAAGCACTTTCTTTTACTTAGTTTTTACTGAGTGTAAAAATCAATACAGGTACAAATAGCTCTCTCTTACTTTAGTTCCTCTTTTTTTTCAGGCACCTGGACTCCATTTAATCCTGTGACTGTCAGGTCAATCATATGTAAGTAAGGGTGCTGGCATCCTGCCTTACTCTCCCAGAACTCTTGTTAGATGTGGGCCTTCATCCTGCCCTTCTGTGCCCACATGGATTCTTTTCTTTAATCCTTGCCTGAGGATATGTTTATTGATTTTAGAGAAAGACGAAGGAAGAGAGTGAGAGAATCAGAGTAACCTATTGGTTGCCTACCATACACGCACTGACTGGGGATTGAACCCAAAACCTAGGTATGTGCCTAGACCGGGGATCAAACCAGCAACCTTTTGATACACGGGATGATGCTCCAACCAACTGAGTCACCTGGCCAGGGCTGATTTTTTACTGTCAGTGTACATCTGATCTGCCCTTTCCGTTGCCCACCCTGAAGGTTTCACACACTGGACTGCATGCTGCACGCACAGGCCTTATCCCTTGTGACCTCAGACTTGAGGAACCCCCTGGTTTTTATTACATGGAACTTCACTAAATGTAATGTGCTTCTACCAAACCAGGAGCTCTCATGCTACAGGCTTACATTAATCTCCTTAGCTGAAGAGACACCAAATGATTTATCATTTTCCTTATGGCATTGATTCAGACTGAGTTTTTATATACATATATTTTAGCCATTTTGCAGTTTTATGTAAATATAGGTTAGGTTCTTTTGTATTTTGACCTGGAATTGGGCTTTCTTAAAAATGAAAGGCAGGTCTTACTAAGGAAACATTAAAGCCAGTAGAGTCCCTCCTTGGCTGGTGTGGCTCAGTGGGTTGAGTGCCAGCCTGTGAACCAAAAGGTTGCCAGTTAGATTCCCAATGAGAGCACAAGCCTGGATGTGGGCCAGGTCCCTAGTTGGGGGCATTCAAGATTCAGCCCATCGATGTTTCTCTCCCTCTCTTTGTCCTGCCCTTCCCCACTCTCCAAAAAACAAACAAAATCTTTTAAAAATAAAAATGAAGCCAGTAGACTACAGGGGTGTCCAATCCATGGCCTATGGGCCAAATGCAGCCCAGAATGGCTGTGATTGTGGCCCAACAGAAAATCATAAATTTACTTGAAACATTATGAGATTTTCTGTTGATTACGTGTTGCAGTGTATTTAACGTGTGACCCAAGACAACCTTTCTTCTTCCAAAACGTTGGATACCCCCATAGAGTCTCTTTCTCATTGAAGTGACCTCCTCTGGAGTATGTCAGTCCTGGGGAGTGGAGGGGTCCCCAGGCTCTAGGCCCAGAACTAGGAGCTGGGAGTAAGGGGCACTTAGCTCTGGTGTCTTCCTGGCAACGAAAGAGCACCCACTAGTGGTTGCGCTTCTGTGGAACCTACTTCAGTGTGAAGTATTCTTTTTATTATGACTCTAATAGTGTGTTTTGCTTGCACTTCCCTTTTCATGGGGACTGGGACTGGGGGACGGTATCTCTGCCCCTCCCCGGCAGAGGTAATCTTGCCCCTGACTCAGCCAATGAGCATGACTAGCAGCAACACTTGGGGCTTCACCGGCTGAGCGCCATGCTGGGCCGAAGGTATCCAGGTCTGCTGGATATGTGGGGAGGTAGCTGCTGGGGCTGTGTTTCTTGGTGAGTAACGCTGAGGTTCCGTTCACTGCCACCACTCATGCTCCTTTTCCTCTCAGCAATGTTTGACCGCGAGAACAAGGCTGGGGTGAACTTCAACGAGTTCACGGGCGTCTGGAAGTACATCACAGACTGGCAGAATGTCTTCCGCACCTACGACAGGGACAATTCGGGGATGATTGACAAGAATGAGCTCAAGCAAGCACTCTCAGGTTTTGGTAATTCATTTACCTTGATTGTGTAGCATGTTTCATTTTGGAACCTAGGTACCATTAAAGTGCTTTTTACTTTGTTCAACTTAACTGATTTTTTAACCCAGTCTATGTGAAGTTTTTGTTCACATCATAACAGATTTATATTTTGATGTTATTGGAGACACATGCAGTTTTGTTAATGTATTTTTTTCATCCAAAATGAGATAAGGGCTATGCAATCGTTTATCTTTTGTGAGTTGGAATGACATCACAAGCACATTGAGAATGTGGCTTTGAAACAATTTAAAGGGAATAAGTGGAAAAATACAGTGTAGGGCAGCTTATATTTCATGATACATCAAAATACATAGGAAGACGACACAATACACATAAGAGGTGATTCTCTAAGTTGCAGTGCACATTGCGGGCCTCAGCCAGGGCGTCAGGGTCAGCAAGCGCTCCCATTCTCAAGTGCATGTCAGCGTGTGTGCGTGTAGTGCGGTCAGGAGTGCGCACATGGTACCTTTCCAGAGGGGCCAGCGGGCCTTCCGATACCAAGGCATGGATCTGAGAGGAAGTTGTGATTTTTTTTAATAGAGGAAAAATCAAAATTTTGATGGACTTGTTCAAGGTTGAAGTACATTGAGTTTCTAATTTGGGACAGTTTCATTCAGCCCTGTGTTCATTGGGCCCCTATGACAAAACCCCTTCTATGTTTTTCTTAAAAGGCTGCTTATAAATGCCTCTTAGAAAAAAATAAGAAGTTAGATTATAATGTACTGTTTTCTAGGTATTTCAAGTTTTAATAGTATAAACTACATTTCAGTCCTTGTGGTTGTTAATATGGTCCTGCCCTCTCCATTTTTCTCTGATCACGTGCTTTACGGCTGTCTTCTCTTTTCCATGTTTTTTTTCCCTTGTCTTATGAACTCAGACTAGTATCAGGTGGAGGCCATGGGATTGCACAGGAAGTCTGGGTGGTCAGTTTGTGCAGGACGTGGACCTCGGGTTCTCTGAGTTGGAATTTGGAATGCAGCTGACCTTGTTCTTCCCTTAGGTAGGGGACCTGATGGGGGTCCGAGGGGAGTCTGGGAGGGAAGGAGCCCGGGGCCTGACCAGGCTGGGAAGAACTTGGGAGGGAGGAGCCCAGATCCTGTGAATGATTTCCAGTCAAGTAACCTCAGGTGTCACAGGTCACAGAACACAGCATTGTCTAACCTTGAGAGGCCCAGAGCCCTCTTTTTTTACTTGGTGCTGTGAACACTGTGTCCTTGGAGCTCATGGTGGAAACGCTTATGTGGAGCGTTATGACCCAGAACTCTCGGGCCTCCCAGTACCGGTCAGACCCAGGATGGCTGCAGCGACAGTGGAGCTGTGCAGGTCAGGCAGGGACGCCGCGTGGGCAGGAACTGGCAGGCCCCTCACACATCAGTGCTGAGATGCTTCCTGGCTTCCGACCTTTTTCTGGAGAAAGTAAATAATCTTTCATAGTGTTTCTTCATTTATTCTAAAAAGTTTCTTCCTATGATTGGTTCTTGATTTTTCTGAAGCCTTGTTTTCTGTGCAAGGAACATTGTCATCCTTTTCTCATATTGATTATTTTGGGAGATTTTCATAGTATTTGGAAATGTGCTGCAAAAGCAAGATGTTCTGTTCAGTTTTGACCCCTAAGAACAGGTATCTTGCCTCTGGTAAGCAGGGGCTAAATTTAGCTCAGCGGATGCATGAGGGGGTCTGGGGCATTGATCCCTAAGGGGCCCTCTGACCTTTGTCAGCTCCTTGCTGGTGTCTCAGGCTAGCCCTGGCAGCGCTGTGTGACTGTTTGGCACACGTGTTGGATTTGATAGTCTGCGGGTTTTTAAACTTTTATTAATATGTGCTGTATGCCATGTACAGAGACCTAGACATGAGAAGGTGCGTGAGGCACAGCCCTCACCCCTGGCAGCCTGGCGGCCACAGCTCCTCAGGTGGAGTTGACTCAGGCAGTACAGGCCCCTGGCGCAGCTCCACACTCCACTCTCCTTTCTTCCACCTGGGCCCCATCGGCTGCTGAGCCAGGGTAATGTTTATTATGAAAACTTTCTGAAATGTAATGAACCTCTATTTACTCATAACTCATTTTCAACCATTTTCTATATTTTTGCTGCATTCGCTTTGTCTCCTTTTTATTCAGAAGCAGAAAGGTGCTTATCTACAGGCTGGGGTATGACCCTGTGGCTAGCACACCAGTTTTAAAGGTTAGCCAGTCCCAACCAGGGCTCCAGACTGTGGGGGCCACAGCAGAGGGCATCTCCTTTTAATTATTGCTACATGGATTTTTACTGAAAGGACCTGGTAGAGAACTGGCTGCTCCCAGATTTTGGCCTCTCACATAAATATTCTTTCTATGGTTTTCCCACCATTTATTTTTCTGGTCTAATTTTCTTCACTTTTGTTTTCCTGGCAATGGTATTGAGATCCAGGGTCACCAGAAGTTAGTACCAGGGGCAAGACAAGCTGCTTCCAGTTGTCTGTAGATGGTGGAGATACTATGTTGATTGTGAAGGTACTGTGTCGTCACTCTCTTGTCTGTCCTTTCCCATTCTGGGCAGGAGACTATTGCACCCGAATGGGCATGGCCTCATCCTGGTGTCCCAAGCTCAGCCTTCACCAGCCTCGGTCTCTGTCTTAACCTGACCACAGGCACAGGTGCTAGTGTGAGGAGATGAGAATCATAGGGGCCAGGAGGAGTGACAGCCATCCAGGACTTGCTGTCTCTTTCTAAGTCAGGCATCCTGTCTTCTACTGAGCTTGCATTGAGGGGGACCTGGATTTAAGTCATAGAGACGTGCAAAGCACGCTGGCCACTCAAGAAGGTACCATCACGTTTGCATGTTTAAACCTTTTGGTAAAGTGTTAAGTGTTCATACAGGTAATTAATTGTGACATTCACTCAGACAGTATGGTGTGCATTTCCTTGCAAAGACTGCAGCAAGACCGAAAACCAGTAATAATATTTTGGCACCTGGATCTTGTCTCCTGAATAAGTAAGGATACCTTGGTCACACAGGTAGTGGGATTCAGAGGGGAGGAAGGGGAAGGAAACAGGTGTCCTCATTTAGTTGGCCCGCAGGGTTGTCCCACACGAGGGACTGTGCGTTCACACATCTTCAGACCCATCTTCCTGCTGGAGATCTTTTCAAGACACATCTAGTAAATTGAAAATGGAATCGGTGACCCTTTGCCGTAACATTTGTTGAACCTGTAGTGGTTTTGAACTTTGTGAGGCTCTCTTACTCCTTGTAATGTTCAATTTCCTAGTCAGTTCATTTCCATGGGGGGAAATGTCTACCAATTAATCTGTTTCCTCCTTAGGTTTACATTTTGTTTAACTAGAAGATGGCAGTGATATTTTATCTTTCAAAACATTCTCTAGTAATGAGTAACCCAGGGCCGCTGAACTATTCAGAACTGTCACATCTAGGTTAATAAATGTAATAAAACCTATCAGTAAAGGAGATTTTAAAATGAGCACCCCATTGCATTCAAGAAACTCGGCCTGGGTACCTTGCCGGGTAGTCTGTGGTGGGGCCACCCAGTGGACTGCGGGTACGGTGTGAACTAGTGAGTTCACGGGATCCTTCAGCTCATGGGGTGGTCCAGTTTCTCCTCACCCTCCAGGAAGACACTGTGGCCTATCAGCAGTGGTCACTGCTGAGTGACACGTAGCTTAGAGTGCATTTGAATGTGTTTCCCACCCAGCCCAGAGCATTTATTACCAGCTGTGGTAAGCGGCGTGGTCTGCTGGGGAGGAGGGCAGAGGACGAGTGTGGTGCTGAAGCCAACACCTGCTCTCCTGGCACTGTATTTACTCTGACTCCTTTTCAAGGCTACCGGCTCTCTGACCAGTTTCACGACATTCTCATTCGAAAGTTCGACAGACAAGGACGGGGACAGATCGCCTTTGATGACTTCATCCAGGGCTGCATCGTCTTGCAGGTAACTGGGCTCCCCGGAGGAAAAAGGAAATGCCAGTCTGGACTCCGAGATAAAGTGGAGTCAGGCATATGTAATACTAGTTCCTGAAGCTTCTAAAAGTTAGTCTTTCCTTTGGAGAAGTAACTTTTTTCTGTTACTCAGAGGGGTAAGCAGTAGTGCTCTTTCTCTCCCAGGAAATATTACAGAGTAGTCCATTCGGAAGAGGTGGTTTTCTTTTCCCATATCCAGTGGGTTATTTATGTGTATACTCTGCTATTTTCATTGTGTTTTTCTGAGGAAATGGGCAGATTTTCCACGTGGTCTTCCTGCTGCCCTGCCTTCCTGTGTGAGGGGAGCTCCAAATCCCCAGCCTGGGTCCGGAGCTCACGGGTCCTTGTGCGGGTGTTGGTGCCATTCCCACCAGTATCTGGTGGAGCTCAAGGGTCCCGCTGAACCCTGCACGTCCCATTCCCCCACACGTTTCTGAGATGCCTGTCCTACGGCAAAAAAATTAATAGTAACGGACAACAGTAAAACGAACCCATGTGCCCGTCACTCAGGTTCAGCCTTTTTCACTCATGGTCAGTGAATTATAATAAGTCTATAACCTCCTCCCCCATTATTCTGAAGCAGATTCCACTTATGGAAGAGAATGTTTTTTCCATCAATATTTTAGCAGAACCCATCTCTGGAAGATAAGTGCTAGCAACTTGAATCCAAATTGAGGTTCCCTTTTGTCAGCTTTAAAACTCAACTGAAGATGTGAGCAGCATGAGGTTTCTAAACGTAATTTGGAATTTTTTAATATGTTCTCAGATTTTTTTTCTTGTTAAAATGGTCGGTCATTAAAAGTGAAGTTTCTGATTTCCTTTCCAGTGAATCTGGTGGGTCATTGTCTCTCCAGGTCCAGGCCTGTTAACGCTGAAGCTTCAGATATCTGAGATGCGAGACCTTGACCTCATCTGTCTCTCAGGGTCTGGTGAGGTCGAGTTACATGTTGGCAGTGTTCGAACACACTAGAAAAAGGTGCAGTGTAAAAATCTCATTAGGATCTGTGTCTGATTTGCTTAGGATTTTCATTTGAGATGATTCCATAAGTAAACATATGATCCTTATTTTTCTGCGTAAGCAAAGGTTACTGCATATATGCTCAGCAGCTGAGGTAATGTGATAAATCCCCTGAGAAGCTCCCCCTAGGCTGAGAACAGGCCAGCCACTGCCTCCAGGCAGGCCTCCAGAAGCTGTGCTTTGGACCTGATTGCCTTTTCCTAGTCCTGCCCACACTCAAGAGTGACCCTAAATGATGGACAGCGGTGGGGAATTGAAAAGAAGAGCTGCAGGCCACAAGTAAAAAGCCCTCAAAATGTTACGTTTTCCTTCCTCTGCTCTGTTGCAAAAAGAAAAAGGCTTTTCAAAAATTATTTCTGACAAAAAAACCCATGAAAACTTGCAGAGCCCTGACCAGTGTGGCTTACTGGTTGGGCATCGTCCTGCAGAGCGAAAGGTCGCCAGGTGATTCCCAGTCAGGGCACACGCCTGGGTTGCAAGTTCAGTCCCTGGTCAAGGTGCGTACAAGAGGCAGCAGATCGATGTTTCTCTCTCACATAGATGTTTTTTCCCTCTCTCCCTCCCTTCCCCTCTAAAAACAAATAAGATCTTTGTAAAAACCTTGTAGAAATCTTGGAAAATACAATTAAAACAAAAAAGATGACCCATTGTTCTTCAAACCAGAGTTAAGTGCTGCTGGTGGTTTCTGTCGTTTTGCTCACGTGCTAGAATGCTCCTCACTGACACCCAGGGGATGGCCACCTGTGTCAGGCCCCGTTTGTCGTGGCCACTTCTTGCCCTAGCTCTGGAGGGACAACAGGTGGAGCCCTGGGGAGACTAGGGCACACACAGCCCACATGGCCAGGCCCCAGCCTTTCTCCGGGCGCTGCTCTGGGCAGCTGGCTGGCCTCCAAGGTCATGATGAACCCAGACTTTGATTTCTTCTCTTGGCATTATGATTCTTCAGGACCTATTGTGGTTGCCAGCTCTATCGTCTGGGGCGGGCCCATCCTGACTGTTCCTGCTGTTGCGTACCAGCTCCTTTCTGCTTTTGAGTGGTCAGACTTGGGGTGGGAGATCAGCAGACAGGAGAACATGGCAGGCAGGATAGACCCTGAACTGCTATGGGGAGACTCGCCCTTCCATGCTGTGTGCTGAGCATCACCTGCTGAGGGCAGACCTGGCTTGGGAAGTGGGTAGGAATCCCCCACTCGTGCTTGCACTGGTCTCTGTCACAGAGTGTGGAGACGTGAATGCTTCCAAACTGGGCTTCCGAATGTCTTTCTGCCAAATTCCTTTTGTTCCTTCTGTTTAAGATCAAGATCTAAATGCCTGTGGTTTTTTTTTTCTCCAGAGGTTGACAGACATATTCAGACGCTATGATACAGATCAGGACGGCTGGATTCAGGTGTCATATGAACAGTATCTCTCCATGGTCTTCAGCATCGTATAACACTGGCCTTTTACAAATAGCAACGTGACTTGCAGGAAAAAAGACTGAAAATGCCAAATCTCTTACATTTAACAAAACGGAGCATGGATGCAGTAGCCGCTGTTCTTCCTTTAGATTTTATATAATTCATATTTGGGGACTCAACTGTACATATGTGGATAAGCTGATTAACATTTTTGCAGTTGTAACAATAGTCATATTGTTATTCACACACAGGCATTTGATTTGGGACTGTTTGTGCCATGAGGTAAGGTATAATAATGGTTCAGGTATTCTGCATGTAAAACATTCATCATGTGCTTTTCTATATAGCTCTGATTCTACAGTGGGAAAACTTTGATTAGCCAATAGGAATTGTAAAATTATACAGAACTTGCACAGAAGGCTTTTCATGTGCCTTACTTTTTAATAAAGGGGCTTACTGTATTTATTTGAATATGCAACATAAGCAATAAAGCAATGTGCCCCTTGTCGTGGTCCATCTCTGACATGCTCGTGCAGGAAGCTTTGAAGGGTTTGGGACACCTCCAGCTGTCCACACAACTCGCTTATGGAAATGCGTCGATCCCATCTGTCCTGTTCTAGGAGTTTAAGTTTCAGAGGACTACTTTGGACATACAAATCCCAGTGTAGTTTAGAGGCGGGTTTTTGTCATTCACTCTGAACCCTGTGATGGTCTGCTAGAGTTTTCAAACACGAAAGTGAAGTGGGTGAGTGGTCGGTCACACAGGGAATCACCTTAAGCTGTTTCTGCCCCTCCCGCTTTAACTGCTTCCCCAAACCAGAACTGACAGAGGTGGGGGGCGGGTTCTGAGGATTTCCACTCTTGTGCATATTGGGGGCCTCTCTGGATGTTGACACACATATGACACAGCACCAGCACAGGACCCCAAGTTCTATTTAGTGAGGTCAGTCTCCTGACCCCAAACCCTAAATTTGCAACTACAAGCAGCCTTCAGACCCCCAGGCCCCAAGCTCCAGACGCCATGAGGCCTTCAGGCCCAAGAATCGACTTCATGAGTCCCACACATCCAGGTGCTCAGGTGACCTCCCTGGGTCCTCTTGGACACATTGGACTCAGTATCTTCCATCTACTGAGTCCCACACCCATACTGCCTACACCTGGTAAACCTCTGCTGCCTCCTTGTCCCCATTCCCATGCCACATAGTACTGTGGCTACTAGAGTTGCCTGTGGAGACACCACTCCATTTCTCCCTTGATCTCGGGCCTGTGAAGACCCCAAGCTTAGAGTGAGGGCAGCAGGCATCGCTCCTCATCCAGCCTCATCATGTTCTGTGCCCCATCCTGCAAATGCTGGCTTTCCTAGTCTACCCACTGTACACTGTACCCTACCTACGCTGCACCTGAAGCCCCTTGGGCCCTGGAATCAGCCTGGAACCCTGGGAACCTGGTGTCAGCAATGGTGGTTCAAGGTCCTGGTGAGGCACCTTCCCACAAGTACACGGTATCTAATCTCCAGGGATCCCTGAGTGTCGGTGGGTGCTGAGAGGCCTGCTCTCTCACACTATCGACTACAGTGAGATGTGATGTGTGAATGTGATTAGCTCTGCATTCCTGATTGAGGGAAGGTGAGGCAGACACTTGGAAAGAAAAGGTCAGATTGTAGATGGGTTGAGGTCTCATCCTCATTAGCAGGGAGAGCTGTTCCTGTTTAAAATAGTATGGGCTTCTCATCAACTCAGGTGTGTGGTGCAGATGTTTTTTAATATTACAGATATGTGCAGATTCAGGTAAGGTCCAGATGTGCTCAGGTATATGGTGCACATTGAGATAAGGCACAGGTTTGTGGTATAGGCATTCAGGTAAGGTATAGAGTTGCTCAGGTGTGGTAATACTATCGGGTAAGATAGGGATATGCTCAGGTTTGTGGTACAGGTGTGCTCAGGTGTCTGGTACAGATGTTCAGGTGTGGCACAGATCCTCTGGGAGTCACAGTGAGGAGTGGGGGGTGCTAAATGTGGGGGCAGTTTGGCAGCCTCTGGGGGCTGTGGTTGGGGGAGCCAACTCTGCTCACTGGAATGCCAGAGAGGCAGGTGAGCTTTGGGGGTCGAGGGGACCTTGCTGGAGGGCAGGGCTACCTGAAGGGTGGTGAGCAAGCCCTCCTGAGCCACGAGGCTGCCCTGGCAGGAGGGCAGGAGGGCAGGAAGGTAAAGGGCTCCAAATGCAGCCCACAAGTAGTGGCCACACGGGGGCAGTGCATCACACCTCAGAGGGACACCAGCCACCTCATTCTGACCTGCCAGCATGGAATTCACAGAAGCTACCCAGAAACCAGGGACAGTGGGGCTCAAGGTGGTGGGGAGGCAACAACGTCACTAGAAAGCTGTAGAAACACTAACTGGAAGCTTTTCATTTACCAAGTTGCTCAGCTCATGCTGCATTCGTCCACTTGGAGTTGGGTGTTTGGGACGAGCAGAAGCACTGCTGGGCACCTGGCCTGGCGACGTCACCAGGAGGTTAAGCCAGGCAAGCTGCAAAGGCCACCACTGTACCCTGTCCCTGTCCCATTTCCCTTCCTTTGTTCCCCATTACTGCCCCCATCTTTCCTTCCCCATAACTCCTCCCCAGTCGCCATGCCTAGCCCTCTGTCCCCCGTCTCTAGTCCCTCATCCTCCACTCCCATCCTCAGTCGGAAGTCCTCTGTCTGTCCCTGATCCTCTGGTCCACATCCCTGGTCATTGCTCCCAGTCACATGCCATCGTGGCTTCCTCTCTTGCCATTTGAACAGTGTATTGACCCAGCTCCTAATCTGACTTGTGGAGAAATGAAAAACCTCAAGACCCCTGGAGTTCTCATCCAGTTGTTCGTGAAGAGGACCATAATCCCAGAACAGTCAGGATATCTGACCTTGGCCTCCTCTGCAGCCACTCCTGAAGTCACTGTTGCCAGCTGGAAGAGTCCCCTATCCCAGTCTATACGAGTCTGGCCAAGAAGGAGAGCAGGTGGGGTCGGACAGAGAGGAGGTGTCACAGCCAGGGGTCAGGCTGCCTGAGATGGGGACTGTTACCCTTCACCTGAGGAGGGCATGGGTTGCAGGCGGAGCAGAGGGCAGATCTTTCTGGTATGTGGCTGAGTCAGTCCCCGTGGAGTCCCCACTGGGCCCTCCTCTTGTCCCCTCTGACCAAGGTGCCCATGCAGATGGGCTGCTGGCCTGCACCAGGAGACGGGGACCTGAGAAGCTGGGCAGTGTGTGCCCACCTGGTACCCAGACCCTCACCCTGCCCGAGGGGCCTGCTGCTTCTCTAGCACTTAAGTGCATTGTGGACTTACTCATGCATGCACGTGTAAGTATGAATGTGCATGAGTGCATGTGTGTGCTCATGAGTGTGAGTGTGTGCCTGTGATTGTTTGACCAATGTCTGACCCCATAGATTAGAGGCTCCAGGAAGCCAGCCCATGTCTGCCTCTAAGAGTGGGAACACACACACCTTGGGGATGGGATTCTTACCTGTTGTGTGTGTGTGTGTGGTGAAATATATAGAACATAGAATTTACCACTTTAAATTTTTAAGGGTTTGTTAGCATTAAGCACATTAACATCACTGTGCAGCTGTCACCTCCATCATCTGCAGAACTTTTCCATCTTCCCAAAATGAAATTCTGTCCCTACAAAACACTAACTCCCCAGCCCTGCCCCCAGCCCTGGCACCTACCATCTGCTTTCTATTTCTTGATATTTGATGACTCTAGGGACCTCATAGAAGTGATAGCACAGTGTCCTTTTGTGATTGGCTTATTTCAATCAAAATAATATCTTCAAGGTGAATCCATGTTGCAGCATGTGTCAGAATTTCCTTGCTTTTAAAGACTGAATAATATTCCATTGTACACATGTACCACGTTTTGCTCACCCATTCATTTGTCAGTAGACAAGTGGTTTGTTTCCACCTTTTGGCCATTGCGAATAGCTGCTATGAACATGGGTGTGGAAATATATCTTCAAGTCCCTGCTTTCAGTTCTTTTGGTTCTATACCCAGAAGTGGTAGACTATATGGTAATTCTATGTTTAATTTTTTGAGGAACGTTTATGTTGTTTCCTGCAGAGACTATACCATCTTACATTTCTACTAACAGTTCACGGGCTTCCAACTTCTCCACATCACTAAAAAAGAAAAAGCCGTTCTAATGGGTGTGAAGCATTATCTGATTGTGGTTTGAGTTGCATTCTCCTAATGATCAGTGACGTGGAGCATCTCTCCATGTGCTTATTGGCCATTTGTATGTACTCTTTGGAGAGATGTCTATTCAAGTCCTTTGTCCATTTTTTAATTGGTTGTCTTTTTACCTTTGAGTTGTAGGAGCTCTGTATATATTCTGGATGTTAATCCCTTATCAGATGTATGATTTGCAATTATTTTCTCCTACGATAGGTTGGTTGTTTTCATTCTATCATTAGTGTCCTTTGTGCACAAAAGTGTTAAATTTTGGTGTACTTTTTTTCCTTCTTTCCCTGTGTTTTGGTTGTCATTCTGTAGGATAGCGATGCCAAATCAATGTCATGAAGCTTTCCCACTACGTTTTCTTCTAAGAGTTTTATCTTTTATGTTTAGATCTTTGATGCATTTCGAGTTCCTATTTGCATTTGCTGTGAGGTAAGGGTCCAACTTCACTCTCTGCTTGTGGAGACCCTGTTGTCCCACCAGCATTTCTTGGAAAAACTGTTCTTTTCCCATTGCATGCTCTGGCACCCTTGTCAGATGCCACTGACCACACGTGTGAGGGTTTATTTCTTGGCTCTCTATTCTGATGCATTGGTCTGTATTTACTTTTTTTTGTACATAGGAAAGTAGAGACCCAGAGAGGACCTGTAATTTGTCTGAGGTTACACGATCAGCAGGGGTTGGGCTGGGGTTTTGACCCTGCCCTGTTCGCACTCGGAGGTGGGGAATGCAGAGGGCACATCTGACCGGCCAGCTCTTCCCACCAGATGACATGCAGGCCAGCAGGGGTGTTTTAAATAGGTCGCACTAGCTGCCCACAATTCAGGAATATTTTAAGATGGCAAAGTTCCTCTTGACATTGCCTCGACAATGCAAAGAACCAGAACGGGAAACAAAGCTTCAGCCTCTGATGACGTCGGGAGACACCTGTCCCCAAATCCCAGGAGGGACAATTCAGGGGAGAAGGGAGAAGGTGCCAGTCCCTGCAGAACCTGGGAAGGTTCAGAAGGGTGGTGGCAGCCAAGGATGGAGCAAGGAGGGGCTGAGGGAGTCCTGGGGTCTTCCTGCAGGACAAGCCCCCCACCCCAGGTGGAAGGTCTGAGAAACCACCATCCTGAGAACATGTACTGCGATACTCACCATCCAGCAAGCCCACTACTCAGACGGCCTATGCAGGGTGGTGCTGCCCTCCTGTATGAAGCCTAGCAGAGTTCACCAGATGTGTAAAAGGCACCTTAGGGACCAGAAGAAGTGTTTAGAGTCCTACAGTCTTCAGCCAGCATCTCAGATGACTGAAGACACTGCATCCATTAAAAATTGAATCAATCCTATAAGAAATAATACAGAATGAGAATTAGCTCTGCCTGGTGTGGCTCACTGGACTGAGTGCTGGCCTGCGAACTAAAGGGTTGAGCGTTCAATTCCCAGTCCAGACACGTGTCTGGGTTGTGGGCCAGGTCCTCAGTAGGGGGCATATGGGAGGCAACCACACATTGATGTTTCTCCCCCTCTCTCCTTCCCTTCCCCTCTCTCTAAATTAAAAAACAATATATAGTAGAGAAAAAAAATGAAAGAACAGAGAAGAGTATAGGGAAGAAAATTTCAAAACAAAAGTGTGGAGGTCATTTTCCAGAACAGGTGAGACTTGGTTTGGAAGGACGGGTGCACTGGTGTCGAGCACTGTGCATGGACAAGGTTGCCTTGAGAACCGTAGGGGACAAGGAGACCATCACCTTCCTGTGAGGCCGGGCACAGGCCCACGTGAGGCTCAGGGACAGGATGGCTGCACCAGCAGCAGCCGATGTCAGGCGTGTGGAGGGGAAGTTTCCACCTTCACTTCTGTCCTGGCCTAGCCGTCCCCAGCTCTGCAGGTGGACTTCAAGGAGTTTTCTTCCTCCGTTCCTTTAGTCCTTAGAGGGTGCACTCCAGCAAAAGTGAGTAAACCAAGAGGAAGGCCTGGGGTCCAGAAATGAAACCAACATGGGACAGGCCAAGGGGAGCTGGGAGCGTGGGCAGCAGGCTGGAGGCCTGAGCTGTCCCTGTGTGTGTGAGATCGAGATGGTCTGACCCACGGACCCCTGCGGAAGGCTCCTGGACAGAATTTACAGAGCTGCCAGAGGATGTGGAGGACAACAGCAGGTTCAAAGAAAGCCAAGCCAATGACTCTTTGTTCAGTTGGGAGTGGGGGTTGTACAAGAAAGGAAATAAAACATAGTAAATATGTCAGGAAATTTAGTAAGTTGGCCCTCCCTTCCTCCCCCTCCTCCCCACCTCTCTCCCCATCTCTTTTCCTTCCCCTCCCTTTCTCTCCCTCCTTCCTTCCCCTCTCTCTCCCGCCTTTCCTCTCCCTCCCTCTCCCCTTATGGGCTATAGAGCTGTAGCAGGGTACAAGGTGAATAAAATTTTCTGCACTGTCCCCCACCTTAAACCCAAATGTCAGGTGGTAAAGGGCATATGGGTGGTCTCTTCTACAATAAAAGGGGACCTGTAAACTGAAGAAGTAGGACAGGCCAGAATATGCCTGGAAGAGCATTCCAGTCACAGGGAACAGCACCTTCAAAACCTGAAGGGTTTTGACTATGCCCTCTTCCAAGTGTGGGTTCCCTATCCCCCACTTCCTTGGAAATAGGGTGCTATCCTGCACCCTGGTGGTGGCTTCCCTGGTAGGTACCCTTTGTTGGGTGAGACCCTGATCATTTGCTTCAGGTGGGGAATTTGTCCTGGTTCCCTGCTAGCAGGGGGATCTGCAAAGGATGGTCACCTGGTGGGGGCCAGAGACACATCTTTGAGATGCATCAGCTGGCAGAGATTGGGCTCCATGGGGCTCCGGGGCCACCAGAGGCTGGGCTGTTGGCACCAGGGTGGGAGCACTAGGAGGTGGAGGTGAGTGGCAGGGTCAGACCAGCCCACTCCCTGAGGGTATTTCACCTCCTCACCTTCTATACTCGTTTGCCAGTCGGCCACAAACAATGTCTTTGGTGTTCAGGAACAACCCCTGAATCATATTTCATTGACTCCAATGCCTCTGGGTCAGCAGAGCTCCTGGCCTCCTGGAATGGTATCTACTGAGCGGTCCTGCCCCTTTCCGCACCTCTGTCTTGGGGCCTTCTGAGGATGAAGGGTCTGGGTAGGTACCTGGAGCCTCAGGTGCGGCAGGTCCGTGCTTTGAGTGGTCACAGCTCATGTGGCTAGCTGTCCCATCCCCAAGGTCTCACTTGGGAGGGCCCCATTTGAGATGCGGACATTTAGGAGAGAGGGTGGCACCTTGGGGTTTCCTCTTTCCCCAGCACTCATTCCTGTTACTCTGGGAGGACAGCTGACCCAGGAAAGAGCAACTCCTCTGCAGCTGGTGGCAGCTGGAGGACTCAGGCCCTCAGAGCCAGTTTGCAGTGGGGGTCCTGACTGTGGAGAGAGGGGGGGCATCTACTAGAAGGTTCCAAGGAGAAGGCTGCTATTGGGGGTGTGTCTAGCTGCACGTGGACCCTCATGGGGGGGACTAGGGGCAGGGTAGTCACAACGAGGAAGGTATAGGACACTCCTGGATATGCAATGCAAACTGCCGTGTGCGCATAGCACCTGTGTGAACGGGAAGCTGCCAGAGGGAAGATGTGCCTGCTGACGTGCCTGCTGAGCCCCTGGGAGCACCACCTCGGATGTAGCAGGGCGGGAGCCACTTTGTTCTGGGGGGATGCCCAGAGGCTCCCAGAAAGGGTGCTCCCCTGGGAGTCCTGGGACTGCAAGGGAGGCGGCCTTTCTGGGGAGGGTCATCTGTTTCTGCTCAGTCCCATTGACTGCCTGAGGCTCTGCTTTGAGAACCAACACAGTGGGTGGCCAAGGTGAGTGGCATGTGTCCACCCAGGGCAGTATGAGGGAAGGAGGGGGAGGTGGACGCTGGTTTTCTTTGGCACCTTGGGATGCCCAGCTTCACCTGTCTGTCTGCAGCCAGTTCCCTGATGGGATGGGACAGGTGGGTGTGACTGGTGTCTGGATAAAAAGTAGGGGGTTCCCTGAGATGTGGGGGTGCAGTATTCCCATGCAGGGGAAGTGTCAGCTCTTACTACAAAGCTCCAGTTCCTCAGGATGGGTGATCACGCAGGTGTTTCTGCCCACATTCCTAGATTCAAGGGTCCCCCCCATAGGCCTGGACTTCCCGTGGCTGACTCACGTCACCACTGCCACTCCAAGAGGTGTCCCCCAACATCACAAGTGTGCTCACTTATTTTCCTTAACAAAAGAAAAAACTACCAAAAACATACAAAAGCAACACATGGTTCTTGCAAAAACATTTAGGAATTACAGAAATTTAAAAAGTATAAAGAAGAAACTAAAGTTCACCTGTAACCTCAGAATTATCCAATCAACTTGTCTGTGTATAATGTACTTTACAAAAATTGGATCAAATCACAACTACTGATTTTTAACTACTTAAAACGTGCAGCACTATAGCTGCACATTGTTCCATGTCAAAAAATAATATAAAACCGTTTACTCAGCCAACATTTTCAGCCCCTGCTCTGCAGCAGGCCCCAAGCTCTCCCTCGGAGAGAGGCGTGTGGAACAGTCCTGGTGAGCCTGCCTGTTGGACATAAGGAGTAAAGAAACACGTGCTGTGATGTCAGGGGTGCGCCCACTATGAAAAACATCAGGGAGAGGAGAAGGATAGTGATGGGTTTCCATTTGGCGTTCTCTTTGAGGACACAAGAACAAGAGACTGGTCCTGTGAATAGCTGGAGTAGAGCATTTTCCTGAAGGGAAGGTCCCAAGGCACATTGCTCATTCAGAGGGCATCAGTGAAGCCAGAGGGAAGGAGTTGGGGGCTTCTGGGGGAGCAGCATTTTTCTCAGAGCCCAGGAAGGGGGCTGGAGCGATATCTTTGGCTGTGGGCAGGAGGGTCCCGGAAGCCCCTACAGGACTGGCTGCGGTGATTCGAAGTCGGTCTATTGGACTTGGATGAGGACGAGGGCGGGTGCTGAGGTGCCGCCTTCGCGAACCACCAAGGGACTGGACCAGGGAGAGAACAGAGGCTGGGTGACCCTGTGGCGGGCCTGGTGAGGACTGTGGCGCCAGAGTGGTCGGAGATCTCTGGGGCCCCTTAGACGTTGGGCAGAGACCTCAGGATGTGAGGCCAGGCTCTGGGAGTGTTCTGGGAGCTCCAGGACAGGACACGGGGTCCGTGGGGAGGTTGTGAAAGTCAGGTCTTCACCAGGACAGAGGAGGGGAGGGGATTGAGGACTGCAGAGTGGAAGAGAGGAGGAGGAGGGAGCATGCCCGAGGGGTTGGCAGGTACCCACCGCTGGAGGCCCAGGAAGGAGGGGCGAGGGGTAGGGGCGTGCGCTGGGCCGCGCGAGTTCCCATTGCCCACAGTGTGCGGGTTAGCAGAGCAGGGCGTCTACGCTGTGTGCACCCACCTGGTGGGACCTGAAATACACAGGATTGGGACATCGCACGAACGAAGCTGCGGTTGCAGGGAAGTTCAGGGTCAAGAGTATTATATATATTACCGTTCTACTGTTTGTAAAACCTTTTGATTCTCCCAACAACCCCTAGGAGTTGGTGGGGCCGGACACGTTACCACCTGTTACCTATTCGGTTCGGGACCACCAGGGCCCGCGGCTAGGGACCCTGAGTCTTCACCTTTGCATCTCTCGCAAGTGTGTGTTCTAGCTACTCGGGCGCAGGTGGGAGGGGCGCGTGACTGAGGGCGAGGAAAAGAAGACGTGATGAGAGGACGGGGGCTCCAGAGACGCAGGGCACCACCCACTTCGGAGCGGGCAGTTCCTTGTGGAGGCCAAGGGGACAGAAGAGTGCAGGGCGGGACCCCACAGAGGCGCACTCAGACCCGGAGGATCAGAGGACGGGAGGGATGCGCGCGCGCGCCCCCTGCTGCCTCCCGGTCCTTCGGCTCCGGGCGGGGCGGGGCGGGCTCGCGTGCCGGGGTGGGGCCGTCCGCCGCAGCCGCCTGGTCCCCGAGATGCGAGAGCCCGCAGCCGCGCTGCCACCGCTCCTGGCCCTGGCGGGCTTTCCCCACGGGCGCGCCTGAGCCTCCGAGCCGAGCGGCCCCGGTAAGTGCCTTGGGCGGGCTCCGCGGCCCCTCTGCGCAATGGAGACGCTAGTGGGGAGCCTTCCTCCTACAGGTCCTCCTACCCCATCTTCGGTTAGATTAGCCTCCTCCCATCCCATCCCGTTGTCTCAAGGCCCTGGGGTCCAATGGGCAGATTCTCACATAAAAATAAAAACGGAACTTTTGAGGAGAGCCGGTCAGCTTCCACTGCTCATGGTCCACTTCCACGGCTCAGGATCCCTCAATCCCCCATCCCATAGCCTCAGTCCTCATTCTCCCCCTTCCCCCCTTCCACCCATGCAGTGAGTTGAAGCTCATGCTTGTGATCCACCCGCACTGGGGGAGTTGGTCTAATTGCCCTCAGTCTCAGCCCAGTTTATTTCAGAAATGTTTTGGGCAGATGCTGGTAGGAGGCTTTGAACCCACGTCCTGAGCTTTCACCAGGGCAGCTGGGGGTGGAAAAGGCTGGGCTGGGGGCTTCCAGAGCCCGTGTGGCACCGCTTGGCCCCTGGCACAGCTCAGCCCCTGCTTCCTGGCGGGGAGTACCAGGCCTAGTTCTCACACTTGGGAAAGGCGGAAGGGCCCATGTTCCAGGAATTCGCTGGGTTGCAGTTCCTCGCACCAAGAAAGTTTTTCCCCTTATTTCAAGTCTTGTTTCGAGTTGCTGAAAATCACAGATTGTGGATTCTTCCTCAGTGGCACAGACCCTCAGGGACCTGCCCACCCTGACATTGTCCCAGTGACCCCCATTGGGAGGGGCAGGTACTGTTCAGGGTCAGAGGTCAGAGGCTTTGGGCGGTTCAGCCCTTGGGTCCCTCCTGTTTCCTGGTTGGTTCCGAAGGCTGGGGCTGGGAATACTGTATTTGCCCCCCTAGAAGCCATCAGGCAGGCCTCCAGTTGTTAGTCTCACCTTTGGGGGCATGTGGCGGGAGAGATGGCTTCTATGGGACCAGTCACAGGCTCTGGGCATCAGTCCAGGCTCTGGGTGCTCTGGACCTCTCCATGAAGGGCACTCTCCAGTGGGCTCTGGGAGAGGCAGACCCTTAAACCTGCCTGGCTTCTGCCCCGTGTCTGTGTCCATCTGCCGCTGGGGCCTCAGGCCTGGGTCGGAGCCTGTCAGTCTTGGGGGAGGGGGAGACCGGGTGGTAACGGTGCTGGCCATCCCCACAGGTGCCGCCCTGACGTGGGGGGCTCTGCCATCTCCTGCGGCCCTCCTGAGGTGGCTGGAAGTCACCCTGTTTTACGGAGGAGGAGTTTGAGGCACTAACTGGCAGAGTTTGGACGCAGACCGTGTGTGGTTTCTGTCCAGGCTTCATCCCAGTGTGGTGTGTGCCCTGTGGAAAGAGGGTGGGGGGCACTGCTGGGGAGGGGGAGGATTTTTGTTTATCTTTTGCCTACATGTATTTTCTAAAATGGAGTTATTCCTTTTACTTCTTATATGTGAGAAGTTCAGACTTCTCTGAGACATGGTCAGCTCAGAGCTTGGTGGGGGCGGGAGACCCACAAACCGGCCTGTTCGGGCTCTGCACCTGTTGCTGGTCTGTGTGGCACCCACCCCCACATGCCCCCAACCCAGCGCTGTCCATGGCTGCAGGAGGACCCTGGCCTTGGGCAGACGCAGGCTGCAAAGAGGCTAGTGGCCCCCTTAGGCAGAAAAGGAAGGTGGTCCTGGGTGGGGTCCTGCATCCCTCCTCAGAGGGGCATTTCTGTGGGGAGGTTGGTTTAGGCCAAGGAGGCTTCACGTTTTTGAGGAGAATGCACCAATATTTAGTAAAGCAGAGAAACTCCTGCAGAGTACCCACCCCTGTATTTATGACCGCAAAGTTAGGAACTCTGCACAGCTCACACCCCACGCTGTGTTACGTACTGGGGACTGTGGCTAGGGAGGATGGTGGGGATGTCGACGGTGGCTTCCACACCCCCAAGTGGAGAGGTACCTGGGGATACTTTTCTGCTCTTGCTGCTTTTTGCCATACCTGCATTTTTAGGGCCCTTGGAGCACTGAGCTGGAGACCCTGAGGGAGACAGACTGTGGCTTTGTGCAGGGGCGGGTGCTGTGCAGGGTTGGGAAGGGGCCGCACAGGGGAGCCTGGATCTTTCTTAGCTCCTGCTGTGGGGAGGAGGGTTTTGGATGGAGAGTGAGGGGGGTGAGTGCCTGAGGAATGTTTGGGGCAGATGCTGGTGGGAGGCTTTGAACCCACGTCCTGAGCTTTCACCAGGGCATCTGGGGGAACAACTGGTCCGCTCCTCATCTTCCCAGTTGTACCCCCACCCAACATCATCCCTGCCCAAAGGCTCAGGCTGATTTGGGAAGTAGTGGTTCTGGGGACAATGTCTCCTGGTGCTGGGATCTTTTGGGACTGGTGCAGGTCAGCTGTCCCTGTCACCTTTGACTTCGAGGGGTGGCTGGGTGGGTTACTGAGTGTTTGGCCTGTCTCGGGGTTCAGGGAAACCTTCCTGGCCTGTTCTCCCCAAGGGTGGAAATGGGCATGGGTTCGGCTCAGGACTCTCCTGATTGAACTGAGAGGTCTTGCAGCTCAGATGGGAGGGTCTTGCATATTGGCGTTCAGCCACCAAGGGCCAGACATGGCTTCTTGGAGAAGTATGGGCAAGATGGTCCTGGCACTGGGTGTGGCTGAGAAGGCTGGGCCTTCTGAAGAATCCATCTACCTGTTCCGGCTCCAGCCTGTGGCCACCTGGACCCTATCCCCACTCACCCATCCCAACCCATGCTCAAAGCTCCCTGTCCCCTACAGCACCATCGCCCTCCACTTAAACCGTGCTTTTGACTTCCAAGCCGCTGCTGTCCCGCCACCTTCCACCTGCTCCGCCTGCTCCAAGCAGAGCTCCTTGCAGGCGTTGCCTCGCTGCCATACCCTTTCTGTCTCACCAGTCTGCAAACTTTATTTATATTTGCATGCACATTTGTGTTGTACCTTTTAAAAATCTTCACCCAAGGATATATTTAATGATTTTTAGAGAGAAAGGATGGGGGAGAGAGAGAGAGAGATGTTGATGTGAGAGAGAAACATCGATAGGTTGCCTCCCGTACATGCTCCGACTGGGGATCGCACCTGAAAACCTAGGTATGTGCCCTGACGGGGAATCGAACCCACAACTTTTTGGTGCACGGGATGACATGCCAACCACCTAGGCCACCTGGCCAGGGTGTACATTTTTTATTGAGGTAAAATTCACATAACATTAACCATTTAAATGTATATACAGTTCAGTGGCATTTATTTTGTATATTGACAGAGTTGTGCAGCTACCACCTCTGTCTAATTCCAAAATATTTTCTTTGCCCCAAAGGGAAGCTCTGGACCCGTTAGCGGCGGCCACTCCCCATTTTCCCTCCAGCCCCTGGCAACCACGAATCTACTTTCTGTCTCTGTGGACTCGCCTGCTCTGGACATTTCCTGTCGTGGAGTCAGCGCGTGCCCTTTCATGGCTGCCTGCTTTCACGTAGCGCCACGTGTTCCAGGTCCGTGCATGCTGGAGCATCAGAACACGGCTTGTGTGGCCGAGTAGGGGCCCACTGTATGGAGAGAGCCGTCCTGTTTATCCATGCACCAGATGGTGCACGTTCGAGTTGCTTCCCCTTTCCAGCTCCTATGAGCGTGGCTGTGAGCATTTGTGAGCCGGGTTTTCCTGGATCGTGTTTTCAGTTCTCTTGGGCATCCACCTAGGAGTGGGGTTGCTGGGTCATATGGTAACTCTGTGTTCAGCTCTTTGAGGAAATACGACACTGTTTTGCACAGCAGCTAACAGAGCACAAGGGTCCCAAGTTCTCTGCAGCCTCACCAAGACCTGTTATTTTCCATTTATTTTGTTACAGCCATCCCCGTGGGTGTGACGTGGTATCTCAGAGTGGTTTTGGCTTACGTTTCTCCAGTGACTAAGAGTATTCAGTATCTTTTCATGTGTTTGTTGACTCTTTCTATATTTTCTTTGGAAAAATATCTATTCAAGTTGTTTGCCCATTTTAAAATTGGGCTGTTTGTCTCTTTGTTGTTGAGTTGTAGGAGTTCTTTGTGTAGTATGAATACTAGATCCTTATCAGTTGCATGATTGGTAAATATTTTCTCCCATTCTGTGGGTTGTCTTTTCACTTGTTTTTGATAGTGTTCCTTAAAGCACAAGTTTTAATTTCGATGAAGTCTAACTTCTTTATTTTTGGTCTTACTTGTGCTTTTGGCAACATTGCTAAGAATCCATTGCCAAATTTAAGGTCATGAAGATATATCTTTACATTTACTTAGAGAGTTTTATGGTTTAATTTTGGCACTTTGGTCTTTTAACTAATGTTGGTTAAGTTTTTCATATGGCGTGAGGTAGGGATCTGACTCCATTCTCTGGCCCGTGGACATCAGTTGTCCCAGCACCATCTGTTAGGGACAGTCCCTTCCCCATCGAATGGCCTCGGCACTCTTGTTGAAAATCAGTTGACCACAGTATGCCTATTCTTATGGAACTTTTTCTCTCTTTTTAATGCTTTAAAACCTATGATGGATATTTTCAAACCTCTTACCAAAAAGGACACAGTTTTCTAGTGATCCTCTTTATTCATCAGCCAGCACAGGTGAGGTCAGCTCTCCGTATGGGCCAGTCCGGTTCCATTTAGACCCCACTCTGCTCCCGGTGGTGGAAGCAAATCCCTGGCATACCGCTTCTTTTGGATGTGTTTTAGTATGCATCCCTAAAATAGGTGCACTTTAAAAACTTAGCTTTTTATATTTTTAACTTCATGTTTTGTGTGATGTGAGAGACTTAACTGTAAAGAAGCATTAGCTGCAACAGTGGAGTCACTGCACAGGTGAAAAGGCGACCCTGAAGGGTTCTCCAGGGCTGAGCAGGCCAAGCAGCACACTTGGATGTGGGGGGCCCTCCCCAAACCTGGGTTCGGGCCTCCTTGGAGGAGGCACTGTTAAGCGCCGTGGTTGGTGGCATTCACGGAGTCCAGCCTCCAGCAGCGGTGAGCAGAAACAAACAGAAATGTTGGAAGCCCCGGAACCCGAGGCCTCTCACTCCTACACGTCCCTCCAGTGCCTTTATTGGCAGCGACACATTGTGTTACCTTCAAAGAAGAAACGCTGCCGGATGGGTCTAGCACAGGAGTGCAGAGCAGGCGAGGAGGGCGAATGTGGGGCCTGGGGGCAGTACCGTTCTAGCGCTTCAGGAGGAGTGTGGGAACCTTGCCCCAGCGCACTTCCCGCCCGGCCTTTGTGCTATCCTTGCCATCCCCTTGACATCTACATGTTACAAACCCCATGATACATGGGGTATTGTCATTGTTTTGGAACCGTTGATTATCTTTTGAAGACATTTAATAGCAAGAACAAATGCACGCTTTGTGTTCCATGTACCATCTGGTATCGGTTTCCTTTGGCCTGGAGACACCCTTTCAAAGTCCTTCTAGTGTGGGTCAGCAGGAAGTGAATTCTTTCAGCTTTTGTACGTCTGGAGAAGTCCTTATTTCACCTTCATTTTTGAAAGGTATTTTCGCAGGGTGTGGAATCCTAGGTCTCAGTGTTTTTCTCTCCGTGCTTTCAGGCCAGTGCCCCACTGTCTTCCTGCGCACGTGTTTCTGAGGAGGCGTCTGCTGCCATTCTCACCTTTGTTTCTCTGCCTGGTGACTGTTTGCTCTGGGGGCCGTTAAATTATTCTATTTACCGCTGGTTATGAGCATTTGATTATGATGTGCCCGGGTGTCATTTTTTCCCCTTTCTTTTAAAAAAATATTTTATTTATTTATTTTTAGAGAAGGGAAGAGAGGGAGAAGGAGAGAGAGAGAAACATCAATGTGTGGTTGCCTCTCATGTGGTCCCCACTGGGGACCTGGCCTGCAACCCAGGCATGTGCCCTGACTGGGAATCGAACCTGCGATGCTTCCGTTCGCAGCCCGCGCTCAATCCACTGAGCTACACCAGCCAGGGCCCTTTTTTTTTTTTTTTTTTTGTGCTTGGGGATCATTGACCTTCTGGAATTTGTAGGTTTATAGTTTTCATTACATTTGGAAACATTTCTGCTATTATTTCTTAATTTCTTTTCCCCCAGCACCTCCTTTACCACCCTATTCTTCAGGGCCGCAGTTACACCTCCTAAAATACCTGAGTATTTCATTTTTGTTTTGGTGCTATTCTCAATGCTACTGGTTTCTAAAAATCTGTATTCAGGTCGCTCATGGCTGGTCTACAGGAATACAGTGCGCTTTCGTGTGTTGTTCTTACCCCATGACCTTGCTGAGCTCAGGTATTAGTTCCCCAAGATTTGTCTTAGTAAAGTTGTTGGAATGGGCAACCATGTGCCCGTGAACATGGAGTATGTTTCTTCCTTTCCCAGCTGCATGACATTTCTTTTTGTCACCTCCTTGTCCTGACTGGTGCACAAGTGACAGGTTTGATGGAAATGGGACGGAGGGTGTCTGGCCTTGTTCTATCTCAGGGGCAGGACTCGGTCCTGCACTCGCTGAGGGGCAGTGTTGGCTGCAGGCTTTTTTGTAGATACCCCCCTCGGGTGAATTGAGTTAATGACCTATTCTTAGTTCGATGAGAATTATTCATTATTATGAAATATTTGGATTTTTTCCAAAAGCTTTTTTGCATATACTGAGATAGTCATATGTATTTTTCTGTAGTTAATTGATGTAGTGAATTACACTGATGAATTTTTGGATGTTGAAGCAACCTTGAATTCTTTGGCTAAATCTCACTTGTAATGTACCCTCCTCTTTGTATATTGTTGGGTTCTGTTTGCTAACATCTAATCGAGGATTGTGTGCCTATGTTTGTGAGGGATGATGGTCTGTAGTTTTTTCTTCTTAAAATTACTTTGCTTTTTGGTATCAGAATAGTGCTGAATTTATAAATGAATTGGCATCTTTAAATTTTATTTTCAATTTTCTGTCAGAGGTTGCAGAGAATTGGTATTTGTTTATTCCTTAACTTGGGAGAATTACCAGTGAAATCACTGATGTTGGTGGTGGAATAGATAGAGGACTAAACGGGTTACCTATTTTTTTCCAGTGAGTTCTGATAGTTTGCGTCTTTCAAGGAATCCATCCACTTTATCTAAATTGTTGGATTTGTGGGGATAGTACCTGTCTTTGTGAACTCGGGCTTCCATAACAAAATAGCACAGACTGGGCAGCTTAAGCAATGGAAATTTATTTTTCATAGTTGTGGAGGCCGGGAGTCCAAGGTCAGGGTGCCAGCTGACCCGGCTTCCGGTGAGAGCCCCCTCCTGGCTTGCAGGCGGCCACCCGCACATGGTGAGGAGAGAGCTCTTTTTCATCTTGCCAGGGCAACAGTTCTGTTGGGTCAGGGCTCCACCTCCATCACCCTGTTCAACCTTAATTACCTCCTGAAAGGCGCTGTCTCCAATCCAGTCCAGTGGAGGATTGGGGCTTCAACACAGGAATTTTCAGGGGGCACAACTAAACCTCTAGCAGCGTTCTCTTATTTCCCCTCTAGTGTACGTGGGGTCTGTAGTGATGCCCCTTGTGATATTGGTAATTCGTGTCTCTCTGTGTCTCGCTCAGCCTGGCTAGAGGTTTGTCAATTGTGTTGATCTTCTCAAAGAACCAACTTTTGGCTTTAGTGATTTTTTTCTGTTTAAGTGCCATTTATTTTTTCCTCTATTATTTCCATCTTTTTGCTTGATTTGTATTTCTTTTCTTCTAGTTATTTAAAGTAGAAACTCAGCTTACTTACTCGAGACCTTTTTTCTACTATAAATGTTTAATGCAATCAGCTTCCATCAAAGTGCTTCTCGGGATATGCTGTATTTTCATTTTCCTTCAGTCCAAAAGACTTATATTTCTTTGGGACTTTCTCCTTGACCCATGGCTATTTAGAAATGGGTTACTTTCCAAATATTTGGACATTTTAAATTTATCTTTGTAGTTTTTAATACCGTAGTTGTCAGCAAACACACTTTATATAATTTCTATTCTTTTAAATTTGTTTTAATTTCCAGAATATGGTCTGTCTTGGCGAACGTGCTGTGTACTAAGGACGAGTGCTCTGCCTTTGCTGGGGTGGGGGGTGTCCTGTGAGTTTGTGGCTGCCGTTGTTTGGATGCTCTGTGTCCTTTGGAGTTTGCTTGCTTGTTCTGATGATCACTGAGAGAGCAGTGTTGAAGTCTCCGATGAATTATCTTTTGTTTTATCAGTTTTTGCTTCGAGTATTTTGAAGCATACCTGTTGTTACGTGCATACACATTTAGGATTGCTATATCTTGTCGGAAAACTGAACTGTGTACGTTATGTGCTAATCCTCCTTGTCACTGGTAATCCCTTTTTTGAAATCTAGTTTGTCTGATACTCATACAGCTATGGTAGCCTTTTGATTAGTGTTTGCATGGTGTGTCTTTTTCCATCCATTTACTTTACCTGCTTACGTCTTTGTAGTCGAAGTGTGTTTCTTATATTTCAAGCGGGCCCATGACACATTTCCAATCTTCTCACGGCACTTCCCGCACAGGTTGGAAGCTGTGTGTTTGAGTCTGCCTCGTCTTCCAGGTTGCACACACTTGAGGCTCCTGACCTCCCCACACCTGTTGGCCCAGAACCTGGCATTGAGTGGTCACTGCACACTCATTTGCAGAGTGTGAGGGGCCTCGGGTGTCCTCACTGCACAGAAACCTGAAGTGATGGGCGAGCTGACCAGCCTCAGGACACAGGTAGTGGACTGCCTCTCAGGGGCCACTGCTCAGATTCAGGCACTCGTGTCCCGCTACACTGGTGCAGGCTGGTGGGTTGGGTCAGCTGGGCTTGGTGCAGCTGTGAGTTAGTGGACAGAGTGGAAGCCCCGTGCTGTGGACTTGAGTGAGAGATTTTACACAGAAAAGAGGAAGCCTATTGGCTTAGAAGTTCAGGGCCATCGGGGGGATGGGAAGAGGAAGAAGACCCACCACAAAGGCCACTGAGACAGGACATGCAGTCCCAAGGCTGCACGGAGCCCTGACACTGTGTCTCGCCTGTGTGTGTTCTGCTTGGGCACCATGTGGGACGGCTTCTGCGTTGCAGTGGTAGCCCCAGTGTGTTTGCCTACTGTAAGCTTTTCGAGCCAGGCACAAGGACACTGGGCTGTTCACTGTAGGGGTATGGTGTCGCCGGTCCTCAGGCCAGGCTGGGGGACCGTGATGCTGCCTGTTGAAGGGGGGATGCTGGCTGGGGGTGCACTGAGTGAGATGAGGCGTGAGGAGTGCCGGCTTGTGCTGGAGTGGGTCATCTTACTTGAGTGGCGACGGAGGAGTGGGACCCCAGCGGTGGGGACAGGACAGCGTGACGCCTCAATCCAGGCACAGGGACCTCAGCTGACATTGCTGCTGCCTTTGGTGGTTTGGGGAGTCATGCGGGCACTAGGGCTTTGACATGGCTAACTTGATGCTCCTTTTTTTTAGGGCCAAAGACGATGATCCCGCCAGGGGAGTGCATGTACGCGGGGAGGAAAAGAAGGAAGCCCATCCAGAAACAGTAAAGTATCACCTCTTTTTTGCTGATTGTGACTGATGAAGGGGGAAGTGTTTCTGTTCTCATTGGCAAAAGTGAATTTTAGGAACGCAGTGAAGGAGGGAGAGGTTTCGGTAACATCTCCCCAGGGGACGGAGGGCCTCGCGGGGCCTGGCTGGCAGTGTGCACATTGGCTCCCGTGGCAGGGGATCCTGCTGCCCTCCTTCGGTGGTTTCAGTGGTGACGTAGGAGAACCTGCTTCGGCTGCTCTCCTGACTTTGATGGAAGGTGACGTGAGGGCCCAGTGATGCTCATTGGGCCGGAAGCCCACATGGAGGGCTGTGATGTCACCCCTATCTGTGGCGACCACCCGACCCCTCTCTGCCCATCCTCGGTGAGGATGTACCCAGTGCTCCTTTGACAGCTTCACCACGGATGAAAGGAGACCACGGGGGTGGGGCTCATTCTCCCACCTGGGGGTGCCCAGAGCTCCACGGCTCCAGCCCTCCATCACCTCTGAAACACATCGCCATTGCTCACAGTCCCTCTACCTGCCTGTGGCCGGCCCAGTGAAACTCTGGGCCACTGAGGTGTGAGGTCTACGGTAGCTGCAGGAATAACAGGGTTTGAGGGATGCCCTGTGGGGCAGTCAGCAGTGAGGTGTCCCTCGTTGGCTGGGGCTCCGTGTATGTGTAATACAGCCCTGTGTTTAGTAAAGCTATGAGAGAGAGAGAGAGAGAGAGAGAGAGAGAGAGAGCTGTGTGTGAGTGTGTAATACAGCTATGTGTGTAATACAGCTGTGTGTAATACTGCTGTGTGAGTGTGTAATGCAGCTGTGTGTGTAATGCAGTTGTGTGCACATTGTAATATAGCTGTATGTAATGCATCTCTGAGAGACTGTGTGTGTGTGCACAAGGCTGCGCATGTGGGCGTACGCCTGTAGCATTGTCTGTGTGTAGGTCTGTGTTTCTGTGACCCAAACCTGGCCTCTGGTGGCTGCTGGATTCAGTGGGAAGTTGTCAGGAACATGGCACCCCCAGCCCCAAGGATAGGCAGCAAAGGCCCATGAGGTTGGACTTTGGCAAGTGGATTTGTCACCCGAGTCTGTCACCTGGCTGTGGCCTCGAGGCACCGCAGGCCTTAGGTGGGGTGGGTGCCAGGAGCACAGGCACAGCACAGTCTGCCGGGGAGGTGGCTGAAGAGTACAGCTGTGTGCACCTGGACTAGGGCAAGGCAGACTTGTGCCTCCTGCCCGCATCCATGCAGCATCGCAGGCTATTACTTGCAAGAAGGTAAATCAAGGCCCAGAACCAACAAGCACACGCATGCCTAAACTGGGATTGCTCAATGATGTGGGCGTCTGTGACCTTGGCAGGTAGCCAAACTGCTCAGCATTGGAGATGTGCCTGTCCCCTGCCTGGGCACACAGCATAGTGCAGACCTTGGTAATCTGTGTGCTTTTGTCACTAGGGAGGTTTTGGAGCCATTGTACTTCCTTCTCTCTGAACTGTCTGTGTTGATAACTTTTGCTCATTTTTCTATTAAGTTGTTAATGCTTTTGTGCTTCTTGATCCTTAGGAACGTGTACACTTAGGGAGACTAATTCTTGAGTGTGTTTTGAATACTTTTCTCCAGTTTTCTTTCTTTTTTTAAAATTCTCACCTGAGAACCGTTTTTCATCGTTTTTAGAGAGAGGGAAAGTGGAGGGAGAGAGAGAGAGAGACATCAATGTGAGAAAGAAACATTGATTGGTTACCTTCTTGTACGCATCCCAACAAGGGCACAAACCTGGTGTGTGCCCCGACTGGGAATCGAACCCGCAGCCTTTCAGTTGATGGGATAACGATCCAACCAACTGAGCCACACTGGCCAGGGCTCCCCAGCTTTAATTTATTTATGGTGTTCTTTATCATGCAGAAAAATTTAATTTTTATGAAGTTGAATTTATTAGTCTTTTCCTTTGTGGCTAATTAATTTTATATCATGATTAGAAAGATCTCTGCTCCACTTTTATAAGAGAATTTTGCAAATATCTCTCCTCAACTTTTATGGATTCCTTAAAAAAATTTAAATTTCGAGCCCTTGGAACTTTTCCTGGTATAAGGAGTGAGGTCTGAATCCGTCTCATTCTTTTCCCCTGTGGCCACCAGTTGTTCATAATACTTTCATTGAATTATCACTCTTTTCCTCACTGATTTAAGTGGCGTCAGACATTTTCTTTATTTTTCTTTAATTTTTTCCCTTTTTATTAAACTTATTGGGATGACAATGGTTAACAAAATTATGCAGGTTTCAGGTGCACAATTCCACAGCCCATCATCCACACACTGCGTTGAGTTCACCACCTCAAGTCAAGTCTCTCCATCACCACTTATCCCCCTGTAGCCTCCTCTACCTCTCCCCAACTCCCTTCCCGCCCCCAGCAATCGCCACACTTGTTCGTGTCCATGAGTTTCTTCTCTGTTTTTCTTTATAGCTCAATCCCTCTACCAACCCACCCAGCCCCTCCACATCTGCCCCAGCTGTCAGCCTGTTCTGGATCTATGAGTCTCTCTGTTTTGCTTGCTAGTTCACGCTGTTCATCAGATTCCACACAGGAGTGAAGTTATATGGTATTTGTCTTTCTCTGTCTTGGTTATCTCCATTAGCACAAGGCTCTCGAGGTCTATACGTGCCATCGCAAAGGGTAAGATTTCCTTTTTTATGACTGAGAAGTATTCCATTATGTAAATGTACCAGAGCTTTTGTATCCACTCATCTACTGCTGGGTAGTGGGGCTGCTTCCAAACTTTGGCTGTTGTAAATAGTGCTGCAGTGAACATAGGGGAGCATATATTTTTTCAAATCAGTGTTTCAGATTCCTCCGGATATACTCCCAGAAGTGGAATCACTGGGTCATAAGGTAGTTCCACTTTTAATTTTTTTTTAGGTAAGTCCATACTGCTTTCCACAGTGGTTGCACCAATGTGCATTCCCACCAACAGTGCACAAAGGTTTCCCTTTCTCTACATCCTCACCAGCACTTGTAGTTTGTTGGTTTATTGGTGATAGCCATTCTGACAGGTGTGAGATGGTATCTCGCTGTGGTTTTAGTTTTCATTTCTCTGATGATTAGTGGCATTCATAGAGCCTCTTTTCATAAATTTATTTGCCATCTCTATGTCTTCTTCAGAGAAGTGTTTATTGAGGCCTTTGCCCATTTTTTTAATAGATTGTTTGGTTTTTTGGGTGTTGAGTTGTATAGCTTCTGTATAAATTTTGGAGATTATCCCCTTATCAGAAGTATCGTTGGCGAATACAGTCTCCCATTCAGTGGGTTGTCTTTTCATTTTGTAGATGGTTTCCTTTGCCGGGCTAAACTTTTAGTTTGATGTAGTCCTGTTTGTTCATTTTTTCTTTTGTTTCCCTTGCCCAAGAAGATATATCAGAAAAAAATATTGCTACAAAAAAATGTCTGAGATTTTACTGTGTGTGTTTTTTTCTAGGATTTTTATGGTTTCAAGTCTAATATTTAAGTCTTTAATACATTTTGAGTTCATGCTTTTATTTTGTGTAAGTGGTCTAGTTTTTTTGTATGTACAGTCCAATATTCCCAACACCATTTATTGAATAGACTGTCTTTACCCTATTGTATGTTCTTGCCTCCTTTGTCAAATATTAATTGATTGTAAAGGTATGAGTTTATTTCTGGGCTCTCTATTCTGTTCCATTGGTCTGTGTGTCTGTTTTATGCCAGTACCATGCTGTTTAATTATTGATGCCTTGTAGTATAGTTTGATGTCAGATAGCATGATTCCTCCAACTTTGTTTTTCTTTCTCAAGATTGCTGTGGCTAGTCAGGATCTTCTGTGGTTTCATATAAGTTTTTGGAACATTTGTCCTAGTTCTGTGAAATACACCATTGGTATTTTGATAGGAATTGCATTGAATCTATAGATTGCTTTGGGTAGTATGGATATTTTAATGATATTAATTCTTTTTATCCATGAACATGGTATATGCTTCCACTTATTTATATCTTCTTCAGTTTCTTTCAGTCTTTAAATTGAGCATTTTAGACTAGTGATTTGAGAAGCTCACGAGGAGCAGCTGGGTGTGTGCATGTGTGCCGAGCATCTCCACAGGGACATGTTCTGGAAAACTGGGGGCCCGACAACCTCTGTTCTTGATGTTTGAGTGCAGGACCCCCGAGCCTGCAGCCTCTCCTTGGGAGTGAGCTACAGCCCTGCATCCCAGCGGTGGCCCCAACCTCCTCACCATGGCAGAGTGCTGTGGAGCTGTGGTCTGGCCTTGCCCTCTGGAGTACGTGGTGGGTAGTGCATTTGTGCATGCCCACCTCTCCCCGGCAAGGTGAGGGTGATGAAAGCCATGGAGCAGGGGGTGAGCAGAGAAGATAAAATTTGGCCGGACTTATGGACGCCCAGCTCCTGGGAAGAACCTGAGCCTGAAAAGGTTCCTCGGGGCTGAACGCAGAGACTGGATGCAGAGAGAGTCGACCTCGGTGCTGTTGGGTTCGTGGGCCTTAAGGATGCAGCGTGACTGTGCTCTCCGGGGTGGCACATTGAGCTCCCTGGGGTGAGTGAGAGGTGAACATTCCCTTCTGTCGTCTGCATTTTCTATCTTTGTTGGGCTATAACTGAAGTACCTGGGGCTGCACAAATTTAAAGTGTGCAGTCCGGTCAGTTTTGACATATGTGAACACCCATGAAAGCATCCCTGAAACCAAGGTCACAGACATGCCTGTCACACCCTAAGTTTCTGTGTCATTCCTTCCTGTACCTAGTCCCCGGCAACCTGTGCTGTGTTCTGCCCTGCAGACTGGCTTGCATTTCCTGGAAGTTTCTATAAATGGAATCACATGCCACTGTGTTGGACTCCTTTGACTGGGCAGAACGACTTTGAAAGGAGATTCCTGTACGGTCGGTGCATCAGAGCCCTGCCCAGACTGGAAGCTCCAGCTCGCTTGTTCACAGGCAGACAGAAACTTGGGCTGGCCCCAGTTGGAGGCCTTTGCGACCGGAGCTGCTGTGGACGTTAGTGTGCAGGCTTTTGTGTGGCTGCGTGTTTCCATTTCTCTTGAATAAATACCTAGGCATGGAACTGCTGAGTCATATAGCGGGTGTGCATTTAACTTCTTAAGAAACCACCAGACTGTTTCTGAAGCAGTTGCACTGTTTACATCGTGGTGGCCGAGCGTGCGTGTCCCGGCTCCTCTGCACTCGGTCCAGGGCCTGGACACTGGTCCCCTTAGCATCGGCCATGCTGGCTCTGTGGTTCTCACCCTGCACTTCCTAGTGACTGCTGGTGCTGAGAACCTTCCAGGCGCTTATTTGTCAACCACACATCTTCTCTGGTGAAGTGTCTGCCTAAATAATTTGCCTATCTTATCAGATTATTTGTCTTTTCACTGAGGTATAACACTTGATTGCATGTTCTGGATATAAACTCTTGTGAATTTTTTTTCCTGTCTATGGCTTCCCTTTTGATCTGCGTAAGGGCAATGACTTTCAAAAGACATTGTAAAATTTTCAATGAAGATCAGTTTATCAACTTTTTTCTTTTATGATTTTTTTGTGTGTGTTCTAAGCGTCTGGGACCACTGTAAAGTCACTAAGATTGTCTCACATTTTCTTGTAAAGTTACACTGTAGGATGTAGCAGATACAGGTCTATGACCTGTTTTGTTAGTTTGTGGGTGTAGTTTGTAGGTAAGGGTTGATGTTCACTTGTTTCCATGGACATCCAGTTGATCAGCACCATTTATTGAAAAGATTTTTCTTTCCCTATTGAATTACTTCAATAGTATCTTTGTCAAATAAATTGACCAAAATTATGTGGGTCTATTTTTAGACTATTTTGTACCATCAATCTATATTTATATCTTGTCTCTAATACCAAATTATCTTGAATATTGTAGCTTTTGAGAAGGCTTAAAAGCAATAGGGTAAGTCCTCCAACTTCATTCGTCTTTCCTAATAGGTTGTTCTAGGTCCTTTGCATTTACACACAAATTTAGAATCAGCTTGTCAATTTCTGTAGAAAGGCCTGTGGGACTCTTACTTGCTGTTGCAGTGAATCTATGGGTGATATTCCGGGCGTGTTGCTACTGTGACAATACCAAGTCTCCAGTCCATGAATGTGGTGTATCTTCTCAGCTATTTAGGTCTTTAAAATTTCTTCTTGGCAATATTTTATAGTTTCTATTTAGGTGTCTAGGATGTCTTTTGTTAGACTTATTATAAGAATTTCATATTTTCAGTGTCACGAGGCTTCCTTTGTGACTCTCCTTCCATCTGAGCTGACCGCAGTCCCTCCTGCACTCTTCCTGGGCCCCTGGTCCCAGCCCCTAGTCCTTAAGCTTCCTGCTGAGTCTCTGCCCTGGGGGATGGCACTTCCTCCACGTGTCCCTTACCCCATCCCTTCTCACCCACCCGGCTGGGGGATGGGCAGTTCTGCTCTGGCCCCTGGGGCTGGGAGTGGGGTAGAGGAGCTGTGTCAGGGGACAGCCAGGTGTTCTGAGAAAGTCTGAAAGAGCAGAGCGGTGACTGCCAAGCTCTTCAGACACCCGTTTCTTCAGCAGGCGAGTGTCTGTCCCCCAGGTGTCCCGTGGAGCAAGGAGTGGGAGAAGAGTCACGCTCAGCTCATTCTCAGACACGGGCTCTCTGGGGAGGCAGGTGGGCGACTGCTCCCCCAGGTCTGCATAGAGATGTGAGCCAGGGCCTCCTGCCCATTTCCCAGTGTCTCCCCGCTTCCCTGACCCCACATGTGCCGTTGGTGCTGCCCTGTTTCTGGGGGGCTCTTTCACTGACAGAGAGGGCCTCCTCTCTGGCCAGCAAGTGCCGGTCTACACTGGAGTCTGCTTAGTTTCTCTCCAGGTCTCTTGCCTATTTATGTTTTGGCTACTGGTGTGAGTAACTCTGGTGTAAGGGCCTCATTAAGACCAAAAAAAGAAAAACCCCATAGAAAGCAAAAAGATAACCAAAGATATAGGAGAAAATTTTTGAAAAGTATATATACAATAAGGGACTTGTATCTAGAATATATAAAGAACTCCTACAACTCAACGATAAAAGACAAACAACCCAATTAAAAATGGGAAAAGGAATTGAATAGATATTTCCCCAAAGAAGATAGAAAAATGGCCAAAACTACATGAAAAGGCGCTCAACACTATTGGTCGTTAAGGACATGCAAATCAAAGGACTTCGAGATGCCGCTTCGTGCCAGCGAGACTGTCTCCCAGAATAAAAAGAGAACTCACAAGCGCGGGCAGGATGTGGAGCAACTAAGCCCCTCCTGCTGGCGCTGCGAAGTGGTACGGCCCTCATGGGAACAGTTTGGCAGTTTTTCAAAAAGTTAAGCACAGAGTCACGTATCAACCCAGCTATCCCGCAGCTGGGCTTATGTCCAAAGGAACTGAGCCCACGTGTCCAAGCGAAAACTTGGACGTGGATGTCTCTGCAGCGTATTCACAGTACCCACCAAGGGGAAGTGACTCAGAGGTGCACGGGCTGGCGGGGGGATAAGCACAATGTGGTAAATCCATGTGCAGGAACATTATTCAGCCTTAAAAAGGAACAAAGTTCTGATAAATGCCACACCACGGGTGACTCTTAAAAACCTGATGTTCAGTGAATGAAGCCAGACACGAAAAATCCCACATTGTATGGTTCCATTTATGTGAAACGTCCCAAACAGGCAAATCCTTGAGATGGAGAGCAGATGGCGGGTTCCTGGGCCGAGAGGGAGGGACATGGAGAGCAACTGGGTATGGGTTTTATTTGGGGCTGATGACATGGTTTGGGCCCTGACAGAGGTGGTGGTTACACAACACTGCGGATGTCGGCAATGCCACTGAACTGCACACTTGAAACCGGTTGGTCTTCTGTTATGTGAGTTACCTCTCAACCAAAAAAAGAAGTGACTGTGGGGCTGGGGCTGGAGGTGCTGCCGTGGTTCTTGTGGCCGAGGCCCTCAGACAGCACGGGGGCTGGGTCTGCAGGCAGAGCAGGGAGCACAGCCTGATTATGGCCTGCTTTCAGTGTACTCACAAGGGAACACGCTATAGAAAACTAGGAACTTCTGGATGGAAGAGACCCAAGCGCCTAAAGGCAGCAGGAGCCCAGGGAGGGTCGGCCCTGAGCCCGCGCCCCCGCCCGGCAGCTCCAGTGCTCCGGCTGCATTTAGGGGCAGAAGGTTTCCTGTGATGAGATCGACGAAGGGCACATGGGAGAAGCTGTTCTGTGAGGCAGGAAATAGGGTCAGGTGAAGGGGACTGTCATCCTGGAGGGCGTGAGGGTCAGATGAGAGAGGTGGGGGTGAGCCGGAGACACTCCCTTTGCGGGGAGAGCAGGTCTGCTGTGCGTGAGGGGGAAAAGCAGTCAGGGCCTTGCCCGCCTGCGTGGCAGCACAGCCCTTGACGGCAGGCCTTGGAGGGGTGGGCGGGACAGTACCCATGGTGCCCTGCGTTCTTACTCACCTTCACCTCATTCCCTTGCAGCCCTGCTGTGTAGAGGGGAAACTGAGGCCCAGAGAGGCCACTTGCACCCAGACTGCAGGACTGGGAATCCAGGTTCTAAGAAGGCTGCGTGTTTAGACTCCGAGGAGTTACTGAAAGAGGCTGAACAGGTGCGGCCTCGGGCCAGCTGTCCTCTCACTTCCGGGACAGTTAGCACAGAGAGATCTGGAACTGTGCTAGAGTCACACAGCTCGCACCGAGCCACATTCTCAGGCTACAGCTGTTCTTCATCTCTCGGTTCATTCTCTTCCAGTAATGAGAGGTGGTCACTGAGGTGCAGCTTCAGGTTCTTCGCACTCGGGTTTTCAGGCATGGCTGAGTTTTGGTTCGTTCCTGCACTTTTTTCCCGGTGGCAGTTCCACTTTGAAACAGGGACAGGTTTCTTCCTGTGTGGCCGATGGCCTCTGGTGGAGTCACCCGAGTCTGACTGTGGTCATTTCCTCACAGGAAGCCCGCTGTGGGGGCGGAGAAGTCGAACCCTTCCAAGCGGCACCGAGACCGCCTCAATGCCGAGCTGGACCACCTGGCCAGCCTGCTGCCGTTCCCACCAGATGTGGTCTCTAAGCTGGACAAGCTCTCAGTCTTGCGTCTCAGCGTCAGTTACCTCAGGGTGAAGAGCTTCTTCCAAGGTAGGACTCACCTGTGTCCGTCTGTGCCCACCTGGGTCTCACCTGGGTTCCGCCCTCTTTGCTGGGATGGTCCAGTTTGTGTCTCTTGTCTGGGTAACCATTTCAAGGAGGGCTTGCTGAATGTTGATGAACCAGAGCAGCTCTGGTGGAAGGGGCAGGGCTGGTTCTCCCCCTCTTGGCCTCACTCACTGCCTGGGCCCTGGGGCATCCTCACAAACCCAGGCCTCCAGGGGACCGGGCGGATCTGCTTTGTGTCCTGCTGTTGACCAGTGTAAGGCTGGGTGGCTGGCCACCGTGTGATTGCTTTGACTGTCTTGGGTGTCCAGCATGCTCACCCACATCTGATGCTCTGGGTCATGCTATTTTCCATGTGGCCTGGCTCAGCTCCTGAGAAAGAAATGTGGTTGTCACTGATTTTAAAACCTGTGACTGCCACTCCCAGTGAATTAAGTGTGAGCTTTTTACAAAATCATGAACCTATGATGTGTCTTTGGGAGCAGGTAAGGTAACCGTCTCAAGTGGGCATGTGTGGGCAACAGGGAGCGGTGGGGATGCAGCAAACTGTAGAGGTCCTGCTCTACCTACCGTCAGTTTTTGTACCTCCTCTTGCTGCTGAACGAAACACCTTGGGCTGCAGTGAGGATGGACGGTAGGTGAGGGCTGAGGCCTGGACGATGTGAACCAAGTCTGTCTACGTGCCACACCAGTGGGAGTGGTTTGCACAAAGATGTGACTGGGGTGTGTGACTCAGCCTCTGCCCATTGCTAGCTTTCTCTGTTCCTCCAGGAGAGGGAGGCGGCTTTCCTGAGGACCCAGCTCTGGCTGCCATGCACTCCCGCTGGACACTGATCCCTCCTCCATAGGGTCCCCTTGGCCTTTCCTCTCACGGAGCAGGAGCCCCACATCCTCTGGCCACTGTCGGCCTCCGAGAGCCTCTGCTCTCTGTGTGAGGACTGTGCACAGGTGGTCTCGGTTTCCTCCCAGCCCTGTGTGAAGCCCAACTGTCTGTGTTCCCGCTCTGCTCTGGGCCTGGCCCTAAGCCACGCTAAGTTGTCCCACTGTGGAAAGGCCATCTGCCCCCACGGGAGGTCGAGCACATAAGGCTGTGACCATGGAATGTGCTGAGTGGGGCTTGGTCCTATGTGCTGGCAGCTGAGGCATCAGCCATGCCTGGGCTCCACTGGGGTGCCCCAGCTCCCCGTGCATATCCGTGCCACCCGAAGCCACCTGCCTGTGTCCACTCATGTACATGGGCACCTTAGGCAGGGATAGTGGGCTGAGATTTTGCAGCCTGGTCCTGGAGCTCACCCAGCACCCAGCCCAGGTCAGTCTCCCCAGAAAACCACACACTTTTCCTTTGGGGTAAAGGCTGCTGTCCAGGGTCTCTTACCCAGACCCCCATGTCTGGAGGGGCAAGCTCACAAAACATTTCCTGAAAAGTAGGTTTGGAGAACAGCAGAGAACAGTGGGTGCCATGGGGTGGGGGGACTCAGTGGGGGTCACCAGGAGGGTCGGGTGGGCTGGAGGGCTTCCTGGAGGAGGTGAGGGGGCCAGGTGCTCTCTGCAGGCTGCACTGAGGTGTTCCTGCATCCTTTGTGGGCCCTCTTCAGTGTTCCTGCCTTCCCTCTGTAGTCTGCACCCCTTCCCCAGGGGCAGAGGGATTTTCTGTTCCTACTCCAGCTGCACTGGGGTTTCGCCAGGTCCTAAGGTGATGGGCTTGCTGCCGCCCCCTCTCCCAGCCTGCACCAGGACTCTCTCCCAGCCCCCTCTTCTCCCTGACCACCCTGAGGTCCCCACAGAAGCAGCTTCAGTGGGTGCAGGTCCCACCTCGAACTTTTGTAACTGTCAGTGTTCTGGGTTCTCTCCCTGGGTTCTGGGCCCACATGCAGAATCAGGTATGAGTTGTGTCTGAATTCTCCTCCCCAGTGTCCACAGTATCAGGCTTGTGTCCTGTCTGTCCCCAGAAGTTCCTTTATTTCCTTAGATTTTGGTTATTGATTGCCCTGGGACCTCAGGTCTCTGCTGAGCCCAGGAAACTTGCAAACTTGCAGGTCACTTGGTGCTTCATTGTGAGGTGAGGTGACTGGCTTTGGGCTTCTGTATTCCAACTGGAAACTGAAAATGACATCCCCTCAGGTGGTTTTAAATCACACTCCTTTTAAAATTAAAACCAACAGTCATCTGGCCAGCGGGGCCTCCGAGGTGGTCGGGGGAGCATTGTTCCAGGTCCTCTGTGGGCTCAGCACTGGCTGCCAGGTCCTTGGCAGCTTCGAGGAGACCAGGGGTGTGGCAAGCTTTCTGACTTGGAGTGGGGTCCTGCACAGGCCTCTCACTGGCCCTCCTGCGTCCCTTCAGGGAGGAGGGTCTGTTGTGGGCATGTGTGACAGCCTACCACAGGGGCGCTGCTGGTCTCCACACACCTTAGATGCCCCTTGTGAAAGGTATTGGCTCTGGGGATGCTGGAGAGGGAGCCCGAATGGCGTGGACACTCAGCATCACCCCATGACCCTGCAGTGGGGGCCTCGTCAGCCCGTTCCCAGGGCCTGGCCAGCCCCATGCCTGCGAATTGAACACACGAATGTGTTAGCAGCAGGTCTCTCCGTGGAGATGTTCCAGGGGTTTTGTTCTACTTTCCAGAGGTTCCAGTTTCATACGGAAATGTGTTAATTTTATAAATAGGAAAAACTCAAATGTGTAAAGCAGCCCAGAAAAATCCCAGCAGCACTGCTGCCATCTTGATGTGGGGACTCCAGGCTCCCTGTCCTGGAGACCCGGTTGAGCTGGGGTTGCTGGATAGATAATTGCTGAAATCATCAGGTAGTTCCTTGTGTAAAAGTGTCATAACTAAACATTACACAGTAATGTATGCAGCCGAGGATGAGGAGATGTCGCTCCTGCACGTGCTAACTGCACCACAGTCCCCAGGGGGTGGGGTAGGCATCCACCAAACAGAGAAGGAAGCCTGCTGTGGGAATGCTGGAGGAGTGGAAGGAATTCTGTCTCATCAGGAAAAGCTACGTGACTGTGAGAACCGAGAATGTAGAAGTTACTGTGCCCCGACTGCCCAGCCAGAAGGGCTGTGTTCACGAAGCCCAGAGTTCCTGGGGGAGTGACCAAGGAAGCCCTTCAGATGCAGAGCTTGTGCTGCAGGCACATGGTTGTCCGTCATGACCCTCTGCCTGGCCGGATGCTGTGGGGGCCACGAGGCCGTGTCCCGGTGCCCGAGGCTCTCCTCACGGGGGTCTCTGACCCCATGCCTGGTGTTGAGGTCAGTTTACTGTGGTGACCTGGAGCATTATCAAGGCGTGCAGTATGCCCTTGCTTTTCCAGGAGGGCCATGATCTGATAAAGGTGAGAAAGTCACACAAAATGACAGTGTGCCATCGTCTGGGGCACCAGACTTGCCTCTGTGAAGCACCTGTTTTATAGCTGGAGCTCCTGGGCTGTTTGGGCCGTGCAGGCCAGGTGTAGGGCCCCCCGATGGGGCTGTCAGTTCACCTTCCTCCCACTGACACACCCACGAAGACCAGACCTCCTGGCCAGAGCTTGGGAGGGGACCGGTCCCTTCTTCTCTGGACCAGTCCCGCTGTGCCCGGCCAGGCCAGGGTTGGCCGTCTTGGAAAGATTCTGCTGTTTGCAGGAGTTCAGACAACAGTCCAGGTGTCCACTGGAATGCCTAGTTTTAACCGAAACCATCCCACCGCCGACCCCACAGCCCACACCCCCGTTGCAGGGTCCCCACTGTCTGAGCCTGTGAGGCTGACTTCATGTTCTGCTGCAGGCCAGCCAGGCTGCAGAGCTCAGAGACGCCGTGGGAGCTTTGTGACTGTCACCACTGAGTGAAACAACAAACCCGTTTCTCCATCACCTTTCCTATCAAGGATTCTGCAGTTGTACATTTTAGAGGAACTTCTAAACACTTTCCTGAATTCATTTCCACTGTGTAGTTAGCAGAGTCAAACTATAAAAATTGGATCTTAATCTGTGCTTCCTGACTCAGAAGTGAACGAATTAATTTCATTACAGCTTCTATAAAAAGTCACCTTTGGGAAGGACGTGAACTGGAAAGTTTCAGCCTCATAACAATGGTCTGAAAATTTCCAGTAATGTTTACTTTAGTGGTGACTTTCATGAATTTTTAAGACAGTGGGATTATTTTACTTTGTTTATTTGGTTTTGCATAGAGCAAAGGGCTGGGGCTTCTGAGTTATAAACCCTCTGCCTGTACCCAAGAGCGGACTTTTCCACTCATAAATCTGGCCATTCACATGAGGGATGTTGTGGGGGAAGGCAGGCAGAGGAGAAGCATGAAGGACCCCCGAGGTGGGGCTGGAGCAGAGCTGGGATCCTTCCAGGACCTCCTACCCCAGCACGTGCTAGTCCAAGAAGCCCCTCGCTTAGGCTGAGTGGTCCGTCAGGCCCACTCATCTCAGAGACTCATTAGGTGTAAGGGACAGAACCCAGTGTGGAGGAGCAGCATGCATAGAGGACAGAGGACCGATGTCCATGCAGGCCTGGCACATAGACAGTGTCCCCCCGAGTGGGTAACACAGATGGGAGCGTCGATGGGGGTAACATGTGTGCTCCTGACACCCTGGACAGAGGTGTGAGGGAGAGAGGACCAATCTCAGTAGACAAAACTGAGATGACAAAGATCATGAAACCTGGAGATTCTTCACATGGTGCGCCCCACCCCATTCTTCATGTACCTGTGGCTGAAACTGGGCCTCCTGTCTCTTTGAGTCTTCATGCTCAGCCTCTGGCACCCAGTTCCACACATTTCCACCCCAGAGCTCTGCGTGGTTGGCCCTGGTCCCCACGGCACCTGGGCTGAATGGTCACCCCCACCAGGGATGGGCAGGTGCAGAAGTCTATGAATCACAAGCGTGTGTCCTGGGACCTCCACACAGGTGCCATGTTCATTGGGTGTCAGAAGTGAAGTGCTCCTTGACACCATCAGTGATCTTATAACCCAGGACTGGAGAGGATACAATTATTAAGCCAAACTCTACCAGTCTGTGGCCTTCACTGAAGAGTCATCCTTCCCTTGTGAGCCCTGTTATGGGCTGAATGTCTGTGTCCTCACGAATGGACGTACTGACACCCTGACCACCTGGGTGGCTCTCTTTGGAGATGGGGTCTCTAAGGAGGTAGTTAGGGTTTGATGAAGTCACAGGGTGGGGCCCCGGTCTGATAGGACTGGTGTCCTTACGAGAGGAGATGCCAGGACTCCCTCCATCTCTGTCTCCCGTGGGGCTAAGGAAAGGCTGTGTGCGGACACAGCGAGAAGGCGGCGCCTGCCGGTCAGGGGAGGAGCGGTCCCTGGAAACTGAGTCTGTCGGCACCCTGGTCTCGGACGTCCAGCCTCCAAAACATGTTTCGCCCCTGTGTGGCATCTTGTTAAAGCAGCCAGAGCAGACCAAGACGGCCCTGTGGTGCTGCTGGGAGTGTGGGACAGCCTTTTCTCTTTTGAGCATTCGGTGAGTCCATGCCCACGGGACAGACGTGGGTTGTTCCTGCTGGAGCCCCTCCAGAACACAGCTAACCCTGAGGCCTTTCCAGCAAAGACACACTGGCTTTGAACCATTCAGGTCCGAGAGCCAGTCCTGCACTGAAGTCATGGTGACCATTGTGTGGCCACCTGCCTCTCTGACCCCAGGGAGGTCCCCACACAGTTGTGCAGAAAGGTCTCTCTTGATTATGTTACACATCGGTTTTATTTTTCCTACCATCTCTTAATCATTTCCAAAAGATAAACCTGACCAAGAGGAGGAGCTGGCCCCTGGCTCACTCCTTCATTCACCCACCCCCAGGACACAGGAAAGAGCCAGAGCACAGATCAACAGCTTTGACTTTCTCTCGCTGCCCCAGCAAACCCAGCAAAACTTCGGGGGCTGGCTCCCTCTCTGTGCCTGGAAGAACAAGGACAGTTCCAGGACTTCTCTGGTCCCTTCTGGTTAATTTGGGGTCTTCCAGTCACTGCCCCCCAAGCAGGCTGAGCAGCAGGAGGGGAGAGGGGAGAATTGGGACGGGTCCCATGCAGCTGGCTCCTCGGTGACCTGGCACATGCTGCTTGGCCATTGGGCACTTTCATGGTTTCTTAAGAGACTATACGCCGGGGGTCTGTCTGCTGCTGTTGGCCAAGTCAGACAACCCATTCTCTTTGGGGGCTCCGTTGCACTTCCTTCTTTAGCCCCCAGTGACAGATCGTGCCTCCAGCCTCTTCTCGAGCCTGCAGGCACTTCCTGGGAGGATTTGAGATATCCCAGGACAGTGTTTTGGGTGTGCAGCCTCACCTGCTCTTCAGGAAATGTGCACCTTTGACCCACCCAGTTGGTACATGGTACTTCCCATACTCAGTCCTACTGTCTGCCAGGAGCTCCAGGTGCAGCCTCTGCCCCTTGGATTTCCTGAGTTAGAGAGACACCAGCCTTTTGTGCTCCCACTGGCCTCAAGAGGCAGATGGCAGGTCCTCACAGGGGTCTTCATGAAGCCACTCTCACTGGGCACGAGGTGAAGAGAGAAGTGCCCCACCCCTCTCCTGGTGAAGGTGGGGGCATGGGACTCACAGCACCGCCCCTCCAAGGAAACCCTTCTCCCAGCCCGAATGTGTCTCATCCCTGACACTGGCTTTGCAGCCCTGCCTCGGTCACCTGGAATCTCACTGTGGGACTTGGTGTAGTTGGCACCTGTTGCCTTCGGGCCTCAGCCAAAATTCAGACTAAAAGGGTTCCACATTAACAGCCTGTTATAATGCAAATAACCAGAAGAGCCGCCCTGGCATTCAGTGTCTGGTGGGGAAATGGGCTCCAAACACAGTCTCTCCCAGCAGCAAGCTGGACAAGTAACCAGTCCATCCTCCTGCTGATAGCAGCCAAAAATACAAGATAAAAATATGTAAAGCCTTTTAAAATATATTGATGAGCCAGCAGAAAATTAAGGAATACTCAGAGACAAAATGTAAGTGAGGCTGAGAGCCCAAGGAGAACTCTATTAAGGGAAATTTTGAAGAGAGGGAATTCCAGGTGGCGGACCTGAGATGCAAGGAGAAGGAAGACGGGAAGGCAGTGACTGTGGGTGCACCAGGCCCCAACTGTATAAAGCGATGGCACTGATGCATGGTAAGAACAAAGAGAGATAAATTCCAGCCAAAAGAGCATGTGAATTTGGAGCAGGAGACTTGTGTTAAATAGTTCAATGGTTCTTGTATTAATTATCTTTGGAGGTTGATGAGCTAATTTACAGTAAAATTTCCAGGATAATCATCAAGACGAGAGAAAGAGGATTTAACTTTCAAAGTAGCAGAGAGAAAAAAAAGTGGAATAATAAAGGTAATCAACCAAAAGAAAAAAGACAAGGAAGGAGAGAAAAGAAACATGAAAAGGGTAGAACAAATAGAAAGCACTAAGTTCTAAACAAATTAATACATACAGAAAATGTAGATGGACCAAGCATGCCAACTAGTGGCCCAGGGTTTTGAGAGGAAGCAGTTGTTTGCAGAGGGCACAGGACGGGGGAGTGAGAGGGTGGAGAGATGCTACCGGGAAGAAATCTGATGAAACCATATTAATGTCATAAAATCATTTTTTGGGTAACATTACTGGAAATCATAAGACAGTGTCCTCATCTAATGATTAGAACATTCCTTTCATCAAGCAGATAAAATAATTTTAAATTTGTATGCTTCTAATAACATAACTTCAAAAACAAAACAAATACGGACTGAACTATAAGGAAAAATAATACATGAACTTATCATCAGAGAGAAAAATGTTAAGTAATTCTCTCAGTTTTTAATAGAGCAAATAAGTAAAAATCAGTAAAGATTACAGACTATTTGAACAATGCAAAAAAGGCTTAATCTAATGGACATACATAAAACATTTTACTCTAAAACTACAGAATTCATGTATTTTCAAGCCCACATAAAACTTGCAAATAGATTGAAAACAGATTGGTCAATAAAGCAAGTCTCAATAAATTTTGAAAGACAAAATCATGGAGAATGCATGTTGAGAACTTAATGCAATTAAGCTAGAAATCAAAAATGAAAAGATGACTTGAAAACCCTCATATTGGGAAATAAACACTCTTATAAATAACTCATAGTTCAAAGAAGAAAATGTGGTGGAATTTAGAATATATTTACAAGTTAAAATCTGTGGGAGGAACCCAACACAATACTTACAAATAAATAACCTTAAGTGTTTATATAAAAGAAGAAAGGCTGAAAATTAATGGTCTAAGCCAGGGGTATCCAACGTTTTGGTGTCTGGGCCACACTGGAAGAAGAAGAATTGTCTTGGGCCACACATTAAATACACTATGACATGTAATCACAAGAAAAAATCTCATAATGTTTTAAGTAAAGTCACGATTTTGTGTTGGGCCGCATTCATAGCCACCCTGGGCTGCATGCGGCCTGCGGGCTGTGGGTTGGACACTCCTAGCTAAGCATTCAGCTTAATGGTTTTGATAAAGAAAAGCAAAATAAACAAAAAGAGAGTCAAAGAAAGGAAATAATAAAGGAAAATGTTGGTGAAATAGGAAAGAAACATACAATGGAGTTCCTTTAAAATCACAAAATTTGCAAAGATCTGGTGAGACTGATGAAAGAGAAAAGAAGAACAGTGTCAGGAATGTCAAAGGGACACCGTGATAGATGATGTAGATGTTTCAAAGATAATTTGAGGCTACTATGAACAAATGTATGCCACTACATTTGAAAACCCATATGAGTAAATTCCTAGAAATGTGTCTTATTAAAATTGACTCAAGAGGAAATAGAAAACCTGAATAGTCATATAACAATTAAAGAAGCTGAATCAGTTACAAATCTTCCCCCAGACAAAATCTAGGCCCAGATAGATTTAAAGCAATTTCTATCAAATACTAAAGGAAACATAATTTCACTTTCTACTGAATCCTGAGGTATTGAGTTGGAATTGGAGGTATTGGTGTGAAATCATGAATTTTGATATATATAAATATAGACACAAATATACGAGGTCTGTCTGGGAAAAGACCAGCCATTGTTAATATAACAAGAACAGTTTGCGTGGCATTGATATAACCTGGCAGCCAAGGAGAGTGGACTGGAATGTGCATGCATGAACAATGACAACTTCAATGTACTAGTCAGTGGGGGTGGTAGATGCTATTGAGTGAGCACATGTACTGTGTGCCCATCACATTAAAAACGAGCTAGTAGAGCAAAGAATCTGCATCAGATTTTGCGTTAAGCTTGAACATTCCTCAGTGGAAACTATTCAGATGATTCAGAAGGCTTTCAGAGACGATGTAATGAGCGCAGCACAAATAAACACTTCAAAGATAGTAAACAATCTGTTGAAAGTGATCCACATTCTAGAAGGCCTGCAACAAGCAGAACACCTGAGAATGTTGAATGTGTACGGGCTGCAATCAACAAAGATCAGTGACTGACACTGCGAGAACTAGAAGCTGGTCTGGGGATTTCAAGAAGTACTGGTCTGAGGTTTTGATACAGGATCTTGGCATGAAACATTTCGTGGCAAAATTTGTTTTGCAGCTTCTGCTACCAGAGCAGAAAGAACACCGTGCTGCAGTTGCCAATGACTTGATTCAAACTGCTACCAATGGATCAGACTTCCTCAAGGAGGTCATAGCTGGAGGTGAGCCGTGGGTCTACAGCTGTGACCTGGAAATGAAGGCCCAGTCATATCTTGTATCTTCTTCAATAAATACCTCTATTTTTCATATTACATGTCTGGATACTTGATGTACAGGCCACATATATGCATAAATGTGTGTGTTCTAGCTCTGTCCACTGATGGGGTCTGGGAGCGGTTACACCACAGTGCCACAGTGTCAGTGAGCATAACTCACATTCAGATCTTAGTGTCTAGACACCATTAAAAGGAATGAAGCCTTTTTTTTTTAGCCTCCTTCCAGAGTCAGAGCAGGGACAGTACAAGAGAAGCCAGAAAACATGGCTGTGCTCAGACAGTGAGGAGGATGTCATGGGACACAGAGCCATCCTAAGGGACTGCACTGGCTGTGCCTGGGACAGTTTCAACATTAACATGACCAAGGACAGTGATAGATTATAAGCCAGTGAATAACATAGGATTTCATTAGCTTGCACTGATATGAATAAATGAATAATAAGGGAAAGCTCCTCCATACAGTAAACTGGCAACTAATAGACAGGAGACAGAATTCCAGACAGATGGCTGTAAGTAGAAGAGGTGAATGATAAACTCACTAGTTGGTAACCTTCAAACAAGAAACATCAAAGATGCTAAAATTACTGTATCAAACTGAGGTGAGAAGTGGGTTTTTGTAGTCTTGAATTATCTCCCAACAAAATATAAATGAATTACAAAGGGGAAAAACTTAAGAGTGAAGAAACCCAGCAAACACTATCCTGAGTAAACAAATTTGACCTCACCAATAATGGAATAAGCTGACATCATGCATGAGAAGAACACGCAGTCACTTCTGTCATATTCTGGCTGAAGATGAATAACTTTGGTCTAATCAAGAAGAAACACCAGACAAACCCAAATGGAGGAGCAGCCTGCAAAACAACTTGCTATAGTGATTAAAGTCAAGGTCATGAAAGTCAAGGATGGACCAGGAGCACTCTGGATGGAGGGGAACGGAGTGATGGGACAGCAGGACCAGAACCTAGGCTAAAAGGATGTTCGTGGGACAGTAGGCAGAACTAGAGTAGAGTCTCTGGGCAAAGGACGTTTGGTGCTTTTCACTATTCTTATAACTTGCCTGTAAGTCCAACATTGTCTCTAAACACATACAAACAGAGGAAGGAACAAAGAAAACTGCACAACCAAAAATTTGCTCTGAGCATATGAAAGGTGGGGCTTCTGGAGGGGCCATGGGGACAGCGAGTTCCTCAGGGAGGGAGGGCAGGAGGATGTCGAGGGCGGGTGTGCGGGGCAGCTCTGGACAGAGCAGCTGTGTTTGGGGAGCATGGCGTGCTTGTCAGGGTTTGTGAGGTGAGTCACGTTTGGACCTTTTACGAGTGCTTGGCATTTTCCGGCACTTAGTCCTTTTGTCAAGAGAAATGTGAGAAGAGCCAACACTTTCCTCACAGCCACCATTGCCACCCGCCATTTCACAAATGTGGCCTGAGCAGAGGTGACTGGTCAGGCGGGATCAGAGGAGTGGGTGGCTGTGGCCATGAGGACTGGGGTGAAGCTCCAGCAGGACAGGGTGCCATGGAGCAAAGATGGGCCCCCACCTCAGATGGGGGCGCTCTCCTGACCAAGCAGCTGCCTGTGGTTTCCGTACAGCCACACCCCCGCCAGTCCCTCAGGTCCTCCAGGTCTTTTCATCAGTTAGGTCTGCATCTATTGATGGTGAATTACACGTGACGGATAGGACCTGACCTGTGATTGATTTGTCAGGAAATCAAGGGTGATGATGAGTCACAGGCCCACTTCAAGTCGAAGTCATTTGCAAATCTGGGGAACTGGTGGCCGGGCCTCCAGCTTTTACTGTATAAACTTACTATAAATTTACTATAAGTTCGGGACTCATGCAGGAATTGGAGGCTGTCTGACAGCTGAGCTGAGCACTTCTCTAAGGTCTAGGACAACGGGCCCGTAGGTGCACTGTTCTGGGACTGCTGTCAGCTGGGACTGCCACTGAGAGCTCTCTGTGGGGCTGTCCCTCCGAGGAATGTCCTGCCTCAACTCCAGCCAGAGTTCTCTGACTGTCGCCGTGTGAGGTACTGGGTCCTGCATCATGGCTCGTGCACCTCGTCTTCACAGCTGCACACCACGCAATTACTGATTGAATAAATACTGGAATTTTTTAAAGCAGGACACCCTTTTTTTGTTTTGTTTTGCAAAACTTTTCTTGAACCCTTGGCTTGACACCGGTGCACTTTCCATCCAATGTGTTGAGACTTAACAAGAGCACCCAGATAGTTGGCTTCTTCCAGGTGCCTTACACCATGAACAGAATATGGACCCATGATGAGTATAAATTACATTCCTTTTATCTTTTTCTTTCCAAAGAGCTGTTCTCAGTGGCACTTTGCCCTGTGGCATGGGAATTACAGGCAAGAAGGGTGCATTTTTGCTGCAGAACCTGTGACCAAGTTTCCACAGAGCCCCCTGTGGGCTCCAGGGAGGAGTGACCGCAGAAAGTGATGAGAAATGTGTCCTTTTGAACAGAGAAAACCAGACTCGTCGGCTGCTGCCTCCCCATCTTCATTGGCTCGGAAGAAAAGCATTTTTGGTGTTTTTTTGAGCCATGTTGCAGTATGAAATGCCTAAAGCTTGCCTAGTGCATTTTAGAAAATATGGACGTTCTTTCTATAGAGAATGAACAACTTGATGCATGTACATTATGGAGCGTGCTCTCATTCTCTAAATATGTGAAACGCACATGTTTATTTATAGTCCTGATGAGTTTTCTTGTCTAAGGGAACTTAGGTCTTTGAACAGCAGTTTTAATCCCTTCTCCCCACAAGCTGTACTGGTAAGGAGGGTGGACAAGCACTTGGAAGGACATATACCCACGCCAAATCCCACATGCTGGAACCCTCTCTCCACACGTCTGTGTCACGCTCTGGTAAAGCGCATCCGTGCCATGTGTGGAAAGCATGCTCATGAAGGAATCATTTTCTCCTGCTCATTGTTTTAACCAGAAACAGGACATTCACACGCTCAGAGTGTCCACCCAGGCCCTGCTGGTGACTCCCACTCCTGCGGTCCCTCCCTGCCTGGTTTTTTACCTGTTGGACCCACCTGGCTGGCTAGCATGCAGCTAGCCCTCACAGAAGAGCACTGCCTGGGGAGGGCAGGGCTGCCGGGCAGTGGGGGCAATGGGGACGTGGCCAGGAAGGGGGAGGCCTGCAGGCTTGCCCCTCCCCTTGCCCCCCTGCACCTTCCCCAGGGGTGGACTCCTCTAGGCCAGGTTGCAAACCTGGGGCAGGTTGCAGAACCTGCAGGTGAGGCACTTTGCACCTATAACTGTGGGCAATGCCCTTTGATCAAGGCAGGTGAGGTCCCCACAGATCCACAGAGGGAGCTCTTGGGTAAGAGGACTGAGAGCCAGGGAGAGACCTATCCTTGGCAGGACAGGGCTAGCATGCCCTCATGTCCTCACTCTGCCAGGAACAGAAAGATGCACCTGTGATGCCCAGGAGCTCCCGCAGGCCTCCAACTGGCAGCCTGGACAGAGCTCTGCTCCTTCTCACCTGGTGCCATGTGTGTTCTGGGAGGGCTAGGGGCTCTTCGGGACCCTCATCATCCTGGCCTCTCCCCAGACCCTTGCTCTGGCTGGTGTCCTATGTGTGCTGGACTCGCCTGCCCTGCGGAGCTAAAGTGCGCGTGCTCCTCGCCTGTTTAGAGATGTGTGCACAGTCCTTCCAGGACCACCAGGCACCCCCTGTCTCCTTTCACACCGTCTGCATTTAAGGCTGCCTTTGCACTTTTCCTGTCACCCAGGGCGCTCCTGACTTATTTGCGGGGACTCCACCTCCCTAGGGTGGTTGGGTGAGAGGTGTGCTTGTCTAAGTCTCCTGCATGGGAACCTTTGGGCAGTATTACCCAGTGCTTCCACTTATCCTCCCTGTGCAGAGCCAGGCAGGTGTTGGGCACTAATGATTGTTACCTGCCAGCTGCTTAGAATGATGCGAAGGGTTAATTGTCTGCATCCCAGGTACAGGCAACACATCTGTGCAGAAGGTAACTGAGGCCAGGAGCTTCCTCTATGAATACAGCCTGTAGCCTTCAAGAAACACTAAGCTCTGGCCAGGTGGCTCAGTTCGTGTGTAGACACAGTAGGGATGGGGAGCAGAGGTCGGGGTGGAGCAGCCCCTCTCTCCTCTCGCCCTCCCACAGAGTACCTGCCCTCTCTTCCTGCCCTGGAGCATGATTCTCTCCCTCTCCTGCAGTGCCCACTCTCTCCTCCATCTCCTGGAGCTCCCGCCCTCTGTCCCTGCCCTGGAGCACCTGCCCATCTGCCCTCCCTGCCAGGCCCTGGTCATTTACTCCCCTTGGTCTGGCCGCAGTACACTGCGCAGGACTCACAAACATGCCTGTAGGGCACGGAGCGAGCGGGTGTTGTGAAGGGTGAGTTGGAGCTTTCAGGTGGCTTGTCAGCTCCTGGACTCATGTTGCCTCTGGGCCCTGGAGAGGCGTCACCATAGTCACCAAGAGGGGCGGCACACTCCCATTACACTGCCCCCGTCCCAGATCCCAGTTTCTTAGCTGTACAAAGGGGACAGGCCACCTGCAGTGTACCTGGCAAGTGCCCTTGTGCACGGGCTTCCAGGGACCCCGCCCCACTCAATGTGTGGCCACATGGTCACCATCTATATACTTGGGTAACTACCCATCTTAGTCAAACCGGGCTGCTCTAACAAACTGCCGCAGACGGGGTGGCTTATAAATAGACACTTATGCCTCACATTTTGGAGGCTGCATGTGTGAGCCCAGGGTACCCACATGGTTGGGTTCTGGTGAGAACCTCTTCCGGCAGCAGACGCTGCCTTCTGTCTGTCTTCACAAGGGCAGGGAGGTGGGGTAAGGGGACTAATCACAGTCACGGGGCTCCACCTTCATGACTCAATCATCCCCCAAAGCCCCACCTCCACACACAACTTGGGGGTTAGGTTTCAACGCATGAATTAGGGGGCACACATTCAGTCAGTAGCATTGCCTCATTGTGGGTGGTGTTGAGTTAGCTCCTACCTGACCTAAACTCACTCACCTGTTGTGTATTAACTTGTCCCAGACCCACCTGTCTTTCCACCAAGTAGTTGGCTTCACCTAACTGGGAGCAAAGTGGTTGCCACCTTCCGGGCATCACAGCACTGTCCAGAGGCAGAGATGGGGGAGTCTCCTGACTTCCACCAGTAGTACTTGGCACCTATCACTGGCCAGACTCAGGCACATGACCCCTAAACAGCTGCTGGTGGGGGACTGGGCCCCCGTGGCACAGCTCAGGGTTACCCCTTGTCCTGAGTTTCCTCTGTGCAAAGGAGATGGAGGTCTCTTAGCAAGCAGGGTAGGGGGTACGGGGTGAGGGCCAGCAGGGTGCAGTCAGCCTCAGTCTGAGCCTCAGAGGGAAGCCCCTACCCCACCCTGCATGGGCACATACCCTGTGTGTGTAGCACTTTCACAGGGACGTCGTTGTCTCCATGATAATTCTTCAGCTTCTCTCTGTTCCAAATGAAACTTTTCAAAGATGCAAGAAATCAATGAAATGAGAGAAAGGCTGGTTCCAGTTAATTCTGCAGCCAGTTGGGGGACAGTGTGGATGGGGCAGTGAGAATCTCAAGTGTGGCTGCAGTTCCGGGGTTGTGGCACTCAGTGGGGAGGTCACAGGGGGCCAGACCTCTGTCACAGCAAGCAGCTGCATGAGCCTGTGACCCTGTCCTTTCTGAGAGTAGAGAGCCCTGGCCCCTACTGCCTGGCCCTGAGCTCCATCTGACAGGAAGCCGGATGCCCCAGGATCTGCCCAGGGGAAGATCTACTTCCATGGGACTGCCCCACCTAGCACTGCCCCCCACAGGCCAGGCACTGGGCACCTGGATGTGGACAGGCCTCTCAGTCACTGGTTGGACCCGGGTCTCGGGGCACTTCTCATCCCAAGAACATTGTCTCCACCACCTTCTCCACACGCTGGGCCTTGGGGAGAGAGGTGCACTGTGGCTCTCTCCACACTTGCACCAACTCCCCAAAAAGACACCCACACCTGCTCTGTTCCAGCCTTTCTCCTTGACCTTGGGCAGCCAGGCACAGGTGGAAGGGGACCTGGAACCAACCTTGATGGTGGGCTTGCCCTACTCCAAGAGTAGGACGCTGGGTATGGAGAGGGGGGGACTGCCCAGAGTATGCCCAGCAGTGGGGCTGGGGTCTGTCTGCTGGCACCCCTGCCCACAGCCCCACCTTCACTCAGCTCCCCCCTCAGGGAGGCTGGTTCCCCTCCCAGGTCAGATCCTCAGGTCTGAGTCCCAGGGAGAAGATGGACTCAGGAGAGAGCCCCTGAGATGGAGTATCAGACCCGGGGTGTACGCAGTGCTGAGGCTGGGAGCTGCTGGGAGGGGACCTGGGGGTGCCTGCAGTGGGTGTGGGGGCGCTGCTCCCCACGGCCTCCCTGCTGTGTCAGCACCTTCACTCACTGGTAACAGCGATGACCTGACCCACAGCACTTGGGCCCCCCACACCCCGCGCTGTGATCTTCCCCCATTGGAGTTTGCTGCCCTGCTTCAACATCCTGAGAACCCCTGAACTGGGGGACCTGGGAAGTGAGGGGGCAGGCCATGTCGGCTCAGGGATTTCTGGAAAGCGGGCCACCACCCCCCGCCCCCACCCCCGCCCCTCCCCACCCCTGCGAATCGCACTCGGTTTCTTTCTGTCTTGCCGCAGGCCTGGGGTTGGGGGTGGGGGTGGCGGTCCTGCTCGCACGCGAGGCTCTGGCCAGGGTCCAGGCGGTTGTCACTAAGCGCTGAGGCCCCATCGCGTGACAGGACCCGAGGAGGCCGCTGGGTGTGGCCCGGAATGTGGCTGCGGAGGAGGGAAGTGGGGGTGCCCGCGGCGCAGGGGGGGACCCCGCAATGCTGAGGGGGCGGTGTCCGGGTGCAGAGTTGTGTGGAGCAGGGAAGTGGGGCGGGGGTGTACGCAGGGCGCTGGTGGCGGAGTAGGGGGACATGAGGGAGGGGGACACGTGATGCTGGGGGTGGTATCTGGGTGCAGAGATGTGGGGCGGGACGCTATACTGGGGGAAGGTGTCCAAGTGCAGAGAGGTACGGGGGATGGGGTAGAAGTTAGGAGGTGGGGGAGACCCCCACTTTCGGCGCCACACGTGGGCTGCGGCCCCCGTGCACCTGGAAGTGAACTGTGCGCACTGCAGTAGAGGTCGGGGTCGTGGTCCGGCGAGGGGGTGGCAAGGGGTCGGCAAGGGGTCGGCCTGCGCATCCGCAGTGACGTCACCGCCTGGATTCCCACCCTCCTCGCAACTGTAGGAGTCAGCATCCCCCACCCACTGGGCCTGCAGGGGCGAGAGAGAAGAAAGGCAGGGTCAGGCCAACCCCAAACCGCCCCTTCCCCTCAATTGAAGGGAAGTGTTGGGGAGGGCTGGGGCAGGGAGCTGACTTGAGCTGGGGTGAGGGTGGGGGTGGGGTTAGGCGTGGCCCTTGCAGTGGAGTTTGCTGAACAGGAGGTCTTGGTGGTTGAGTCTGTGGCAGGCAACCTGGGTGTACTGATGTGGGGGTCCTGCCCCCGCCAATACCACTGCTGTCCTTTACTGAGCTCTTAATCCTCCCAGACGCTGTGGGCTCCACCCTCACCCCACCAGGTCCAGCCCCAAGCCCTAACGTGGTGGGACTGTCTGGGCAGCTGGGAAGCCTGGCCTGGCACAGGGGCTGTCTAGAGGAGTGGGGGGAGGGGTGTGAGGGGGGAGGGGTTGCAGGGGTAGACCTCGTTGTCTCATCTCCACACCAGCTTCTCCTTGATCATTCTCAGCATCCGAGAACACACTGACTAAACCCTCTGCCGGAAGCTCACCTCAGCCTTCTGTAGTGTTCTGAGACCAGGAGGTCCCTTCAGGGGAAGGGGCTGATCCTGGATCTGTCTTCCTCCAGGAAGCAGAGCTCTAGCAGCTTAAGTGTATTCAGAGCTCTCAGACTTGGGAACTCCGGTGTGGAGTAAGCAGGGTGTAGTACAACGGGGGTATTAAAAATAATCGCCTTTAATGTCGCAGAGCTCCACGCGTCTGCCTGGAAAACCAGCAGTTGTGTGGGGGCTTGATTGCTGTGAGGTTTCCACTTTGAGAGGGTGGCTGGCAGCGCACACAGCCTCCTCCTATTCGCCAGGGACCGCCCCCCCCAGATGCCACTACTTTTGTCCCCAGGAATACACCTGTCTTTGGGAGGAAATGGGTTCCTTTCTTCTTCTATTCAGCGCAGTGACTGTCAGTTTAGTCGTGTTCGCTGTGGGAGAGGAAGGTGATGGCACAAAGGCTTCTGAGAGAGGGAGGGACAGAGAGGCCAACAGGGACCAAAGGCCACAGCGTGGCCAAGATGTGGCCACTGTCTGTGGGGCTCTCCCAAGGGCTGCCTCCCTGCGTTGAGTTCTCTGCCCTGAGGACACCCTACTGGCCAGCACCGGGGGGCTTAAATGAAGGGACCCAATGTGGCCTGCGTGGGGTGGGGGGACTGCTGGCCCAGGGGTGTGGCCTGGTGGTGTGTCCACTCTTTAGGAAGGAGGGTCAGGCGCAGTGTCTCAAGCTGGAGCACATGTTCGGGCCCTGCTGTGCTGTGGGTCTGGGGGCCTGGAACCCCTGGGAGCAGATGCTGCCCACCTCTCACTGACCAGGGTGAGGGGCGTCTGTGGGGAGCTGCAGGCAGAGCCTTGTGGTTTCCCTCACAGTCAGTGGATGACAAGCATTGTGGACCAGTGCATCCTGGATCAAAAGTTCAGCACAACCCATTGGTTTTGAAAGAGAAAATGCTGCAGATTTAAGTGCCTGTGTTTACATTTTATTCCCAGTCCAGGACAAGTGCTCGGCTCCACCTCCTGGACGAGCCCCTGGCCCTCAGTGCACTGATATCACCTGTAGCCTCAGTTTGCAAATCTCAGAAATGAGGAGAAGCTGTGAGGGGCTTTCCCACCCATCCTCCACAGAGACAAGGCCTGGGATCCTAACTGGGTCCCTGTAGGTGCTAGTTGCCTTTGCCCCCCAGGGGTCCTCCCATAATACCCGGGTGCCACTGAGGATGCTGAGCATGGAGTTGAGGGTCCTTAACCAGCTCCAGGGGGCTGGGAAATGGACAACGTCTGTCTGTCTATCTGTCTGAGCTCCTTCCTCCAAAGTGGAGATGAGGCCAGCCTGGAGTGGGGGGGGGGGTGAGAATGTGGGCAGGGGGTAGGCATAGGGAGCTGCCAGAGTCACAGGGAAGGGTGGCAATGCAAGACGGGGCACTTCTGGAGCTGGAACAACCAGTGCAGTAATGGGCAACTGTGGGGTGTGGCCTGCTCCACACAGGGGCCCCTGAAGCCAGTGGGGCTCTGAGGAATTTATAGGAGCGGGCAGAGAGCAGTTTCTGGGGAGCAGAGTGGGGCGGGGTCTTCAGGGACATGCCCAGGTGTGATGTCCTGATCTCCCAAATGGCCTGGGTCGGAGGTCCTGGCTCCACTTGCCCCGCCCCCTTCCCGGGGAGGCAGAGCCGCCCTAGTGTGTCCTGGTGACCACAGGTCAGCATGGGACCTCAGTGTTGTCAGAAGAGGGTGGCAGTGAAGAACAATGGGGTGAAGAACAGAGAAAGGTAACTTCACAAAGGCTTGCGACCGGGCCTGGGCCCGGGAAGGTGCTAACGCCCTCTGTTCCTCTCTGACAGCCGTGCAGGAGAAGTGCCCACTGCGACCGGCAGTCAGTGCCCCCTCACCAGGAGCCAGCGGTCCTCACGGAGGCTCAGCCGTGCTGGAGGGAAGGCTGCTGCTGGAGGTGAGCCCCCTTGACCTTTGATCATGTGCAGGGTCACGGTGTGCAGGCCGCTCCCCCAGGACCCTGAGGTTGTCGCCGTTTACAATTAACTTGAGTTAAGGCTCTGAGAAGGGTTTGTGGTTGGAGTCCCAGGACCTCTTGGGAGAAGCACGAAATTGGGGTTTCAGGTGCTCCAGGTGAGGTGCCGGACAGAGAGAAACAGCCACGGCCACGCTTCAAATCTGAAAACCGTATTCAGTCTGCATTCTCCGGTTTTACCTGTCTGTGTCTGAACCTAAGAAAATATTAAGCAGGGTATTTTTTCTTTCAAATTAAGGACAGAAAATTATGCATTAAGCTTCTTGGTGTCTGGCAGGCATGGCTGGCTGGTCCATTTAGTGGCATTACATGCTGGATGTGAAGGGTCAGGTCGGCATTTTCACCTGAGCAGACACCCCTGGCCCCGTTCCGTTATTCTGGGGTGCTTCCCTGACCCTGTCACATCGGCCTTTACATACAGGATGGGGGAGCTGTGGTCAGTTTCTTAAGGAGATGTAATTGTGAGGAGTTTTCTGGGTTCTATCAAGTCACTCTTTTGCAGAGTGAGGCTGTCGCTGCCTCACCAGGGGCCAAAATCACTGAGCGCCCCAGGCCCTGGTTTGTCCTTTCTCGGAGGGACTGGGAAGATGAAGCCATCTCTCCGTGGGAGGGTGTGGGGGACACAGGGAGAGAGGCCCATGGTAGGTAGCGCCATAACCAGCAGCCAGGGTGCCCCTGAAGCTCCAAGGTGCTTCCCTGGGAGAGGCTGGGCCCATGTGTCCCCCAGAGGGTCCACCTTGGACCCCTATGTCCAAGAGCAGAACTGGTTCCTACCACCTTCCCAGCCCTATTTCGTGGGTGGTTCTGTCCCCCCAGGTGAAGCCTCCTCAACTCTCCTATCCACATTTGGTCCATCTATTAGACTGATGGGTTAAGGGGCAGAAGTGGTGGGCTATCGGTGCCATTTCAGCTGGTTCAAGTCCCCATTTTCTGAACAGTAGCAGCAGCTTTGCTCCAGATGGTTCTTCTGCACCCCAGCCTGCTCTGCAGCAACCAGAATGACAGGCAGACCCTGAAAGGAAACCCCAGTCCTTCACCACCCACCTGACGCCCACCCGTTCTACTGGAATTGCCTCCAAGGTCCCTGCTTTTCACGGACCAGAGCAGGGCCGGGCTGTCTGAGGTGGAGATCGTTCGTGAGGCCCCGCCCCCAGGCCCTCTCAGCCCCTCACCCCACCTCCTCAGACTCCAGCTCTCTTCAGCCCGACTTTGCTCGGTGCTTTTCTGGGCCCTCTCAGCAGCATCCCTGATCAGTCTCATAAGTTCTTAGCTGTTCAGCTGTTTAAACAGCGTGGGCTGCAGTGGGGGTGGCGTGTCCTCTGATCACCACAGGCATTAAGATCAGTCACCCCATGTCCTTGCAGCCCCTTTGGGTGATTAAGGGGAACTCACCTGACTCCTTTTCTATCTGACTCAGCCAAGCCCTTCAGAGATCAGCACCCTCTCCCCCGCCCCCCGTTCACTTTCTACTTTTTATTAGAAATTTCAAATGCTCACAAAGAAGGGAGGGTAGAGTAGTGGTGGGCAGCTTTGGCTAAGTTGCTCTGCCTCGTCCCCCCAGTCCTCCTCATCTCTCCCCAGATCCCCACTCTGCTTTATCTCCTCAGACTCTTCCCTGGCCCGAGATTTCGTGGTCCCTGGATGCCTCCCCTTTGCTGCACCGTCTCATTATGTGGGGACTGTGTCCAGCCCTCCACCTTCCCATCTGCCTGGCTGCGAGCTCCGATATTTCTGAGTACCCGGGTGGGTAGCTAAGTACAGTGGGGCACAATAAGGATGATGATGGACAGACAGACAGACAGACAGTCAACATCTAGAGTGATTTGAGGGAAGTGGGAGGGAGGGAGAGGTTTGCAGTATAGGATCTGGGGGTGCTGCTGCCAGGTGGAGCTTGGTGGCCCTGTGTTCTCACCTGCCAGCTGTGTACCCCCCATGACCCGACCCAGCTTCGTGAGCCCCTAACCCCCCTGATTGACACAGGGACCCCACGATCCCCGTGGCCCACCAAGGTCTGTGCCCTGGTGAAGGATTTGGGTCTGCTCGTAGGAGGATCGATGAGCTTATGAATCATTTCTTTTTTAAAAAATAAAATATGTGAGGAAGTGTTTACACCACTGCTGTCTGGTCTGCTGGGTTCGTGGGTGTTTGAGGGACTCCTGGCTTGGAGCGAGCACAGGTTTCATTTCAGTTTTGTCTGGAGCAGAGCGTGGGGCCGGCAGAAGGGTGAGGGTGGACACGTCATGCGTTCAGTGCAGGAAATGCTTCCACACTTCACTATTTATCAGGTTTCTAGGAAGCAAATTCTTAAATATTATTTTTCCTTAATTTTTTTTGTCAGCGCTAGTAAAATTGGAACTGGAAATGTGGCAGTTTGAATTTTATTCTTGGCAAACCTAACAGGCATTACTTTTTTATTATTCATGTTCAAAGTTAAGATAATGAAATCTTTTAAAAACTTCTGTTCTGAGGTGTCAATACAGGAGCTTATGCACAAAGCACCCGATCTCCCAGCTGGAGCCCAGGAGACAGTGTCACACATGTTCACAAGTATCCTTGCCACTAGCCCTCTTCCTGCTCCTCTGCTGGGTTTGCCGAGAGCAACACCCCGGAGGCTGTCCTGCACCCCCCAACCCCGTGATTCTGCTCTAGGGGGCTGAGTCTTCCCTGGGACTTGCTGGTTCAAGCAGAAGCCCAGGCACTGATGACCAGGCCTGATTCTTGGGTCCCCATAAGCTCCTTCAGGGCAGCACCCAGCCCCATTTTCTGCCACTGACTTTCCAAGCCTGCTGCCTGGTGTGTGTGGATGTTTTTGGAGATACCTTTCAGGGTGGGACTTTTCCAAGGATCCTGTCCCAAGAGCTGAGGGGTCAGGGTCCGCTGCCCATCTGCTGAGGGCACTGTGGGCTGTCCTGGTGCCCACCCCAACCAGCAGCCCCCAGCCAGCTCGGAATAATGCCCTCCCCCCTGCATTGTAGAGAACAAGTTCCAGCAGTTCTTGAAGCCTCATTCTGCCGCCTCTTGTTTATTGTTCTCTGTGGCCCACAGGAAGTTTCTGGAAGTTTCCTTTGGTTGCAGTCAGGGAGGTTCTGTGGTGAGGGTCCTCCTTCACCCGGTGATTCTCAAACTTAGGAGTTAGGCTCTTTCTCCTTTTTTAATGAATGTATTGGGGGTGACGTTGGTTAATAAAATTATATAGGTTTCAGGTGTACAATTCTGTAATATATCATTGGTACATTGTATTGTATGAAATTTAAAAGTATTCCCAAGCAGCACAAAAGAAGCAGATTAAACAACATAACAAGAAAACTCAGCTTTTATTTCCAGCCTTCAATCTCTTGAAGATAAACTAGAAAAAAAGGAGAGGTTTATGGCAGGGCATTATTAATTCACAAAAATTTAGAGTTGGCACAGACTTTAGAGTCCCTGTGGTCTCACGTCTGTTATTTCAAGATGAAGAAACCAAGATTTGCAGCTGTTAGGGGCTGGTCCAGGGTCCCTGTTAGGTTCAGCGCTGGGCCTGGACCTGTGTTTCTTTGCCTGAGTTTAGTGGCTCTGGTGCCCAGTGGCTCCCAGCCCTCGGCTCCCCTGGGAAGCCAGGGCAGACAGGCAGAGCTGCCACCTAGTGAGCACCGTGACGCAGGCACTGGGTATGGGGGAGAGCGAGGGCCCAGGTGTGGGAGGTAGGTGGGAGGAGAAACCGGGAGGGCATGTGGTGGAACACAGGGTCCTGGACACACAGGCACATGTCAGGTGTACAACCAGAGCGATGCTGGGAGGTGTGAGCCCAGTTCAGAGTGCCTGGATTTTTATTTCTACTTGTAAGGTAGACTGCCAGGCCATTGTGTTTATTGTGGACATCGCTACGTGTTCACAAGAATGTGAACTTGGGCCTGTGTGTGTTCAGTGGTGGCCAGGATAATATTATGACTGCGTGACCCTGACTAGAGTTCAAGTGCATTGTGGCCACATGGTACATTTTCTAACATTTTTATGTTTTTATTTTTTATTGAATTTGTTGGAGTTACATTGGTTAGTAAAAATTATATCAGTTCCAAATGTATAATTTTATAATATGTTATCTGTATATTTTATTGTGTGTTCACTATCCAAAGCCTAGTTTCCTTCCATCACCATTTAACCCCTGTTTACCCTCTTCTACCTGCCCCCACCCCCACCCCAGCCTTCCTCCTCTCTGACAGCTGTCAGTCTGTTCTCTGTATCTATGAGTTTGCTTCTATTTTGTTTGTTCATTTTGTTTATTAGATAAGTGAAATCATATAAGTGAAAGTGTATGATATTCATCTTTCTCTGACTGGTTTATTTCACTTAGCATGATACACTCTAGGTCCATCCATGCTGTCGTGAAAGGTAAGATTTTCTTCCTTTTTATGGCCAAGTAGTATTTGATTGTGTAAATGTACTGGAGCTTTTTTATCCACTCATCTACTGATGGACACTTGGGCTGCTTCCAAACCTTGGCTATTGTAAATAGTGCTGTAGTGAACATAAGCGTGCTTATATTCTATCAAATCAGTGTTTCTGGTTGCTTCAGGTAGATTTCCAGGTCGTAAGTCAGTTCCATTTTTAATGTTTGTTTTTTTTATGGTTAAGGCCATACTGCTTTCCACAGTGGCTGCACCAATGTGCATTCCCACCAACAGTGCATGAGGGTTCCCTTTTCTCCATATCCTCGCCAGCACTTCTTGTTGTTTGTTGATTTGTTTATGGTGGCTATTCTAACAGGTGTGAGGTGGTATCTCATTGTGGTTTTAATTTGCATTTCTCTGATGATTAGTGACATTGAGCATCTTTTCATATGTGTGGAATTCTCAGGGTTTTCTATATACAGTATCATGCCACCTGCAAATAATGACAGTTTTACTTCTTCCTTTCCAATTTAGATGACTTTTATTTCTTCTTCTTGTCTGATTGCTGTGGCTAGAACTTCTAGTACTATGTTGAATTAGAGTGGTGAATGTGGATGTCCATATCTTGCTCCTGACCTTAAGGGAAAGTCTTTTCGTTTTTGTCCATTGAGTATGATGTTGGCTGTGGATTTGTTGTATATGGGCTTTTTCTGCACCTATTGACATGATCATGTGAATTTTATCCTTCCTTTTGCTAATGTGGTTATTGTATTTATTGATTTGTGGTATTGTACCAAGCTTGCAACCATGGAATAAATCCCACTTGATCATGGTGTATGATTTTTTAGTGTATTGGTGGATCCAAATTACTAACATTTGTTGAAGATTTTAGCATCTGTTTCATCAGGGCTGTTGGCATGTGCCAGCCCATCTCACAGTGGGGGGACATTTGGGTTGCTTCCAGGATTTGGTGTTTCAGAATAAACTGCAATAAACATTCACACACACGTTTTTCCCTGAACATAGGTTTTTTGTTTTGTTTTGTTTGGGTAGCACTTATGCATGTAATTGCCAGGTCATAAAGTGAGTTTTCAACTTAGTGAGGAACTGCCACACTGTTTTCCAAAGTGGCTGTGCCATGTCGCATCCCCGCTGGCAGTGATGGGCATTCCAGTTGCTCCAAGTTAGCGCTCTTGTCTGTTCTCAACACCATCTTAACAGGCGTTTTCTGGAACCTCACTGAGGGTTTAATTTACATTTCCGTTAGTATTAATGATACTAGGTTACTTATCAGGATTAGGATACCTGTCTGTTTGCCTTCCATACGACCTCTTTGTAGACTGTTTGCCTGTTTTAAAATATCAGATTGTTTGCTTTCTTACTGTTGATGCTAAGAGATTGCTTTATATATTCTGGACACATATCCTTTGTCATATGTATGATTTGTAAGTATTTTCTCCCAGGCTGTGGCTTGTATTTTCATTCTCTTGACAAGATCTTGCAGAGAGCAGAAGTATTTGATTTTGATGAAGTACAGTTTGTCAATTTATTTTTTAATAGAGAATGATTTTGGTGTTATATTTAAAAACTGTTTACCTAACCTAAGGTTACAAAGATTTAAACAAATATTTCCTTCCAAATCTTTATAGTTTTATGTTTTATATTCAGGTCTATGGTTCATTTTTAGTTAACTTTGGTAAAAGGTGTGAGTTATTGGTCAAGATCTACTGGTTTTGCATGGGAAGGTCCAGTTACTTCAGAATAATTTACTTGACAGACTGTCCTCTCAAAGATGCGAATTGCCTTCACAGCTTTGTAAAAATCATTTGGCCATATTTTTGTGAGTCTCTTTGGGACTCTCTACTATTTCCCATTTATTGTGGGTTGGATCTTGCACAAGTAATTACTCTACTGTATTAATTACTGTTGCTTTATAAGTCCTGAAATTGGTGTGAATCTTCCTTCTTTTGTTGTTCTTTTTCAAATTGTTTTGGCTGTTGTAGTTTCTCTTTCTTTCCTTATAAATTTTAGAATTAACTTGTTGATATGTACAAAAAATCCTGCTGCAGTTATGACTGGGGCTGTGTTAAATCTGTAGGTAAGTTTGGGGAGAGCCGATGCCCCCTAAGCACTGGCTCTGCCAGTGCATGCTACACCAACACGGTGCCTCTCACTTTGACCTTCTGCTTCTACTGTCTTCAGTGTTCTCTGGTTTTTAGTACAGATCCTGTGTACAGTGCTGGACTTATATGTGTGTATTTTATATTTCGATTTTTATTACAAGTGGGACTGTTGTTTCATTCCAATTTCTACTGCTCACATATAGAAAGACAATTTATTTTTCTAGGTTGACTTTGTATCTATGAGCTTGCTATTAGTATTCATTAATATTTCTTAAAGATTTTTTTGCAAAGTCTGTGGGAATTTTTACATAGATCATCATGTTGTCTGAGAATAGGAACAGTTTTATAACTACTTTTTCAATTGGTTTGTTTTGTTTTCTTGCCTTATTGCACTTCTAGGAATTCCAGCACAAAGTAGAGGAGTAGAAGAGAGAACACCTTTGCCTCGGTCCAGGTCTTAGGGAGAAATCTTCAGTCTTTCAGCCTTAAATGGATTAGCTTAGCTTTGTTTTTGCTGTTTCATTTTTTTGTACATGCCTTATATCAGATTAAGAAAGTGCCATCTATTTCTTATTTTCTATAATGGATGGGTGTTAACTCTTGTCATATATTTTTCTGCATCTATTGAGATGACTATGACATTTCTTCTGTTAATGTTGTAAATTCCATTGACTGATTTTCAAATGTTGAGCCCAACTTGTATGCTCAGTTTAGAACTTAGTCTTAATTATATATTGCTGGGTTAAATTTGCTAGTGTTTTGTGGGAATACTTGTGTTTATGTTCCTAAGAAGTATTTTTTAGGTTTCTTTCTTGTAATGCCTTTGTCTGGTTTTGATATAATAATGCAGGCCTCATAAAATTAGTTGAGAGTATTCCTGTCACTTCTATTTTCTGGAAGAGATTGTGTAGAATTTGTATTATTCCTCCTGAAATATTTGATAGAATTCACTAGTGAAAAGAACTGGTCTGGGAGTTTTCTTTGTTAGAATATTTGTAACTATGAATTTAATTTCTTTAATAGATATGGGACTGTTCAGGCTATCTATTCTAGTGTGAATTTTAGTAGTTTGGGTCTTTCAGAGAATTGATCTATTTCACCTACTTTATTGAATTTGTGTATACAAAGTTGTTCACAATTTTCCCATCTGTAGGTAAGTTTAATGCCTTTTAATATCCTTTTAAAGTAGTTTCTGTAATGATGTCTCCTCTTTTATTCCATTGGTAATTTGTGTTTTCTTTCATTTTTTCATAGTCAGTTGGACTAGAGGTTTACTGGTTTTATTGATTTTTTCCAAAGACATAGTTATTGGTTTCATCGACAGTTGCTAGGGACTGACTATTTATATCCCCCCCTCAAATCCTCAGGCTCATAGGTGGAGATCTAATCCCCAGTGTGATGGTGTTTGGACATGGGGCCTCTGGAAGATGATTAGGTGATGCAGGTGGAACACTCATGAATGGGTTCGTACTCTTGCAAAAGAGACCCCAAAGATGTCCTTTCACCTTCTGCCATGTGATATATAGCCGTTAATGAGCCAGGAAGTGGGCCCTCACTAGACATTGTCATGGGGTGAGTTATTCTATAAACATCAATTACATCCAGTTGGTTCAAGTCTTTTATATCCTTGTAGATTTCTATCTAGCCTCAACCTTAAACACAAGTGTTAACGTTTTCCAGTATAATTGTAAATTTTTTAATTTCTTCTTTCAGTTCTATCAGTTTTTGCTTTATGTAGTTTGGAGTTGTTTCAGGGTGTGCATACTCATTTTGGCTTGTTTTCTTCATGAATTGACCCTTCCAGTACATAAAATGCCTCTCTTTTCTTGGTAATTTTTCTTGTTCTGAAGCCTACTTTGCCTGATATCAATATAAGCACTCTGGCTTTCTTTTTATTAATGTTTGCTCGGCATATTTTACTCTATCTTTTAACTTTTTATCCATTTATGTTATATTTAAAGTATATTTCTTTTTTACTTTTTAAAAATGCATCCCCTTATCACCCTGACTGGTGTGGCTCAGTTGGTTGGACATCGTCCTGCAAAGTCAAAGTCCACTGTTTGATTCCCACTTAGGGCACATGCTTGGGTTGCAGGTTTGGTTCCCGGTTGGGGTGCATGCAAGAGGCAGCCAATTGATGTTTCTCTCCTACATTGATATTTCTCTTCCTTCCTTCCTTCCCCTCTCTACAAAAATAAATAAAATCTTTTAAAAATTAAGAAAAGATAAATACATTTCATTATGTATTTAGATGTTTAAGCTCTCACACTAGATTTTCACAAGTTGGTGAACTCTGACAGATTATTTCTCCCCCCGAACTATAACCACACATTGCCAGACAGTATTAATACATGGTTGAACTCATGTTAATACACATCACATTTTACCTATTACATAATAAAACAAATTATAAAGTGTCCAAATAGTAAGTTACAGCTCAAAAGGCACATAAAATATTAAATGTCTGCTCAATTCATTAGCAGAAACCCACTTTTTTTTTTTTTGCAAGAGAAGGTAAGAAGGAAAAAAATCATACTTCAAACAAAAATAAGTTAGTTAACAACCTCAGAAAGTATGAAAAATACAAGAGTTTCAGAGTTTTTATGATTAAGAATTGTTTTAGCTATAATTCTTAATCATAATACTTAATCATAATACTTGATCATAATACTTTCTTAAGCATGTCTACCTTTATTTACTCAATTAAAGAGTATATTCTACATGTTCCACACAAGACAATGGCGACATTTAATGAAAAATAGCTAATAGCGCCTCCCATTCTTTTCTCAGAGCCTCCATGGAAGTTGCACCCCAAGTGCAAAGATTAAAATTAACTGAGGCTTTTTGTCTGGAGACATGAAAGACCGTGTTTCTGCACAATGTAGGTTTTCAAAATGAAGGTTTTTCATGCAGCACACCATGAGATTTATAGAATGACAACAAATAATCACTAAGACTTGGTATAAATTTTTTCAAAATGTTGAGCAGCCCTGATGTGTACTTGTATGAATGTGGGAGATGCAGACATGAAGTGAGCCGGCAAATAACATGTAGGTCCTTATTGTCTGTGTTTGAAATGAAGGAAGGGATAAACCACATAAGGTCCAGAGGGTTCACAGTCCCTGGGCTTTTAGGTCGATACTAAATATATACGAGTATTATGCTGCGTGTTTTCACACCTAGTCTTTCTAAAATCTCTTTTATGTTGGTACAATTCTGGCTTGGGAATAGTTTTAAAAACATAACTCAATACTGCATGATTTCAGGAAAAGTCAATTGGCACAAATGATGAGCACGTTTTAAATGCTGAACCGTAAGAATCTTTTGCTAAATGTCCAAGTAGATTGCTCTAACCCACACATAGAGGTTGCCATTCCATCAAGCTTGTGGCCTCGTAAAACTGCTCTTTAAAACTCCCGTGGAAGCTTCATTAGACTTACTCACCACGCCCACACGTTTGACAAGTTAGGCCCTGTTTCAAACCCACATCCAAGACAATGGCAACAGGCACCCGTTTCATTGCATGCAACAGTTTTTCTCTGGCCATTGGAGTCTTTGATGCTGAGCTGCACGTTAGGACGATTGTTCTCCAAACACGGAAGTTGCTTGCTGTTAAAAGCTCCACACCGTTTTTGTCTTATGAACTGTACCGCACCTTCGTATTTCATTCCACCTTTGATTGATGCTAGGGCAGCAAGCTTCAGAGCTCAAGGCCTGCAACACAATGAACAGCAAAACAACAGCCAGGTTCTTCATGACATTTAATTTTTACAAGACTTAACCAGCCATCAACTCTCTGGTTGGTTGGTGGTACACCATCATCAAAAGGTCAGTTGAGAACACAGCTGCCTTTTTCCCCCACTAGAGTAGTGTCATAAGTTGCTTCACACACTCTTACTATTGTGGTAACTCCACACTTCTTAAGTTCCTCTGTAAGTTTATTTAAGATCGCATTGGTTGGACTGTGTAATAAGAAATCTCATGTGTTCGTATGTGACTTCCACAGGAGCTGGGTAGTTCATTTGAGCCATGTTAATTTAGTTAAACAACACTCAGTAGGGTTATGAAAGTATTTAAAAAGTGGATACAGAAATAATGCAAAGAAACTGAGTCTACTTTAGTATGCTCTGCTTGAAATTCTCCGTGCTTTGAGTGTGGATTGGGAGCGATGGGAAGTGCAATGAGCCTCCTAACAGGAAGCAGTGATTCTTCAGTCCGGTAGCAGTGAGGTAATCGAAAGGAAGTGCACTGAGGCTTACCGTCCAGGTCAGGACTCCTGTAAAATGCTCTGCAGATTTCAATTCACCACTTCTGTGTCCAGTTTAACCACTCTTACGGGAGCTTCTTGGTGGAGTAATAGTCAATGTCTACAGCTCACTTGTCTGCGCAGAGGTCGTGCTGTGCCTGGCAGTAATCTCCACCACCCTTCAGAAACTCCATAAATGTGTGACCTAGAACACCACAGAACTGGAGAATATGTTTACTCACTGCAGGTTGTGGCCTGATCACACCGCCGGTCCAGAGGCGGCAGCGACACAGAGGGCAGGGCCCTGCGGTCGTCGTGGCAGGTTGGTGGCAGCTGTGCGGATGGTGGCGGGTGCACCAGATGCTCTAAAGTATAGTTCTTGTTGTTGGTATGTAGTTGAGTCTCGATTTTGCTTTCTTTTTAAATCCAGTTTGACAACCTCTTTCTTTTAATTAGTGTGTTATTGGATTTAAGTCTAACATTTAATAATTTTCCTATTTTTCTTCCTTTCCTTCATCTTTTATGTCTTCTTTTAATTATAAGGATATTTATTAGTATTCCACTTTAGTATACCTATTGGATTTTAGGTATATATTTCATTTTTTAATTTTTTAATTAGTTGCTCTAGGGAATACAATGTAAACCCAACTTTTTTCCACACAGTTTATCAAGGATTTAAGATTTTATTTACCTTTTTTTAGAGAGGGGGAAGGAAGGGGGAAAGAGAGAGAGAGAAACATTGATGTGTGAGAGATACATTCATCAGTTGCCTCTTGCACATTCCCAACTGGGGACCTGGCCCATTACCCAGTCATGTTCCCTGACTGGGAATTGAACCTGTGACCTTTCAGCTCACAGGCTGGCGCTCAGTCCATTGAGCCACACCAGTGAGGGCAGCAAACCCCACTTTTAACAGTCAGAATTAAAATTTTATTACTTCAAGTAAAACTCCTAAGCTTTAAACCATTAAATCCTTCCACCTCATTCTTTTATATTTTCATATGTATTATGTATACATATACTAAACCATCTAAACAATATAAATTTTGCTTTCAGTAGCCTTACATATTTTAAACCACTCAACAGGTGAAAATGGCCTGTAATATTTTTCCCAGATACTTAACCATTCCTAGTGCTGTCCGTTGGTTCCCAAGGTTCTGAGTTTCCATCTGGCGTCATTTCTCCTCATCCTGAAGAACTCCCTTAAGCATTTCTTAGAGTGTCGGTCTGCTGGAGATGAGTTATTCGAGTTGTCGTTTACAAGGACATGTCTTTATTTGCCTCCAGTTTTTATTGATATTTTGGCTGGGGAAGGAGTTCTGGACAGACTGTTCTTTTTCTTTTTTTTAATCCTCACTTGAGGACTTTTTAAAATTACTTTTAGAGAGAGAGAGAGGAAGGGAGAGAGAAACATCAATGTGAGAGAGAAACATTGATTGAGTGCCTTCTGTACATGCTCGGACTGGGGATCATAGGTGCCTTGACCAGGAATCAAACCCACAACCGTCCATTTATGGGACGATGCTCCAACCAATAGAGCCACACCAGCCAGGGTGACACACTTTTCTTTTAGCCCTTGAAAGATGTTATCTACTGTCTTCTGGCCTCCTCGTTTTCTGCTGAGAAATGCACAGTCATTCAAATTATTGTTCCTTGGTATATATTGTACCATTTTTCTTTGGCTATAATCAGGACACTTCCCTTATCATTGGTTTTAGTTTTTATGCTTAACTATGATGTACCTAGTTTTGGTTTTATTAGATTGTCATGCTTAGTGTTCACTGAGCTTCTTGAGACTATAAATTTATGTCTTTTACCAAATTTTGGAAGTTTTGAGCCATAGTCTTCAAATGTACTTTTACTGTATCAATCTCTTTCTCTTCTATTTCAGAAAGTCCATTGACACAAATGTTAAATCCTCGAGGCTCTGTTTGTTTTTTCCCAATATTTTCTCTCTGAGGCTGGATAATTTCCACTGAGCTATCTTTAACTTTACTCTTTTCTCTGTTGCCTCCTTCCCACTATTGAGCCCACCCAGTGAAATTTTTAGTTCATATATTGTATTTCTTAGTTCTAAAATTTCTTTTTTTAATATGTTGCATTGATTATGCTACTACAGTTGCCCCATTTCTCCCTTTATTACTCTCTGCCCTGCACCCCCACCCCCACTCCCACCCGCATCCCCCCTCTTCGGTCATGTCCATCAGTCACACATGTAAGTTCTTTGGCTTCTCCATTTCCCATACTATTCTTCACCTCCCCCTGTCTATTTTGTTCCTACCATTTATGCTTCTTAGTCCCTGTACCTTTCCCCCCATTCTCCCTCTTCCCCCTCCCCACTGATAACCCTCCATGTGATCTCCATTTCTGTGAACCTGTTCCTGTTCTAGTTCTTTGCTTAGTTCATCTTTGTTTTCATTTTTGTTTTTTTAGGTTTGGTTGTTGATAGCTGTGAATTTGTTGTCTTTTTACTATACATATTTTTTTATATTCTTTTTCTTAGATAAGTCCCTTCAACATTTCATATAATAATTGGCTGGGTGATGTTGAACTCTTTTAACTTGACCTTATCTGGGAAGCACTTTATCTGCCCTTCCATTCTAAATGATAGCTTTGCTGGATAGAATTATCTTGGATGTAGGTCCTTGCCTTTCATGACTTGGAATACTTCTTTCCAGCCCCTTCTTGCCTGCAAGGTTACTTTTGAGAAATCAGCTGATAGTCTTATGAGAACTCCTTTGTAAGTAACTGTCTCCTTTTCTTTTGCTGCTTTTAAGATTCTTTCCTTCTCTTTAATCTTGGGTAATGTAATTATGATGTGCCGTGGTGTGTGCTTTCTTGGGTCCAACTTCTTTGGGACTCTCTGTGCTTTCCGGACTTCCTGGAAGTCTATTTTCTTTGTCAGATTGGGGAAGTTCTCCTTCATTATGTTTTCAAATAAGTTTTCAATTTCTTGCTCTTCCTCTTCTTCTGGCACCCCTATGATTTGGATGTTGGAACATTTGAAGTTGTCTCCAAGGTTCCTAAGCCGTTCCTCATTTTTTTGAATTCTTGTTTCTTCATTCTGTTCAGGTCAAATGTTTATTTCTTCCTTCTGGTCCAAGTTGTTGATTTGAGTCCTGGTTTTCTTTGTTTCACTATTGGTTCCCTGTACATTTTCCTTTATTTTATGTTTCATAGCCTTCACTTTTTCCCCTATTTTGCAAACATAAACACCATTTCTGTGAGCATCCTGATTACCGGTGTTTTCAACTCTGCATCTGATAGGTTGGCTATCTCTTCATTGCCTAGTTCTAGTTTTGGAGCCTTGACCTATTCTTTCATCTGGACCATATTTCTTTGTCTCAGCACTCCTGTTAAGTTGTAAGGGGCAGTGCCTTAGGTATTCGCCAGGGTAGGGGAACCCACTTCACTGCATTGTGGTGCTATATGTGGAGAAGGGGTCCAAGAGGGAACAATGCCACTTGCTTGGCTCTGCTGGCTTTCAGTCACTTCCCCCGCTACCCATAAGCAAATTGGGCCCTTCCTGTGCTGGTTCCCTGGTGGGTGGCTTTGTGTACATTCTAAGACCCTGTGGGTCTCTGCAATGAACTCTCCTGTGAGGCTGGGAGTTTCTCTTGCTGCCCCAACCCCCACAGGTTTTTACTGCCAAAGATTTTGAGGCTTTATTTTGCTGTGCTGAGTGGAACCCTCGGCTGCATGGTCTGTCTCACTCCCCAGTTGTTCTTTCTGGTTTATCTGCACACAAATGTGGGACCGTCCGGTCCTCCAGCTGCTGCCTTACCATGAGTCCTCTCCACTCCAGCTGTCTGTCTCTGCCCCTCCTACCAGTCTGGATGAATGTTTCTTCTTTAACTCCTTGGTTGTCAGATTTCCATACAGTTCAATTTTCTGGCAGTTCTGGTTATTTTTTGTTTTTAAATTTGTTGTTGTCCTTGTTTTGGTTGTGGGAGGAGATAGAGCGTATCTACCTAGGCCTCCATCTTGGCCAGAAGTCCTCTCAGCTCTAACATTTCTATTGGTTCTTTTTTTATAGTGTGAGTTTCTCTTCTGAGACTCCTTATCTTTTTCCTTAGTTTCATTTCAGGAGTGTGTGCTTTTATCTCATTAGCTGTTTTAAAATTTAAAACTGATAATTCCACCATTTGTGACATATCAGAGGTGGCATCTGTTCACTGTCTTTTCCCTTTAGTATGACTGTCATACCCTAGTCTTAGTATATACAGTAATTTTGGGTTGTGTGGTAGACAGTATGATGGCTCCCAGAGATGGTCAGATCTTTCTAGAGCCTGAAAAAATGTTACTGTACATGACAAAAGGGACTGTGCAGGCGTGACTAAAGATACAGATCTAAAAGTGGGGAGACGACCCTGGATTAGCTAGTATAAGTACAAGGACCTATAAAAGTGGGGACCCTTTTCTAGCTGTGGTCAGAGAAAGAGACGTAGCAACAGAAGAGTCAGAGAGATGCCACACGGCCAACTGTGGACGTGCAGGAAGAAGCCACGTGCCAAGGAATAAGTGGCTCTACGAGGTAGAAGAGGCGAGAAAGCAAATTCTCCCCCAGAGCCTCCAGAAGGATTGTAGCCATGCTATCACCTTGACTTTAGCCCACAAAACTCATTCTGGACTTCTAACCTACAGAATTAAGAAAATATATTTGAGTTGCTTATAGTAACTTGTTATAGCAGCAGTAGGAAACTAATCCAGATTGTATCCTGGATATTTTTCACATATGTTGTAAGACTCTGGGTCCTTTTAAAACCCTCTGGGGAATGTTGGTTATTTTAAATTTTATTTTAGCAGCAGGAAGCTCAGTTAGGTTCAGCCAGCAGGTTTTCTTCCTATGTCAACTGGGTCGTCAAAGCCTCTGCTGTGCCCTGTGGGCCTGCCCCTCGACGGCAGCACTCAGGACCCTGGGCAGCAGATTATATCTCAGTCCAGCTCTCAAAGCCATTGCGCTGCTTCTCCGGGTGTGTTCCACACACACATACCTGCGCACACACAGTTGGGGTGAGCTGGGACTCAAGGCAATTCACACACAGAAATTGGGGGCCCCTGCTCCCACTGTCTCCTCTGCAGGATCCCCCCACACTTGGAGCTCATATCCTAGTCTTCTGAATAGAAAGAGGATATTTCTCTTGGAGGTGTAGGCACCGTCATTGCTGTATGGTTATGTGCAGTGAGCTCGACATCAGAGCAAAGTGGGGAGAAAAAGAATAATAAGGACCCCACATCTTTGCACAGCAGCCCCTCCTCCCTGGCTCCTCCTTGCAGAGGGACAGCTTTGTCTCCAGGCTCTTCCATGCAGCCACCGTTCCTGCTGCAGCCACAGCACAGCTGCTCAGCCTGCCTCTCTCTGCTGGTGTTGGTGGATGTGGAGCTCAGTGAGGTCTGTCCTTACAGAGGCCCCAGGGCTGGCACTATAAAAAAAAGAACCAATAGAAATTTTAGAACTGAGACACAAGGGACTTAGAGACCATCTCAGCCTGTGGACACCATGGCTCCTGATGGGAATAACTGTTAAAAATGTAACTGGGAAGCAGTTAGCCACCAGAAGACCCTGCGGTCCTGCAGAAGAGCATGGGGGTCTCTGGGCCCTCACATAACCAGACAGTCGTGCCGCACACATGCACTGAGCCCAAGCCCTAAGTTGGCCCCCAGAGCACTGGCCACTTCCACCTCGAGGTGCAAGGAAGGGCAAGGCACCTCCAAGGAGCCGGGCAGCCCAGAGAAAGGACCCAGAGATGCCAACCCTAGTGTTTGCCTCCAGAACACCCTGCCCCGAAGCCAGTGGGCATGCAGGCTCCATCGTGGGTGCAACTTCCTGTTGTGTCCTGTGCCTGCTCCTAAACCAAGCACACCATGATCGCTGGACCCCTCAGGAAAGTGGCTGATGTGAAAGATAGAAGCCAAACCCAGGGCCAAGAGTCAGGGCAGCATGGACGAAGCAGATGTGCAGGGGGAAGAAATGAAGACAAACCAAGATGTCATTGGGCTCTTCAGAGAGAACTGAAGGCCAACAAATAAAAACAGGTTGCTATAAAAAAGAATAATCAGAGATTTTTTAAAAGATCAACAATTAAAAGCATGAGAGCAAAACTTAGAAATCCTTAGGAACGTCAGAAATTAAAGTTGAAGGGGCCTTTCCCAGAGTGAAAGAAAAGTGGGGGAGCCCTGGCCGGGTGGCTCCGTTGGTCGGAGAGTCATCTTGTGCGCCACATTGCTGCGGGTTCAGTTCCCCAGTCAGGGTGCATACCTAGGCGGTGGGTTGTGTCCTCTCACATGGATGTCTTTCTTGCTCTTTTTCTGGAATTGGTGAATATATCCTTGGGTGAGGGAAGGAAGGACAGAAGGAGGGGGAGGGTGGGGGGGGGAGAGAGAAAGAGAGATAGAAGGAAAGGAAGGAAGAAAAGAAAGAAAAGTAGGGGAGAAAAGCAGAGGAAAGTCAGGCAGACTGCCAGATCCCACACGACCTGAGTAATCAAGAGTTCCAGAAAGATCAGAGGGAAGGAAATGGGCAAGGAAGCAACCCAGAAGGTTTCCCAGAACCCAGGACTGAGTTTCCGGCCCAGAAGGTCCCACTGGGTGACCAGCACAATGGATGAAAAGACTGGAGCATTCACCTTTGTGAAATTCCACTCCCGGGGACAACAAGAAAACGCTCTGTCCTCTCAGAGAGAAGGAGTGGGTTTCACGACGCGTCCATGGGCCACAGAGGCTGGACTGCCAGGAGGAAGTGCCTGCAAAGCACTGAAGGAAGGTGACTTCCCACCTGGGACTCTCACGTACCTGCTCTATCATTTGGAAAGGAGGTGGCATACGGACGGCTTCAGTCATTCTGGGTCTCAGAAGTTTCACTTCCTCTGCATGGTTTCCCAGGAAGAGGATCTCTCCACCAGAACCAGGGTGACAGAGAGGGGAAGGAGGCCAGCTTCCAGGAGATGGGTGAACGGGAAGCCGACAGATAGAAGGCTTTACTCCACACAGGGGACTTAGGGGGTAAGTCAGGCACAGTGTAAATAAATCAACAAGCCCATTTGTTAACCCCAGGCCCACAAGTTGTTGAGGGACAATGAAGTGTTCCAAGTACATCCGCCTGGCTCAGCTGAGAGGAGCCTGTAATAACACAAACACTGTGCATTGATTTAAGCAAAATTATGACACAGCTAAATTAGGGCGGTGGAGCGGAAGCTAGCGTGTGAGCGTGTGTTTTGGGCAGGTACATGTGGCAGCAAGCCAACAGAGATGTCTGAACCCAAGGAAGTGGAGAGAGAGCCATTATGTAAGTGAGCCACTCAGTGAACTGAGCGCAGGCCCACCAGCCAGAGCCGGGAGGGGCAGCTCTGAGGAGCAGGAGGCTGGGGGTGGGGGCGGGTGTCAGCCACAGGCTGCTAACTTCGTTACAGGCTTGGGGTGGCCCGTGCCTCTTAAGTCTGGCACGTGTGACTTTAACCCTTTTGTCCCAGCTAATTACATTTTATCAGATACAGAATCGTCCCCAGCTTCCTCTGGGTTCCTTGCCACGTGATAACATCTTTTGCATTCTTTCATTTTCAGCTTTTCTTCTCTGTTTAAGTCTGCCTCTTGCAGACATACATGAAGGACCCTTCCCCCAGACTTTCTTCTGGTGATTATTTTAATCTATTTGTACTTCTTGTAATCACTTTTATTGGGGCTAATTTCTGTCATTGTGTTTTCTATTTTCCATTTACTATACTTTCATTCATTTCTCTTTTTCTCCCCAGCTCTCCGGTTATAGACTGAGTTTTCATAAGCTTTTGTTCTTATGGGGTTGCCTTTAGCATAAACCTTTTTCATGTTGGTGTGATCTTATTTATTATTGTAGATGCATCAGCATTGGCATTTCCCCAACGAGACTTGCACGTGGCATGCACTCAGGTCCTCTGGTCCCCACAGCCCTCCCACGCACACACTTGCACATTGATTTGGTCTAGAAGTTGAATCCTGGATGGCAAAGATTCTAGCCTTTGTTCCTAACTTGTTAAAAGACTCCCTTTAACGTTTACTAGGATTTGGCCACCATCCTTGCTATGTCTTGTAGCCCAGATGTGTTTCTCTTCGAGTGCTTCCCTGAAAGTGCTTTCCTTGTGGGTCTGGGTGTGAAATTCCCCTTGGTCCCCTGCTTGCTGGGATGTTGTTATGCCTTCACATCTGGATAGTAATGGGGCTGAATATACAATTTTACTTCAAAGTTTTTATGCTTCAATCTTCATTCATTGTTCTCAGCTTCCTTGTGGCTGCTGGTGTAGAGAAGTCTGGGGGTTCCCGTTGTTCCCTGCATTCTCTTGTAGCTTTGGGATTCTTTCTTTGGCTTTGATGTTCTTAAATGTCACTGTGTTGTTTGCCTGGGTCACCTGCGTGGTGCTCTGTGCTCTGTCCATCTGAGCTCTTCTGTCTTCGGTCTGGGCACCTTATTTCCATCGTTTATCCAGCATCGTCCCCTCCGCATCACTGCTTCACCTCCCGGAGCTGCCGTTGCAAAGGTGCTGGCCCTTCTGTGTCATCCTGCCCGGCTTCCCTTGTGTGTCGTTTTCTCCTGTTTGCCTTAGTGGGCAGTGGACCCGTCACTCCAAACCCCCCAACGGTTTTCTCCCTTTGTACCCTACCCTGTTCATTCCTAGTATTTCCCGTTGATCTGTTTGTACTCTTTCTTGTTCTTGCTTCATTTTGCTGATAGTTTTTCTAATCCCCTTACATACATATATTTAAAATCACGCTTGGCTCAGCTCTGAGGTGTCTGCTCTGTGCTGCCCATGGGCTGGGCATCCACCAGGCTCCTGTGCGCTCTGTGCCTGCCGGTGTCTGACCCCAACTCCTCCCATGAGCTGTGTGCTGGCCGAGGGTTGAAGGCCGGAGACGAGTGGAGGGGAGGGTCTGGGTGGGAGTTTGTGTCCCCTTTAGAAAGGGGCACAGTGAGAGGAGCCCCTCTCACTGGGATTTGCACCAGAAGAGAAGGAGAGGTAAATGCCTAGAGGGGGGCTTAGCTGCTGTCACTCCAGCCAGCCCTGCCCCTCTTCTCAGGCCCCTGTTGTCCCACCAGGCAGAGACTGTCCCCAGGCAACCTGGAGGGGTAGCAGCAGAACATAAAACAATTTCTTCCACCTGTTCTCTGCTTCCCCAAAGCCCCTGCAGGCTGCAACCTCCAGTCTCCTCCTCACCCCAGCCCAGGCAGCCTTGGGCTAGTGGGAGGAGCCCAGGGGCCCACCTGCCAGTCTTTGCTGCCCCACTACCTCAGCCAATTGCATTGTTCAAGAACTTCTCTCAAGTGCTGTAGCTGCTTCATGGCAGAGAGTCAAGCCAGAGTGTACTGTTTGTGGGATCTATAAACAGCCAGTTGTTCCGCTCCCCAAGCAGGAACGCCGCTCGCACGCACACTGGCCGCAGAGAGGCCCAGCGAGTGATCTGGCTCCAGGAGGCTGAGCCAGCTGCCCGACACCCGAGTCAGTGCCCGCTCCCTCACTGGGCTCGCGTGACTAGCAGGCTTTGGCCTCGTGTTGTTGCTTGGTGACCTTGGCAACAGCTCTCAGGGGAGTGCTCTGCTCCTCGCTGCCCTTTACTCTGGGAGGAGCAAAGAGGGGCTGTGAGAATTGTTCCTTTTCCCTCTTTTTTTCCCCTGCCATGACCTTGACAAAACCGTCTCTGAAGTACTTGCTGGCTCTTTCTTTGCCACAGAACTGGAAGAGATCGGGGTATTCAAGGGTTGACCAAAGGAAGCCCTCGCTTTCACAGAGGTCCCTTTTTCCCGGAGAAGGGCTGCCGGTGGCAACAGTGTCTGTGGCTGAGCGGGGCAATAGGCGCTGGCACCTCGGACCCTCGCCCTGAAGTGGCAGGTGCACGTTTCGTGACTTTCAGTAATTGAATGTAGATGTGATTATTTTCCCCTTAAAAAAATGCAGCCTTCAGCTTGGGGCCAAATCCTGTTTTCCACTTGGAAAAGTGATCTCATTTTCCATGTACCATGTTTTAAAAAAACGCACACACAAAACTCTTGCAGGATGAAAAAGAGAGGGGGAGAGAAAACAAACAAATGCTCGCGATGCATATTTGAAGGATGGTCCCACATGTGTAAAAGTATTTGGCGCGATGACTCTGGACCAGAAAGCCAGTCTGATATTGAATCCATATGACTCGGCACACAGCACTTTATGGTCTTTCTTCTTTTTTTAAATTTCTGCTTTGTGAGTTAAAATTAAGGTTGTTTTGGTTGTGACTAATCTCATAAAATCTTTTTTAAGAAGGCATTTTATATGCTCAAGCCTTGAGCATTTCTTTGGTCTTTGAACTATTATTAGTAGGCCATCAGTATGCGGCAACCTTGGCATTGGGAGAAGCTGTGGGGGAGCCGGTGCCCAGCCCAGGCGCCCACTGCGGCCTCCTCCCGGACTGCTCGCTGAGCTGCTGGGCACGGAGGATGGGGCTGTCCTGGCCCTGCAGGTGGCTGTGCCCCTTCGGCTTGCCCAGGGGTTGGACCTGGGGTCCCTCAAGGTCACTACTGCCCAGCACTCATGGGCGATTGGACCCTGACCACTGGCCTTTTAGCATATGTTCCCTGGACCACGTGGCCTGCAAGTTACATTAGCTTTTCACTTTTTGGTGATTTGCTGTGACAGCAAATAGTTGCTCTAATAGTCTATTAGAATTGACACTTCATCTTCTAAGAACCCCTGGGCGGACCCCAGCATCACCTCACCATACAGCTGCCCAAATCCTGGGGGCAAGGCTGTGGAGGCCTGATGGAGTGGGTGTTGGACAGGCAGCCTGCAGGGTCCCCCATTCCAGGATGCTCTTGCTGGCTCCTGATAAGGCAGGAGCCGCTGTGGTGATAGCACTCCAGCCACTGAGCACCTGTGGGAGCCAGGTATTGGGCTCTCCTGGCCTGAGTGTGCCCCCGTCACCACCTGGGAAGTGCATGGCAGCAGCTCTGTCCTGCCTGCCGAGGCCCTGGAACCCACATCCTCCATCAGCACCGGCCCCAGAGCCTCAGCCGTGCCCAGGTCCTGCTGAGCATGGAGCAGAAGCAATTTGTGCACGCATTCCGATCAAGTCCAGGCGAGCAGGAGCTCCAGGGCTTCTGAGAGGCAGCACATTGAGGCCATCACAGGATGGATTCAAGGTGCAGGCTGAGTGTCATCTGTCCTTTTCAAAAGACCAGTTCTGCAGGTTGACAGGTGTTTAAACCTTATTATGGGCCTCTTTTATCCCAGGCAGTGTCAGGGAAGAGCAAAGTGTTGTTGAAATGAATTTCATGCTTACCTCAGATACCTTCCTTCTTAAAAATGCGCTCACTGTCTTACTGGTTCCGACATGGTCACCCCAGCATCATTTACAGTAGCCAGGAGTGGAAGTGACCTCAGTGTCCACTGATGGATGAATGGAGAAGCACAGCATGGCCCAGCCGCACACTGGAACATTACTCTGTCCTGAAAGAGGAAGGAAATTCCGACATACCCTACAGTGTGGACGAACCTTGAGGACACGATGCTGAGTGAGATAAGCTGGTCCAAAAAGAACACATCCTATGTGATTCCACTAATCTGAGGTCCCTAGAGCCGTCAAACTCACAGAGACAGAAAGCAGCAGGGAAGGCACAGGGCAGGCAGCAGGGGAAAGGGGATGGGGAGTTACTGCGTGATGGGCGCAGAGCCTCAGTTTTGGGGGGGGCGGGTGGGAAAGTTCTGGAGAGGATGGTGGATGTGGCCGCACAACCTTGTGAAGGTGCCTAATGCCAGCAAACGGTGCACTGAGAAATGGTTAAAATGCTGGGTCTTATGTTATGCGTATTTTAGCACAACTTTAAAAAATTTAGTTAAAAAGTTGTCATTAAAAACGTACTGCCTTGGCTGGGTCAGTGGTCTGAGGCACGCAGAAATCTGGACCTTGGTGGGTCACAGCCTGGTTGCAGGGGCTGACAGTAAAGGTGCTTTAGGAAAACCTCCGAGCTGGTGGGAGAGGATCAGACAGTCTTAGATGTTTAGGTTAAATGTCTCCAAAGTGGCACAGGACACAGTGTGGGGTGTGGACATCCAAACTCACTGATTGCCAGGCAGGGGAGACCAGCCTTCGAGAACAGGACTCACCTACTTAGGAAAACACCCACGAGATGTGGCTTTCACAGCCCCCACTCGCTCAGCGTGGGGTCCTGGGGTCCGACCACAGGGCCAGGGAAGAGCTGCGTCCTGTCTGCACTCGCCAGACTAGACAAATCCGGTCTTTTGTTAAATGACAAAAGCAAGTAAATCTTTTGCCCTGGCCCGTGTGGCTCGGTTGGGGGGGAGCATGTCCCGTACACTGAAAGGTTGTGGGTTCGATTCCTGATCAGAGCACATGCCTAGGATGCAGGTTTGATCCCCAGTCAGAGCTTGAATGGGAGGCTACTGATCGAAGTTTCTGTCCCTCTCCCCCACCCCCTCTCTCTTTCTCACACATTCTCTCTTTCCCCCTCTTTCCCTGCCTTCCTCTCTCTTTAGAAGCAATGAAAAAAATGTTTTCTGATGAGGATTAAAAAATAAACAAACCAAGCAAATCTCAAACGTTTCACAGGTTTTACCCCCAAGAAATACTGTGTGTCTCAGAACAGAGGCACTGGGGAGACTCTGGCACATTCAGTCTCGGGACTAACCCGGTAGGATGAGGTTCAGGCAGACACTGCCCGTCCCTCTCAGAGATGTCAGGACAGTGGGACCAGGCACATCTCCATGGAGCCGCATAGGAATTGAAATGACAAATGACACAGTCTGTTTAGTTCCCGGAGATGTTGTGATGGTCGAATACATTGCACGGGTCAGTTTCCCGTTCTTTAGAAGTACATCAGAGTCCAGGGGTCGGTGGCTGATAATGGGCTTTGTGGTGATATGTGGTCATTGTCTCAGGTTGCAAGTGGCTGGGGCAGCTGAAGTGCCGTGTGAGCTGGGATTTCTTGCTCCAAAAACTCAGCACAAAGTGTAAATCACATTGTGAAGTCACTGCCCTGGTGTTTGCACCTCTGTGTCAGGACAATTATCTGGAACTTTGAAACAAGCCAACGGCTTGGGTGGCACATCCTTTCCACTCAGGGATCATCCAGGGACTGAGTTTTGCCTCTCGCAGGAACCGCGTGCTGGCCGCTTCCCTCTCGAGTAAAACTTTGACAGGAACTCATTTTATGTTTTCATGAGCATCACGTCTTTTCCTTTGGGAATACTATCTTAATGGTTGGAAGTACTGGAATGAGACAGCAGTCAGGGTTCACTTTCCCAGCCACATAACCGACTGTCCCAGGTACATTTGTGTAAAAGACTTTCCTTTCCCCGTTGGATTGACCCAGCACCTCTGCCGAAGACGGCTTGTCTGTCCTTACACCAAGTGGCCTTGATCCCCGCACCTGTAGAGTCCGCTGGGGAGGCAGTCAGCGAAGCCCTACAGTGTTGCTCTAACTCCATGGAGTCTGTCAGACGGGAACCTGCACATCAGTGCGCTTGGGCTCCTCTCCCCACAGTGTCGTCGTCTTCAGCACTTAGGTCTTGCACCTGTTTTATTAGATTTATTACTAGTTTAAAATTTTTTTTCATCTGGGGTTGGAGTTTTCTTTATGGGATAGTTTTGATTACAAATTTAATTTGTTTAATAGATATTGGGCTATTTAGATATTCTGGTTCTTATATCACTTTTCTGAGTCGTTTTCAAGGAATCTGTCCATTTCATTTAACTTGTTTAGTTTATTGAATATCAGTCTTAATATTTCTTACTATCCTTTCAATGTCTACAGGATCTGTAATGATATAGTCTTTAAAATTCCTGGCATCAGTAATTTGTATTTTTTTGATCAAACTTTAAAGAACCAAATTTCGACTTTATTGATAACCTCCATTATTTGACTGCTTTAGACAACTGTCCTCCACTTTTGCTCTTATTCTTGCTTTTCCTTCCTTCTGCTTACCATGGATTTCGTTGGCTTCTCTCCCTGGTTACCTGAGGGGGGCGTCTACACTTTTCCTTCTGAGGCGTTTGTGTGAGGCTCACTGGGACTTCGCGCTGCCTGTTCTGCACCGGTGGCCGTGTCCTCGCCACGTTGAGGCACGTGGGTTGTGCAGTTTTGCTCATTCTCGTTGCTCTCCATCATCTTTTAGAAGCGTGGGGTTTGGATCTAGGTGGCTGCCATTTATCCTAGAATATCTTCAGTATCAGTAATGTAAAAGTTCTTCGAAGTCGATTATTTATAAACCCTAATGGAAAAATTAGCACATGACCTGCATGGACAGTTTGCTGAAGAAGAAATACAAGTTACTGACGACTGTATGAAATGTTGTCAATCTCACTGATAATGACAGAGATGAAAAGCACAATAATGGTAAAGTACTTTTGTGCTTATCAAATTGGCAAAGGTTTAAAAAAAGAAAGTATCCAGATGGTCAAGAATTAAGTGAGTATTATGATACACTGCAAATGGCTACAGACTTCATGGAAATCAAAGTCTCTAAATGTCCGCATTTTAAGGATATAAATGGGAATATTTATGAACTCCACTGTCCAGGTGCTTCAGCCTCCCTCACCTCCGGCTTCTGCGCTGGCAGAGTGGAGTCGCACCTGTTCCCATCTCATGGAGGCGATGTGAAATTGAATGAGACATTTCATGTGCGATGCCTCCCACGCATAAGGACCTACACGGCGTGTGCTGCCCTTACTTCATCATGGTGATGGTCATGATGATGGAGAAGATAGACAGACAGACAGACAGGCAGGCAGCAGATAGATAGATGGCAGAATGCTCGCTGGTCCTGCCACTAGGCACTGTGGTCTCCTGTGCATCTTCAGCAGTGATGGTTTGGGGAAGCCACTGCAGGATGGCCCCCAGGGCTCGCTTTACAAGTGAAGGGAGACTTTAAGTTGAGTACAACAGCCACAGGCCCTACTTTTCTCTGCACACACTAAGTCCATAATAATTATATATATAACAGATTTAATAATCACAATAGCATTGTGAATAACATGCACTAACCAATTTAAAATCAAGATGAAATAGATTCATTGTTACAAAATATTTTAAGATGCCAGAATTTATATAAGAAAAAAATTTAAACCACAGTATGCTAACAACTATTAAATAAATGATTTAGTACAGAAATCTACCCATTTTCACCTCCCACCTCCCTGGAATGTGCCCAAACTGAATGATCTAAGAGATGGGGGGGAACCAAACTCTCAAGGAACCCCTGAAGCTCATCTTAAATAAGTGGGTCCAGAAAAATGAAAGAAGGGGAAAGGGGCCTTACTTATGTTTGATAATTACATATACTTGATACATAAACGAGAAAAGCATACAGTCTGGCTTTTTGTTAAATGTAACATATATTTATGAATAACTCCGAAGTGAAATGAATCAATTCATAGCATATAAAGTTATGATCAGATAAGTTTACTTTATGTGTGCCAGAATGATTCTGTTTTTTAAACCCTTATCCAAAGATGTTAATTGATTTGAGAGAGAAAGAGAGAGATAGAGGCAGAGAGAGAACCATCAATGTGAGAGAGAAACATACACGCCCCGACCGGGGATTGAACCTGCAACTTCCGGTGTATGGGACAATGCTCCGACCAACTGAGCCATCCTGCCAGGGCAGAATGATTCTTCATCAGGAAATCTATCCCTGTAATTCACCACATTAATAGATTAACAAAAATTTATGAGATTATTTCTATCGATATAGAAATAACACTTGATGGAGTTCAGTGCTTTTTCATGATTAGAAATTCTTAGAAAAACTACAACACAGTGAAGAAGCAGACGGGGTAGTCACACAGGTGAAATGAAAGAAAGCTCCTGTTTTGTTTCAGGTACTGATGGCATGTCATCGTTTCATGATGAAGTTTACATTTTATAAAACAACTTTTATAACCATCACAAAAACAAGAGCTCCAAGTCTTGAGCCTTATAAACCATGACCAAGTTCCCATGTCACCTGCTGACTTGGGACCTGTTGCAAAATGGTCATAAATAAAGAGCAGGCATTTCTGGGGATCATGAATACAGGCTACAAAACAGGGAGAAGGGTGGAAGTCTCAAGCAGAAATGATGCTGGCACTTTTTTCTTTTGAGTGATCGCATGCATGTATCTTGGAGCCAACTCGATTTTTGTTTCTTCCAGTCCCTGGACGGCTTTGCTCTGGTCGTGAGCGCGGAAGGGGTGATATTTTATGCCTCAGCCACAATCGCAGACTACCTGGGCTTCCACCAGGTAAGCACAGCTCCTGGGTCTGCCGCACGATAGCTTCCGTTACCTGTGAATGCTCATTGCCTTCGAGGTTTAAACATCTCCAGAATCAAGCTTTCCTTACCATAGAGGTTTTATCAGGTACGGATTTCCACAGCCCACCTTTGACTGGGGCTCAGTCATGGCAAGAGGCATGACGGTGTCCAGGGTGTCCCAAGTCTGAGGGGCAACAGCGACCGTGCTGACTGTGGCATGGTTCCCGTGCTTGTCACTCTCCATCGAGTCCTCACCAGCAGCGCCGATGCCTTAAAGGTCAGGACCAAGTGTGTTCTGGAAATGCCCTCACTGATGCACTGATAATCCATATGGAATGTTCCCACAGACCAGCCAGGGGGTTGGCTCCAGACATTGGGGCCAAGAGCTGCTGCTGAGGCCATCAAATGCTGGGACCCAGAGGGCGGCTTCTCCAAGAAAAGGAGCAATGAGAAGTCCCATTCCCACCCAGGAAAGGAAAAGGAAACTTCTCCTCATGGCTTTTGGGAAGGGAAAGAAGTCTCTTGTGAGAAATCCAAACCCCCAAAATGATTTACACTCCCACAGAGTGCGGACTCCTGGGACTAGGGGGAGGAGTCCACAGTGTGAAATCACAAACCCATGGGAAGCCCCGACCTGTAAGGGGCTGGCAGGCTCTCTGAGGACTCACGATAACAGTGGATCAGAGGAAGAGCAAAATAGAACTTTGAACATGAAGAATACGGTGTGTCAGTCAGTCAGGGTCCTGTCCGGGGTGGAAACTGTGCAGTGATTGGAACAGTTAATGTAAAGAATTGCTGTATGTTTATGTAAAGATTTGTTAAGTAGTAACACGGATTAGCAAAGAGGGAGAACAGACGTAGGCACACGCAGTGGGTAGAGGATGGCCGTGCCCCCAGCACCGAGGCTGGGCATCCGGGGGAGCAAATTTTAGAGTCCTCTCCTCACTGGTGAGGTGAGGCCATGGCCCCTGGGTAGAGAAATCCCCCAAGGTGCTCCTGGCCTGGGCTGGCCAGGAGGAAACTGTCCACTGGAATGCTGGCGGGACTCGAGGAGACTGCCTTTGGTGGGCTGCTCCTCGGGAGGCCACTGGGAGCGCCCGATGCTTGAGGTGACGGACCTCCCCCTGCAGAGCCTGAAGCACCATTTCTGGCCAAGGGGAGACGTTGGTAGGGTCCAGGATCAGAGCAGAGCTGTGAAAGGGGGGTTTGGAGCCAAGAGGCAAGTGGTGAAGTTAGTAGCAAAAATCTCACTGGACAGGCAGACTAGACACCAAGGAGGTGCCTGGAAGCGAGAGACGATGGAGCCAAGATTTGAGAACGTGGGTCTGTGGTACATCAGGAGAGTTCAAGATACATTCAAGTCTGCCTGAGACCCCTGGGGCTGAGGAAGTGTTCAATCTGATTTCTGCAGAAACTGTCATTTTGAATGCTTGCAAAACTAAAGTGGCTGCCACCCCACCACGATGCTGAGGAGCAGTTTCTCTTACACCTGCCTCTAAGTTTGCTTTCCTACCACCTGAACCCAAGGACCGGATGACCACCATGCCCTGTCCTGACTGGGCTTCCTTCTCATGAGCCCCAAGGCAGTCCTTCAGCTGTCCATGTGTCCGCAGTAGGACTCCCCATCCCCTTGACTTCTCGTGTAGCTGATCACATGACCTGGGTGGGACCTGGCAGCACGCGGAGGTGTGGCCCCTGAGGGACCCTATGGGACAGCCAGTATGTGGTGGGTGAGTGAGTGAGTGAAGTGTGGTGGGCGAGACCTCCGTGAGGCGTTCCCAGGCTGCATGTCAGAGCCTTGGCTCTGTCGTCTTGGCTGTTAGGTGGCCGCTCTGAGCCTTGTTTTGTTCCTGCACACGAAGGGGTAGCAGCAGTGTCCACGGCCAAGGTAGCTGCTGGGACCACACGGGTCCCTGTCCATGCAGAGCACTGGGAAGGGCATTGGCATCTGCAACACTTGTGAGAGGCGTCCCCACCACCAGCCTCGCTGCTAGAGGTGTTTCATCCCTTGGCTGCACCTGAAGTGTATGTGACAAGAGCTCTGTCACCATATCCATCTCCTGAAGACCCCTGGCTCAGGGAGATGGGTAGTGATGAGTAATGAGTCTCTCATTCCTAGGACGATACAAACGCCAGGCATGGCCAGCTGAACCCTGATGCTCTCCTTCTCCACAGTCCCCTCCTGTATGTCACAGTCGCTCTGGGGTGCCTCATTTACACAGTGCTGACTCCACCCCTAAGAGACTAGTAGATTGGTGGGCGTGGCCAGGGTCAGTGGCTCCCTCACCGAGGGGTCCACTGACGCTGCACAGAGCTCATAGGGCCACTGGTGGACCCTGCGAGGATGTGGACATGACTCGATTCCAGCCCCCAGGTGGCGAAGCTTTCAACTGACTTCCCACCATTGCTTGTGCAGGGCCTGCATCCAGAGAAATGCGCTTTGGTCTGCCGTCTTGTGCTGTCACCAGAGTCGCCCTGTGAATTCTTTAGCCATAACTGCAGGATCTCAGTGCAGGCTTCAGCTCGGCGGTCAAGGCAGGGGTCCTGTGGGGCAGCCTTGATTCCAGGTCTGAACATGTCTAGAAGCTTGATTATTTCCTGCCAAAGTTAGAAGTAAAAAAAAAAAATTTTGCCTTTTATTATACAGAAATTGTTTCCAAATGCCATTAAATTGACTCTTAATTTATGCAAAATATTTCATAAAATATTAGGATAGCTTTGTGCCACTGTGAGCTTCTTATACAAAATGCTTTACAAAGTCAGGAGCCAGATTCTTCCTGTCACTACCTGACCCCATTGTCCATCTCCAAGTCCAGCACGTTTGGTGATGATTATGTAGGTTAAGACGTATATTGCAGTTGCCATTGACACTTATTGATTGAAGAAGTCATCTGCTGTCTCAAAGGTCAGCAGCTGGGGAAGACTGTCCCCATGTGAGCCGGGCGCCTGCTGGAGCTCGTTGTTCTGAGCACCTGTGTAGGTCACAGATACACACCCGCTTTGCACAAAGTGAAGGTCGTAACCACTGGGATGAGGACTTTGTTAAAAGTAACGCTTTTAGTCTGAACTCCATAAATTATGGGTTAGAGCTAAACTAGTGACTGCTTTTACTTGATCAAAGTTGTGTTTTTGTCCATTTGGATAATTGTTACATTATTCTCTCCTCTCCTCACATTTTCCCACCATTCGTGTTTCTTGATTTGGCTTTGTCAGACTCAAAGTCTAGGAGATTGAAGAAGACACGGGGCGGTTAGACACGCCACCTGATTATTACGGCGCAGACCCTGTTTCCTCACACTGAACAACAGTCCCATTTACTGTCTCCTAATTTGCCTGTGTCAGAGGTGCCTTTTCCAGTTTTATCGTGCCCTCCCCCTAGTTAATCTGTCCCCTGTTTTGGTGGAGCCATGGATCCATACCTTGCATGTTAATTCCGCACATCCCTTTCGTGACAGCGATGAACGGGGACACCCAGGGGGACCTGTGGGTGGCTCACCACCTTCCGGGTTCTGTAAAGCGCTGGGGTCACCAACTAAAACTCGTGAGAGAACCAGCTGAACTGCAGTGAGAGCCATGACTACCCAGTGCTCAGAGGTCAGCATAAGCTTTTTCTTAATCAAAACCATAGAGGGAAAAATGCCATCCCTCTGCAACTGGATGGAAAAACATCAAATTCTCAGTAATGACGCAACCACACAGAAAACATAAAATGTTCTTTAAAGAAATTAAAGAAGACCCAGATAAATTAAGGGATATGTCAAATTCATGAATTGGAGGGCTCAGTATTATTATAAAGATGTCAGATCAAGTTATAGAATTAAGGACATTACCACCAAAAAATGAGCAGCTTTCCTGGAAATTGACAAGCTAATTGGAAGTGTGGAGAGCTAAGGGGATCTGAGCGGGGGGAGGGGGTGGGGGTGACTACGGGGGACGTATGATCCTGGACACAAGGCTTCCTGCAAAGCTCAGCAGTTAAGACAGTGTGGCCACAGCGCAAGGACAGATAGACCCACGGGAGAACTGGAAGTTAGAGAAGACGTGTGTGCGCGTGGGTGGGGTTTATGGTAAAGGCAGCACAGCCGACGGTGGGGAAATGGTGGTCTTGCCAATGAACAGAGCTGAGCAAACTGGATCCACTGCCAGGAAATGAGTCTTGGCTCCTGCCTCACACCATACCCAGTAAATGCCAGGTAGATGGTAGAAGTTTCTAGAAGAAAACTAAGGGCAGAGTTAGGGTATCTGTAAGGAGAGACTTCTTAGGACAAAACCCCATCTCTGAGAAAAGATTGCTGAATTAAACTGAGTCAGATCCACTGAGAGAGCAGGAAGGCAGGCCAGGGAGTGGAAGTGTTTGCCATGGAGCACACCCAACAGAGTCCTCGTGTCCAGAACAGACAAAGAACACTGACAACTCAGCACGCGAGTCCATGGAAAACAGAGAAAATGACACAAATGGGCAACATGCACGCACACACATGACACATACACACACATCTGAAGACCAATACATATGTGAGATGCTCAAGTTCCTTAGAGTTTATGATGTGCAAATTAAAACCACACGAAGAAACCCTGACACATTTGCCACAGTGTCTCGAAAAAGAAAGGCTGAAGGGCCGGCTGTTGGCCAGAACGTAAAGCAACTGAACTTTCACACTCGCCACAATGGGAGTGTGTATGTATACACTCACTTTGGAAGGCTGTTTGGCATCAGATACTGACGCTGAACTTCGGCCACCGTGCCCAGGTGACTCCACTCCTGGCTGTGCCCTCGCAGACCCGGTAGTGTCATGTGTATGGCCCGGAGGGGAAATGGCCCAGATGTCCGTCAGCAGGGAGGGGATTGACCAGAGGTGGGGTGTCCATGCAGTGACACCCATACAACAATGGGAATGGAAACTGCCCCGCACACAACATGGGGCAATGGACGGGCACCAGAGAGCATGGCGCCCCATTCACATACAGAACCAGTGACTTGGGCGCCGTGACCACCTCGGGGAGCGGGGAGAGAAGGGAGAGGAGGGGCCTCTGAGGCGCTGTTGGTATCCTGTTCCCCGATTGGGTGATGGTTACAGTGGGAACTCATCAAGCTGTATATTTATGATTCGGGCCCCTTTCAGCCTATATGTTATGCTCGAATTATGAAAGTTTATTAGGAAAACATCCCTGAAGGAAGTGTACTTGTGATCATAGAGCCTCCAGGTAAGGTGAGAGCCATCAGGTGAGACAGGAACCTTCAGGTGCGCTGGGAGCTGCCAGATGAGGTGGGGCCAGCAGGTCTGGAGCTGGAGGGAAAGCCTGTGCATCCCCTTCCACCATGAGTTGGTCTTTGCCGGTTGGCCCCATGTTCATGTCCAGAGACCCTGACCCTGGACAACACTGACCAAGGACATTACCATCCTGACCTCTGTGTCCACTTCTTTCTGTACAATATTGTCTCTTAGTCTCTTTGGACTGTGGGGTGCACAGAGGATTGGAGTCCAGCCTTTGAGTTGTGATCACATGCCTGTTCTGCCTTCCTGAGGTGGTATCTGGTTTGACATTCGGGGCATCCCGACCACCAGCCTTAGCCAGAGTTACAGTTGAGAGAAGGTAGCAGGAGATGTGTTCAGGCCCTCGTCATTTATGTCCGCACTCCGAGAATGTTTTCACTGACAATAGCAACAGCCTTTGTGGCCTGTGGTTGTGGCCTTTGTGCCCCAGACAGTGACTTCCCAGTGAGGACCTGGTGCCCGCGAGGGCTGGCCTCTGTGTGGAGGGCCCAAGCAGAGGGGAGGACAGAGGAAGAGAGAGGGGGCTGTGGACTGGTGGGTCCCTGTAGAATCCTGGAAGGGGCTGAACGTGGCCTGGAGGTGCCAAGAAAAAGGAAGTCAGTGGCCAGGAGGCACTGGTGGCTCCTACCTCACCTCCCAGGGGTGATTTTCTGACAAACTTTCGTGATTTGAATATAACATACAGTCTTTAAAATGCCCTAATAATACAGCTTGATGAGTTCCCCCAAGTCATTGAGGGTCAGAATCAATTTAGAAAAGTGGATACCTTGGCCCCAGAAGTCATTTGGTCTCTGAGCCTCCTGTTCTGCCCCTGAAGGTGCCACATGGCAGGTGGGTGGGGGCCTGAAAAGCTCTGCATTCCAGGTCGTGTGGCCCACCCTCCGAGGGAGGGAGTGGCCCCAAGGCCAAGCTCTGGTCTTCCCTGTGGACTTTCTCTTCACGGACTTGACTGGCTTTTGACAGATGGATGAAGTGTTCATGCGGGTGGTAATCACCAGGTACCATGCAGGGTAAAGCTGAAATAACTGTGGCAATGTTTCAGACGGACGTGATGCACCAAAACATTTATGACTACATCCACGTGGACGACCGCCAGGACTTCTGCCGGCAGCTGCACTGGGCCATGGACCCTCCCCAGGTGGTGTGTGGGCAGCCCCTGCACTCGGAGACAGGTGGGTCTCGTGGGTCTCACTGACACTGGGAGCCCTTCCACATGGACGCTGCCCAAGAAACTGCCCACCTAGCTTCCACCTCTTCTCCTTCACACTGAATGTAGTGCCTCCCCGCTTCAGCACCCCTCTTGCCTCCTCCATTTAGCCCCGCGTGAGTCGTGGGCTCCTGAGTGTGATGGTGTCTCTGGCCACTTCTCTGTGCTCTGCCTGGGCCTGAGAACCCCTCCCCAAAAAGCTGCAGTGCTTGTCTTCTTGGGACATTCTTCCAGGAAATTCCTTTGGCCCATGTTAGATTTTACCTTTTAAAAAAAACCCCAAAGATTGTTGTCTGCTCACAGATGTTGCCCCTTGCAGGCAGAACCCCTTGAGAAGCCCCCCCAGACGAAGGCCCCTGTCCACTCAGGACGTGCTTGCTGCAGAGCAGACTGGTGCTCGGGGGACAGCGCCCTCGGTTGCCAGGAGACAGGGTGCCATCCACCTCGGGCCCAGCAGGGGAGAGCGAGTCCCAGTCCTTTCACACATCTCCCCAGAAGTTGTAAACGATTCAAGAAAAGTTTCCAACACAACCTCACGCAACAGCATAATTACTTCATAAAGCTGAGTGAAGAAAGCAAACCCCAGGTGCTGACACGCGATCCCGTTTTGTAAAGCTCCAAACAGATGGAGAAAAAACAACCAATGGTGTCACGTGTGTGGTCGTACTGAAGTGACGTTTTTAAGGGTAAAGGACTGTGAGCACTTTGTCAGAGCAGCTGTCTCTACGTGGTCGTGGGGATGGGCAGGAGCATGGGGAACTGTGAGCTGTGCCCTCCAGGGCGCGTGTCTCGGGGCCACAGCTGGCTGTTATTTGCATGCCCTTGCTTATCAGTGTGTTTTTTGTTGTTTCTTGGTCACCGCCTTCCTGGCTCTCACCACTGCCTGCGCCCACCTGGGCAGGAGAGGATGCTGTCCTGGGGAGGCTCCTCAGGGCCCAGGAGGGGGCCACGGGCCCCACCGAGTACTCGGCCTTCCTGACACGCTGCTTCATCTGCCGCGTGCGCTGCCTGCTGGACAGCACCTCAGGCTTCCTGGTGAGTGAGCATGATGTCCATGTCCGGGGGCATTGCTTACGCTGCAGAAGGGACGGAGGGGGAGCAGGGGAGCGGGGGAGCGAGGGGCTGGGGGCTAGACCGCACGTGGTTCTCAGTGGGATGGAGTGACAATGGGTGGCTGAGCACAAGTGAACGTGTGACACCTGCTACAGATCGATGGCACGACACAGCTGAAATGTTAAAAATCTGCGGCAGGTTTTACACTGCACTGGATTTTTATTTATGTTTAATTGTACCGTTATTTCAAGTCCATTTTCAAAAATTTTCTCAGTGCACACCACAAGAACCCGAGATGACATTCCTGCCAGGCTTTTAGGTTTAACCTCTTCTCTTGCAAAATAATAACTTGGGTTCCAGCTTCTCATATGTGACCATTTTCTCTTCCTCAGTGAAGGGGCCAGGGGAGGGGAAGAGACAGCCTCGTGGGGGCACAACAGAGCAGAGCTCCCAGCCCATGCCAGGCCTCTGCCAACCTCCCAGGCTGTGTGGTGTTCCAGAGCCTCTGCCGCCACCCTTTCCCCAGCTGGGTCCCCACACTCTCCTCTGGGTCACAGCCTCCCAAGTTCCCCAGTGCCCCCACCTTTGGGTAGCAATTCAACACCCAGACACTCCGACCCCAGGGTCCTTCACCATCAGTGTTGTAGGGCACGCCTCTGGGGCTCAGCTTCCAGCCCCCACTGCCCGACCACTGCACACACCTCCCCAGACCCACCTGGACTGTGCACCCCCAAGGGATTTGCCTGCCCACCCCAGACTTTGGGCCTCTATTCCTGGGTTCTATGTCCCCCCTTGGACTATGGGCTCCTGGAGGGCCCTTCTCCTCACCTGGGCTGTGGCCCTGGGAGGGATGAACCCTGTTGTTTGGTGTTTGGTGTTTGACAGAGCCCCTGAGTGTTGGGCCAGGGGTGGGCTGGTGACTTCTAGCAGGTACTCAGTGTGCATGTAAGGAGGGAAGGCAGGCTGCTTGTGGATCATCCTCAGTGACTGGAAGAGGGAGCAGTCCTCGCAGACCCGTCCTCAGGCGCCACCTACTGGCTGGTCACATTGGTGCCTGTCTCACTGTTGGTGTTTTGTGTCCCCTCTTTCAGCTCAGGGCCCTTTGAGCACCCGGAACCCCCAGGCCCAGACCTTGGGGAAATGCACACCCAAACCATCCCACACTGGAGCTGCCCATCAGTCCCGGGCTGAGGGGGCAAACCCCCTGAGGACTCAAGGCCCTCGGCGTCAGTGGCCTGGGCCGCCCAGCGCCAGTCCTGTCCAGGCTGGGCTCAGTGCAGAGGAGCCTTGCCCGCTCCAGAGGCTACAGTTTCATTAACCTTTTCCCGTTGGTTAGTTGTTTTGTTTCTGCACTAGAAGTTGTTTTTTCTTAAGAAAAACATTATTTGTATGTAATACAAATTCAGTCACTTCAGAACAGTAGATAATGAAAAATCGTTCCTCCTTTGCATCTACCCAGGCCCCTTCTCCAGATGTCACTGCCCCAACTACACCCCTTCCTGAGGTGTTCCCCAGCGTCTTGCCCCCCTTCCCACCCCCCTAACCCTTCCTGTCTGCTCCACCCTGACCAGTGAGGAAGCTGAACCACTGCTGTGTCTGGGACACAGTCCCCAGGTCTCAGGGCCTCCCCTCCAGTCCCTGTGTCTGGTGATCTCCTGAGACCAGTGTGTGCTTCTTCCTGAGCCTCGCCTGGCTGACCCCTCTCCAAACGGGGCTTCCCACCAGAGATGCTGTGCTTCCAGCCCCACATCACCTGCCTCAGGCTTTGTATTTGCCCAAAGTGACTACAGCTTAGTGAGGCATGCCTGGCTGCCTATAGGCAACCTTATTGTTTATGGCAATAGTTTGGCTTCAACCACGTAGTGAATTGACTGCTTCATGGCCCCTGCATTTTATTCTCCTGATTCAAGGGGACAGTGAAGAAGGTAGCTGGTGGGTGACAGTGGGAATGTCTCTTGAACCAGCTCCGAGGACCCCTGCCCAGCCCTCAGGAGCATCTGGAAGACCTGCTTGCTTCTGCAAGGCCCCCAACCTCCATCAGGTTCCTTTGTTCATAAAAAAACAAAAACAAAAACAAAAACAAAACAGAACTGTTCATTTGCACCACAATCCTGACATACACACAATCTCCCATCTTTTATTTAGGCAACTGGTTGTCCATAAAGTCTTTTATTTTGGTATTTTGTTCTAAATTTTCTCAAAAACCAAGGTGGTTTTACTGTTGCTAGATACAGATATGGTACATTTTACTACACCATCAAACAGAGATTGAAATATAGGTTAAAATGAAACTGTAAAAACACTGAGGAAACAAGCACTATGTACTGTAGATAAACAAAGTCAGGCTGTCCCTAAATGTTGTCATCACAAGTGAAGGAGTGATCATTTGGAAATGGAGGGTTAAAGCTGGAACAGCTCTCAGGGATGGTCCCCTGCAGCAAACCGTACTGGGGTCAGTGTCAACCCAAGCTGATGCACGTTCATGCTCGCACGTGACCCACGAGCACACACCTGTCCGTTGAAGGCTGATACAGAGACTCCAGAGGAACCGCGGATCATTCCAAAGGCTTTGGGATAGTGCCTGTGCCAAGGAGGCCAAGCATGGAGAAATGTCAGTTTGCGTCTCCTCAGTGGCTTAGGACAAGCTTCTTGTCTGTGTTTCTTTCCCAAAGCATATTATTTCTGTGTCTTTTGACCATGTTGCTAACTGCTCTGTGAACATGTTTCTGTCTTTAAAAACCAGACAATGCAGTTTCAAGGAAAACTAAAATTCCTGTTTGGACAGAAGAGGAAGGCACCTTCAGGGACCGTCCTGTCCCCTCGTCTCTCACTATTCTGTGTTGTGGTACCCGTCCTCCTACCTGCTGTGGCAGAGATGAAAATGAAGGGTGCATTCTTGAGGGCGAAGCACAGGACAGACATCTCAGCCACAATGGACACAAAGTAAGCAAGAAACCCTCAGTGGCCGTGCTCACTGTGGCTGGTGCTTAGAGCAAAGTGCCTGACATGGAGCACTTTCCGCCTACACTTTCTTTATTTCCAGCAAACAATAAAATGAGAAACTTTGTGTCTTTTAAGCTAGCACATTATGGAAGCAACCATTAGAAAAAACGAAATGCCGCCCTGGCCAGCGTGGTTCAGTTGGTTGGAGCATCATTTCATAACCAATAGGTTGCAGGTTCCACCCCCAATCCAGGCATATATGGGAGGCAACCAATTGATGCTCCTCTCTTGCATCAATGTATTTCTCTCTCTCTAAAAGCAATGGAAAAAAATGTTCTCAGCTGAGGATAAAGAAAAAAGATGCCTTTGTGAATGGTGGCAGCCAACCTGCCTACACCTCTTCCTCCCTAAATCCTCCAGTTACAGCCCAGACACAGGAGGCTTCTCTCTCAAGCCTGCAGTGGGAGCCACTGACTTCATGGCACAAGCCCTCACCTTGCTGCTGCTGGTCTCACATGTCTGCACCGAAGGTGGCTTCTAGGAGAACAGGCACATGTGAGCCTGGAGCCATCCTCTGGGTCCCTGGCAGGTGCCAGCATGCTAAGACAGCAGCTTTGTGGAGCAGTTTTAAATGAAATATATATGCCTTTTTAGTTTTAAAGATACAGAATGTCATGAAACATAAAGGAGGAAAAATGCAATACCCAAGGAAACCAACTATAAACCTAAGTGATAAAGCAAGATAAATCAGGAAGGTGTGCCAAAGTGCAGAGCTTATTTATTGCCCAGAGACCAACTCACGTGTGCAGAGCCCGCTGCAAAGCTCTCATCCACCTGGTGGGGTTGAGCCTGTCCACACCTGCTTCCTTATCACCTGGACTAACACACCCCTCTTCACTTTCATTTACTCTCTTCGAGTTTTTTGTATTTTTAAGCTGCTGGGGTTTGATGATTGTAATTGAAACTCAGGCAATGAGTTTTCTCTCTTCCATACCTGTTTTTCCAACAAGAGAGAGGAAAATTCTACCCTTCCCATTGCCTGGCAGTGGTCGGTGTGCAAGGTGGGCTCCTGCCGCCCCCTGGTGACCATGCAGGGAAGCACAGCCTCACTCAGCCACTGCTGCAGTTAGCGGGTCGAGGTGGCAGGTGTGGTGTGGCCCTAAGGGATACGAAGGTGGCACACATGATGACAGCTGAGTCAATCGTAGACATCATACTGTACAGAACATCATTAAAACTCAGGAGAGGGAAGACAGAGGCCCTAGGAGAATGTCGATTCCACTCAACATTTTAAGAGAGGAGCGAACAACTTCCTCGGCTTCCTGGTTTTGGAATTCCCAGAAGCTCTGAATGGATTTCCTAAGCCCAGGTTCAGTTCACACATCACATTCGCTTCCCTCTGAGCTCAGAAACCATAGAAGGTGAAAACCCAGAGAATCAGAGGCCCTGAGGGCTGCTCCAGGTGTGTGTCATTGCCCCTGGAGACAGCTGATCAAGTCCTCCACAACTTTCCGAATGGCTTTGTGACACTCCTTCACACCCAGTTGTCCATGGGTCCTGTATGTGTGACTCCACCTGCTTCCTAACACTTATTTGTGCCCCCAAATCAATATCCAGGGGCTTCTGCAGTCATTCGTGGTCATGCAGAGTGGCAGATACTTGAGTTGCCCAATGAACACATTCCAGCTGAGGGAGACGCTTCACCCCTTCTCTGCTCTTTCCTCTCATCTTCTCCGTTTCTGTCCTCCTGTCTCTGTTCTGCAGAAACGGCCAGGGGATGGCAAGGCGGGGCGGGGCAGGGCAGGCAGCTGTGGCTCTGGGGCCAGTAGGGTGGGCTGGATTTGAACCCCACCCCTGCCCCTGCTAGAGGAGTGGCCCCAAGCAAGCCACTGAACACTTCCGAGCCTGTCTTTTCTCTTGAAAAATATTTTTAAAAAAGAACCTAGCAGGAGGGGTTGCTCCAGACTTAGGATCCCACATAAGCTCTGTGAGGGGGGTGTGTGCGTGTACACGCCCAGGAGTGATGGCTTAGTGTTCATTAATGTAGTGCTCACAGTGACATGTAGAACGTAACTAGTGTAAATAACAAGAATCGACTGCGTTTTCATTCTGGCCATCCAGAAGAAAACAAAAGCACTGAAAATTCATTCTGTGTGCAAGCTGACTTTCTGAAGCAAATCTTCTAGCCCTTTATTGACCTAAAAAGTGACATGAATTGGAATTTTCAGCAAATCTCTACCTGAGAAAAGCCTTTGTAATCTACGCAAAGTTAAAAAGAGTGAGTTTCTGGTGTGTCTCCCCCTCCAAGCTGTGATAGTAATGCCTGTCTTATTGTTAACTTCTACTGTCAACACACGTGATCTGCATGTCATTTTGCTATTTCTGTTCTTCACAGAGCAAAAGCCACCAGGAGTCTTTGTGTGTCAGAAGTGCATGGGAAACCCAATTACGTAGCAGGTACTTTTAAAAGTTCACTATGTCATCCTTTTCAAATGGGTAAAATGTGTCCGTGTCTCTTGGAGGGCTCCCCCTGCCTCTGGAAACCATGGTGTATTCCGTGGAAATGCTGTTTGGAGCGAGAAAGCAAGGCTGGGATGAAGGCGGGCTCCTGTGGGCTCTGGCCCATGCCTTTCTGAGAAACTCCATGAATCGCGTCCTTGGAGAACAAAGCTTGTCAGGTCCAGGTGCTGTTCAGTTCATGAGATGACAGCTTTTCCCTTCTCTGAATCCTGACAGGAAGAAACAACGGAGAAAATGGCATTTCAGTGTTCAGAGCGCAGATGGATACCTGCCGCTGGGCCCGGGTTCCAGCCAGGGCCACGTGTCTGTGCCTCAGGGGTGGCCCTGACCTCGTCCTTTACCCCGAGGGGGCTGCAGGGTAAGTGGTGCCCCTGCCCAAGGCCATATGTAGCCAAGTCAAAGCCAGGTTTTAAGAAAAAAAGAGTGACTGGTGGCCTTGACCATGACAGCTAAACTTTGCTCTTAGTGGAACATGCATATGCATATGAAACATGCCCAAACATGCTTCTCACCCTAGAAGTCATTATTCCACATGTAGGGACTGCCTAGAGACAGGGGAGGGGACTTCAGTGGAGGCTGCCAGAACCTATGGACTCTCCCTCTGCCTATATCCTGGACCCTGGATGGGTGACTGCCCCATCCTCCACCCTCACCTTTGCTTGGAAACCCTCTGCACTCCCTGCTTCAGCCCCCACCCCTTCCCTGACCAGTGGGTCTTCTCTTGGAAGACTGGCCTGGCTATGTGGTTGCAGGGCTCCACCTCTGGCTCCCCGTCACCATCTCCCCTGTCACCACAGGTGATGCCACACCATGTAATGACTGCAGCAGCAACATGGGCTGTGACAGGGTCTGGCACACAGAAACCACCCAGAAACCCCTCTCCCAGTGTCAGTAGCCACTGGTGTGGCTGATCAGTCCTTCACACGTGGCGTGTGCCTTACAGAGGTGCTGCTCTCTGCACCCCTACCCTATCCAAGCCCTCAGAGTCCCACTGGGCACCCAGGAGGTGGAGGGTCAAACAAGAAGGGAGGGTGCTGGTGCTAGTATCACAGGGCTGCCGGCAGGTTAAGAGCAGCAGTGGAGTGTGGGCACATAGCAGCCCTCACAGATTCAGTCAGTGTCCCCCTAACTTCGCACCCTCCCTTATCGCCACCCTTGCTGTGTCTGACTGGCCATCTCCTCTCTGCAGGGACTGGGGAGGAGAGGAGCACAGGCGGGTGCCAGGCAGCGCCTCCGGGGTGAGGAGGAGAAGGCGGGAAATACATGCATATGACTGCTGCTTCGAGACGCCGGGACCCGTGAGGCAGCTGAACTGGGCGACAGGGAAACATGGTCAGGATGGCACCAAGCTGAAGCTGGAGCCCAGCAGGAGTGACCCGTTCTCTGTGCATGCCGCGCCCCGGGGCTCCTGCCTGCCCTACCCCAGCACCCCAGGCACTGTCCCTGCCTTCAGGAACTCACCTGGCTCGCAGCAGTCCCCCAGTGTGTATGCCAGCCAGCCGAGCAGAGCCTTGCGCGACGGTGACCAGGGCCAAGTACACCCCCCCACTAGCTGTCCTTTCCCCCAGGGAAGCCTGGAAAACCAGCTCCCTCAGCCTGGAGTACAGTGCCTTGCAGCAGGGGGCTACTCCACCGAGGACATCAAGTTGCCAGGTGTGCCCATGCCCCTGGAGGCCCCGTGCAACCCCATGTTGTCACTCAACGTACCCATCAAGATGGAGAGTGACTCTGGGTCTGAGGACGCAGCAGATGGCTACTCTGTGCCCCCAAGCCAGGTGTGGCTGGGAACCAGTGATGTGGCCAAGAGACAGCTGGTCACTTTCCCTACCAGGATGCACTTAAAAACAGAGCCAGACTCCAAGCACCACCTGTACCCCCCGCATCTGGGGCATGGCATGCTGGGGGCTCCCCCCAGGCCTGGCAGGGAGCTGGCCCCATTCCATCCTGCACACTTCGTCTGCCTGGAGCATGGCCACGGCCCTCCCGAACCGGAGCCTCCCCCCTGCCTCTGTGTGCGGAGCCACCGGCCCCCCACCCTGGGCTGTGACTGCAGAGCTCCGGGGACTACACCCATGATCAAGCTTGAGCCCTTGGACTCCCCGCCATGGGCTGCTCACAGCCAGGGTGGGGTGCCCAGAATGCTCCCCAGAAGTGCCTTGGCGACACTCGTGCCTCCCAAAGCCTCTGAATGCTCTTTTCTGCCATAGATCTGGGTGGGTGTTAAAAGTGGCATCTGTCCACACTCCGATCCACCTGTCAGCTGGGATGGATGGCAGGTGCAGGTCGGAGCCTCTCTTCAGTGACACTCTGCAGAGTTGCACCGGTTCAGTCCCCTGTTATATGTTACATGCAAGAGCACATTCTGTGTTTTGTAAAATATCGCCAAAGTTCTTAAGTGCAAAGTGGCCTTAAGTCGGTTCCAGTATGACAGTATTTCTCACTGAGGGACTAAAATTTTTCGGGAAGCGACCACTGCGGGGCATGCGGGCCTGCTGGTGTGCACTCCATCAGGGCCTTGAGAGGTGGCAGCAGGCTCTGGCCTGTCAGTCATGTCCACAGTGCATGCAGGCCGTTGAGGTGAAGTTCCTGCGGCCCCACACCTGCCTCCCAGCTCCTGGCTTGAATTCAGAGAGCCACCCCACCCTGGGGATTCCACGGCCAGCAGTAACTCAGGGCTGTAACTCACTGAGCTGCAGGTGGCCAGGCGCCCACTCATGGAAGGAATCTAGGAAGTTCCAGGCAGAAGGCACAGTGGGCACCAGGTCCCGCAGCACGTGCTCTGCGACTCACAGTGGAGTTTGAGATCATAACGGAGTGGAGATTCGCAGGGCAATGTCCACTTTCTTCCGGAAGTCTCTCTGAGGTTTTGAATGGGCCTCTGAAGATGGTTTATGCTTATATGTCTCTTGGTGCAGCGTGTCACGTAGAGTCCCCAGAGTCCAGGTTTGGAGGTAGAAGTTACAAACGTAGAGAAAAGAAACCGGAGGTTGCATTGTGCTGCTGTCTTGCCGACTGTCCACAGTTTTTCAAATGAGGACTCCTATCCCCACCCCAGGAAGAATTATTAGAGAAAAGACAGGCAGGTAACTTTTTTCATTGAAAATGTAATAATTTCTGATTGTAGAGAATTTGGATACAAAGCATAAATTAGAAAGTGAAGGCGATCCTCAGTCTCTACCCAGAGATGGCTTGTGGCTGATGTTAGAGTTCCAGGGGGGACTTCAGGGCACCCCATCGGGGTGTGAAAACCAGCAACGGGCAGGAGGAAAGGTCACAGCAGATAGGCCCTGGGGGAAAAGGACATCTGTCCTTAAAATCGCCTCCTGTTGGGCATCTAGGGAGGTAGCAGGAGCCCCTGAGTAAGGAATTGCTGTTCTGCCATCTGGAAATTCTACTCTTCTGTGTGTGGTTTTTCCTCTCTGTCATCGGTGGCTTTGGGGTGTCAGTGTTCAGTTCCTGGGTTAATGCTGAAACTGGTTGGTGAGAGCCACCCTGAGGACCAGCCTCCCAGAGGACCTGCTACCTGTGAGGATCAGCCACCTGTGAGGACCCGCTGCTCTGAGGACTACCTACTTCCCCTCTCGCCCCACGCTGGCCCCGCATCCCGTCTGCCTAGTTCTCACGCCGCGCACAGCACACCTCTGCTCCCTGGGCGCCTATAGATTTTATTCCAAAGACAAGAGGTGGAGTTTCGGAATCTTCCTGCCTCCTTCCTGTTCAAACTGAGTGCCCACTCCTCATCACCGGAAGCCCCTGTGCATCTCTCGGGAGTAGCCATCCACTCTCTGTGCTCCCACCTGGGAGAGCTCTCTCTCAGCTCCTCCTCTCACTTCATTCAACTGAGAGGATGCAGGCCACTGCCCTTCCCCATCTTCAGATGCTGCAGACGGCAGAAAATATGGGACTGAAAAGATGGAATTCGAGATGTCGTTGCGTGTTTGCACACTGTAGCCAGAGCCCAGCGTAGCTGAAGGAGAGCTGCAGGCTTGAACGTGACAGGAGGAGAAGCCTTTCCAAACAAACTCGGTGGCCCCTGCCCACGGGGCGAGGCACCGGCGCTGCCCTGCCCTGCCCGCGTCAGTGCCTGTGCTGCCCCACCTCCTCCCTCACCTTCAGATGAACCTGTCTGTCTGCATTCTCCCTGGCCCACGTGCACCAGTCTGGTCATTGTTGGGTGGACAGGGCATGCTTGTTGATGTAGAATTCAGCATCTGGACCTCAACGCCATAGGTTTTCTGTCCTTGAGACTGTCCCGTGCTTGGGCCCAGGTCCCTTCCTCTGCAGGGTCAGCAGCAACAAAACTTCCCTGAATCAGCACGTCTGTTATTTTGCCTGCTTGTCTGTCCTCAAAACTGTGTGGGGAAGATGACGACAGGAGGCAGAAGGTGCAGCTGTGGCATTCCTGCTCCGAGCTGTCAACAGCAGTGCTGATTACCTGCTGTGTCCTTCTGTTGTCTGTGGCTTGTGCTTGCGTCGCTGGAACAGATTACAATCAAACAGAAGGTGGGGTTGGGATGGAAGGGAGGAGATACACACAAATTATATTTTATATTTTGGCAGTTTCTTCTGGAAGAAAAAAGTTTCCAGTATCTAGACTGATGTTTTTGAATTTTACAAATGGATGACTATAAGGTAACTTTTTGTAGTTTCCTTGGTGCCTTTAGAAGGAGCTTTCAAATGTATTTCCGATACTGTGGACTCATTACATTTGCAATATTGATGTAAAATAAATCATGCTAATAAGGGTTTATCATAAATGGAAACATCTACTTGATTTTTTCAAATGAAGTCACTTTATTTCCTTTAAAAATGTTGGTTAACTCACACGCTAAGACAGTTCTTTACTGTCTCAGGCACCAGGCAGTGGTAAGAGTAAGAATCCACATGGTGGAGCCCAGTCACAGGGGGAGGGAGACTGACCAACAGGGCAGTGCCCTTGCTGCGGCCCAGGGCTGCTTCCTCCCTCTGCCTGCCAGCCCCGCTCCTGCCCTTCGCTGAGGGTTAGGGGACTCTCCCAGGTGCCTTCACAACACCTCAGACTTGACCTTTCCAGTGAGAGCAGATGCCCCTGCCACGCATGTGTGGAGACCCTATGGGATCAGCCCGGTCTGGCCCAGGACCTGGTGATAGCTGTGCGGGAAGGGGCAAGGGCCATCAGGGCCCAGCAGAGACCCCTCCCAAGGCCCAGAGGGTGGTGGTTGTTTCCTTCATTTGGCCAAAGAGCGCCTCCAAGACGACACGTTTCAGGTGCCCTGGACAGAGCATGGATCTGCCCCTGCCTGCAGCAGGTCACGCCCTGGCCAGGCCTCCTTTGGGGTCCTGAGACTCCTGGGTCCTTCATAGGGGAGAGCAGGCTAGCCACCCCGCCCCACCATTTGCTGGGCCAAACCCAGCTGCTCCCTCTGTAGCGGCCGCCTGTCCTCCCCTGTGCCACCTCCCCGTCTTGTGCATGTTCTTCAGACTCATCTGTGTTGAGACCTGAGATGGAGGCCACTCACTCACACTCTGTCCCATGACTATTCTGCTCCTGTGGGGACATATGGGCATTGGGGTCAATTCCAGACCCCCAAATACACTCTTTAGGACTGAAGACACCCCAAGAGAGCTGCCTGTGACCCTCCAAAGGGGTCCTGCCACGTGCATGCCTCAGTCCCCTTGTGGCAGTACCACCGTGGGTGGGGGTTCAACAACAGACACTCACATCCTGGGGGCTGGACCCTGAGATCAGGGTGCTGGACAGTGGGTGAGGGCTCAGCCAGCTCTTCACTGTGTCCCCACTGGTGGGAGGGGCCCGCTCTGTGGCATGTTTTCTGAAGGACACTTTGGGCCTAGTACCCCTCCAACAGTCCACCTTCAGACACCATCACCTTTGGGGTGAGGTTTCAACATACAAAGTTTGTGGGACACAGACCACAGCCGTGCCCCACCAGCAGCCCTGGGGCTCACTCTCCCGCCAATGCTGGGTGTTGTCAGACGCTTTGATTTTGTCCTTCGGAGGGTGAATGGTAGGTATCTTTTATGTGTATTTCCTTCCTTTCATCATTTGACAGTAGTTGTTAAGTCCCTGGTGAACACCAGGCCCCGTGACAGGGCTGAGGACACACCAGAGATGGAAGGGTGCAGACATTTGTGTCGTGCTGAAGCTGACACCCATGTGTGTGCACACGTGTGCATGGGGGAAGGGAGGGAGAAGTGACCACAGAACGACTAAGTTCTGTAATGCATCAGAAGGGGATGGGTGCCACACAGGTGGATTAGCAGGGGTGGGGCAGGGGGCAGCCAAGGTGGCAGCTTTGTAGGCAAGGCTGTGCTGGGAGGCTGTGTTTGAGCCAAGATCCAAAGTTGACTTGCAGGTGCAGGTACGCAAACAGCTCAGGTGGGTGGGGTTGGAGGGTCCGTGGGGTGGCGTGGAAGGGAAGGAGAGGGTAGGACAAGGCTCTGTAGGGCCGTAGGTCACAGGTAGGTCTGAGTAAGAGAGATTGGCAGGGCTTTGAGTGGGAATGACCCTGGCCTGTGGTTTGAAGGCTGTGAGGGCTGCAGGGTGGGAGGGGCCCTCTGGCCTCCCTGAGGACACTGACCAGGCCTGGGGCAGAACAGATCTGGTTTCTTCCCTGCTCTCCTGCACACTCGCCCTCACTGGGTGATTTGTGCTTGTCTTTGCTCAGGATAGCAGTGCTCCTCAGTTACAGATCAATGTCTGCAGCTTGTTTTTTCAGTGAAGGGTTTTTTTAATCATAAAAGTTTAAGATTTTAGCATAGCAAACTGTTTCTTTATGGCTTAGGCATTTAGCATCTTAATGACTCTGACAGTGCCTCTGGCATAAAGCCCATTTTGTCTGACACCAGCTTGGATGGCCCAACTGGCCACGTGCAAACTGCTTCCATGCCTAGCCACCCTGTTCGTGTTTTAGGTTTTTCTCATTAACAGCTATTGTGCTGTTTTGAAATCCATTTACCTGTGTTCTGATAATTGATATAGTTGAACATATTTCTACTTACTTTGTGTTCCGAGTTACACATGATCCTTTGGCCTTTCCTCCTTTCCCACTGTCCATGTGGGTTTGCCGGCTTTCCTCTGTTCCTTTCCCCATTTGTTTGGAAATCACAGCTGTGTTTCTGTTTCTTCAGTGGTTATCATGGATGTGCCTACTTAACAAGGTCTCAGCTGGAGCTAACCAAGATCTCTGTTCCCTCAGAACCGACAAGGGTCTCAGGACGCTTCAGAACAGGCCACCTCACTTCTCTTACTCGTGCCAATGTTGGAGGGGCTTCTCTAGAAATGTTCCCAGTTTGCTTCTGCCAAGGGGTGTTTGAGTGAGAGCTTCTAGCCTGAGGAGGGTGTAAACCCAAGTGAAGTGCACGGCCCTCGCTTTGAGTTCCTGGGTGCCTTCCTTAACCTCAGGATCCCAGTAATGGAAAGAAACTAGTTTTCAGGGCTGTTGTTTGTTTCCCTGGGTCCACTCTTACACTGATGCACCCTTTGAGCATCCTGGCCTTATGGAGGAGGGTCAGAGTCCACCTGCTGGAGCTGTGGCCTCACCTTGGGCATTAGGACTATCTCCCCCACCCCAACTCCAGGGAAAGTTTTCACTCACCTCACTCTCCCCTCTTTGCTTCGCCACCCTGGTCATTTCCTGTGCTTGCTTGTGAGTTCTCCTGTGCATTTAAATAGATGATTGCTATTTTTATTCAGTGTTTTATAGGAGGGATTTCAATGATTTGATTTGCAAAAAAACCCAAAAAACCCAGAAGTCAAAAAAGATTTTTAAGCAATGTTTTGTTCTTCTAGTTTTTAAGGATGAAAAAATAACAAAGTATCCCCGGCAATGGTGAGGGGCTCACACACGCCTCCATCTTCTGCCCCGCCCCATGCACCCAGGTGTGTGCATGTTTGTGGGATCACGTGGGCATGCATGTGTGTGTCCACCTGTGTGCGTGCAGGCGCCCATCCCCTCTGCTGCTGCCCCACCTGCCTCCCCACCTGCCTCCCCTGCCCCACCCTGCCTCCTCTCCCTGCTTGTTCAGGACTCTGCCCTGTTAGTACCATCTCGGCTGACTTCCAGGAGGTGCCGGTGGGTAGTCTAGTAGTTGCTAACAGTGAAAGTTTCCCTTTTCAGTTCGAGTTAAGGCAAAGTGCTTCTCACTACAACAGACAAGCCTTAAGTCTTACTAGTACATATTTCTCCCTCAAGGAGTAACACATGGACCCAACTCCCCCGGCTTTCTTTCCAGCTCACGCCCTGCGACTCTATCACCCAGCCAGCGAGGCAACTTCGTTCTTCAAGACCCTCGGGCTCGGCCCATGGCCTCGCATTCCGGCATTCCGTGACCGCCGACCTAGGTGGGCTGCTCCTTTCTGATCTGTTTGTACTCCCTGACGGACTTAGTTCGCGTCAGATTCCAGGGTGCAACGATGACAGCTCACGAGGAAACTGCCAAGTGACACGGAGGGTGTCGGGTGTCACACGGGACGTTCATTTACAAAACATCTGCCACACGCAAATCGTTGGTCTGGGGACAGGGCCCTGCCACACTGTGCCAGGCGGACAGGTGTAGCCGATGAACAAGGAGCATCAGAGGTGGACGCCGTGGTGGAGCCACACACTAAATCGCTACGGAGGACGTGCGGGACAACAGCGCGGGTCAGGGTGAGTCCTGACTACGGGGTCCGAGGAAGGGAGACGGGATGTGCGTTGATAGGAGAGGGCCGAAGGGCCCCACCCACCAGAAGCTTAGCCTCGGGTGAGGTAGGTAGGATGGATCCTGCAAGCCACTGCGGGTGGGCGCTGCTGGTGGGCGGGGGCGCCGCCAGCCCCGCCCTTCCGGTCATGGAGCCGGAAGCGGAAGTGATCGCGGACCGCTCAATTCCGGTCGGGTGGCTGCACCTGTACTGAAGGTGAGGGGGCTGTGGACAGGGCGCAGGGGTGGACGCGGACGCGGGTTCCCAGGCGGTGGTCGCCGGCCTCCACCGCTGTCCCTCCCCGGGTTCGGGCGGCTGGGGCGCGGCCCCGGAGGCGGGTGGCGCAGCCCTGGTAGCAGCCACCGCGGTCCCGTCACTCCAAATATGTTCGGGCCGCAGACAGTCGTCGTCTCCTCCGTCTGAGCGGGCGCGGTGTCGCCCCTCGTCTGGGGGCCCCGTCATGAGATGACCGTCCGGTTCCGAGGGCGGTTGGCTGTCCCTGAGAACCGCGTTCGGAACTGAGGCCGCACATAACTCCGAGGCACAGACTGAAGCTTTGCGCTCCTGTGGCCGCGGAGACCCCTCCTTGTGCGACACTCCGCCGCATAGTGAAAATCGTACAGGTGTTAATGTCGCTGGCAATGCTGGAAGCATGTCAAAGTGAAACAAGGAAACAAAGCAAATACAGGGTTATGTACGCAAGTGGATGTCAACTCCGGAATGCAAAGGAAAAACGGGAGCCCTGGCAGAAGTGCCTGTCCCTGGATGGCGGACTTAAGGCGGGGTTGCCAGTTTAGATTTTCTGCATTGGTGTCCATAACTTCATAATCAGAAAAGAAAGTGGTTGCTATATAGTTCCACTTGAAAGAGAAAAAGCATATTATGTACAAGCAGAGGACCTATTTAACACTTAGGATATCCTCCGTGGGTTTCATTGTTTTTCTGTAAGCATGTGGGAATGGGGAATGGAAATTTTAGGGAGAGGGTGGATCTTTTTTCATATCTTTGAGAAGTTGTGTACAGAAAACATGCATGAAAATGGAGGTTCGATGGCTGAAGTCCAGGGGAACGGATTCTTGTTGATTCTCTCATTTGCCAGACACCAACTCTCCCTTTTGACTCCATGACCAGGATGTTGGTGGAGCTGGGGTTGAAGGCAGGTTTGCTTGGTTCGGCAGCATCTCTTTACGCTGTACCCCGGCCTTCGGTCCTCTCACCTTTGTTTACTTGGCTGTGTTAAGTAGTAGCGAACAAATCTGGGTGCTACAGACAGTCGTGATTCTTGAGGGATATCGTAGGATGTGTGCTGAGACTTCAGCTGGGGTGGTAAGGTTTACTGTCTCTGTGCCTCCATGTCCCCACTGAGCAGTTCTGGTACAGCTATCCCACTGGCATGGCCAAGGGGTGGTGTGACAGCTCCGGAAATGAGAGCTTGGCCCTGTCTGGGCAAGAGAAATGCCTTAGAGACTGACATCTGATGTGCTGAGTGGTCTGGGGCCCACACAGAGACATCCTCCATATGTTTGTATCTTATACCTGTGAATGCCGCCGCTCTCCCTAAAGGTAGAACTTTCTCCATAGTTGAGCTCTTAAGTTTTATATTTATTATTAAGGAGTTGGTGGTTGTAGTCCAATGTTCTTTCAGGTTTACTGGATTAATCAAATGCTCTCCTCTCATAAGTCCACTATGAACAACAGACCATTGGTGGGGTGAGTTGTGTACTTGCTGTTACTACCTTGCTAACATACTTCCCCTCCTGTTCCCTCTCGCCTCTGCACACAGGGTATGTAACTCTAGTATGACAGGTTCCGAGATTCTGCCTGCCTTTTAACCATGAAGGAGACTGACCGGGAGGCTGTTGCAACAGCGGTCCAAAGGGTTGCTGGGATGCTTCAGCGCCCGGACCAGCTGGACAAAGTGGAGCAGTATCGCAGAAGAGAGGCTCGGAAAAAGGCCTCCGTGGAGGCCAGATTAAAGGTACGAGGCCAGAGAGGCCACAGGCACCTGCTGAATCCCCAGGCGGGACATAGTCATTCATCTTGAGTTTTAGGCTCTCAGCTTCATTACTGTGATTGTCCTAAATTGGACTCAGTGATGATCTGGGGAGCAGCAGAGCAGAGCATTCCCTCTACTTAGCACACTCCTCCAACAGTATATGACCCATCAGTAGGTTTACAAATAAGATTGTGGGAATATTGAACACACCAGGGGAGCAATCTTTTTAAGTACCTGGAATTTCCATTTAACTTTTTCAAAGCTTTTCTACAGAGTGCGTGCTGAGAATATTTTGTGTAGATCACTTCAGCACATGCTGTAACAGGCCGACTATGGGCCAGGTATTCTGCTGGCCCTGGGGCAGGAGGGAGGAGGACAGTTAGACACAGGTATTAAGGGTGTGTGTGAGTGGGGCAAGAAAGAAAATCATTCTTTTTAAGATATTTTATGATTTGGGTTGGCTTTCAACTTAACTCATATGAAAAGGGGAGGTTTCATTAAAATATGCACATGCAATATCGTGATAAAAATGTTAAAAACCCTGGGCTGCCGTGGTGACAGGCAGTAGAATGGCTGCAGGGTGTCCAACCTTTTGGTGTCTCTGGGCCACACTGGAAGAAGAAGAGTTGTCTTGGGCCAAGCATTAAATACACAAACACTGATGAAAACTGATGAGCAAAAAAAAAAAAGGCTTTAAGTAAATTTAGGATTTTGTGTTGGACCGCATTCGTAGCCATCCTGGGCTGCATGTGGCCCACGGGCCGCAGGTTGGACACCCCTGGTTGAGGATTTGTCTTTGGAGAAAGTTAATTCTCACATTGATATGGCAGTGAGGTCAGCTCTCCACTAGAAAACACGAGTATCCAGGTAAGGTAAGGGCAGCCTTGGTGAGACAGAATGAGGCCATTCATTTGTACCAAGGAGACATCCCAAAACCGTGCATGGATTGGAAACAGCAGTTTCATATTAATTTGAAAGTGTGGACTTGCTGCATTTTTAGTCAGAGTTTTAATTTGTTCTAGAAATGTGTGGGATTAACTAAGGATTATCAATAGTGACTTAGAAACCTTGTGTAGTCTTTTGTTAAATATTTCTAAGTGCAAGTTAAGACTCCCGGATTAAAGGTGCTCCTGGCCTCTTTTGTGCTACCTAGTCTTTCCCCTCCCTTCTACCTGTGTCCTCTGTCCTGCCCCTTCCCTTCTGAGTGTACAGTTCCCTGGGTGGCATGTCAGGGGCCCCGCAGAATGAGTCTGGGCCGTACACGCACCGGCTCTGCACAGTGGGGCTGGCTCCCTTTGAGTGGAGTCTGGTTCAGGCTGAATGGCAGGAGACCCCTCATCTCTAAAACTGATGAGCAAGTCCTGACAGTTTTCTGCACTGAGATAAGGCCTGTTAGGAAACTGAGAGGCACATGGGAAATCATGGGGGGTCCTTCTAAAGATACCATTTAAGGGGTGGCCACGGGACCTGAGGTGCACCCACAGTGACATCCATTGCCTTCAGGTAGAGGGGCTGGATGAGAGGTGTGAGGTTTTCTCAAAAAGCTTTAAAAGGTGTTGTTTTTTTCCAAGGCAACAATCAAAAAAAAGTTCTCTTGGGAATCAGTTAGGTACTTTGTTGAGTTTTACTCTCTTTTCTCTGGGTATTGACTCTTCCCTGCTGCTGAAATGGCATTTCTCTTGGGAAGCTTTGTTTGTGGCCGCCCAGCACTGCTCACTGCCCACTGTCTCCCCCCAGGCAGCCATCCAGTCACAGTTAGACGGGGTGCGCACAGGCCTGAGCCAGCTCCATAATGCACTGAACGACGTGAAGGACATTCAGCGGTCCTTGGGCGATGTCAGCAAGGACTGGAGACAGAGCATCAACACCATCGAGAGCCTGAAGGACGTGAAGGATGCCGTGGTGCGGCACAGCCAGCTTGCTGCCGCCGTGGAGAACCTCAAGAACATCTTCTCAGGTAGCTGGGCCAATAGCAGGGCAGGTGGGCGCTGCGGGCATCACAGGGCAGAGTGTCGCTGGTGCTCATGCCCGTGGCTCTCGCCTGGTTTTCCTTGCTCTATGGGTGATGGAGAGCTGGTCCAGCTTCTGTGCAGTGTGTTTTGTAGACCTGTGTCAGAGTGAGCAGTAGGTGTGATCCCTACTTGCACAGTTAGCTTCTTATTTTGAGCATGGATGGAAATGATCAACTGAGCAAGTAAAGACGAGTAGCTCTGCTGGTGAGGACAGAGGAGTGGGTAATTGACCCACTGCCGTGTGAGCTGCATTCACTCAGCAGTAGGGTGGCTGTTGTTAGATCCATAGACCAGCTGGGGCTCTGCCAGGTGCAGAAGAGTGAAGATGCGCCACCCTGGTGAAAGGAACTTGTGGTCTGTGAGAGAAATGGCCCTGTGAACAGGACAGACAGGGAGTAATCATCAGAGGGAGAGGTGACTAAGGAAAGCGACAGTTCCCAGGAGGAGGAAGAGTATGCACAGCCCCGGGGTCTGGAGGGCAGGTGTGCAGCACATTTTGGAGTCTCAGTTTTATTTGGAACCAGACCTGGTGGGGGCTTTGGGTCTGGTGGGGATAGTCTGGGGGCAGGAAGGTGTGGGAAGGGCCCTGCCAGAGTAATCTCCCAGCACCTCCATAATGGTAGGGAAAGCGTTCCAGGGCCTATTCAGGGAAGTGTCAGCTGTCACCTAGGTGGGCTCCCTCTTGTGCTCAGCACAGCTGATGTTCACATGATGCTGTGACAGAAGCTCCTCATGTGCTGCCCCTCACCTCAGAGCCTGTCCCTCCTCTTGTCCCCTTGCCTCCATCAGGTTCACCAGCATCCCAGCAAGAATCCTGGGGATGATCTAATCACTTCTTTGCCTTCATCTGATGTCTGGTCTCAGCGAGTTCTTTCTGTCTTTCCCCAAACTCTGCCTGACCCCTGAGTGTAACCCAGCACAGTTCTTCCTGCCAGCCTACCACTGGGAATCCGTAGCACAGGAGGCCTTGTTCTTGCCACCTCGTACCTTGGTGATCTGTGTCCTATTCTCACGCCTGTGTCTGATGGCAGCATGCTGAGTGCCTGGCCCCATTGCTTCGCGCCTGTTCATCTTCCTGGGCCTGTGCTCTGAGTCGCTTCTTGTGTCCCCCATTAATGGCACAGCAGCACTCCCAACTCCATGGTGGGTGCCTAGGGAGCAGCTCCCCTTGATGACTGCCGACTGCCTGGAGCTGGAACAAAGTCCTCACGCCAGGGTATCCTTCATCCAGCCAGTGCCTTCCTAGTTAATTTCCTCCTCTCACACTTGCCTGTTGACTGGCAGCATTTTCTTCCACCTTGGAAAACTAATGCCGAATGACCAGAACATTTCTTTACTGGGAGACGTTTACCCACAGAAGTTGAAAATAATTGTATTCCCTTGATGTGCCTGTGTCGTATCTGTTTTTTTTGTTAGGAGTCGATTTTCCCTGGGAGGACACTGTGCTTATTTGGCTCCCTCCAGACTTTTCCCATCGCCTGTAATTCAGTAGTGCTGTGCACACAGTGTTTCCCCCACTTTTCGAGAATGAAAGTACATATAATATAAAATGCACTATCATCCCCACTTTAAGTGTAGTTTTGTGGTTTTAAGTGCTTTCATATTGTGCTACTCTCATCACCATCCATCTTCAGAACTCATCATCTTACAAACTGAACCTCTTCACACAGTGCAGTATGTCAGTTTCAATATCTCAAAACTGGGGGAAAACCCCCTGAAACTACACCCATTAAGTGATAGCCCCCTGCCCCATGCCCCTCCTGTCAGCCCGTTACTAGTCAGAGGTCCAGTTAGATTTTCTGTTTCTTCATGATTTGGTCTCAGTAGGTCTCAGTGTCTTCCTAGTAATTTGCCATTTCCTCTAGGTCATCCAGTGTGTTGGCCTGCAGTTGTTCATGGCATTCTCTTTATTTCTGTAGAATTGGTAGTAATGTTCCCCTCTCATTTCTTGTTTTAGAATGTGAGTCTTTTCTCTTTTTTTCTTAGTCCATCTAGCTAAAGATTTGTCAATTGTGATCTTTACAAAGAACCACATTTTGGTTTTGTTGATATTCTCTATTACTTTTTAGTTCTCTATTTTTTATTTCTGCTCTTATCATAATGACTTTCTTTCTTCAGGGTAGCTTTAGGTTTAGCTTATTATTTTTGTAGTTCCTTAAGTTGTAAAGTTAGGTTGTTGTTTTGAAATCTTTTTCTATGTGTTTATAGCTGTACACTTTTCCTTTAGCACTGCTTTCTTTGCAGCCTGTAAGTTTTGATACATGTTGTTATTTTCATTTGTCCATAAGTATTTTCTAATTTCCCTTGACCCATTAAGAATATGTTGTTTAATTTCCTCAAATTTGTGAATTTTCATCTGTTACAGGTTGCTAATTTTATCCATTGTGGTCACAAAAGATACTTGTGTGATTCCTGTCTTTTAAACTCTGTTGAGATTTAATTCATGGTCTAACCTATGGTCTATCCTGGGAATTTTCTCATGTGAACTTAAGAAAAATGTATGTGCAATTGTGTACTGTTCTGTATATGTCTGTTAAGTCTAGTGGTTTAATGTGTTGCCTAAAGCCTCTGTTTTCTTACCTTCTGTCTGATTTTTCTAGCCATTGTTGTGAGTGGTGTATTGAAGTCTCCAAGTATTATTGTAGAATTGCATTTCTCCATTCAGTTCTGTCAGTTTTTTCTTCATATATGAGTATTTTGATGGTCTCTCGTTAGGTGCATAAATGTTTATGATTGTTGTATAGCCTTGCTGGATTGAACCTTTTATTAATATACGCTATTTTTTGTCTCTTGTGATTTTTAAAAATTTCAGTATTTTGTCTGGTATTATATAGGCACCCCTGCTCTAGTTTGGTTACTGTTTGCATGGAATATCTTTCTATCCTTTCATTTTCAATCTATTTATGGTTTTAGATATCAGGTGAGTTTCTTGTAGACAGCATAAAGTTGGATGGTGTGATTTTTACCCAACTTTTTACTCCAAAAGATTGCTTAATCCATTTACATTTCAAGTAATTACCGATAAGGAGGGAAATTTCTGTCATTTTCCCATTTGTTTTCTATATGCCTTAGAGTTTTTTATCCTTTATGTTCTGCATTATTGTCTACTTACGTGTTTAATGGACGTTTTTGTGCTGAAACATTTTAATTCTCTTCTGTTTTCCTTTTGTGTATATTCTATAGCTGTTTTCTTTGTTGTTCCCATGGGATTACATTTAACATTCTGAAGTTATAATACTTTAAATTTATGCAAGCTTGATTTCAGTGAATAAAAACTCTCCCTCTTCAACTCTGTCCTCACCGCCTCTGTTATTGATGTCACAGAATTACATATTTATACATTGTGTGTCCAAAAACATAGACTGATAGTTTTTTTAATGCATTAGTTTCTCAAATTATGTGTAAAGCAAAATGTGGAATTATAAGCCAAAGTTACAGCAATCCTAGCTTTGGACTAATATTTTTATTTTCTCTAAATGTATTAGTCTCTTAAATTATATAGAGTAAAAAGTAAAGTCACCAACCAAATTTATAAAAATAGTGGCTATTACAATTACCATCTGTTTATCTTTACTGAGATAGTTGTTCCTCCACACAGCTTCCAGTTAGCATCCAGTGTCCTTTCACTTCACCTTGTAGGACTCCCTGGAGCATCTCTGGTGGGGCAGACCCGGTGGTCTTGAGCTCCCCCGGCTTTTGTTTGTCCAGGTATGTCTTAATTTCTTCTTCACTTCTGAAGTATCGTCTTGCCAGATACAAGATTCTTGGATGACAATTTTTTTTTAACACTGAATATACCAACCCACTGTCCTTTGTTTCCACAGTTTCTGATGAGAAATCTGCTTACAATCTTATTGCTTTTCTCTCGCTGCTCTCAAGATTCTCTCATTGTCTTTGGCTTTCTGCAGTTTGAAACTCTTAGGATGGGTATCTGAGTTTTTCTACTTGGAGTTTGTTGAACTTTTGGATGTTTATATTGATGTATTTCATCAAATTTGGTAAACTGTTTACCGTTACTCAAATACTCTCTCTTCCCTTATCTCCCTTATCTTCATCTAGGATCTCCACGGTGTGCCTGTGTCAGCCTGACGGTGTCCCAGAGGTCCCTTTAGCTGTGCTCACTCTTCTTCAGTCATTTTTCTTTCTGTTTCTCACACTACATAATTTCTGTTGTACCGTTTTCAAGTTTACTGATTCCCTCTTGTGTCTGTTCAAATCTGTCTTTGAATCCCCCTAAAATTTTCATTTCAGTTATTATTATTTTTAGCTTCTAAATTTGGGGGCAGGGGTTCTTTTAATTTTTTATGTCTTGATTTATGTTTCCATTTTGTTCATTTGCAATTTTCTTAACGTTCTTCATGTCTTCCTTTAGTTCTTCGAGCAGCATATTTAAAGCTTGTTTTAAAGCTTTTGTTTAATAAATTTCCCATCTAGTCTTTCTCAAGGACAGTTTCTGTTGGTTTACTTTTTACTTTGAACCTTCATACTTCCCTATTGTCCTGCTAGCGTTCCAGCCTGGGCAGGTTCACACGGGATTCGGGCAGACAGAAGAAAATACAGGGAGCCTTAGGGATGTCTGACGTGCCTTTATTCTGGGGTGGGGCAGTGCACGTGTGCCACAAGCCGTGGGTAGCACCGCAGAGAGTCCCTGCTCCCTTATATGCTAAGTGAATGCAAAGCCGGCAGGGTGTCAATAGCTGACCTTCTGGTTATATCACGGAGCTGAATTCTGCTCATGCGGGCCCTACTCCAGGGTATATGAACACTGCTAAGTCATAGTTGACCGGACATCCGGGCGACAGAGCCTGACTGACTCCATTATCCCTACACCTATATCATTGTATGCCTTGTGATTCTTTTGGTTGAACACGAGATGTTTGAATTTAATAATGAGGTAACTCAAAATCAAATTCTCCTCTTCCCCAAGAATGCTGATTTTTGTTTATTATTTTTTATTTTTTTTATTGTTATAGGCTATCTGTGCTGAGGATCAGCCTGAGATGTAAACTTAAGGTCTTTTCAAGTCTTTTCTGAGCCTGTGCTTTTCCCTGGGCCTATGTAGTCACTTTCTAAATTTCCCTTTATATGAGATTCCCTTTGAATGCTCTAGTCTTGAAACATCTGGCTTCCAAAAGGGAAAAAGAGAAAAATGAAAGAGGTAAAAGGTACTGGTCCTACAAGTCCTCTGGATGTCACTTCACCTAGTTAGGGAGGGGCTCACAACAATGGCACCCGCCTTCGTGTCTGCACCTCTGATCAGAAGCACAGCAATCAGCAAGTGGAGCACAGGTCCCCAGTATTTGGAGGTCAGGGTCCTTTTTGCATACTCTGGCTCCTGCAAGTTGTATGTAAGCTGCTGTAGAGATGTGTGGCAGGTGTGGTGGCAGCTGGGGGACAGGGGCTGCTGTTGTGCTGAGAGCTTAAATTGAACAAAATTAACTGTAATTTCCTGTCCGAGCCTTCCCTTGGACATTGCAAGACTCTAGAGTTCAGTAGACTCTACAGTTCTGTAATAGTTACATCCGGCAGATTCCGTCAGTACAGTTATCCAGATAGCAGGGAGACGGATTCTTGGTACTTCCTCCTCTGCCACCTTCCCAGAATCCTGCACAGCCATATGTGGTTTTTCACAGTGCCATCTTGTGCCTTTTTCCCCAGTGCCCGAGATCGTGAGGGAAACCCAGGACCTCATAGAGCAAGGGGCACTCCTGCAGGCCCACCGGAAGCTAATGGACCTGGAGTGCTCCCGGGACGGCCTGATGTACGAGCAGTACCGCATAGACAGCGGGAACACTCGGGACATGACCCTCATCCACAGCTACTTTGGGAGCACACAGGGGCTCTCTGACGAGCTGGCCAAGCAGCTGTGGATGGTGCTGCAGAGATCGCTGGTCACTGTCCGCCGTGACCCCACCTTGCTGGTGTCTGTTGTCAGGATCATCGAAAGGGAAGAAAAGATTGACAGGCGCATACTTGACCGAAAAAAGCAAACTGGCTTTGTTCCTCCGGGGAGACCCAAGAATTGGAAGGAGAAGATGTTTGCCATCTTGGACAGAACTGTAACTACCAGAATCGAGGGCACACAGGCAGACACCAGGGAGTCCGACAAGATGTGGCTCGTTCGCCACTTAGAAATCATAAGGAAGTACGTCCTAGATGACCTCATTGTTGCCAAAAACTTGATGGTTCAGTGTTTCCCTCCCCATTATGAGATTTTCCGGAATCTCCTGAGCATGTACCACCAGGCCCTGACCACACGGATGCAGGAGCTTGCATCGGAAGACCTAGAAGCAAATGAAATTGTGAGCCTGTTGACTTGGGTCTTAAACACCTACACAAGGTAACACTAACTTTGCCTCTTGTGTCTTCTTTTACGTAGAAACTGTAACAAAAACATACTGACCTTCTCTAAACAGCCACTGTTGTTTTGCTCCAGCCAGGTAGTCAGCACCCACAGGCATTATTTTCTGGTTTAGGAAAGTTGTCTTTCTGTGGGGGCTTGTCCTTGAGGTCAGGGCCCAGCCTCTGGTCTGTGAATGCTCTTATATTTGGGTGGTGCCTCTGCCCTTGACATCCAGTCCACATTGAGCAGTTCAGGTTGGACTTTCCTGTGGTACTAAGTGTCACTATACACTAACCTGCTTTCTCCTCGAGGTGACACTGAGCAGGTGGCTTCAGTGGACAGGTGAGGACAGATGGGCCCAGGAGGTCCTTCAGAGTCACTGTGGTTGGTGAGGAGATGCCCTCACTCCTTTCCCAGATTTGGTTTCTTTTTTTCTCATCAGTATGGTGGAAAATCCAGTTGTCCTTTTTGCATTTCAGCCTTGGGGCTTTGTCACTTCACGAAAGGATGAAAGGGTACAAGATGGGCCAGTGGTCGGGTATTATGAAATTGTTTACGATCATCTGGCTGAGAGGAAAACATAATGTTTTGTGAATAGAAAACAGTATTAAGTACTGTATCGGATTTTTTTTTTTTTTAGTCTTGTCACTAGTGTGTAGAAATTAATTAAACCTCTTGTTCTAGCAGTAAAGTTCTGGGATATTTTGTTTTTGGTAACAGCTTATAGTAGAGAATGTGTACATTTTCAGTGTAGAAAAACATAAAGAGAGAGGAAATATCTCGCCTTTTTAATGATGATCCTTGTGGCCACAGCTTTGGTCACCTCCTGTGTGCTGCTGTCACACAGCCTGGGAGCCCACGGCTGCCGTGGTCGCCCCATCTGGCAGTCATCTCTGTGCAGCCTTGGCCTATACGTGCTACCTGTGAGGAAGGCACTGGATGATTGTCCTCCTTTTGTACGTGAGGGAACTGAGGCACAGGGAGTACTGTGCCCGTTCACACAGCCAGCGAGTCCAGTGTAGAACAGGGTGCACATCTGGACCCTGGGCCCTCACCTGTGCTCCAGCCGTCTGACGTGGGGTGTGTGTTTGTGTGACATGCTGAGTTTTGTGTGTTGATTTTGTTTTTCACTCAGTATGTTGTACGCACTTTTCTATCTTGGACAGCTTTCTGTTGTCTTCCCATTGCATCATATTGGACTTCATCATGGGAAGAATTGAACTGCTTTTGTACTGCAGATATTTTCATGCTGAATTAAGGTTCTTGGTTGGGGGGTAATAATCTGGGTCAAGTAAATCATCTTTTGACATTGGCATAATTTTATGAGGCACCATTTAATTCAGGAAGACCTTGAATTTCTTATAGAGAGTTGACTAGTGTCATTTAAATATACATTTAGGATTCTGGCCTATGTAGTTCAATTGGTTGGAACATCGTCCTATAAAGCAAAAGTGTTCCTGGTCAGAGCACATATCCCAGGTTGCGGTTCAGTCTCATCAGGGTGTGAATGAGAAAGCAACCAATTGATGTTTATCTCTGACATCAATGTGTCTCTTCTCTCTCTCTTTCTCTCTCACTCACTCAAAAAAAAGAAAGAAAAAAATGTCCTCAGATGAGGATAAAAATAAATAAACACACACACACATTTAGGGAATGTAGCGTGAGGTATATGAATTTTCTGAGTAGTTGAACCTTGGACCTTTAAGAACCCAACCACATACACAGGTATTAACTGTTTTTTAGGAAAACTTTTTTTCTGAAACTTAGTCTATGATATCCCTGCCTTCTGAAGCATGGTAGACTGGATACAGTGACATTTTCCTTGCTGACTTGAGTTTCATTATGGATGTCATGTGTTCCCTGCACTAGAGATTATTCTCCTATTTCATAAGACACATCTGTTCACCTCCGATTTGCCCCTGGTCTTCATGGGAGGCACTGTGATACAACAGACAGATCTCTCCCGCACTGGGCTTCTTTCCCAAGGGGGCCTCCAGTAGCTCGTGACATGGGCACAGGGGCTCCTTGGCCAGTGCCCAAGGCCCCGCGTCTCCTCCTAAAAAGAATTAGCAACACCTAACTAAGAATTTTCTGTCTGTTTCCTGGTTCTTAATCTTTCTCATTCCTGGGTTTTCTTGTAGCACAGAGATGATGGGAAACGTGGAGCTGGCCCCGGAAGTGGACGTTAGCAGCCTGGAGCCTTTGCTTTCTCCAAACGTGGTTTCTGAGCTGCTGGACACATACATGTCAACTCTTACTGTGAGTAGAGCAGTGTGTGGTCCCAAACAGGCTGTGTCTAGTGCCCAGATGCTGCATCGGGTCTCTGCATGTCAATCTGGAACCAATGCCAGTGGGCAAAGGAAGGGAGTGAGACCCTGCCTTGACATTGGTCTCCTAAGGATGCGTAGGTTCTCTTTTTGGGAAATTGAGTCTTGAAACATACATTTGCCAGTTAGATGAGGGGAGTGGCCCAGTCTCTAGCCCTGGATCTGGAGATTGTCTGGGGCATACCTTTCACAGGTATGGAAACTGGCTCTAGTTGGAGGAATGAGCCCGTCCTGACCCCAGTAGGCTGACAAGGCCCCGGGAGGTCCTGCTGATGTGTGGTAGTGCCTGCCAGCCACTTAACATTGAGCCTGGGGATGGCACTGAGGGCACCAAATGCTGCCCAGCGACCCCCACGCAGTCTTAGAGTAAGATGAGGAAGTCAGGGTCTGCTTCTGGCCTGCTCATCAGACAGCGTTCTGACATGCGGAGGCCCACGCTGTGGAAGCAGGGCGGTGGCTCTGTGCTCATGAGGTGAAGGGGCTGGTGTCCGGTCTTCCACGGACAGGTCTGTCTCGATCTTCTGTGTACTTCTGACGAACCTGACCAAAAGCACGGAGGCTGGTGGGGGCACTGCTGCTGCGGAGTTGGCTCTCGGGGTGGCTTTTGTGGTGTTCCCTTGTTTGGGAACAGGAATTCCGAGGGCACTGTGTTGGTTTCTGCAGCTGCACCAGTGTATCCTTGGCTTAGAGGGCATATTCTTTTCTCCCTTCCTCTGCCGCCACACTTCCTTAGTCAAACATCATTGCCTGGCTGCGGAAAGCCCTAGAAACAGACAAGAAAGACTGGATAAAAGAGACTGAGCCTGAAGCCGACCAAGACGGGTACTACCAGACGACACTGCCAGCCATTGTCTTCCAGGTACCATCTGTGGATTCTGAGGTTCACTTCTGGGTAGTTAATAGGGTCTGTGGGTTTTACAAATAAACGCCAAGTGCCTCATTTCATAGTGAAGATACAAAGAATCCTGCCTAGTGCCTCAGGTCCTTCTTTCTCTGAAGCTGAAGAAATTGAGGGTTGTACCTGTCAAGTAGATCTGCCCAGGGTCACTTTAGTTTTCCTAATCCTTTTGCACTTGAACTAGAACTGAATTCTTTGTTATTTGAGTATAATGCTTGGATTTGAGTTTGCTTGTTTGGAGTATCCTGATATTGTAAATGCCTTTCTTTATAAATGCCACAGAATTGAGTCTAACCTGACGGAGTTGGGGAAGAGTCCCTTAGATTTTAACAATAATCATGCATTCTTACAGATAATATACTTTTGAATGTGTGGCCACCTGCTGGTGTACCCCAGTGTCCTTCCCTTTTTCTCTGGCCTGTGCAGTTTTTTTCAGTTGAGTGGCTGACAGTAGGAGGCCTGAGCCCTGTTGGAGCATTCACACGGTGCTCTGTCTGCTGCCGGTGCTGGGGCTCTAGCCTGCAGAAGTGGGTGCTGGTGGTGTTTTTCTCCAGGCAACACTTAGCCACAGATTGGTCCTACCCTTTCTTTATTTTTATTCTTTATTCTGACATCATAATAGCCCATTTGCAACAAGGACCTGGGATGAGCTCTGCCTGCTGGCTCTTCTGTCTTTTCAAGTTCTCTTTCCCTCAGCTCCAATATACGTCCTAATTCTTCTTAAGAGATCCACATCCCTAATCACTGTGCAGCACCTCATGGGCCCCCACCTCCTTGCCAGCTTCTCCTTCATGCCTGTTTATAGGCAATTAGGAAATGATTCACTTGCTTTTTTTACCCGGTGAGAAAGTTGTTTGTTTAAATTTATTTTTCATATGGTTTTATTTTTTTCTCTGGATTTGGGCTATCCTAACTACCAGTTAGCAGATGGGGTTTTATATAATGGGAAACCTGTCTCTTGTGAATTTATGTTAGAACTCATCCATTCTCCAATTTTTAGATGTTCGAACAGAATCTTCAAGTTGCTGCTCAGATAAGTGAAGATTTGAAAACAAAGGTACTAGGTTTGTGTCTTCAGCAAATGAATTCTTTTTTAAGTAGGTATGTATTTTTGCCATTGTACTGATTTAGAAAATACGTTTTTAAAAATCAGAAGCAAAAATATGTTGGTCCTGATATGCCTTATATTAAAAAAGAATTTAAGCCTGGGCTGACTATAGTCACTTTATTTTGTTTAGAAAGGCAGCCTTTCCTTGTTGCCTCCTGTTGAGTGTATGTCCCAGGCCCCTGAGAACCCAGATCTGATCTGTGACCCCCCCAGCTGTGTTGTCAGAACGCCGCAGGATTGGAGTTGGAGCTTCTCCCGAGAAGCTTGTCCTTCCTGTAGTCTGAATTATTTCTGTGGCGGGGAGGACAGCTCCGGGAGCAGTGGTTCCTACCTCTGGGAGGCATCCCCAGCAGAGCCAGCCCTTGACGGGGGGCTCAGAGGGACTGTACCTCCAGGACACCTCCCTCCCTTGGAATTGTTCATGAAGAAGATTTTTAAACCTGTGCAAAAGTAGAAAGAATGACATAAAAAACTGTTTACCCATCATCCAGGTTCAAAAGCTGTCCCTTTAAAGCCACCCCTTGCCTCTTGCGGTCACCCTCCCTCCTCCCTTCTCCCCTGTGCTCTCTTTCTCTGCTCAAGGAACTTTAAAGAAAATCCCAGACATTGAGGCACTCCCCCCGCATTCTCTACCCTAACTACACTGCTATCAACCCACATAAAACTTGCGCAATCGCTCCATGGGACTATCTGACACCAAGTTTGTATTTGGGCTTTCCCAGGGGTCGCATACAGATCTCTTTATAGTTACGTGTTCTACATCACAGATAGTTTTTCAGGTTCTCAGGTCTGTGACACAGGAGAACAGTCCCTTCTCTTCTATAAGCCACTGGCTTGTGGAGAGTGCACATTGTCCTGTAGAGTGACCAGCATCCTCCAGCCCAGGTCTCAGATTGCCACCTGCCCACAACCACAGGTTGTCTCCAACGGCTTGTGGGACTCCCCGTATTATTGTTCTGTAGGAACCCTGCACAGGTGGTTTGTGTGTTCCACACGGCAGCTCATCAGGAGATGCGTGTCCTTCCATCCTGCTTTGGTGGCCCGGCGCCAACAGTCAGGCCCCTCTGAGTTCCCATCGGCCATCCATCTGGGGGACATGTCCTGAATTAGTCATTTCGTTAGAGGAGTGAGGTGGGAGTCCTCTGTAAAAGAGGAAGCTTTTCTCATTTCCTCAGCCATTTGATTACCTGAACCACACTTTGGACAGAAAAGTAGAATAAATACTGAATGATTTTCCTTTAGTTGCCGATTTTCATTTTGTTTTTTTTTTTAAGATCTATAGCGTGTTGTACTGTTCTACTCCTGTACATGTTTGAGGATCTCCATAATTAGTTAAAAAATAAAACGTGTAGCCCTCTCAGTTGTTCGTTTTTGTGACATCTAAAGAGTCCCATTTATTTTTAATTTGATTTCTTCAGGGAGAGTTTCAGAAAGGGACATTTTATCTAATACTTGATAGTGTTCCTGTTTTATAAATTTCTAGACAAATTATGTCAGAAAAAATAATACTTTCCCAATGACTCAAATATTTCAGAATATTTGTGTAATCAGAATACTGAACCCTGTTTCAAAGAGTTGATATGAAATTAATTTTTAATAATTTATTTAAAATGACCAATTTTTCTGTTCTTTTATTAGTACAGAGCATCCACATTTTCTTTTTTTGTGTTAAAGACTCATCTGGTCACACATTAGTGATGTAAGCCATATATTACGAGCGGTGTCAGTGTGGCGTGTGGAACACCTGCAGGTTTTCCTCTGACAGTATTTGCTGTGGGTTGTGCGTCCTCAGATACAAAGACGAAGCTCAGCTGTATAAGGAGGAGCACCTGAGAAACCGGCAGCACCCTCACTGCTACGTCCAGTACATGATCGCCATCATCAACAACTGCCAGACCTTCAAGTAAGTGACTGTTAGGGACAAAGACAGGCATGTGAGGACACTCAGCCACCTCACGGAGCCTCATTTCTTCCTTTGCAGAGAATCCATAGTCAGTTTAAAGAAGAAGTATTTAAAAAACGAAGTGGAAGAAGGCATGTCTCTGAGCCAGCCGAGCATGGACGGGATTCTGGACGCCATCGCGAAGGAGGGCTGCAGCAGCCTGCTGGAGGAGGTCTTCTTGGACCTGGAGGTGGGGCACTCCGACTGTGCGCCCGAGCTGAGTGCACCTGCTTCCATCCTCAGTCATAGTAAAGGCGCTGTGGCTTTTCTGTGGTGTGGTGTGGTGTGCCCGGGGTGGTGTGGGTCTGAGTTTCGGTCCTGCCGCACAACCGAAGAGAGACTCCCGGTAAACATCAGTGGATTACAACCTAGGACCATGTCACAGGAAGACTGTTATGTTCCTTAGCAGAATCTTGATGGCAAAAAAATACAGATAGGAAAAATATTATTTGTTACTTATCAAGATGGCATGGATTGCAAACGTGTTGTCGAGGGCATGAGCAAAGGGACGGTCTTTTGTTCTGTGCAGAATGTGAATTGTGCATTTTTTGGAGGACAGTTCTGAAACAGGTAATTGAGGTTTTAGTTTGCGTACTTTTTGAGCAATTCCACTAAGAGTTTTACCTGCAGAAGAGTACAAAATCGCAAAATGAGAAAAATTTTGTATGTCCATCAGAATAGGGTGGGTAAATTACAGAGTATTTGTATGATAAATTCAAGGTGGGGCAAAATTATTATTTTTTATACAAAAAATGACAGTAATAATAATACAGGAATAAACTTTCACACACAACTGTATACCTACTTTTGCCCAACTCTCTATATAGTCAGTCATTAAAGGTGAAGTATGTGCACACAGACACCCGCATACCTCACAGGTGTGTGTGGTCTGAGTTCCGTGTGGTTAAAGTACACACTTGCAGGTTACACACCAGTAGTGCTTGTGATGACCAGGTGCTGTCACACATATCAGCACATCAGGCAGACGTGCAGCGCACCCCTCCCGATGCCAGGATCTCGGTGTCAAAGTGATTGATGTTTTCTGTGGTCTGCTTTTTAGCCACATCTCAGTGACCTGATGACAAAAAAGTGGCTGTTGGGATCGAATGCTGTAGATATCATCTGTGTCACCGTGGAAGACTATTTCAATGATTTTGCCAAAATTAAAAAGCCATATAAAAAGGTAAGAGCATGGGGCACAGTCGCTGGTGTGAGCTCACAGGCATGCTGGAGCCCACGTGGATCTTGTGTAGAGTTCAGTGTCAAATTAGTTCTGTGAGTGGAAGTTCAGAGGTGGTTTTGTTAATCCAAGGCAGGAGACATCGGTGCCTAAAAATAAGATGGATGCGAAGGTGGTGGTGCCTCTGAGTGAAGGCTGAGACCATCATCTGGCTTTACTGCTCCTGACACCCCACCAAAGCCACGCTGACACACGGTCGCAGACCCGGTCCCCCGTGGGTGGGGGGGCAGTGGCCGTGGCTCTGATGAGATGACAGGGAGAAAGGGCAGTCCTCTGTCTGGGTACCCATCAAGACACATTGGCTACTGGACTTCCTCTGGTTGTAGGGGTCCCGTGATAACAGGAGCTCCTGTGTTATTGCTGTTTAGTCTTCTCGAAGTCTTAACCATACAATGCCACCGTGTCCTCATCCAGGGCTAGGGTGTATTTTCATGTGCACCCAGCCTTGTGTAGCTTTTGCTATTGTTGTTATTAAAAGTTTAATTTGGCCATGACTGGCGTGGCTGAGTACATTGGCCATCATCCTGTGGAGCAAAAGGTCGCTGGTTCGATTCCTGGTCAGGACTCATGCCTGGGTTGCGGGCCAGGTCCTGAGTTGGGGGCCCGTGAGAGGCAACTGATCAGTGTTTCTCTCACACATCTTTGTTTCTCTCCATCTCTTTCTCCCTCCCTTCCCCTCTTTCTGAAAATAAATTTTAAAAGTTTAATTTGTAAAATCAGGCTTTCTAGTTTTTTTTTTTGGTTTTTTTTTTACAGAAATGAAGTGGTTTTGCTATGTTGACCTCATATCCAGACACTTTGTAAAACTAACTGTTCCTAGGATTTGTCTTCACATCTTTCCAGGTCTCTAGGCAGACAGCTGTTTTATCCATGAATATTGACACTGCGTGTGTTCATTTCTGGTCCTTACAGCTTTTATGTCTTCTCCATGTCTTGCTGTGTGGGACACCCAGCCCAGTGGGCATCTGTGTCTAATTCCAAATTTTAAAAGAAATTCTTCTGTCATTAAAAGTAATACTTGCAGGGAGACGCAGGTGCTTTAAGTCCACCTGACTGATGGGTCCCTTCACAGCTGTCAGGAGGCTCTGGTGCTTACAGGTTTGGTGGGATCAGCCCGCTCTGGTCATTTTCGGATTTCTTGTTGCTTACACAGGTTTTCGTTCCACTTTTTATTTCTTTAAACATTTTGCACATTTATCTAACTGTCGATGTCTGGGATCTGTGTGTGGAGTCCCCAGGCCGGGAGCTTGTTGTCTCTGCAGACTCCCAGTCCCGGTGGCTTGTCTCCCGGTGTGCTGGATGCTCTTGCCTCACGCGAGAGCGTCTGCTGTCCCGAGGGCCTGGGCTGTTGGACAGGCACACAGTCCTTTGACCCTGCTCTTGGCCACAACCCCAGGCAGGTGCTGGGTGCTATCTTGTTTGTCTTGCTTGGGGTCCTTGGGGTCCCCTCCCTTTGGCACAGGGAGCAGAGCGCCCAGCCTTCCCAGGTAGGCACAGCTCTGTTTGGTCTGGAGCTGTGATGCCAGTCATCACGTCAGTGCAGTTCTATTTACATGGTTGCGGGATGGCTGCCTGGTGCCCATGTGCCACTGGGGTGGATCTCAGTGGGAGCTGGGGTCTTCGTTGTGTCCACACGTGTTGGGGAGAGAACCATGGCCTTCTCTGACGCGTCCTCACATGGATGGACTCGGGGTTCCTCCTTCCTCTGAAGCTCTGTTACCATTTTCCTGGTTGTTAAACAGGCTTCTGTGGATGAGGCACGATGTGTGTGCTTCATGCACGCCTTTCCTTTGGAGCCTGTCTACTTGTGAGGGCCGGAGCTGGGGCCTGGCCCAGGGTCCCCAGTTTCCCTACTGACCCCGAACTCCAGCCTGAGGGTCGAGTGCTCTGAGATGTGTGCAAGATGGAACAGCTGTCGGCTGGAGTTACCCAGAGGGGTGGGCGTGAGGCCCCGTGAAGGGGTCGGGGAAGAGCACATGCTGTGCTGGCTCACCTGGCGGGAAGCCGCCCTGCAGCGATGTCTGCTGCTAGAAGGACGTGAGGACATGTCGTGTGAGGCTGCAGGCAGGCCTTATGTGGGGACCTTTATTCTGTTTGTCCTCTGGAGGGACAGTCAGCATCTGAGGCGCAGGGTCAGCTCCGTGGGCACCCACCTGCACGGCTCTTGCTTGTGCTGGGCTCTGCCTGTGTAATTCCTTTTCATCATTGGATTTCAGGGAAACAGAGTGAATGCTGGTACGATTTTCTAAAGTAAAAATTATAATTAAAAGTCACAGATGTGCTTATTTACTTACTCTGAAGCCCCGCCGTCTATACTGATGGGAAATGGGAAGGAATGTGCTCTGTTCACGTGTCGACCTAGATTTAAATGGAAGTCCGTGTGTCCGCGGAGCTGACGTGTCTCTGCTCCTCAGCGGATGACGGCCGAAGCACACCGACGCGTGGTGGTGGAGTACCTGCGGGCTGTCATGCAGAAGCGCATCTCCTTCCGCAGCCCTGAGGAGCGCAAGGAGGGAGCCGAAAGGATGGTCCGGGAGGCCGAGCAGCTGCGCTTCCTGTTCCGCAAGCTGGCGTCTGTGAGTGCCACCACCTCATGCCCTTTTAGAGTTACTGCCACTAAAAAGTATCGCTGTGGCTGCTTTTCCAGTTTCCACCCATAGGACTTTCAGGCCAGTTCATCTGTCATGTCAGGAACCAAGTGACTGATTATTGTTTCCTGTGTAAATAGGAGAATCTGCGTAGAGATCTGTCTGACCCGTGGTTGGGGCACATGTGCTCAGGGCAGTAGCTTCGAGACTTTTGGTGTCAGCACGTAACCAGACTTCAGCTCTGAGACACAATGCTCATCCGTCCCTTCCTTCATGCGGGGCTGAGCTGACCTCATGATCCACCCAGCCCCCAGCCCCCTCTCTGTGCTTAGTGCTCCCAGGGGAACAGCCCCCTGTGGGAACCTCCTTGGTGTTCACGTGAAAGGAGGGAATGGGCTGGCCAGCCAGGCATCCTCAGCCAGAGAGAGGGTTTGAGAGGCTCCAGCCTGTGTCCGGCCCGGGGTGTCATGGTGCTGCACACTGCTCATGACCTCTACACTCACTTCTAGGGATTCGGGGAAGAAGTGGATGGGTACTGTGATACGATCGTCGCCATTGCAGAAGTGATTAAGCTGACAGACCCGTCCCTGCTCTACCTGGAAGTTTCGACTCTGGTCAGCAAATACCCAGACATCAGGTAATGGCCTCCTGTCTCAGCTAGAACTCGGGGAGCAGAGCAGCAGGATCATTCCGAGGGTCCTGGGTTTTAGGCGTGACCCTGAGGGGTGATGGTGCGGCAGCTCTGGGCTCCTTTAAGGGTAAGCTGTGCAGACAACAGTTGCAGGCAGAGTGGGCTTCTGAGAATGACAGCGGACCTGCCTGCAGTTCATGTGCCCTCTGCCAGCCCTGTTTGTGTTCCTTCCAAGTGTCAGAGTGGGTGGGGCCAGGCTGGGACTCCATGTGGATGGGAAAGTGGCTGAGCAGGGTGGTTTTAGGAAGCTTACCTTGTGCTTGTGATGGACTCAGAAAAGGGAGCCTGTGTGCTGTGCTTGGCCAGGACACCTTCCAGCCCTCGTGGGGAAAGGGGCCTGCCCCCGGGGCTGGCTGCGGGCTCCTGCAGCCTTTGCGAACCCACCCAGGTTGCCTCCCAGCATCTTCTCCTCCTGAGGTTGCTCTGGGCTAACTTCAAGCACGAAGAACCGATGGTCCCATGCTCTCCAGGGTCCCCCTGCTCCAGTTAGTCCATTAAACAAAGATGTAGAAAAGCAACCTTTAAAAAACCTTGCAGTTGTAGACTGAAAAAAAGACGATATGATATGAAAACTTGGGCTTCTCTCCCTCTGACGGGAGGAGAGACGTGCCTTTCACTTGCAGCTGTTGACCCTGTTCTGGGGACCCTCAGTGTCAGCTGAGCTGCAGCGGGTGGTGGGGGGTGGGAGAGTAAGGCTCAAGGTGAGTGGCTCAGTGCATCCTCTCATGCACCCCTGCCATTCTCCCCGCTTTCCCAGAGACGACCATATCGGCGCTCTGCTGGCCATGCGAGGGGATGCCAGCCGGGACATGAAGCAGACCATCATTGAGACATTGGAGCAGGGCCCCACGCAGGCGAATCCGAACTACGTGCCCATCTTCAAAGAAATCATAGTTCCTAGTCTGAATGTGGCCAAGCTCCTCAAGTAGCCTTTCAGTTTCCAGCCTGAAGCTGGTCCCGCACTCATTACCCCACAGAGTGCCAGCCAGGGACGTGTGGTGCCGAGCACAAGACTTCCTGAGGGACAGGTGCTCTGATGGCGGGTTCGGGCCCTCTCATCACGGACAGGCTTTGTGAGCAGGGTCCTGGCAGGCTGTTCCTGTTTGCCTCTCGGCCTCCCTCCCTTCTGCAGTGTCAGCACCTTGGATGCCTCTGTTCAATAAAAGTTGCTGCTGCAGGGAACTGAGAGTTGCCCAGCTTTGAGGTTTTCTTGCTAGCCATGGCTGCAAGGGGTCCAGATGCTGCATCTGAAGGCCATCTCCACCCTCACCCACCTGAGTGGGGCGGGGGGTCCCACTGGCACCCCTTTGGCCCGCTGCTTATCACCTGAATAGGCAGTAGCCCTGGGTGTGTCTGACTTACGGGCCCTGCTTATTCCTGACACAGAGCCCCTGAGCCCTCTTTCTGTCATTCGTCTGTCTGTCCATGGCTGCCTTCAGCCGTAGCTTTGTTCTACACATTAATCTTTGAACCAAGCCCAGGAAAGTCCCACCCAGGACAAACCGTGAGCCCCTGCAAGTGCCTCCCCAGCCTCGCACTACCACCCCAGTGAGTGGGCTTGTGTTGGTGGCAGTGCTGTGGTCTAGCTTCACTGCTGACTAAAATGGAAAGCAGAGGCGTTCGCTCCTGTTCCCCTGTCACAGGTCCCTCCACCCTTGATTCGGGGTCCCAGGGACTGGCCAGTTCAGGCAGGAGGGTCATCGCTGGGGGTCATGAGATGCCCATGCTGCAACTTCCCTCCAGACAGCGTGTGTGCGTGGAGTTGGGCTGCTCTAAACCTCCGAGGTGTGTGTGGGTAGGCTTGTTTCTGCTGAGATCCATCCCCGATAGCACCGTTGGTGTGGCACGCTCATCTTCACAGGACCTGAGAAATTCACAAATAGGGCTTTCTGGGAAGAGTCAAAACTGAAGTGGAATTAAAAAACTAAAAATTCAGTTCTTATGGGTACCACTGGCTTGGAAGAGGTGTAATCTTCCTAAAGACATCTAGCTGATGTGCGGTTTCCTGATAATACATGTTAATCTGGTTCCCTGCTTACAAGATGCCTTAAACAGCATCTAGCAATGCTCAATAAATATTTTAATTGATTGTTAATAATCATTATTGCCCCTTATAATAATAAAAATGCATTTATTTTCACTTCAAGTTACTTCTGGAATAAATATCCAGTGTGACCATTTAGAGAATAACAGACCCAGGTGGCACATGTTCTAGCTGGTGTCCTACTCTGATTATGCAATGGTCACTTGACTATGTCCATTTCGGGGACACTGCAGTCACAGCTAAGCAGTGGCTGCCCGAGCTGGGTGCCAGCATCAGCACGGTCCAGCAGTGGCACACTTACGGGGACAGGATGTTGGCTGGGAGGTGCTGGGAGGCATGGGCGGTCCACAGTTCAGGTCATGTCTCGGTGGGTGGGCAGTGGGTAGGTATGCACACCAACACCCAGGGTAGGGTTATGTACAGTCTACCTGGTAAGAGGCCAGCAGCACCCAGGTAAAGTGCCCTGGTTTTAACAGGACAGGCAGCCTGTACCAGGGGCCTGCTTCATCCCGTCTCATTGGGCCCACTGTCTACTCACTGAGTCTTGGGGTGATTCTCTGTAAAAACACTTGTTCAGGAGAAAGAACATCTTTAGGAAATTTCCTTGACTCATTCATTGGGTTTTTGGAGAGAGGGGGGAAGGGGGAAGGACTCCTAATCGATGAGAGTGCATGTTGCTCTTGCCAGTCAGCCTTACCTGGTGTGCTGTCCCCTCGTATCTGCTAAGGCACCATCCAGGCTTCTGTAATGAGGTCACCCCTAGACACAGGTCCTGAGCGCATGGGGGTTTCTATCCAGAGGAAACCAATGGTGCCTGGTGGGCAACACCAGGCTGCTCTGCCTCGCCTTCCTGTATAGCGCATGCCTTAGCCAGGATGGTACCAAACAGCAGGTGCCACCTGGGTAGACATGGGACACAGAGCAAGGAGAGGCCAGAAAATGGCTCCCTCTGGTAACCAACCTGGGAAAGGAGAGGTGGGGGCCCTAAACTGATTTAGTGTCCTTAAGAGGTGGCAATAGGTGACGACAGGGTTGGGGTGATACTTCTGTAAGCCTAGGAACAGCAGAGAGTGCAGAGCTGGGAGGACCCTATAGGGCACAGAGGGAGTGGGCCCCTGTCCACACCCCGATTTCTGACTCCTGGCCATGAGGTTGTGTTTCTATGCCACCAGTTTGTGGTGACACCTATGACAGCCCCAGGAAGCTCCTTTCTATCAACTGAAATGGTGGGTCAGACGCCTCATGAATGGTATCTATGGACTTGACTTTGATGCACTATTTTCTTTTTATAAAAGATATCTAGAGGACTTCCGGCCAAGATGGAGGCATAGGTAGACACACTGTGCCTCCTCGCACAACCAAGTTAGGGACAACAATTTAGAAACAGAATAACAACCAGAACTGACAGAAAATTGAACTGTAATGAAGTCAGACACCCAAGGAGTTAAAACAGACAAGTTCATCCAGACTGGTAGGAGGGATGCAGTCAGGCAGCTAAGCCTGGGTCATGGAGCTGAGAGGGTTGGGACCAGACATGTATGGCAACCAGGGCAGCAAGGCAACCAGGGCGTGAAAGACCGCAGCGGGCGGACCCTGAACGCATAAGCGGCGGCGAGCAGACCCCAGCCAAGGGGTGGCAACCAGCAGGCCCAGCGAGGCACGATTGTGAAGCAAGGCACTGGGCGCAACCCAGGATCCCAGCGCTGGGAAATAAAGCCTTGGGGCACTGATTGAAAATACCTGTGGGGGTTGAGACACAGGAAGAGACTCCCAGTCTCACAGGAGAGGTCGTTGGAAAGTATCACAGGGTGCACAAGCCCACACGGGAATTGGCACCAGAGGGGCCCAGTGTGCTTGGGGGAAGCAGTGGAAGAGACCGAGGCCCGACAGCGAGGGAGAGGGGAGCAAGCATCATTGTTCATTGTCGGACCCACATACTGTGTCACAACCCAGTCACAACCCAATGACTGGGGTGCCCCACCCTGGTGAACACCTAAGGCTCCGCCCCTCAGACATAACAGGCTCAACCAGACCAAAAAAAAAAAAAAAAGATGGCTCAAACAGAAGAACAATTGAAAGCCCCAGAACCCATCTTTTTAAGTGACCGAGAGATAGCCAACCTATCAGACGCACAGTTCAAAGCACTGGTGATCAGGATGCTCACAGAATTGGTTGATTTTGGTCGCAAACAAGATGAAAAAATGAAGGCTACAATAAGAGAAATGAAAAATGCACAGGGAACCAATAGTGATGGAATGAAAAATGGATCTCACATCAATGGAGTGGACCAGAAGAAAAAAATATACAACCAGAAAATAATGAAGAAATAAGAATTCAAAAAAATGAGGAGAGGTTTAGGAACCTCCAGGACATCTTTAAACATTCCAACATCCGAATTATAGGGGTACCAGAAGGAGAAAAGGAAGAGCAACAAGTGGAAAAGTTATTTGAACAAATAAAGGAAAACTTCCCCAATCTGGCAAAGGAAATAGAACTCCAGGAAGCCCAGGAAGCTCAGAGAGTCCCAAAGAAGTTGGACCCAAGGAGGAACACACCAAGGCACATCATAATTACATTAGCCAAGGTAAAAATGAAGGACAGAATCCTAGAAGCAGCAAGAAATAAGGAGACAGTAACCTACAAAGGAGTTCCCATCAGACTCTCAGCTGATTTCTCAAAAGAGACCTTACAGGCAAGAAGGGGCTGGAAAGAAGTATTCCAAGTCATGAAAGGCAAGGACTTACATCCCAGATTGCTCTATCCAGCAAAGCTTTCATTTAGAATGGAAGGGCAGATCAAGTGTTTCTCAGATAAGGTCAAGTTAAAGGAGTTCATCATCACCAAGCCCTTATTTTATGAAATGTTAAAGGGATTTATCTAAGAAAAAAGAAGATAAAAAACATGGATAATAAAATGACAGCAAACTCACAATTATTAACAACCACACCTAAAACGAAAAGAAAAACTAAGCAATCAACTAGAACAGGAACAGAACCACAGAAATGGAGATCACATGGAGAGTTAGCAACAGGGGGGGTAGGAGGAGGAGAGACAGGGGAAGGTACAGAGAATAAGTAGCATAGATGGTAGGTAGAAAATAGGGGGAGGGCAAGAATAGTATGGGAAATGTAGAAGCTAAAGAACTTATGACATGGACATGAACTAAAGGGGGGAATGTGGGTGGGGGAGGGTGTGCAGGGTAGAGGGGAAAGAAGGGGGGTAATGGGACAACTGTAATAGCATAATCAATAAAATATATTAATTAAAAAAACACTAACTTGAAAAAAAGATATCTAAATTTTAACTATTAAAGGTGTGTCTGTGAAACCAAGACCTCAAGGATGACCTGCTGGAGATGATTGCCTAGGCTTCCCTGTATGGCTCCACCTGGGGGGTCTGGGTCCCCCTGGAGGATGGGACACACCTGTGAGGTGGGGTCCATTGGGACATTTAGGGGCAGGCACATGGCTCCATCTCTTGGGCCCACCCCCATTTGTGCCTCCCCAACTAGTCTTAACCCTACAGAGGCCTTCCTTGTGCACTGGCCTATGGACCCTGTTGTCCCATGCTGCCCTTGTTTCGGCCCCAGGCCTTCCTGCCTTGATGTTTCAGCTGCTTCGCCCCCCTGTCCCCTCCCCACCCTTAGACTGGGTAAATGCTGCTCCCATCCTTCTTGGGCCTGGCCCCTGTGCGCAGTGACAAGTCTAAGCAAGCAGTGGCAGTGTCCACCTGTCTCTGCTGGGGAGGAATCAGTTTCCAGAACCCAGCCTGTGCCCACAGCTGTGTGTCCAGCCACCTCATACCGTCCAGAAGGACCCCCCTTGCACACATGTACACAGTTGCGCACACACACGTACGTCCACGTTAATTCCAGAGTCAGAGCAATGTCTGCCTTCAGGAGACTGTTCCTGACATTCTTCTTGGTGTGATTTCTCACTGATAAAGTCTGCACCCAGAAATGCCTTGAAATGTTTTTAATAGATTTGATCAGGCAGTTGTGGCAGGGTCTACAATGGGCCCCCTGCCTGGGCACTGCCAACAGCACATTGGGGGGCCCTTTAAGGCACATGGATTGTGATTAGGGTTATACAAAGTCCGGCTAAGATCATTTTCACAAAATTCACAATTTCACCACTCATTATAATACACTTCAATTCCAATTTCAATGAAATTCTTGCTTTAAAAATCTCCTTTCACAATAGATCAATAGTACACAGTACATGAGCACTGTGACAAAATTATTTTCAAGAAGTGAGAAACAGTGACTCCTAAATTTGTGTGCTTGATCGTCTACCACAAAGTAGGCCAAAGTTCAGTATTAAATAAATAGGAATTCTTTCCTAATAAAAAATTTTACAACAGTTTTCCTAAGGAAATACATTCATAAGACATTGTTTACATTCTGTTTTACAGTGACAAGAACAGCTAGGATTCTCATTTATGAAATGTATCCACAGTACTAGGGTTTATAACACTGTGTCACAGGTGGAGTTGTCTCTCGATCACTGAAATGTGGGGCTTGGGGTTCTGTGAGGTCTCGTGCCTGGAACTTCAGTTCCATTATGGCTGTGCTTAGACTGCGCAGTTCAACAAACAGATCTGCCCACCCACCACAGAAACACAGGGCCAGAGGGTTTGTCCAGGAGATGTTTGCCAAATGGATTCACCACTGGGAAGTTTAGTGTCGAGTGGGGTGAGTAGGGCATCCGGCAACTGCCCCTGAACTGCTTTACTGGACTCGGCCTCTGGCCCTGCAGCCGGAAATTGGATCTGGGTCTAGTGGTCCAGGGGAGTTAATTGTTAAGGCGGCTGGAGGTGCCAGACTGACTGGGCTGTGGACCCCGGACGACCACCTGCTCCTGGACCAGCCTGCTCTGGATGAACCACTCCTGCAGGGAGTGGACAGAGCATCACCTTCCTAAAGTTGCTGTTGGTGGCTGTGGCTCAGTGGGCTGGCCTGAGGTCGCTAAGGGACAGGTTTTGTTGTGCAGATTGTGGCTGGGTCTTCTGCTCTCAGAGTTGATTAAAATGGTTGCAAAGTGTAGGGAGCAACTACTGAAAACCAGCTCTCCTTTATTTGTGATGGCTGAGCTAATTACTCAAATAATGAGCAGCTCTGCTCCCCTCAGGATAAAGAGCCTTTTCTGTGTTGGTGAACAAACACCACACTGAATGTTCCTTTGGCTGTCACTTGTTTTTCTCAAAAGCAAAGCCATGAACAGCAAATTGCAAAGACTTTTCCATGAGGGACTCAATGTGCACCAAGAAAACACTATAAACTGCTCGTAATCCTCACCCGTGGAGGCTGTGACAACTTGAGCACAGCATGAAGTCTCCTTTCCTGAGCAGCGCAGAGCCTGGCTTCTTTAGAAAAGCCTCTAGGAGTGTCCTGACGTCCACTGTCCCTTTCATCCTTCACTACCTCGACTTCACACAAAACCTTACCTCTGAGGAATGGGTGGGCAGATGAGGGCCAACTCGGCAACTGCTAAGTTAGCAAGTCCCTTGCTAACTGCTCCCGCAGGATAGCTGGACAATGGTCTTGGTGAGGCTGGGGGAGCCACATCTCTGAAACCCTGGAGGAGGTAACAGGCCTTCTGTGCTACAGCACCCTCAGTACAGGGCCAGGAGTCTTATCTTACTAGGGTCTGAGCCCCACTCCAAGACCCCTCAGTTCTCCATAAAAAAGCAGCTACCAAGGGCAGAACTTCCACCAGCTTGGTCAGGAGGGCCCAGGTCCACTTAAGGACTGGCTGTATTTCTAACAAGAATTGTTTGCTAAATGAAGGACCCACTTGGCTTAGCTGGAGCTGTGGGGGACGCCCATGCAGCCAGTGCAAACTCTAACCCAGCCTGGGCTATCTGCCAGTGTCAGGTGGGGCAGCTCAGGCCAGAGAGCAGGTGTTTTGAGTACAGAGCAGCACCTGGTACCCAGAGGCTGCCGCACTGAGACCAGACAAGTGCTGGGCTTTACAAGTCTCAACACAAAAAGGATGAACGAACAGAAGATGTTTCTGCAATTGTACTGGGTCCATGAGGTGGCAGGTGGTTCACAGAACTGGTTAGTGGACATGGCTTTGGATGACCATGGCCTTTCCCAACCCCTCGGCCTGTGAATTGCTCCCGGAGCCAGGGCTTCTGACCTCCTGGGGCCCTGAGAGAGGCCAGCCGGGGCCTGAAATCAGGTTGGTACCATGTGGGAAAATATCATTTTTCTTGGGTCTCAGGTTCCCTGACAGTGCTGATGAGAGAGAAAAGGGACATTAAAAGTGACAAGAACTCAAACACGGAGCCTGGCCTCTGGAGTCCCAGGGCCCTTCCAGTCCCTGAGTCAGGGGTGACAGCGGGAAAAGTACTAAGTGCCAACTCAGTTCAAAACCAGGACAGGTATACAGAAAGTCCCACGAGGCAGTCTCCTTACAAGGGCACCTGTTCCGATCTCCCAGAAGCTGGAGGCTGGCCACTGTCCACTTCTTGTTCTCCAGGGGCTCCCCTGCACTCTGCAGGTGGCGCCACGGAATTTCGAGGTTCAGGCCTTGCAGACATTTGGTCCTCCTGTGCTGATCCCACACCCAGACTCTGGATGAGCCGGGGAGTGGCGCCCAAGGCTGCCCCAGGTCTCGGCGGGAAGACCCCGGGGTCAAGGCGATGGAGGGGACACCTGGGAGGTCGCGTCCGTCACAGGGGCGTCTCCTCTTGCTCCAGTGCATGCGGCGGCGCGTGGAACGATGGTTGTAGCGACGCGAGCTTGAGCAGTGCCGGGCGGCGGCGAGCGCGGGGCCGCTGAAAGGACCGCCGGCTGTGCACACGGCGCGCCGCCGCCGACCGCGCGTGCGCGCCCGGCAGCCCTCGGCGCTCCAATCCCACCCCCTGCGTAGGCCCCGCCTCCGACGCAGACCCCGCCTCCGACATAGGGCCCGCCCCCAGATCGAGGTCCGACGGTGCAGCGGGCCCCGGGTTCTGGGCGGTGGGCTGGGCCGAGGGCGCAATTGCCGGGGCGGGGTTGGACAGGGATGGGGCGAGCAGGCGCGGAGGCTTCTCAGCGGTGGGCAGTACCTCGCGCGGGGACGTGCGTCCCGTCAGTGGCACATCAGAGCCCGTGTCACCTGCAGGAGAAACCAGCATGATCGCGGGCTCCTGAGGGCAAGAACCCCTACAGACCCAACCAGGGGCCCACCCCCACCACCTGCCATGTTCTGAGACACTTGCAGGCCACACTCTGGCTGTGTGACCACCAGGGTCCCCAGTGACAGAGTCAGGTAAGACCCTGACTCCGCAGACCTTCCACATGTGCCCCCTTCTGCCCACCACCGTACAGAGCCCAGCACTGAGATCCAGGATGTTCAAGGAGAAGACTACAGAAGGGAGGAAGCCAGGAGGAGACAGGGGCATAGAAGCACCGCGGGGTCCTGCCCAGAAGCTCTCTGCCAAGTGGGACTGTGCGAGGCACTTCACTGTGCACCACCAATTCTAGTCCCAGAAATGTCCGGAGGAAGGCCAGCTTGTGTACCAAGAAACCACTTCGCCACCCTGGACCAAGTCCTCCCAGGTGGACTGATTACTACCCCTCTCCAAGTGTCCACAGGAGAGAAAAACAGGTAAAACCCCCATGAGTGAGTCTGCCCCACCTGTGCTGGGGGAAGTCTTGTTTTCCATTTCTTTCCATGTTCTCACAAACACTGAAGGTAAACATGACAAGCCCAAAACCCTGCCCAAGGGGGCTGAATCTCTTCCCTGCAGAAGGCTAAGTGGGGACAGCACCTTCTGGGACCCAGCAATATCACCACTGCAGCGCCTACTGAAAGGCAGCCTGGTCCTTTACCCTCCACTATTGCCCACCACCCTTTCCTTGCCTTCTCCCTTCCTGTCCTGATAGAGGAGGGCACACCCATCAGGAAGGGAAGGGAGAAGTCAAGGAGAGGGTGGTGGGCAAGGGTGGAGGGTAAAGGACCAGGCCCCCTTTCAGTAGGCACTCCTCCCTGGATGAGGGTGAAAGGAAACAGCTGCTTCTCTCCTGGACTCACTTTTGTCATGTAGTCTTTCCCTGGGGCCCCAAGGCCTTGAGGGAGACAAACAGATGTTCCTTGTCCACATAGCACCCCAGCCCAGCCCATGCCCAGTCATTTCTGAGCTCAAACTGAGATTCATGGACTTGCTGCATGGGTTAAAAACTTAGAGTAGTGAGTGATAAAACTGACAATCTAAGAGTAAATTCTAACCAGTAAGCTAAAACAACCAAATCCCCAAACAGCTCTGGATCCTGACATCCCAGCTGAAGAAGCAGAGACTTTGGATAGTCTCCTAAGAAAGGTTCAACCAGAACAAGAGGCTTGTGGGAACAGGCTTAGCAAGAGGAAGAGCAGCTGCTGGAGAAAGTCTGCAGAGGTTCAGGTCCAGGGCCAAGAGAGAGACAGATGCCTGGGGAGAGGAGCTGAGGAGAGAGCAGGTGTTAGGAACTCGGGAGGGGTGAGGAGCCAGTTACATGTGCGTGGACTCAGGCAGAGTGGTGTGGGGCTGCTCCTTGGGGCCCTCGGGCATCAGGAAGGAGTCCACAGACTTGCTGCTGAGGCGGAAGGGAGCCAGGCGGTGGAAGTTGCCCGGAGAGTGGGGGATCTGCACACGGGCCCTCTGGGAGGGCACCACTGTCTCCCCGGGAGACTGCCAGGGTGGTACCCTGGACAGGATGCTCGGGTCCTCATCCGGGGAGAACACAGGGTTGTCAATTCCTAGGAGAAAGGGCAGTGGCTGATCAGCTTCCCAGGTGTACCCAGAATGGCAAGATGGAGGGTGGTACCCAGGGGTCAGATACCAGTGCATCCTGCGGCCATCACCTGGAGGTCACCTAGAAGGTCAGGGTCATGTGCCTTTGGGGCTTCAGGCCCTCCACCCCATGCTCTCCTTCCCCACACCATGGGCAGGACAGGTGACAGCTCCCTTCTCTCAGAGCAGAGACCTCCCCGGTCCCACTGGCCCTGTCCAATGACTGCATTTGCTTCTAAGGCAGCAGAAGGCCACCCCTCTCCCCTCACCTGAGGGGGAGTCTGTTGCTGTGTCCCTTGTGACATTCGCCAGGAACTCGATGCCCCCATTCATCTCTTCAGCATCGTAGTTGGGGGTCTCCTCCGGGTCTGAAAGTTCCAAATCTGGTGGCAGAGGAAGGGCAGCACAAGGGAAATGGGCTGGGCACACGGAAGGGCCTGGCCCAGTGCTCCTAGCACGCCCTGAGAGCTGCCATCACTGCCACTCCGACCGACAGGCAGGGCAGCAGCCTGCAGTGCAGCGTCCTGGGTGCTGGGCGAAGGGTCTCCCTCCAAGGACAGCCCTCTGCACCCTGCCTCGCCCTGTGCCCATGTCCCTGACTCCCTGCTGACAAGCATTTCTGCTGTGGCCCCAGTTGGTACCTTTTTCCTTAATGGTGAAATTGTGTATGGGGCTCTCCATTGGCAGTTTGCCATTGGGAATGCTGCTGTTTCTCTGAAAAACAGGAAAAAACCACTTACAGGTAAAAATAAGGCAGCGATAGGGTCCCTGATGGCAGATGGTCCTTGGGAGACCCACTGGTCCGCAGCCCAGATCCCCTCCCTGTGCAGGCCTGTCCCTGCAGGGGGCGCCTTGGTGGTTCCATCACTGACCAGCATAGTCCCACGGTGACCTCAACCCCCCACACCTGCCTTCACGCTATACCCCCTACCCCCAACCCACAGTCCCCCTTGCCCTACGGTCCCTCCCTCAGCACCCTCACCCGCTTCTGGGCACGCTCTCGCTTGTACAGTTTGGCTGCCTTTTTATTCTGGTTGATGCCCAGCTTGGCTGACTTGAAGGACTCCAGGCGCTTCCTCATGGTCCTGTGGAAGATCTCCTTGTCCTGCTTCTCGTCTTCCTCTGGAGTTAGCTCATGTCGACTGTAGAGATGTTTGTACTGGGGAAGGGGAGAAGTGACAGGGACAGGCATAGCTGGTGGTGACATGCAGGGCTGGAGGCACCCCAACATCACTGCCCCCATGCAGCCCCAGGGCAGGCTCCCTGCGAAGCTGGCCAGACACACAGGACTCCAGAGCCCCAGGACCACCAGTGGGTAGGCTGAGCCCTGACCCTCCAGCCTGAGGGGCGTCTTCCCTGAAGGCAAGGATTCCCCTCTTCATTCCAGGGAGAGGAAAGGGGCACCTGTGCCCCCACTCAAGGCTCTCTCTCTGGTTGGGATTCCGAGGGGTTCTGGGGAGGGGCCCCCACCGCCCGGGGAGCTCACCTCCTGCCGGGGCTTGTACAGGTACTGCTGCAGTGTGTGGTGAGTGACCATGTCCTCCGTGTCACGGATGCTCCTCCTCCTCTGCTCCAGGGACTGCATGTCCAGGCACACTGCACTAACGTTTTCCCTCCTACATGGGACCATGTGAAGTGTCTGAGGGCTCCGTCACTCTCCCGCCTGCCCTCCTGCCCCTGTGCCCTCTGGCCTGGGCACCAGCCACTGCCTAGAAGGCTGGTCCTGGGAGTCCTCTCCCTGGGGGTTTTGGTCTGACCGATGCCCACAAAGCCTCCCATTGAAGACTGACCTTACCTGTGTGTATTTCCCACAGCCATGCTAAAGCCCCAGCTGTGGGCCTGTACACCCACTGCCTCTGCCCAGCATCCGGACACTGGCTGATAAGGCCAAGAACAGCCCTCTGCTGCCTGCAAGCCCCAGCCAAGCAGCTGGCCCAGACAAGGCAGGAGGCTCTGGCCCCAAATCTGCTGCCTGGCTTTCCTGACCACCCCCTGCCCCCACCCTGCCAACACTAACCCGCTGACCAGATAATAGCAGTGAATTTGTATAGGGGAACACCTGGCACCTACCAGTTTCCATGCCCCTCCGCACACTATGCGTCACACACACACACACTAAGCTGGGGGCCTCCACTTGCCTCTTTTACACCTCTCAGTTGCCCCAAGGTGCCCATTGGCTGGTGTCTGTCCCTGGTGTGGCTGTGATCAGGAGGGCCTGGGAACTGCTGGGCAGGGAATACTGTCCACCCTCCCCCCCCAACAGCAGCCCAGGGGCATGGTGCCCTGGTGAAGGGTGGCCTCTCCCAGGGAGAAGCCTGGGTGGACTCGGGCACGTACAGCAGGTAGGAGACGGAGGCCTCCACCGTGGACGGGCGTGGTGTGCTGAAGTCGACGTTGACCACGTTGTCAGTGCTGGGGGAGCGGATGAAGGCCAGGGACCCGCGGCGCTCTCCCTGTGAGGGGACAGCCTGCATAAGCGAGGACAGGGAGCACCCAGGCCAGGCCAGGCACTCAGAGCCCAGAGAAGCCCGAAGTGCTGGAACCACATCACACTGTTCCTGGATCCAGGACACCTGTCTGCCTGGAGAGCCGAGACTTCAGAGGCCACAACCAAGGCCCTGCTTGGGCTAAGAAGCGGTGAGTTAGTCGCTTCCATTGTGATGGAAGAGGAAAGTGACGATGCAACTGTGTGTGGAGGACACAGCACCTCGCTGGGCACTGTGTGGGGGGAGGTGTTGGTAAAGCCCGACGGGGTTAGGAAGGTGACCCCTGCCTCCACTGGGGGTCCACACTAGCTGTCCTCACTTGTCCATGGAGGGAGCCCTCTGGAATTGTACCTTCAGATTGAGACATCACAGAGTACAGCCCAACAGGAACAAAAGTCACACACTGGTTCCTATTGGTGGGGGCTGGGCCATGAGCTGGGGGTATCCCTGAGGGGAGGGGCTTGGAGCTGGGGAGGGTGGCTGGGTGGGACCGACCTGCTGGGAGCAGACAGCAAGGTGCACGGGCCACACCCTGGTGCTGTCTGAACAGGCCTGACCAGGGGAGGAGCCCATGGGCACAGTCAGGGGTTGGGACACCGGATGTGGGGAGCACAGGTAGAGGTGAGGCTGGGGACCTTGCCAGGAGCCTGTGTCGCCCACATGGTAGCCCGGAGTCTGGAGCCTGTGGGTTGGGGTTTCCGTGGAATAGGGTTGGCGCGGCCCTGGTTCAGTGGATGGTTGAGGGGCCCTTTCCTCATCTCCCCATGGCCCCCAGCTCCTCCACCAGGAGCACCGGTCCCTCTGAGCAACCTGGATATCAGCGTGCCTGGCGTGTGTGGGGTAGAGGAGCCCTGAGGAGGCAGCAGTCACTTTCCCTCTGAACAAACAGACACTCCCAGCCCCCTCACTGCACCTCTGTGTTGAGGCCACAGGGTTTGCTGAGATTGCCAGCTCCTCAGGCTCTGTGCAGACCTCAGCTGGCACGAGAAAGGACAGAGGGAAGTCATGACATCTACAGGTTCCAGGGGATCAGAGGGAAGGCTGGGATTGCCTAGTCAGAGCCCCTCAGAGGCCTGGTCAGGGGTGGAAGGTGAGCCTGCTGCTGTGAATACTGGGTGTCACTGGGGGCAGCAGTGCCCAGCAGGGCCATATGGGATGGCCTGGAAGTCACTGTTACAGGTCATACACTGGGGGCAGGAAAGAGGCAAGCTCAGGACCTGCCTAGACCCAGGTCTGTACAAGGCACCAGGGACTTGGGGCATGCGTGGAGACGTGCATATGGCAGGGGTGGCCTGGTGATCAATGTGATGGCCATGTGGTGATCACACGTGTGCACTGAGCAGCTCGAAAGCACTGCCAGGTGTGTGGCTGCTGGGGAAGAGGCCAGCCAGGCTGCATGTCCCATGAGGGCTGGAGTTAGACCCGAGACCCACCATGGCCTGATTGTGCCCCGACTGTGAGTGGCTGGAAGCTGCTGCTTGGGAGGTGGTGTCAGAAACAGAGAGATCCTGGGTATCACCATGCAGCCCACACAGCAGGCCTGTCCCTTATCCACCCATGTTCTCCCTGAGCCCCGCCCATCCATGCCGCACCCTGGATGCATGGGGATGGAGAGCTCTTACAGAGGCCTGGGGTTGGATGCATTTACTCCGAGAAGGCCAGGGGCTCTGAATGCAGGTGAGTCCTGTACCCCGGGAGGGATGAGGGGATGCTGAGGAGGCCACTTCTGAACCACAGCCTGCCCCTGGGTGTGTTCCATGCTCACCCCGTGGGACTCAAGAAGACATCCTTGCTGCCTCCCCCTGTGTGTGCATGTGTGCACACATGAGCATGTGTGCATGTGTGTTGAGAGCCACAATGGCCCCATAACCCCCTACCTGGTCTCAGAGGTCAGATCCACCAGCACCATAGTGTTCTACAGAGTCATGGGGGAGGGTTCTGTGCCTCAGCCTCCAGTGAGAGGGAGCTATGACGTGACCCTTTCCTGGGGTATTGGAAGACTCATGAGCTTCATGTAGACTGGCAGGTGGGCCATCAAGAATAGCATGGTGCCCTGGCTAGTGTATCTCAGTGGATTGAGCACAGGCTGCAAACCAAAGGGTTACCAGTTCAATTCCCAGTCTAGGGCACATGCCTGGGTTTCAGGCCAGGTCTCCAGTGGGGGCATGTGAGAGACAACCCCACACTGATGTTTCTCTCCCTCCCTTCCTCTCTCTCTAAAAATAAATAAATAAAATAAAAGAACAGCATGGTGCTGCCTGCAACTGACTCCCCACCCACCCTGTGGCCTTAGGTGAGGAGGAACCCAGGGGCTGCCCACACCCCATGTTTGTGTCCTGGGTCAGGCCCCACATCCAACACGGAACACGTGCAGTGTCTCGTACCTCGGCCACGTAGCTGATGGCATCCTTCAAGTTGAGCTCATGGAAAACATTAAGAATTCGATCTCGTGACTTTTGGGCCGACCTCCTCATAAGGATTTTGCTGAGGAATCGCCTATCAAAATTGGACCACCTGGGGGATGGAACCAGACAAGGTCAGCACCGGGAGGGCTGTGGGCAAGGCCCTGGGATGACAGGGCCGGGTACCCCACCCACTACCCAGACTCGCCAAACATGGTCTCCCAGAGCTGGGTGGACACAGAAGGCCCCCTGTTCTCTCACTGATTTTTATGTCCCATTTATAACAACCACAAAGGCCAGTTTTAAAAGAAAAGCAATAAACCACAATCAAGCCTGTTTCACAACCCTGTACTTTGTTCCTACCTTCCTATCTGATGACAATTGTTATAAGAATGTACATAAAATTGTGGGTTCTGTTTTCTCATTTAATTTGATATTGCAGACAGTTTTCCAAGTGACTACGTCACCCTCCAGAAAGGTGGGCTAAGGACAGGGTGGGGCTGAGGACAGCGTGGGGCACGTCATACCTGCAGGAGGCACAGGTCAGGGGAGGAGACCTGCCCCACCCCGCTCAGCTCTCACACTCTCAGAGAATCAAGCTGCCCAGAAACAGTTTTTTAAACCCAGCACAATTAGAACAGTGACCAGTTGTTTGGGTCAGAAGAGGAAGTAGCTGGACCAGACTGGAAGGGGAACTTCCAGAAGAGGCTCAGTGCACTGGGGGAGGGGGACACTGGGCAGGAGGGGCTCCAAACACCGGGGAGAGGGGGTTGCTGGGGGAGGAGGGGGACCTGAACGTTTCGGCTCCTTTGAGTGCAGTGTTCTTCGTAATTAGAGTTTTGTGGGGTCAGAGGGGCAGCATTCTCTTTATCCGGAAGGTCTATAGTCAGTCATTGGATAGAGGAGGAGGCAGGGAAATGAACAACTGAGGAAAAGCACCTCCCAAGGTTCCCTTCTCATCCAGTCAGGGGCCACACCAGCCACTTACTTGTCTCTGAGATAATTGTGTCCGATTTGCCCTGATATGTCCTCGATGGCCGAGAGGATGTGGTCGAAAGCCTTTCCAGAACAGACAGAAGGGTCGGTGTCACTTGACGGCCCTCCCCGTGCTCCTCCCCATGAACCCCTTCCCCCACCCCCCCCACCCCCGGCCCTCTCCCTCCCTTCCTCCACCCCCCTACCCGGCCATGCAGCTTCTCGTTGAGTTTGGGCTCACGGTGCTCACTCCTCTTCACCTTCAACCACTGCACCAGGGGCTTGATGGTCAGGCCCTAGGAGATAGAGGGGGTGGGGCACGCTGACCCTGACAGCCGGGCGGGCCCCACAGCACCTTGCTTCAGCCCACCGGGCCCCCAGTGTGCAATTCCACACCTGACCCGCCCACACCCTCAGGGGGTGAAGCGGGCCACCCTTATCCAGGGACCCGGCAGGTTTGTGAGCTTCCCTGCAGAGAGGTTCCCCCACAACAGCCCTGCAGGCCCCCTGGCACCTCTTGAGGGCCCGAAATCAGCTCCTCAGATGAGCCTAAAGCAAGGCCAAGTGGGGTGATAAAATACGAACTGGGGCTCTCTCAACCAGTGACAGCTCAGGAAGGATATTTTTAAGCCAAACTGTGTTGCGTCCCCTGTGGGGCCACATGAAAACCTAAAAAACAGCTCCTAGTTACTAAAAGTATAAAATCTAATTAGGGTCTGGAGCTCGGAAAGGCTCTCTGGAGAACACAGTGACGGTGCGGCCTGCCCGCTGTGGCTGGAAGACTTGGGGCACGGAGGGCTGTCAGGAGGACAGCGAGGGCTGGCCAGTCCAGCGTGGAGAGGCTACCTGGAAGATGACAGTGAAGTAGATGACGATGATGGTGGTGCTGACAAACAGTTTCTTCTCCTTGACCTTGTCCTCATCCAGAAGTACCACCAGGGCAAAAGCCACAGCCCCACGCAGGCCACCATAGGACATCACCACCTGGTCTATGATCTCCAGCTGCACCATGCGGTACCGGTTCAGGATCCAGGTCTGCAGGACAACACCTGTGGGGGCCAGGCCCGTGCTCAGCTGCCACAGAGGGCCCTGCGCCCACTGCTGCCCTCCTGGGCAGCCGCTGCCCTTGAAAGGCGGTGCTTAGGAATTCCCTCTCAGGACAGAAGGCAGTGACAAGTGACAGCAGCCTCTAGCACAGGGGATGGTGACAACCCCATGTTATGGCCCTGCTCACCCCCGTCCCTTGTTCCACTTTGGAACCGTGCCTCTCTCTGCAGACACTCTGAACACTCCAAGTCTGAGGTGTCCGCTGCTGGGCAGCTCTGCCGGGCTCAGGTCTCTGTGGGGCTAAGGCTGTGCTGGCCAAGGCCTTGCCTCCTGATGCCTCGGGCAGCTCTAGGACCGAAGGCCAGTGCCTGACCCTACCCCACCACGGCATCTGCTCCCTGGAGCCCTTAGTCCCCAGGGACCGGGAGAGGCATGGGTGTGATCACTGGAAGCCTCTTGCCCCCTTGGGCCCCCATCCAGGTCCCCAAGGCAGCACATTCCAGGGATGGTGACAGGTTCTGGGGGGTGGCAATGGGGGCTCCAGCCTCACACATGCTATGTATGGTCCATTTCCTCAGTGACTGCACTGTCCCCAGGTCATTCTGTCATGTCATGAGTGAGTCCATGGGGAGCCAGACGGGCTCCCCTGGGTTTGGGAACCTTCCATGCTGACCTGCGGCCGTCCTACCTTAGAATCACTGTGGTGAGGCCACGAGAAGGCCTGGGCCTTCGCTGAGGACTACTGACCGTCCGTCTGAAGCTCCCTGGGGGCTCCTGAACCTCCCCTTCGCTGGGCTGGGGGCAAATGCCAAGTCCCTAGTTCCCACAGACTCCCCATAGCCAGTCCCTATGTTAACTTGCCATTGTCCCCCCACTGTCTTCCTACCATCTCCCCATCATCCTCCATAGCCTCCCATCCCCCATCACCCCAGCCCCATTATTCCCCCTTGTGCTCTATCCCCATTGCCTACCACCATCTCCCAAGGTTCCCCATTTCCCCTCCTCACCTGTGGTTCCCCCATCCCCACATGGTCCGTGTCATCCCCCACTGCCCACCCCCCATGCCCTCACCAATGGCCCGGTACACAGAGATGAAGACCAGTGTCAGAAGCACGAAGGCTGTGTTCCACCTCCAGATCCGGGGGTCCACCGCCGAGATGCCCAGAAACATGAAGATGATGGTCTCGGCCCCGCTCGCCAGCATCTTCATGGTGTAGCGCACAGTGGTGGAGGACTGCTCCGAGATGTTGGCCTTCACGTACTTCTGACAGCAGATGCCGCAGAAGGTGATGCTGGGCGGGGGGTTACAACATGCCGTGGGGCTCCCACTGGACCCTGTGGGGCCATTCCCAAGGCCCAGCACCTGCTGTCCCCCGGCGGCACCTCGGGGCCTCTATGTTCTGGACAAATGTCCACTCACTGGACAGCCCTTCTCTCCATGAGCTCAGGGTTCCTACTTGGGGTTCAGGGACCTGAGCTGGGACCAGGCCAGCATCACCGCTATCTGATTATGAGCCTCTGGGACCTGAATCCTGAGCCTCAGAGCAGGCTGCCTGTTTCTGTCCAAGCCAGGCGGGCTGGCTCCAAGCGGGGAGGCAGGGAGCAGGCCTGGGAGGGAGGCGGGGTGTGGGCCAGGAACAAAAGCCCCTCCCCTCTGGCCCAGAGTGGGCCTGCAGCGGGGACAGTTGCAGCAGAACACCAACTCCCTATTTAAAAAGCTAAACAGATCAAATTCTTCGCCCCCACAGTGACGTTCCACCCAGCTTGGGAAGTGGGCCAGGCAGACGGTGGGCTGGAGAAGGAACTGTGACAGGCTGTGCCATCTCCAGGGCTGGGGGAGCAAAGGCACCACCCCTGCCTCCCCCTCATCTGGGCGGGTCCCGCTCTCCTGTTTAAACAGCCCTCATGCGCCACAGCCCACCCCGCGCAGCAGGGCCGCCAGGGTGTGCTCCAGGCTCCGGGCTCCGGGGCCTGCGTGAGCAAGGGAGGACTTACGCCAGGATGGCCGACAGGGACAGCATCTCGGAGGTGAGGTAGGACAGGTAGGAGATGACGAACACGAAGCCCGGCTCGATGATTCTCACGTGCTTGGTGAAGCGGGTCACGAGCGAGAGCAGGAAGGCGAACAAGACCCCTACCAGCGTGCCGCCCAGGCTCACCACGAAAAAGGACACTGCAAGGGGCAAGGACGCAACGCTGGGCTTCCTGAATGGCCCTTTGTGGCCTCAGCATGGCCTGACCCATGTTGCGTGGGCCAGGCTGGTCAGGCTGGCCTTCCTTCCAGGCCATTCCTCATGGCAGTTGCCTGGTAACCCCCCCAACAGAGGCGCCAACAGCTCTGCAAATAAGAGGCCCATTCTCTGGAAGAGAGGCCTGGACTCCTCCAGCCCCACTGTGGAAAGCTGGGGAGGGGGCAGACCTGTGGCCCACAGGAGGCCCGGCTCCCCGTCTGCATCAGAGAGAGCATTGTGACAAGTGACCCTCCAGTGTGGGTGCGCAGTGAGGACCCAGCCCCGCGCCCACAGGCACAGTCAGGCTGCCATTATCCCTGCCCAGAGAAACATCTAGGACTCGCAGGGCATCAGGACCCACATCCCCCAACCTGATACCCTGTGGGTCTAACGGGGCAATGACCCCCAGGCTTCCCAGGGTGGCTGGAGCTCAGTGAAATTGTGTTTGTGAAACACATTGGGGCCAGAAAGGACTCTCAGACGGTGGGTCCCGGGGCAGACCTCGGGCCAGAGCCGGGCCCAGCCCTGCAGTCCGCAGACACACTGCCAAGAAGCGGCTTGTGTTCCGGAGAAGGGGACGTGGCCCTGGCATTCCCCTGACACATGGACCCCCCAACCACACACCTATGCCTTTCAAGCAATCCACGCCAGTCACCTTGTCACCACCCAGGTTCACGAAAGATTCAAACACGTTGTACAGGACCTGGGGGACAGAGAGGCAAACCAGACATGGGGTCAGCCCTCCATCAGCACTGACCCTCTCCCTGTCTTAGGCCCCAAGCCTTGCGGGACTTGGAGCTAAAGAGAGGAGCTTGTGGCAGCCATCTATTTTGTAACCTGAAAACTGCTGGCAGGAAAATTACCACAGGGCAGTAATGGTCAATAGGAAGAAGGCCAAAGATGAGCCAGCAGGTGGGGTCTGGGAGGCAGAACATTCTGAAAGGAACTAGAACCTTCAGGAGCAAACATGGCCCCTTCCTACTCTGGGCAAAACAGGGGTGGTCACAAAGCTAACCCACTGCGTGCAATTCTCAATTTCGTTTTCCAAGACAAACTCAGTTTCATCTTTAGTGGCTTCGCTGTTATGCTGCCCCCCGATGTGGGATCACACCCCCTGGCATCTTTGCATGTTGATGTTTAAACCTTATCCCACCAAGACATTGAGATGAAACACCCAGAAACCCTATCCTCGGCCTCAGTTGTAGAGACAGCTGTGTTTTCTGAGTCTGAGCGCTCCTAAATGATGCGCCGGGCTCCACCCCAAGGAAGCCGAGGTGCCGCCCTGGGTGGGCTGCAGACCCCTCAGGAGGAAACTTATCTCTGTGCCCCCAAGTCTGTACTCCCCAAGACTCCCAACGGCTAGGTGAATAAAGTTGTATTTGCAAAAGGAGAAACACAGGTGCTGTGCACATGGATGGGGCGCATGCACGTGAAGGTCATTGGGAACCAGACCATTGCTTGCCCAGCTTCTTCGTGAAAACCCACTGGGAGGGAAGATGGGGCCTCGTGCAGGAGGTAAGGGGAGAACACCCTGGCTCCGCAGGAGTTCGTGCCTCTAGAGACACAAAAGCCCCCGACAGAGGAGCCCCAGCCTTGAAGGGGAGTGCACTGCACTTCTGATCAAGTCTCCAATTACTTTCAATTCCCTGGAGACTATCTCATCTGTCACATGAGGAAACTGGTGCGATCTTCCCTTAGTTTCTTCAATCTCCTGAACCCTGAAGCAACGTCAGGGACAAGAATTTCTTAGAGAAGCCACACACTTTTAGAGCAAAGAGGGAACTCCAGTCCCACGGTGTCTGCACAGTCTGCGGGCCTGCACAGTCTGCGGGCCGAGGTGGTGGACGGCGGGACACGCAGCCTGGGCTAGAGCCAGCTCAGAGATACATTCACTTCCAGGGAGCTCGGGGCCCAGTTTGGGACTGGGTTTTGAGAACTTCATGATGGCCACAATGCTGAGACAATTCCTCACATTTCAAGAATCTTCTATTCACTTCCCATAGTGTTAACTTGGCCTCCAGCCCCTGCCTACCCGGGGGCGCTGCCAAGCTCCCTGGTGCCACCTCCTTGAGGGAAAAACTACGTTCCTGGACAGGCTGTCAGCGCTAGCTGATCCCCCTCCCTAATCCCAGTGAGACTGTATTTGTTTACTTACTAATGCTATTCGGAAAATCAGGAAGGAGGGCACCAACTGTGGGCCAAAATTAAAGACCCTCTGCTCTGGGAACAGAGAGCATGGGATTTCAACAGTGAAATCATTACCCACAAAGGAATGAAGTGTGTGTGGGGCAGGGGGCGCTAAGAACTGTGAAAGAACAAATGAAGAAATGCAATTAAAACAGCCAGTCATTCCGAGTTAGGAGCAAGCGGAGGAAAAGGCCCCCCATAAAAGTGGCTGGCCTGGGGAAGGCTGTTGGGGCCAACAAGCAGACCCCGGCTCTGCGGGTGACCTCGGCAAGGCCCTCTCTGTGCTGAATGCACTGAGGGACAGTGGCGATGCCAGGGGATTGGGGGAGGGGTCTGCGTTTTCCAGCACAGTCAATATGGTTCCCCCCACCAACAGGTTTGAATGCTCTGTGGCAAGTCCAGGACCCTCCCCCGCTCTCTCACCACGGTGACAGCATCATTCAGCAGTGACTCCCCAAAGACAATGATGAACAGGACCTCGTTGACATGAACCTCCTCAAACACCGCCAGGACGGCCACCGGGTCCACAGCAGCAATCAGGCTGCCGAACAGGAGGAAATCCAAGAGCCCGATCTCCAGGTGTCCTGGGAGACAAGCAGGGCGTCAGGGAGAGCTTTAGAGGGCTGAGTGGGTGAGGGCCCCTGCGGTGTTCCCTGGCCACCAGGACCTGGGAGAGAAGAGGGGCTGTGGGGAGCAAAGGCAGGAGCATATCCTTGGCCTTTCCAGGGCTGCCTCAGGCTGCTGGCCTGGCGACTGCTGGACCGGGAAGCCCCAGGTTAGGGACTCTGGCTCTCAGGGCTCCGGCTGGCTGGTGTGGGAACCCGAGTCAGACTACTGGCCTTCCTCAGGGGCTTCCATAGTCCTTCAAGAAAGGCGGGGCACCCCAGCCCATCCACAGGAGACTGACCGCCCTGGTTCTCTTCTTCGTCTCCCCTTAGGCCTGGATGACCCCTCCTGGACTGCTCACCAGGAAGTCCATTGCAGGCAAATGAGGGTATCAGGAGGTGCCTGGCCAGGAGACATGCAATCAGACCCTGGCCCTGGGGAGTTTGTGGCCGAGGTCAACATGAGTACAGATGCAGGGTCATAGGTGCTAGGAAGGCATCAGGGGACTTGACTGGGTGAGAGAAGGCCTCCCAGAGAAATGATGTCTCAGCCATGACTGGCACCAGGATTGGCCTAAGGGGAGGTGAGGGGTTGGGGCAGGCCTCACAGGATCCTGGGTGCCGTGACTGCTCTTGGGAAACCCCAAAGACCTCTGACGTGAGTGGCTGCAAGGGAATGGGGGAGAAAGGAGGGAGATGGATGACACGTTTAGGGGTGCTGGGAGGGGAGAAGCAGGGGCTGGGGAGAGGGAGGAAGCTCTGGAAGGAACAGGTTCATATGGAACCCAGCCCCCTGCTTCCTTCTGCTGCACGGCTCCTGCCCAGATGATTCCTGGGCACCTTTGGGTGGGGAGGTGGTACTGAAGTGCACTTTCACCCTTTGCAATCCTCCCAGAGTTATCTCAGGTCCCAGATCACCAACATGTCATGTGCTGACCCCGTTTTCCAGTGACAGACCCGCAACCTCAGGGAGGTGCATGTGGGTACCTGTCCATCTCAGCTCAGGTGTCAGGCCTGCCCTCAGCTGGGCTTGGTTGGAGGAAGACCTTGGCTGTGGGCCTCCTTGCTGCTTCGTTGGTGTTGAGTCCCCTCCCCAGTCCGAGTGGACTGCAGGGGCCCAAGAGCCAGTCAGGCCTTGAGAGCAGGAAGAGACCCATCTACAGGGCAGGGAAGATGGAGGGAGGGGGGGCGAGCCTGAGTGCACATGGGCTGGATGCTGCCCCGAGGTCTGGGACAGGGGCATCTGCAAAAGACCAGCTCTTCCTCAGGGCCCAGCCACGACCCCAGGGTCCCCTCAGAGAAGGTGGTCTCTGCAGAGGGGTTTGTCCACAGAGGAAGTTTCCTGTGAGCTCCTAAAGCCCCACTTCTGGCATCAGTGTCACAGTGTCCTGAGGAAGTGACAGATGTTAAAAGAACCAGCTTCTGGTGAGTTTAAAATGCCCTGTTTGGAATGGGGATCATAGGTTTTGCTTTTCCACCCCAGACACTGTTGGTGGGCAAATGTGAGAACTCAGTCCTCCCTGGGTTCAAACAACAGGGGCTTCCTGACATGCATTCTCTGTCCAGGCCCATCAATCCTTAAAAGCTTCCCTGAACATCAGCCTCAAGTTGTGGAGGTCACTGGCCAACTCAGCAGTGCATTCTAGAAGCCAGCCCTTCCAAGCAGGATGCAAGCTGGGGCTAGAAGCACTGACCCTGCTAAGACAGCTGTGGAGGAGACTGTGGGCTCGTGGCCACCAAGCTGCACATTCCAGCCCCTCTCTTGACCTCGGGCAAGAAGACCTGTGGCTTTGCCCATCTGCAGGGGCCTTTCTGACTCCTGGGAGCTTCTGTAGGTCCTGCCCCTGAGCTGGCTCACATGGACAGTGACCCGGGATGCCCAGGCCGACCCTTCCCCAGAGGGGTGCACTGGGCCTCGAGCCACTGGTCTGCACAGATGGATCCCTGCCCTCTAGCCCCACTGGCTCCCAGCTCTGTTTACCCGGGAACAGAACAGACATGTTGGCCCCTGGGCACTGCTCTGCTCCATGACCCGGCCTGACACTCAGCCCAACCAGCTGTGTCCAGGGGTACCAGTCACAGGTGTCCCTGCTCTAAACCCTTAGACTTCCCCCTGGGCCCAGCAGCCAGCGATGGTCATGTCATCTTAGGTATGTCCTGACTACCTAAAGGCATCACCAATAAACGTAAACTAATCACACTGTGTGGTCCTGCAGCTTCTAGGTGAGTGTAACACCATGTCACCTTTGATAGGTCTCTCTGGGCTGGGCTTGGCGGGTAGTGCCAACAGTGGAGGGCTCAAGGGAAGATGTGTGCTCCCCATGGGGTAAGGACAAAGTCCCAAGGTGACACATGTGCTGGGCGAGGTGACTGTTCTCATTAGGGGACCTTTGGTCCCTCTTTCTCAATGCATCTCCTCTGTCACTAGGATTTAAAGGTCTTAAGCCACATGGGAGGCAGGTACAAGGCTCTTCCTTCAATCGGATGGGAAATCGCTAATCTGGGCCCATCCCTGTGAAACTAGTTCCAGTGGAGGAAGTGTGTGAGGTGGGGCCGAGTGCTGAAGCAGGCACATGGGTGCCGACACCCACGGTCTCACTTCCCTGATTACCCCGGTGCCAACAGCAAACCTGCAGGCTCGTGATGCAGCAGGGGCAGCCGTGGCAACCCAGACAGGCCAGCACCGAGGGCTGCACCTTGCCGGCACGTCGGTGCAAGGCCTCAGGTGAACCCCTGGCCTCGCCTGCTCCAGTTTCCCAGGTAGATAGTGACCAACCTGTAGGTGGGTGGGGTGAACCTTGCATGTCCACCAGGGCTGAGTTAGGGAGTAGCTTTGTGTGCCTGTGAAAAGGTGTGGCCTTTTCTCCGTGGTTTATGCAGAAGGACACCCAAACGTTCTGATGAGGTGCATGTTTACCTGGGCTGTGTGGCTTGGATGCAGGCCTCTGCCAGAGGGGCCTCCTCCTCTTTGTCCCTGGGGGCTTGGTGACAGGGGAGTGGGGCCGGACCCCATCTCTCTGCCAAGGGAGAGGGACAGCAGCTGGGCCGTTCCCACCTGCCCAGCCCACTGGCCTCCCTGGTCCAACCAGACTTCATTTCCAGGCAGAACACATACCTTGGCCTGGGGACAGCCATTTTTGAACTGAAGCTTACTTTAAACAAACCAAGAGGGTTTAGTGGGCCCACCAGTGACCTTTCTCACTGACCAGAAACACCACTTTTAAGGTCTGTGTTCTGCACCCAGAGTTTTCTTAAATAGGGATGCCCAGAGGCTGCCCAGCAGAGCGCACCCTATGGTGTCCTCCCTGCAAAGCCCACCCTGATGGTGCCCACCCTGGAGAGTCCGCCTGGTGGACGGGGGTGCCTACTCACCCATCAGGCCACTCAGGAAGACGCCATAGAGAGAAAGGCCAGTGGTGGCCGCGTTCCATACGGTGCCAATGACAGCATATAGCAGGATGGTGCCCAGGTTGCCGAAGAAGAGCCGGTTGGGCATGAAGTAGCCAGCGTCCAGCACAATGGGTGGCAGCAGGTAGAAGAAGAAGACGGTGGGCGTGAGTGTGAAGGATGCGATGTGGTCGGCCGCCCAGACGATGCCGCCTAGCACGAGGCCCAGCACGATGAGCAGTGCACTCTCAGGGACCACACTGGTGACCTTGTGGGATAGGTGGAAGCCTGTGGGGGAGGGGTATGTCAGGAGGACAGGACCCCTGGGGGAAGGGAGTAGGGTTGGGGGGAGTGGGACCCAATAGGGAAGGGGAGGATGAGTGAGGGGCTGGGACCCTATGGGGGAAGGACAAGAGGGAGGGGTTGGGGGTCAGGGACCCCACGGGAGGGGTCATCCTGACATCACAGGACAGACACGGCTCGAGAAGCAAGGCCCAAGTCCCGTCCTTGGATGCTTCCCTCTGCCCTGTTTACGTGGCAGTCCCGGTTGTCTGTTCCCTCTGGGCCTGGCCAGGCCACGCCCTCTTCAGTCCATTTCCTGCCCAGGGAACAGCCTCTCCCGGGAACAAGCCTTCTAACGTCAGGGTCTCCAGCGCTCCCTAAAGGAACCAGCTCCACTGTCCACATTCCAGCTCTTAGGGGACTGTGGCCCCCAGAGGTCTTCCCTCCCACAGCCAGCCCATTGGCCCTCTCGACCCTGGGGCTGTCAACTCTGCCAGGATCTCAGAGGGTGCAGGCCTATGGAGCCCATTTCTCCTTTTTCCTGTTGTAAGACTCAAAAAAATAGTGACAGTGTCTACATTAAGCCTGCTTTCAAAATAGTTGGAATGCTGACAGAAGCAGTGGGCTCCTTCTGCTTAAGCAATATTTGGCATAATTATCTTTTTCATCCACTGAAGTTCTCTGCTTAGCGAGAGGCCTTCTTTGCAATTCTGAGCTGAGCTGTCTCCTGAGCTGCCAGGATCCCCAGTCCCAGTGGGGAGGACAGGGATGCAGAGCACAGGGCGCTGTCCGCCAGGCTCCTGCCCTGTGCAGGTCCCGCCCCATCTCAGGAGGAATTCTTGGGCGAGGTCGGAGGCGGCAACCGGCTCAGAGGCTGGGTCCTGCCGGTTCTGATCCAGCCCCACCTATCAAGTTGCCTCACCCTCCCTGGCCTGTTTCATCACTTGTAATTATGGGTCATAGTGGGGGCTCCCTGAGGCAGGAGGTCTCCTGGCCTGACTGCTATTTCTTTCTTATGGATAGCCCTCTTCAATCTGGCCAAGAAGCCACATGATAGACCCAGACCAGGGCCTTCCAGGTACCATGGCCTCTGGCCTGTGACCTATGACCTATAAGCATCCCCCCAACCACCCCCCCCCACCGCATGCTGGGTAAGAGTCAGAATGGGTTAGTGCTTCTGGGACCTATGGACCCGCTGAGAGTCCTAGTCCCATGCCCACAGGCCTGCATGCGGGCCCTCCTGAGCCCCAGCCCAACTGCACATCTCACATCCTGACCAGGCCCTGCTTTCCCCTCCAATATGAAATGCACACACATCAGGAGGAGGCAGCACCTCTTCGCCCCACCCCAGGGGAGCCTCCCAGGAAGCCTGCAGAGGGCGTTCCCACCCTCATGGAGAAACTTGAAAGCTGAGGAAACTGGCACCTGGATGTTGCCACATGCTTGAGGACAGATGACAAGTGGCACCAAAGGGTGACCACCTGGAATGAGGGATGTTGTTTCTGAACATGGAGGGACAGTTTCCTTGAGATCCTCAGGCCCTGCCTGGCTTCTCAGCAGGAAAACATCCTGGCCTCACCCATTTACAGGCTCACACCCCCTGGAGGGTGTTCTCCCCAAGCTTGGGAGGGGCCATGATGTGGGTGAGAAAGGGCAGGGGTGAAGCACAGCTTACCCTGTGCCCAGTTCTTTTCCCACATGACAGCATCCAAGAGCCCCCATCCTCAGCAGCAATGGGCCTGCCGGAGCCCCACAGAGACCTAGCCTGCAGCAAGAGCACACAGAGACTGTCTCTTTCTGCCACAGCATGCTCCAACTCCCCCGGGCTCTGGGACACTGGGGGTTGCCTTCTGCTTTGGGAAGAGACTTGGGAGGCCCTGCTCTTCCTGTGGCTTGTGGCCCTGACATCCAAGTGCACAGGGCAGCACAAGAACCCCCTGCAGGTTCCAGGGCCCCACTCCAGACACCAGACTCAAAAGGTCCTGGACCGTTCCAGCAGTCTGCATTCTAACTGGTCTGAAGGCCCCTCCCTGGTGGACTCTGGAAAGGACTGGAGAGCATGTCCCTCCATCTGAACCCTCCCTAATTATTTAATGATGTGCAGAGAAAACCAAGCTGATAGTCTTCTCTTCTTTCCTAATGGCTTTGGTGTCCAGGAGCTGTGTTTAGAAGGCCAGTGGTCCCTGGCCTTGCTTCTCTGTCCTTGACTGGGCCAGTGGTGACAAAATGCCTTTCTCTGGGGTTGGGGGTGCCATCCTCTCTTGCCCCCATGAATTCTTAGGAGTTCCAAGCCAGCTGTTTAGGGGTCCACCCAGCTGAAGGGTCTAGTTTCATTCACCATTCATCCATACAAGTGACTGTTTTCTACAAAATGCATGTTTTCTGTCCTTCATGTCTTGGCCAGGCTCCAGCAGAGACTGTATTTGTGGCAACCTCCTCACTTGTTTCTCTTGCCTTTTACTGGGTAAAGTAGCATTGGTTGTAGGTCCTTGTTTTTCATCACCTTGAATATTTCATGCCCAATTCCTTCTGGCCTGAAATGTTTCTGCTGAAAAATCAGATGACAGTCTAATGGGAGCTTCCTTATAGGTAACTAGCTGCTTTTCTCTCATGGCTTTTAAGATTCTCTCTTTGTCTTTAACCTTTGTCATTTTAATTGTGATGTGTCTTGGTGTGGGCCTCTTTGTGTCCCACCTGTTTGGGACTCTCTGTGCTTCCTGGACTTGTGTGTTTTTTTCCTTCGCCAGGTTAGGAAAGTTTTCAGTCATTATTTCTTCAAATAGGTCTCAATCCCTTGCTCACTCTATTCTGATATCCATGCTTCATGCTATCCCAAAGATTTCTTAAACTCTCCTCATTTTTTAAAAGTCTTTTTTCTTTTTGCTGCTCTGCTTGGGTGTTTTTTTTCTGCCTTGTCTTCCAAATCACTGTTTCGATCCTCTGCTTCATCTAACCTACTGTTTATCCCTTCCAGTGTATTATTTATTTCAGATATTGCACTCTTTATTTCTGACTGGTACTTTCTAATGGTTTCTATATCTTTTTTCATGCTGTTGAGCATCCTTATAAACATTACTCTAATAAACTCTATATCTGATACATTGCTTGCCCCCATTCCATCTAGTTCTGGACAATTCTGTTCTTTCATTTGGGAGCTGTTTCTTTGTCTTCCCACTTTGTCTGCCTCTTTGGGTTTGTTTCTATGTATTAGTTAGATCCACAAACACTCAGTCTTAATGCATTGATGTGGTTTCTTCTGTAAGTCCTTGGTTATAAGGCTTTTCTCCAGCTAGTGTTCAGTTGGTTACTCAGGATGATTTTTCTATAATTTAGCTGTAATTCCAATTTGGTTCTGGGAGGAGGTTGGTATAGCTTCCACCTACTCTTCCTCCATCTTAGATCCCCTCCCTCTTGCACAACAGGCACCCGTCCAGCAAAGCTCCAGAGCAGCCAGGAGGTGCCCACGGGTCTGCAGGCCTCTTGGAAGATTGAATCCACTGACTGACATACAGTACCACAGGTCACAGGGCCTAGGGCCAGACTTAGGGTGCACCAGGTGACCTCTGAACTCTAGTAGGCCCCTTGCTGAAGCAGCAGTGAGGGATCCCCAGAGCTGACTCAGGTTGTATGGTGAGGACTCCATGTTTAGTCACAACTCTCCCAAAATTAGAGATTCACTACGGACCATGAGCATTATGAATTTCCCCTTGACAACTGCAGGGCCAGCAGGCAGGAAGGTGCCGCGGGACCAGGCTTATCCTGAAACACAACAGCAACAAACTTTGCACTTTACGAACTGGAAGTCCTGGCTGACACCATCCGCTAATCCTTCGCTGCATTCCTGTATGGCAGCTGGTTACTACAAAATCTTATTAATTTGGGAAATGAACAGATGAGAGGCCAACCTCGGACCAGATGCTCTTGCTCAGAAGTAAGCCCTGAAAAGCCACAGAAAAAAAGTAATTTGCACTTTTTTCTCAGTGAGAAACATAAGTCCACATGCAGGCTCTTGTTTCTGAACTTCTGCTGTGAGTGACGGGCACACTTCGTGCGGGCAGAATCCTGGGAGTGGGTGCATTTTGAGGGCTCACCTGTGTCCTCCTGTGTGGAAGTGCTTGTCACATCTGTCCACAAGGGGCAGTGGGCGGCCCTGTCCTCATCCCAAGAAGATGAGAAATGGCACTCCCGGCAGACTTAGTCTAACTTCTCTTCACATTCGGGAGACATTTTTTCCTTTTCTGTGACCTGTTTCTTCACGGCATTTGTCTGCAGCTTCACAGGTTCTCGAGCCTCTTCTTACCGACACATTGCTCTCCTTGTACTAGTCTGGGGATCTTCTCACTGTCAAAAGTATGGCCATTTATTTGTTTACTTTGTTCGTGCTGTTTTGCTTTGTTTTGTGCAGACATCTTCTCTTTGGGTGAATCTGCTCATCTTCTGTTTTATGGCTTCTGAATGTTGTGTTATGCTTCAAAAAGCCATTCCTACTCCTCTGATTTCTATCAAACTTTTAACATTCAATTTAGCTTTACTTGAATTTAACAAAGAAAATAAAATAGTCATGAAACTGGAGGATCTGCCGAACCCCAGAGAGAGCCTTCCCTTGAGTCCGAGTGTCCGTGGACAACTCACTGCCCCTGTGGCTGGGGCTCCCACACCCACCACATCCATAGGGGCTGTGACATTGTGTTCTCCTGGGCATGGACTCACAGCTCGCCATTGCCCTTGAACCACTTCTCTGTCCTGTGTCCTCGAATGCTGGGTTCACCTTCTCACGTCTGCAGACGTTTGCCTGATTCCTGTGTTGTGAGGTCACATCCTCGGGTTGGAGAGCTTCCCAGAATCTCCCGAAGATGCTGCCCATCATCTTTGGGCTCTGAGCGGTGTGAGGAGGAAAGGCAGACCAGCTGCTCCTATTTACTTATTTCACCTGTGCGAGTCACTTGTTGGCTTGCTTTTTTCTGTCTGGTTGCAGGAAGAAATTTTTTAATCCTTGAGAACATCCTTGTAGCAAGGACACCTCTCAATGCCAATTTTCATTTTTTCCTCTAATGCTAGGGATGTCTTTTCTGCTGCAACCCTGTCCTCTCTTCACTTCAGGGGTTGGCCTCTGGTTACTGGTTTATCTTTCAGACTTGGGGACAAGGGGAGGGCAGCAATCTGAGATTGGCTGGGTTCTCCATTTTTGCCCAGAACCCCAGGTCTCTGGTTCATGGGATTTCTTCTTGAGCATGTCTTGCCAGCCTGGGACAGGCCAAGCCTGCTCCCCTCATCTCCCATGGCTGCCTTGGACGGCAGGCTGCATTGTAATGAGCTAATTATACTGAAAACTCAACTGGTTTAAAGTGGCAATTTGCTATTGGTTTAGCAATTAAGCACATAATGGGCACTTTAGGAGTCAGGCAATTCTGGCTCCAAGTGCCCTGCAGCGTTGCTCCTGCTGCTGAGGGTGAGGGTCTCCGGCCAGAACCGGGCCTGGCCACCATGGCATGGACCTTGGACACAAGAAGGACTTGGGACCCCAGGGGGTCTTTTCATCTGGACCCCAGTCACTGCAGGCCACACACTTCCTGCCATGGCCTGCACATTACCGGGATGGGGTATAATACTCATGTCTCAGGGTTATTGTGAAATTTACCGAGGTAACAGGGTGGAGGTGACCGCTAGCACTGTAAGCATCGGCCTTTCTTTCCTACCTATGCCCTCTGTCTGCAGCCCGCAGCCCTGCGTGAGCAAAGGTGGGAGAACACCCACCCAGTACTTGGGTAGCTGCCTCCAGTCTAACAGCTGGGGCACCACCACCGCCTAGGGCCGCTTGGTCTTCTGGGGATGCACCCAAGGAGGGTGCCGGGGTGGTGGGAGCAGGACAGAGAGTGGTCAGATGAGGGGCTCCAGTCCCTTGCCCTGCTCCTCACCACTGTCCTCATCACCAGCAGACCCAGCACCTCAGTCCATGCTGTAGGGACCATGTGCTCAGGGGGGCTTGGCCACCCAGACAGCAATGGCAGTGGGAAAATCCTGAGTTCCCTCCCAGCCTACGTAGTCTTTACTTCCAAAGAGACAAGGGGCCACCGGGCGTGTGTGAGCAGTACCCTGGTCACCTCCTCCTCTGGACCCATAGCTCCGGGGTCCACAGTTGGCCTGTCCAAGGCCTGAGCCACAGAGAAAGGTCCAGTATCCTATGACTACGTGCTACGAGGGTGACCTTGATGGGGAAGCAAGCATGTGGTGTAACCTTGTGCATCAAAAACCTGCATTTGCTGGGGAGAAGCCAGGCCCTTGCGGCTGGAAGGGCAGAGGAGCTGTGCTCTGTGTGCCGCTCAGTGTGTAAAAGGCAGAGCACCATCCAGCTCTGCGTCAGCCCCGCATGGGGAACTGGCAGCTGCAGCCACAGCCAGAACCAAGACAAAGCTTTGGAGGGAGACACTGGCTCCCCGCACACTCACACACTTCCTTGGCAGCAACCCACTGGAACAAACTCTGACGCAGCAAACACTGACACACAGTCCCAGGGCTAACAGCACAGAGCAATCATGACAGCGGGGGGTGGCACGGGAGTCTCTGTACAGGACAAAATCGAAGTGTGTCACGGATGCGAGGCCACCCAAAAGCAGAGTGAGGCCCGCCAGGTCCGGAGCTCCCCTGCTGTTCACTGTTCTTCCGATGATGAACTTGAGCGAAGTGACTTCCAAGCCCACAGGTACCAGGCCAGAGAGTTACAGCTAATTAAGTGCAAACGGCATGGCCACAAGGTGGTAACAACAGGGGACACACACTTTTAGTTCTAATTACAACCTCTGACCAGTGTTAAAGGTCAGAAGGAGATGACCAGCCAGCCATTCCCGGAGCAGGCCCCGGACAAAGTGGGCACCGAGGGCTCAGGAAGGTCAGTGCTGGTGAGTGTCACTCCCCCCGTTACAGAGCAGTCCTCTCGACCTGGGGTCAGGTCCTGCATCGTTGCTGCCTCCAAGGATCTCTCCACAAGATTCAGCTGAGTCCACGCAAATGCAACAGCACAGTAAATCCTTTGGTTTTACTTTAACATGTGCGAGCCTGGTAAATTAACCCTGCAGACAAAATAACCAGAGCAACCAGGAACGCCTTTCCAGAGGAGGGACGGGGCGCACTTGGGACCCACGTCACTTGCTAGGAGGAGCAGGGCAGGGCCGGACCTGAAGTGTCACACACTCAAGTATACAGACACACACATGCACATGCTAATACACACAGAAACACAGACACAGATGTGTGCAGATACACACACACACACACACACGCACACGGTCACCCAGCACTAACTGTCCAGCGTTCTCTGCAGACAAGGCACAGGGTGCCCCCAGCACTCTTCCAGGATGGGGGCTACTCCCTGTACCCGCTGCCACCAGCCCGCTCCTCTCTGACCTCCACACCCCGGCTGTGCTCACTCGGCATCCTGGGGGGAGTTAAAGTGAATGTGTCAGCCGAGTCCAGGGCAGGAGGCAATGATATTTATAGAGTCCGCAAATATTATCTAACTGACCCCACACCTCCTGCCTGAGAGGATGTTCCAGATGGGCGCTCTGAGGACACCGTCAGACGAAGCAGACGGGAGCGCTGTGCAGGGAGTCCCGGCCCCGGCAGGAGCGCACTGGCGGGTAGGGAGATGGTGCTTCCTGCACCACGGGCATAGGGCTTGGGGGACCGGCCCTTCTGCTCACAGACCACAACATGTTTTAAATATCACGTGGTTACAAAACTCAAGCAAACTTTGTCAAATTTTTTTTTGTTTGTTTTTAATCTTTTTTTTAAAGATTTTATTTATTTATCTTTAGAGGGGAAGGAAAGGAGAGAGGGAGAGAAATATCAATGTATGGTTGCTTCCTGTGCATTCCCTGCTGGGAACTGGCCTGCAACCCAGGCATGTGCCCTGACTGGGAATCGAACCGAGATCTCTTGTTTCACAGGCCCGTGCTTAATCCACTAAGCTACGCCAGCCAGGGCTGTCAATTTTTAAATTAAAAAATGAAAATTGTTAGTGGCTTCCTACGGGAGCAGCAGTTCCTTTAATTCTGAGCCATGGTGAGCAACAGATATAAGGACAGAGGAAAGCTGGGCCTCTCTGGGGTGGCTCTGGCCTTTGGTCTACGTTGTGGCCCCCATGTCTGACAGACGGGGAAGCCCGTCACCCTTTGGTCACAAACACTGACGAGCCCGGAAAGTCCTTTGAGCCTATATTCAAGATGGTGCGTGAGTCCTGAAACACTGAGGTCCCTCCCGTGACTGTCCTCTTTGGAGAATACATTTGAACACAGGCATTCCTGCTTTGAACTATTTCATTATCCTCATCGCTTATGTTAGTCTGTCAGACCATCTCCCATAAATGTTTTTGTAGAAGGTGTTGCTCAAATAGGGTTGGGTGCAGCTTTCACGAGAGCCCCCACTGTTTCCCTATGGCCCACGTCACTGACAGATGTGTCCTCTGGGCTCAGATTAGAAAGCCAGTGAGAAAAGCTCAGTGGACTGCTTCCCCGGTGCCCAGTAGGGAGCTAGAGGCTGGCGGCTGGTTGGGTGCCCACACTGGCTCCTGGGGCCTGGGGCTCAGGGCAGGCTCTCAGGAAAAGCAGTAAGACAGAAGGACAGGGTTTTAGATTCATCTTCGAGCCCTAGAGAGAGACCCAGAGGAACACTTCCCTTTAAAGTGACCCTCATCCTGTGTTCAGAGGCACCCAACCCAAGGCTGTCCCTTGTAGGGCAGGTAGTAACCACCCAGCAGGTGTTATCGATATATTATGTGGTTCAACACATGAATAGCAATGAATAGCAAGCGCTGTCAGGTGAAGCCTGTGAGTGAATCGTGTGCGGTCTTGGTGTGACCCACGGGAGCCAGGCCACCAGCTCCGCCTGCAGCAGCGGAGCCTCCACATAGCAGCATCCTTCTCCCCAAGTGCCTTCTCCTCCGCAGTCCTTCCTCCACATCAGTCTGCTCCCTAAGTGTTCCACGTACAAAGGATTATACATTTTAATGTACAGATGTGAGAGAGGACCTGCAACAATTACAGGTATCTCCTGCTTTTCGAAAGTCCGCATTATGCCACTTTGCTTTTATGAAAGACCTACATTAGTACCTGTGTTTGCCAACTGGAATAAATTCAAAGAGAATTTTTGTTTTTATGAAAAGAGGCAAAAAGCATAGAAAGCATTCAGTGTGTTTTGCAGCAGCCGTTACAGAGGCAGCAGCACCCCGAGCAGGGGGAGCAGCAACGCCCTCACTGCACGGTATGTTATTTTACGCCACGTGTGTTATCTGCTGTGATCTGGTGGGTTATGTTTTCAGTCTGGGAACATTCAAATGGTGATTGCTTCTCCCTTTTATGTCATTTTGGCTTAAGAAAGCTTTCATAGGAACATTCTATTTTTGAATTATGGGGGAAACCTGTATATCTTTATGGCTAGAAATTGATGGAGTAGCTCCTATTGTACCAACTCTCCCCCTCTCCCTCAAGTAACAAGCATGAACTCTGTCTCTCTCTGTCTCTCTCTCTCTCTCATATATATCTATATATAATTATTATAAAATATATATAATCATATATATATATAAACACTGAAGAGAGACCAAAAGAAAAAGAAAGCAGAAACTGGAGGGGGCTCTAAACTTTGAGGAAGGAACAAGCACTAGTAATTTCCCTTTTTGTTTTTTTTTTAAAGGCTTTTTCCAGAGAACAAACCCCAGCTATGCAGAACAGCTAAAAATTAGAAAGAAACCTGTAGTCCTCCTGGACTGAAAAGTCAAAGGACAAAGACCAGTATAAGCACAGCAGCTGAGAAGTGAAGGGGGCAAATCCCAGAAAGGGAAGAGCCAGAGAGGCCAAGCCCCAGAGTGTGTGTGTGACTTCTTTCCAGGTCTCTGGCTGTTCTATCTTTGCATTACATACGAGAGAGGTAAGCCCAAGCGCCAACAGAAGCCAAAAGAAATGAGCAGAGATTTCAGCTGTTGTCACCATCGGCGGGGGAGGGGGGTGCATTTTTTGAGTTTTAGTCCAGTCCTAGTAAAACAATAATGCAGCAAAAACTACCCCCAAAATCAATGTTCTTCAGAAGAACCTAATAGAATACATGGTGTCTGCAAGGTGTCAGTAACAATGTCCTGGACACAATCCAAAATCACTAGACCGACGATTTCCAACCTTTCCCATCTCATGGCACACATAAACTAACTATTAAAACTTTGTGGCACACCAAAAAATATTATATTTTTTGCCAATCTGACAAAAAACTAGGTATAATTTTGATTCATTCACACCAGGTGGCTTTTGTTGTATTGGCTGTTGTCATTTCTTAATTTGACAATCTGAGGGAAGAGAGGTCAGTGTCCCCGACTAAATAGTCAGGTATTGCGTGTTTTGAAAATTCTTGCGGCACACCGGTGTGCCATGGCACCCTGGTTGAAAATCACTGCGCCAAACATATGAAGAACGAATACAGTGGAACCCGTAAACCAATGGAGACCTCAAGGTGACACAGATGTTAGAATTAGCAGACAAGGATTTAAAAACACCTATTAAAACTATAATTAAGGATATTAAGGGAAATATAATAAATCAACAAACAGTAAATCTTAGCAGTGGAATAGAACAGGGATTGGCAAATTTTTTCTATAAGGACTTGATAGTGGTGTTCAAGATAGCGGTAGAATTCACCACCTCCTTTAAGCACACTGAAATATGCATGTATATGGAGGGGAATTCCTTTTGAGAGACAACTGAGGGATTAATGAACACTTCTGAACAACAACCAAGAGAAAAAGGCCAAATAGAGAAGACTTGAAAACTGTGGGAGCTTTCTGGGAGCTGTGGGAATTCTCCAGGCTTGGAGGTGCCAGTGAGCACGATGTTTGTGTCCCTCTCCACTTTGATAGGGTGGGTGGGAGCTCTACTTGGGTGCTTTGGCCTACCTAGAAGATCACTGCAGCATATTCCCAACCACACTGCTCAGAGCCCACTTCTGCTCTGATTAAAGGGAGAAGGCAAGATCAACAAGTGTCACCACATGCACGTAGCCTCCCTGCCCAGAGCTGCTCCAGCCCAACAGGCCAGTGCCCTAGGCTCTTAGGCACCTGTCAGGCCCCAAACAGCCTGCCAAAACCATCCAGCACACACAGCCTACACAGAGGTCACTTTTATACAAGGCCACTTTTTTAAGACTTGGAGAGTGCTATTTTGTCTAATTCATACAATCAAATGTAGAAAGCCAAACGAAATGAAAAGACAGAAAAATATCTTTCAAATGAAGGAGCAAGAAAAATCCCCAGGAAAAAAATCCTAAACAGAGATAAGTAATTTGCTTGATAAAGAATTTAAAGAAAAGGTCATAAAGATTTTCACCAAAATTGAGAGTGGAATACAGGAGCTTAGGGAACACTTTAACAAAGAGTTAGGAAGTATGATAAAGAACCAATCAGAGCTGAAGAATACAATAACTGAAATGAAAAATACTCTAACAGAAAAACAGATCAGCAACCTGGAAAACAGACTAGTGGAAATCGATCAGGACAGCAACAAGAAAAGAGTATTTTAAAAAAACAAGGATAGTTTAAGGGATCTCTGGGATAGCATCAAGTACACAAACATTCACATTATAGGGATCCCAGAAGGAGAAGGGAAAAAAAGGGAACAGAAATTTTTTTTAATTTTAATCATTATTCAAGTACAGTTTCTATCCTTTACTCCCATTCCAGCTCACCCACCCATCCCTCCCCTCCTCCCTCCCATTTCCAACCCCCGTAGTTTTTGTTCATGTGTCCTTTATATTTGTTCCTGTAAACTCTTCCCTTCTCCCCTGAAATTCCCCTGAAATCCCCTCCCCTCTCCTCTCTGGTCACTGTCAGCCTGTCCTCTATTTCAGTGTCTTTGGCTATATTTTGCTTGTGTCTTTGTTTTGTTGTTTAGGTTCCTGTTAAAGGTGAGATCATATGGTATTTGTCTCTCACTGCCTGGCTTATTTTGCTTAGCATAATGCTTTCCAGCTCCATCCATGAGGAAACAGAAACTTTATTTGAAGAAAAAATGGCTGAAAACTTCCTTAACCTGGAGAAAGAAACAGAAATCCAGGTCCAAGAAACACAGTGAGTTCCAAACAAGATGAACCCAAAGAAACCCACACTATGATATAATGAAATTAAAACAGCAAAAGTTAAAGAGATGATTTTGAAGGCAGCAAGAGAAAAACAACTAGTTACACACAAAGGAAACCACAAGAGGCCTCTAGCTGATTTTTCAGAAGCAACAGTTACAGAAGAGAGTGGTATGAAAGGAACCTACAACCTAGAATAATTTACTCAGCAAGGTTATCATTCAGAATTGAAGGAGAGATAAAGAGTTTCCTGGACAAACAGAAACTAAAGGAGTTCCTTACCATTAAACCAGTTTTACAAGAAATGATAAAGAGAATTCTTTAAGCAGAAAAGGAAAAGCCATATTCAGAAATAAGAAAATATGAGAAAGAAAAATTCTCACAGGTAAAATCAAATATTTAATAAGCACAGTGAGTAAGACTTTAAAAACCCACTATGAAGGTCAAAAGACAAAAGTACAAAAATCAGCTCAAACTACAATAAGTAGTTAGGAAATTCACTAAACAAAAAAGTTCTAAAATATGATGCAAAAAACATAAAGCAGAGATGGGGGAGTAAAAATATAGTACTTCTGCTACCACATGCACCTGGCATCCTTGCCAGAGTATATTAAAACTTAAGTGCCTATCAACTTAAAATATACTGCTATATATACAGAATGATATATATAAACCTCCTGGTAACCACAAAAATAACCTACAAAAGACACAAAGAATAAAGAGAAAGAAACTCAAACAAAACAGCAAACCATGAGGGAAGAGATGAAGAAAAGATCAGATAAGAACTGTTCAATACAAAAATAACCCAAAACAATTTAAAATGGCAATAAATACATACAACAAATACTTTAAATGTAGATGAATTAAATGCTCCAATAAAAAGACATAGACTGGCTGCATAGATTAAAAAACATGACCCATCTCTATGCTGCCTACAAGATACTTGCTTCAAATTGAAAGACACATATAGACTGAAAGTAAAGGGATGGAAAAAGATAGCCCATACAAAAAGAAGGGAAAATAAAGCTGGGTTAGCAATACTCACGTCAGACAAAAACAGTCTTTAAAACAAACAGTGTTAAAGAGATACAAAGAAGGATATTACCTAATTATAAAGGGTCAGTCCAAGTAGAGGATATAATAATCATAAATATCTACGCACCCAGCATAGAAGCACCTAAATACCTAAAGCAAATATTAATAGTCATAAAGGGAGAAATTCACAAAAAAACACAATAATAGTAGGGGTTAAAAACCAACTCACATCAATGGACAGATCATCCAAACAGAAAATTAGTAAGAAAATAATGGTCTTAACTGTCACATTAGACTAGATCAACTTAATAGACATTTAGACATTTCATTCAAACACTAGAATACACATTTTTTTAAGTGCACATGGAACATTCTCCAGGATAAATCACGTATTAGGCCACAAACAAGTTTCAGTAAATTCAAGAAGGCTGAAATCATATCAAGCATCTTTGCTGACCACAATGGCATGAAACTAGAAATCAACTATAGGAAGAAAACTAGGGGAAAAAACAAAACCAAATACACAGAGGCCAAACAACACACTATTGACAATCAATGGCTCAAAGAGGAAGGCAAAAGGGAAATCAAAAGTACCTTGGGACAAATGAAAATGAAAATACAACTTCCCAAATTTTATGGGAGGCAGTAGGAGCAGTTCTAAGGAGAAAGTGAATGCTGTACAAGCCTACCTCAAGAAGCAGGACAAACCCCAATTTAAAACTGTAACTTTACACTTAAAAGGAACTAAAACAAAGCAGAACAAACAAAACCCACAGTAAATGAAGGGAGGAAATAAGATCAAAGCAGAAATAAACACAATAGAAATTTAAGAAAATAGAAAAGATCAATGAAACCAAGAACAGTTCTTTGAAAAGATAAACAAAATTGACAAACCTATAGCTAAAATCATTAAGAATAAAAGAGAGAGCACCCACATAAATAAAATCATAAGAGCAGTTACAACTGACACCACAGAAATACAAAAGATCATTAAAGAGTACTACAATTATATGCCAATAAATTTGACAATCTAGAAGGAACGGAAAATTTCTAGAACCACATACATAACCTTCCAAGACTAAACCAGAAAGAAATAAAAAATCTAAACAGACTGATTACTAGCAATGAAATTGAAGCAGTAATCAAAAAACTCCCAACAAATAAAAGTCCAGGATCAGACAGCTTCACGGATGAATTCTACCAAAAATTTAAGGAATAATACCTATCCTTCTTAAACTCTTTCAAAAAATCAAAAGAAATGCTTCCAAACTCATTCTATGAAGCCAGGATTGCCCTGATGCCAAAACCAGGTAAAGACATTACAAAAAAAGAAAATTACAGGCCAGTATCCTTGATGAGCACAGAGACAAAACTCCTCAACAAAATATTAAAAACTGATTCAACAATACTTTAATACATGGTGTATGGACCATACACCATGACAAAATGGAATTTTATCCCAGGGATGTAAGGCTGCTTCAACACTGGTAAGTTAACTAACATGATACATCTCATCAACAAAGTGAAAGATAAAAACCACATTTTCATCTCAATAAATGTAGACATTTGACAGAATTTCAATTATGATAAAAAACCTCAACAAAGTGAGTACAGAAGAAACATTTTTCAACCTAAAAAAGACCATATATGACAAATCCACAGCTAATATCACACTCAATGCTTTCAGCTTTTCACCATTGAGTATGGAAAAAGATAGCCTATACAAAAAGCTTTCAGCTTTTCCTCTTAGATCAGGAACAAGACAAGGATGCCCACTCTCACCACTTCTAATTAACACAGTACTGGAATTCCTAGCTAGAGCAATCAAACAAGAAAAGGAACTAAAAGGCATCTAAATTGGAAAGAAAAAAAGTAAAACTCTCATTATTTGTAAATGACATGAAAAATTATGTTAAATCACTAAGGATGACACCCAAATAAACTATTAACACTATTAAATGAATTAAGTAAAGTTGCAGGACATAAAATCAATATACAGAAATTTGTTTATTGCATTTCTACGTATCATAATAAATAATCAAAAGGAGAAAAGAAAACAATCTCATTTACAATTGCATCAAAAAGCATAGATACCAAGGAATAAATTTAACCAAAGAGGTGACAGACCTATACTTTGAAAACCGTAAGACATTGAAAAAAATTGGAAGAGGATACAAATAAATGGAAGACTATGCCTTGCTCATTGGTTAAAAGGATTAATATTGTTAAAATGTCCTAACTGCCTAAACCAACATACAGATTCAATGCAACCTCTATTAAAATACTAATGGCATTCTCTCAGAACTAGAACAAGTAATCTTAAAAATTATGTTAAATCACAAAGAGCCCACATAGCCAAAGAAAATTGAAAAAGAACAAAGTGGGAGGTATCAAGCTCCCAGATTTCAAACTATATTACAAATCTACAATAATTAAAGCAGTGTGGTACTGGCATAAAAACAGATATACAGATCAATGGAATAGAAATGACAGCCCAGAAATAAATCCTCACTTATATGGTTAATTAATCTATGACAAAGTAGGCAAAGAAATACAATGGAGTAAACACAGTCTCTTCAATAAGTGATGTTGGGAAAACTGGACAGATACATGCAAAAAAATGAAATTGAATGATGTTCTTACACCATATATAAAAAATAAACTCAAAATGGATTAAAGATTTAAATGTAAGACCTTAAAATTCTTAGAACCATAAAACTCCTGGAAGAAAACATAGGCAATAAACTCTTGGACATCTCTCTTAGCAATATTTTTTTGGGGATATATCTCCTCAGGCAAAGGAAACAAAAGAAAAAATTTTAAAAATGGGACTTAATGAAACTAAAGATTTCTGCACAGTGAAAGGAAACATCAACAAAATGAAAACACAACCTACCAAATGTGAGAAGATATTTGCCAACGATACATCCAATAAAGGGTTACTATCCAAAATATATGAGGAACTCATACAACTTAACACCAAAAAAAAGTCCAATTTAAAAATGGGCAGAGAAGCTGAATAGACACTTCTCCAAAGAAGACATACAGATGGCCAATAGACATCCAAAAAAATGCTCAACATCATTAATCATCAGAGAAATGCAAATAAAAACCACAATGAACCTTATATCAGTCAAAATGACTATCATCAAGAAATCAACAAACAAGTGTTGGCGAGGATGTGGAGAAACGGCAACCCTCGTGCACTGTTGGTGGGAATGCAGACTGGTGCAGCAACTGTGGAAAACAGTATGGAGATTCCTCACAAAAAATTTAAAAACCTGCCATATGATCCAGTGATTCCACTTCTAAGTATTTATCTGAAGAAAACAGAAACAGTAATTGGAAATAATATACGCACCCCTGCTGGTAATAGCCAAGATAACAGAAACAACCTAGAAGGCCATCAATAGATAAATGGATAAAGAAGATGTGGTACGTATATGCAATGGAATACTAGTCAACTATACAAAGAGCGAACTCTTGCCATTTGCAATAACCTGGATGGACCTAGATGGTATTGTGCTGAATGAAATAATCATTCAGAGAAAGACAAATGCCATACGGTTTCACTATATGTGGATCTGAAAAAAACAAAACAAATGAATAAACAAAACAAAACAGAAACAGACTTATCAGTAGAGAAAACAATCTGAGAGCTACCGAAGAGGGAGGAGAGGGGGATAGGTGAAATAAAAGGCAAAAAAAAAAACAACAAAAAACAAAAACCTCACCAGATGGTAAATCATTTAGGCTTGTGGGTTATACAGTCTGTTTTGCAACAACTCAGCTCTGCTATTTAGCACAAAAACAGCCATAATACTTAAACAAATGGGCACAGCCTGTGTTCCAACATAACTGTATTTACAAAAACAGGGGACCAACTCACGGGTTGTAGTCAACCGACCCCTGAAACAGAAGATGTCTAAAAGAACCAAATGGAAGTTCTAGAATTGAAGGGTTCAGTATCTGAATGGAAAAAAATCCAATAGATAGGCTTATTTCACAGCAGACAGAGGTGACAGGAGAGATGGTGGACTTGAAGATCAATCGATAGAAATTATCCAATCTGAAGAACAAGGAGAAGGAAGATTACAAAATGAAGCACCTCAGTGGCCTTGGGGACAATGGCAAAATGTCCATCGATGGGTAACTGGAGTCCCAAAGGAGAGGAGAGAAAGAATGGGGTAGAAAAAAAATCCAAAGAAATAATGGCCGCATGCCCCCAACTGAGTGAAATACACAGATTTACAGATTAGAGTTCTTTAGATTGGATGGTTTCTACTGATCTATCTTCAAATGAAGCTGTAACGGGTGTGAGGTAAGCTGGGGGTACAGTGCAGGTAAATTTGGGTGGGAGAGAAGGAAGGGCCTGGATGTGGCACCTGGAGTTGGGGATGAGCTGGGGGAAGGTGGGGGCCCCGCCAGCACCTCACAAGAGGGACAGCAGAGTCCACCCACTAATCAAACAGAAGACTGAATGACACATGGGGCACGACTTTGGTAGGTAGCCGGTGACCAGGTCACTGAGAGCTTATTAAACAAATGACACATTGTACCCCAGTGTGACAGGCACACCAGCAAAAACAGGGAAGACCCTTCAGAAAGGAGGGTGTCACATCAGAGTCACGCACAGGTGGGCCGGTACCACACAAGCTCCCCAGATGGAGAAGATGCACAAGGTGGAGAACGGGCCACGGGAGGCCACATGCGGTGTCCCCCTCCCCAGAATGAGAAAGCTGCAGGCCGGCCGGCTGGGCAAATCAGAGAGGTGTTCTTCTTCAATGCTGTAAGTTTCAAGAACATAAAAGGTTCATTACAGCCAGGCCATTGTGAGAGGAGAAAAATCTCACCCTCCGTTGGCATTGTGGTTGGCTGGAGGTCTGGAGATTGACTGTGACCATGAAATTCATTGCGAAGTCCATTGAAGCAAAGATGCAGATGCTTCACTTTGGGGTGGGGCCGGGAGGATGACACGGACCCCAAAAAGGCTAGAAGAATTTGGCAAACAGATACTCTGAAGGGAAGTGAGTTTGGATCTCATGAACGTTTACAGCTTCATGTAAAAAGTCCCAGCAAGGCCATTTCCTCTGAGGACATATTCCTGCAGGCCCAATGTGTGGGTGACGCCCCACATTATCATAAACAGGGCTGTTTGCTCATGTGGCCACCATGTCCCCAGTCGCCACTATCAGGGTGTTCCGAGTACTGTCCCCCGAAACCAGGACTTTGTCACAGGCCACAGAGCAGCGGAGAAATGGAACTATTGATTTTTGATACTGATGCAGCACAACCAGAGGACAAAGGGCTCCCCAGCGTGAGAGGACCATGAGACGCCACCAGCCCAGAGGGCCTGCGCGGGCACCTAGTCTCTAGAAAGCTCGACAAAAACAAATACAAGCAGAAGCTCTCGGAGGCAAGTGCAGAGCCAAGACACCCTCACTGGGACAGCTTTTGTGTTCCCATATCCCACCTGTTTGCCGCACATGCAGGAGAGCGAGGGGCCAAGGGCAGACCCTGATGAATATCAGGGGCAGACCCACCTCCAGCTGCAGGGGCCCTCATGGAGCTGTACCTATGGCGGGGGTGGGGGGCGTAGGGGTCAGAGTCACATTCCTGCACATTGGACACCCTTCTGTGGGAAGGATCTGTCTTGCCACTTACTACAAGTTATTAGTATTTCATCTCTTTCTGACATGGTTTCCTTATTGTCAAATGATCGTCTACTAAACCTTTCTGGGGTGTTGTAAAGAGGAAAATCAGATTCCTGCAAGGAATGAGCATTGAGTGCTCCTTCCCCAAGGCCGAAGAAACTCAAAGGGAAAGGTTGTCATTTATTTTTAGTTTTAGTTTTTTGGCTGGGGCATCAGGAAGAAGTGATCTTCCACCCCATGTGGCCCCACCATCGCATGCACACGCCCTCACCATGGCCTATACATGTGCCCACCACAGCATGCACATGTCCACCATGCCACGCACACATCCACCACGGCATGCGTACACCTTCACCACAGCCAGCACAGGAGTCCTTCCTGGGCCCAACCATGAGTCATCTGTTGGCTTGCATGGCAGGAGGGTAGGCTTGAGGCTAGGCTGCCCAAGAAGCACAGACCCTCCCCTGCTCCCCTTGGTGGAGGCACAGGGTGCTACCCCAAGGAGCACACTACAAAGCAGAAACTTCTTCCTGGGCATAGTGTCTTGTTTTAATTCCCGCAGTCAGGCACTGAGGCCAGTCAGCATAGATTTAAGCTGAAAACAGCCCAACAGGACACCTCAGACTCTTGCAGGTGGCCGGGCTGGTGTGATGGACCCATTCAACTCAAGGGCTGCCTGGCCGCAGCACCTGCCCCCTGACCACCGCAGACATGGGCCAGGGCCCAGGCCTCCGCCAAGGGCAAAGCTTCCAGGCTGCCAGCATCCTTCCGGCTCCTCTCCTGGGAACCAACACAACTGTGCCACATCAGGTCTACCTGAGAAACTCTACTCAGTTCTGTATTAGCCACGGGTCACCAGAGCAATTCAGGGTACAGATGACACACCACACACTTAGCGAGATGCCAGCACTGGCTCAGGGAGGCACACCGCTCATTGGCAGTGGATTTACATTCAGCTCATTAACACCCAAACACATTTTCAGATCATGAGCAAAGCAAACTTATCAATGGAAAGCCCACAGGAGGTGCACCCACATGGGCAGCCCAGCGGGGTTCTCGAGGGAGTGTGAGCGCAGGGACAAATCCCCTGGCTCTGCTCCCACTGCGCCAGTTGGAGGGCACCAAGGAGGGATGGGAGGAGGGGCCTGGAGCACCTGGCTGGGGGTTGGGGACTTCCTGACTCTGAGCTGCCAGTCCAGGGGTTAGAGTGGCTTCTCTGGTCTGAAGAGCCCATCCTGTCCCTGGGGGCTGGCTGCGTGTGTCCACCCTGCATTTGCCAGTGTGTCCAGTGTGGGACACGGGGGATGCTGCTCCGGATGCACTCCTATCAGGTCCCAAGCCCCCAAAATACACATTCTACTCAGTTACCGAGTCGCTGCTGTCACCGCCACCGGGGTGACATCTGCCTGTAGGGAGTCTGGGCTCTGAGTTGGCCTTTGGGAAGTAGCAGGAGACTGAGGCCGCTCTGGTGCACTGGTGTTGAGTGTGCCTGTTCCCAGGCCTGCTCCGAGGCCCTGCCCTGGAGATGCCTCGTGAGATCTCAAGCTGAAAAAGCCTCTGTGACCCCACAACACAGCTTCAGTGGGCCAAGCCTCCAACCGGTGCAGCCAAGGGGTGGCTTCAGCCTGTTCCTGCACCCCCAGGTTCTTCCTTAGCCCATTCCCCTGGGAGTCGAGCTCTTCCCGATGGGGTGGGTCCAGGGAGCCCCCTTGGTGACCCTATGCCCAGGGTTCAAGAGCCACCATGTCAACACTCCATCAGATGTGTGTGGGGGTGGCAATAACTTGATAGTTAAGTGGATATTCCCTCAGTGCTTGCTATGGTCTGTCCTGGCCCGAATTCCACCCACTACTTACTGACCCCTCATAGGGAGTGCCACAGAGGTCATTGACAGGCCTGACGCCCCTAGGGAGTGACAGGGCCGGGACCGAAACCCAGGCCCAGCATCCATGGCCACATGGGAAATAAGCTGAAACCCCCAACCCCACGGGAACCAGCACACATATGTACGTGTGCACACACGCAAGTGCACATGGGCATGCACATGGAAATTCGGACATGGGCCTCCCCTGTGGCTCTGCCCTGCCCATGTCCACGTCTGGCTGGCAAATGAAGGGGGGAGGGTGAACTGTGCTGAGTGCCTAGCACATGGAGCCAAGTTCTAAGGGAAAGCATGGGGGGAGGCTGCAGTACTGTGCTTACTGCCCCCCAAACTAGGGCTAGCTAAACCCAGGAAGAAACGAAGTCCCATGAGCTGGTGGTTTTCACCCTCTGTGTTGTTCCCACAGCTGTTAGAAACGGGCATTTCCAGCTTTCCTATCCTGCCTTTGCAAGAAACCTTTTTCCAGCTGAGAACTCAAACCTGGTTGGACTTTGGCATGACAGCTCCGCAGGTGGTGAATTCGTGGAAGGAAAGAAACAGAGTCTGACCCTCCCCCAGTAGCTCTGTTCCTTCCCCCTGAGCAAGGTTTGGCCCTGAAAGGAGCTGGCCTACCTCTGCCCCCAGAGGCTGGAGGCTGGGGAGAGGCTGGTTCACGGGACACCTTCCCAGAGCTGACACTGGTCTGCCTGCAGGGCCATATCTGTGTCTGAAGCAAGCAAAGGGTTCTATGAAGGGTTCTATGAAGGGAGATGCCTGGGAAACAGCTTGGCCCAACCCCACCCCGTTTCTGACCCCATCTCCATCTTCAGGACCTAACTACCCACTGCGGCAGCCCAAATAGCCCTAAGTGGCCCTGGCACCCCTCCCACTGGGGCCCCCTGGGCTGATGCATCTGCCTGACCATTCTCCCCTCAGCCTCTCTCACTCATGGCAGCCCTCTGTCTTCCTCTGAGGCCCATCTCAACTGGCCCCCAAAAGAGAAGCCTGCACCTGGCCACCACCTGACCCCTCTGCCTGGACTCTGAGCCCTCACCTGGTAAACCATGGGGCTCTCACCCCTTTCTAGAACTGAATGACACTTGGGTTATAGATGAGAACTTGAGACACAGCCAGCTCCCAGGAAGGACCCTGGGCCCAGCTCAGGTGCCTTGAATGGCCTGAAGAACAGCCACGTCAGCACTCACCCCGTTTAGGTGCTGCCCAGGTTTCACGGGCAGCCCTGGTGCTGTCAGTGGTCATCGTTTGTAGACGCCACCCCTGCTCATGGTTCAGGTCCGACAGAGCCGGGAGCCATACGCCCTCCCTATCTCCCAGGCCTGGGCCCTGCAGGGATGCTGGAGGCACAGAGGCCAAAGCGACAGCCTGGTGGGCCCTGTAGCTCTCAGAGGCCTCGCTTCAACGGGGCTGTCAGCAGCTCCAGAAGGAGGAGCCTGCTCCCCTGCTCAGACCCTGGTGTACATATGCACTGGTTTTCTGATTTCTGCATTCTGAACATGTTATTGGGAAGACTCTTACAAAATTAGAGGGGTTTTTGCCACATTACAAATGCCCTGGGGCAGCTCAGCTTATGGCGCGACAGGTCCGAGTGGCCCTCATGTCCACCTGGTATCTTGTTCCTCCCGGTCCACCTCGGTTCAGAAGCCCTCATGGCCCCACTTCTCCAGCCCCTCTGACCTCACCTCCCAGTTCTCCCTGCTGGCTCACCACGCTGACCCTCAGACACACCCACACACACCCATTGCAGTGCTTTGCACTGGCTGTTCCACCCCCGATAATGCTTTTCCCCTTCAACCACGGCTCACTGCCCTCAGCATGTGTTCACTATTGCGCTCAATGCCATTATTCTGTGACGGGGCTGTCCCTGCACAGTAATGCTACCCTCCAAGGCTTGGGTCTGTTTTGTTGGAAGCTGCCTCCTCCTGGCCCACAGCAGTGCCAGGCAGATGACATTTGTTAAATGAAAATCACACTGGCGAGAGCTCGCGCCCTAGCGCCAAGAACTGTGGCTTCGAGAAGATCCACGTTCTGGACTGTACTGATAAATCAACCCGTTCAAGCCCTAAAGAGTCATTACTGTGCTGAGGCTGTTGACCTGCCTGGGACCCAGCCTCCATCCCAGGGGGGTGCATGAGCCAGGAGCTGGGCAGGTGTGCGAGTCTCCGGAAGCCAGCGTGTCAGCACCCGGCAGATTCATTCTGTCTTGTTTTACAGGGTTGGATGGGGGGAGAACAGAGCTGCAGATTTCAGCCTGTGGTGGAGGGCACTCTAGACTTGCATGGAGAAGCATGCCGTCTCCTGGGGACCCGGCCCACCCAGGCGAGCTCTGTGTGGGGTGATGGTGTTCCCCACCCTGAACCCCAACATGGCCACAGTACTCTGAGCTAATGCTGGCACCACTTGTCAACAGTCTGCCCGCCTGGAGGGTGTCGTCATAGGGTGTGCCGCTCAGCTCACTGGAGGCTGTGTGGCAGTTTGGGGGAAAAAATTTGGCTGAGGAACTTAGGAAGCTGCTTCCCAGGTCCAGCACCTGGACGGTTTGTAGGATATTTACAGACGGGAGAAGTTGATAGTCATCAATGTGTTCATTCATTCACTCATTCATTCATTCATTCACTCATCCATCCATCACCCTTGCAGGAGCATTGCTGGGGGCAAGTAGGGCTCTGGGCTTTGGGGACACAGCAGGAACAGAAAGACACAGTCCCTGCCTTTTCAGCACTGACTTGGTAGTGGAGGCATCCTCAGGAGCTGGGGGTTGGGGGACTGGATGGTTCTGAGCTCAGAAGAGGTGTGGTGAGAGAGATCCCAGGTAGGTGGGGCTCAGCACCCTGGCCCAGGCAACCTGCCCGACGTGGGCAGGGGTGTGTATGTGTGTAGGGGTGTGGAGTCTGGGCTTCAGGTGAAGCCAAGGGAAACCACTGCATAGCAGGGCCACAGCAGAATGGTTGGGGAGCTGCCAGGCACTCACCTACCCCCAGCCCATGTGCCCCTGAGCGCACCACCCTCCCAGTTTGATGGGCTCTGCAGGCAGGGCTGGGTGGGGTGCATGCATCTGGACTCACCAGGATTGCTTTCTCCCCAACCCTGAACAGAGATGGGAGGAAATGGAAGACAAAGGTACGAAGAGATAGAGAAGAGCTGCAAATAAGTGCATGAGGTCAGGAGGAAGGGCTGGAGGTCAGAGGGTGGGGCAAGGATGTGAACAAGGCACAGACATGGGTGGGGCAAGAGACCTGCCCCCGCTGAGCAAACCTCAGACAGCTCAGACCCTCGTTCTAGGAAAGCCCCCGGCCTCCTTGAAGCTTTTGCAAAGAACAGAGACCCCACTGTGCCCAGCATGGCTCAGGCAGGACACCACCCCCTCTGGGCTCTAGTGCTGAGGGGTGGGGGAGTGGGCTCTGCTTAGACCCCCTTGCCCAACACCTGGCACCCCAAGACATGGTCCCTGAGACCTGGTATCCTAACACCTGGTACCTGAAATCCAGCACCCCAAGGCTTGGTGTCTGAGACCTAACACCAGAGAGCTGCCAGCTGCCACACTCAGAGGCGTGGGCAGCATGCTCCTGGGGGCAGGCCTACTCCAGCACCCCAGCAGGGACAGAACCAGAGAAGCCCTTTCTCTGAGAGAAACTCCGAGCACCTGCCAGGGGAGGGCAGGTGAAGAAGCTGAGAAGAGCTGGCCCTGACCTTGGCTGGTCCTGACATTGGCTGGCCTCCTTCATCAAACACGGAGCACCCACCCGCTTTGGGTGTACAGCTTCCAGTAAAACTCATGGCTGAAAGGGAGTGAGGAGATACCGGGGAGAGGATACATGGATGGAAACCCCAACTTTAAACACTCCCTGGCTCCTGGAGAGCACATGGCAGGGGGCCCAGTACTTGTGGCAGGGAAAACCCACCTGTGTCTTACTGGGACAGACTGGAACCTTCCTGGAGGGGCCAGAGCTGGGGGTGGGAGTGGAGCTGACATGTCTGTGAATAAATAAAATGCGAGGTTGATGAAGGACCAGATTAGAGAGTGCAGAGATAAGTTTCAGCAAACTCCTGCACTCACGGAGCCTGTGTGTGCAAAGGCTGACCTGGGGCCAGACTCCAAAGAGGGACTTGGAATCCTGGGAACAGGTGGTGATTCTCTCCTGGACTCTTACGGGAAGCTGGCCATGGTAGCAGGCTCCCTGGGAAGTCCCCTCTATGGAGCAGGCAGGACTGGGTGCTATTGCACTTCCCGACCTTTGCCCCCTTCCTCAGAATACTCCAGTGAAATATCTTAGCTCCAAATGCCCCTGGATTATTTTACAGCTGGGGGCTAATTCTACTGTGGGCAGTTCCTGAAAAAAAAAAAAAAGAGACTTTACACCCTCAGCATAGAACCCTCCCTCCCAGAAACTCTTGGGAAGGTCCTTGGTTCCAGGCCTTGGATGATGGGTCCTCACTCGAGGTCACAGACTCCTGTCCTGCTGGGACTGGGGTCCGTGAGGGCCCACAGGCTGAGTCTACTCTTGGGAAGGTAGGGTCCCCCGGGAACTCTTGCTGGTCACTCTGCCCTTCTGGGCCATCCTATTCCTTCAGACCCTCTCATGTGTTCCCTCCACGGGGGCAAGGGAAGTTCAGCAGGTGCAGGGAGAGCATGGTAGAGGGTGCTGGGAGCCCACGGGAAAGAGTGGGACAGGAGGCAGGGGCTCCTGGTCTAAAACCAGAGCATGTTAAATTAACCCCAGGTGGTAATAAACCTCAGGGCTTCCCCCACAGCCCCAGAATATGGTTCAGGGCAGATACCCAGTGCCTGACAGCTGGACCTCCGAGAAATCCACCATTAGGCAAGGGGTCTGGACAGAAGTCACACAGCCAGGGCAGGCTGAGGACTGAGGGCACTATAAGTGAGAGAAAGCCTGGCCTGGTCCAAGGTCCAAAGTGACCCTGACAGGGGCAGTGGCAGACCTGGGGCTCCCCACGGACGCACGCATCCGGGGCTCCAGGCTGGTCCAGAGGAAACCCCCCACCCTGACCAGGGGGCAGACACCATCCCACTGCATGAGGACTCTCCACCTCGTTCTTCACCTGGCCCTGAGCTCTGCACAGGTCCACGGCCTGAGCGGCCTCCTTCCCCACCGAGTTTCCTAAAGATGCACTCACAGGCCCGGATGCACACATGAGGGGAGCTGGCAGACACGGGGTCTCGGGCATCTGCCGGCACAGCCGTCACAACTGCTTCTCACCTTGCCAAGTGGCAGGACCTAGTCCCAGGCCCCCGAGACAGTGCCGTGACCCTACTCTCCACTGCTGTCTGTCTCCAGCCACTAAGCAGAGAAGTGGTCTTAAAACATGTACACAAGATATGGCCTGTGTCTCAGGGTCCCCAGCACCCTATTTCCCCAACAAGGTTACAAAGGGCTGGGAGAGACCTGACCTCTGCCACACAAGGTATGTGTGTGGCTAAGAACTTAGAACCATGTGTGAGACGCTCAAGAAATGTTTGGAAATCACTATCAATCCAACTCTTCTGTTCCGGAACTTGAGAATCAAATAGTCTGGATGATCCCTGACCATTTTAAACGATGAAAGGGGCCAAGGAGCTTAACAAGTGTGAACCCTGGACTGTGGGGCGGGAGGAAGTGTACCATGATCCAAACACGTCCCTCATCCGTGCACAGGCTGGACCCTCAGCCACGCGGCCTCCAGGCCCAGTGAGGTGACGGTAAGGGCACGAGTGCTCTTAGGGGTTTGAGTATAGGCGCCAGGGCTGGCTTCAGAGGGCGGGAGTCGTCTGAGGGGGCCTGGTCCGTGAGCCAGGACCTACGTGTAAGTCCAGAGTTCTCAGAGTCCAGGGAAACTGCATGCAGTGGGCTGAGCAGGGGGGTGGGCTGGGCCATGGGGAGCTGCTGGCTTAGTTCAGTAGAAGCCAGGTCAGAGCTCTGCTTTTCACTGCTGAGAGCACAGTGGATTCTGAGGGGTGGCACATGAGCCTTGGAGGGTGCGGAGCATGGTGGGATCTGGACTGGAGTGAGTCTGGACCACTGGGACGAGGTGATTGGCCCGAGGTGATTCCAGGTTTGTGGGGCTAAATGTGAGTGGTGGGTCCAGCTTGTTTCCCAAGCCTTGACTTTGAGACCGGGGGTCTAGGGAGCTGGGGGGTGTGGTGTCCATCTGAGGTGTGGGGAGATGTCTGTGCAGAGATGCCTGGTGACCAGCCACACTTCAGGGAACCCCAGGCACCTGGTACCTGGAGGTGCTGGGTGTGGGGTGGTGCATGGAGGGTGGACTCGGGGGAGGCCTCAGGCCCAGAAGCAGGGCCCCAAGGTGGATGAGGAAGGAGCAGCCTCAAACGATGGGGACAGGACAAGGCAGTAAGGGGTGGGGGGACTCCAGAGGGCTGGGAAAAGAGCTGGGGTCATGTGAGGCTCATGCTCTGCCATGAAGACAAGACTTGGGCAGGGTCAGTGCAGGGGATTCCAGGGGAGAGGATTATGAGGGAGCACAAGGAGGGCCAGGGAGCGAGCAAGGCTGGGAGAGGGGTGGGCATGGGTAGAGTCCCAGCTCACTTTTTAAGATGGGGAGACTAGGTGTCCCTGCAGTACTGTCTATTCATGGGCAAGGCCCCGGGGCCGTCATAGCGGGAGCCTCCAAATACAGAACTGTGTGGGTTGGGATGCCTGGCTCAGGGCCAAAGGGCACTCCAGGAGACCTTGGTCAGCCCCCTGGGTCTTCATTGTCCCGAGAGCCCCCACCCCCAGCTTCCCAGGATTACAACATATGGGGTGTGGTGCTGTTAAGGTGAGCCTTTTTAAATGGTGAGAGCTGGCAGGAAAGCACATTCTGCCCTGCCCATGAGACAGAGCTGGAGCTGCCGGAGCGGGTGACCCCCACCCTGGAGAAGGCCCTCTTTGGACAGTCTGAGTCCTCAGAGACCTGCAGAACGTGGTTCTTCTTGGGTGAGTAACAAAATCTGGGCCAGGCAAACACTTGGGTCAGCGCTAACCTCCCAGTGCCCCTACCCCCACTCAGAGCTGACTGGCTGGTGTCCGGATGGCTGTCACTAAACTTTCACATGCCAGCCTCCACACCTGTGCAGACACCAGAAAGTGCACGTTTGATTACACAACAGAGATGCTGCACCTCCCAGAGTGTCTTGGGCCCACCCTGCGCGTGTCATCATCCTTATGGTAGTTACACAAAGGAGGGAAGAAGGCAGAGGCACAGACCCCCCTCACCCCACCACTCTGCCCCAGAAAGAGATCAGTTCTTGGTTGAGCAGTGTGAGTGACAAGGCAAGGTGCACCCAGAGCCCCAGGCTGAGGCTGGACCTGCCCGGTCAATGTCACATTGGATGTGGCCAGTGTCAGAGGTCTCCTGTGGCAGAGGCCTCTGGCAGAGACACAGCACAGGAGACCCGCTTGGTGCTCACATTTTACTCCTGACATCACAACCCCCACCAGAAAGGCCTCTGGAGGACAAAGTAAGAACGGGGACCAGGCAGGCGGGGCCAAGGGGCTACCTGCAAGCCAGGAAAAAGGAGGGAGGAGGCAGAGGGATCTAGACAGCTTCTAAGAAAGAGAAAACAGGAATGAGAGGGACTTCTGGGAGGCCACTGGCATAAACTGAAGTGAGGGGAAAACAAGCTGCAACCAGCCTCTGCCAGGTACCCCCGAACCGCAGGTCCAAAGTCCTCTAAGGTCTTGCACCAAATCTGTCCTTCTTGTCCCTCCAAGGATGAGGATGTCAGTGCCCCCAAACCCCAGAAGGGGCCCTGTTCTCTCTGCCTTGCCCCTCCCCATTCCAAAACCATTGGTGATCCATCCTTACTACCCACCGTTTCTTGAGGGGGGCAGTCCTCAGACCTCCTTCTCAATGGGCCCTCCCTCTTACTGGGCCCTCCCTCTCACTGGGCCCTCCCTCAGGCTCCCCCTAGTAAGTTACAAATTCCCTTACATCTCCACCCTCTCAGCTAAGACCTGGTGTTGACCAACGCTCAGAAATTTAGCCCTCCTAAGCTCTTAGGGAAGCTGACCTTCCCATCACCTTGCCGGGAGTTACAGCAATCCCCACTTTACTAGCTCACTGGAGCAAGTTTAAAGAAGAGAAATCTTAACAGTCGGGAGTTTAAAAGAGAAACACTCTCAGTGGAAAAATCGCTCCTATAAATAGTATTTTACTGGGTTTAATTTTGAGTGGCACCGTTTCCCCTTCTGCCCTGGAACAAAGTATCACTTCAGTGCTTGACAGCCAGGACATTCTCTCTCTCGGGGTATTAAAAATCCCCACGAGTCCGACAAACAGAAAACCTGGCCCAGGAGCCCCCGAGAGGAGCGGCGCACCGTCCGCAGGCCTGGATCTGCCGACTGGAGCTTGAACTGAGGGCCACAGAGGCCGGAGCGCTCAGGCTTCCCAGACTGCCCCAGCCCAGCAAGACCCGGCGACTCTCCGGGACCCGCACTGCTGCTCCGGGTCCGGCCAGGCTCGCGGCCGCTGAGCCTCGCCCTGCCTGACCCAAGGTCTGACTCCCCCGTGCTGGGCGCGGTGCTCTGGCACCCGACCGCGGGACAACTGACATTAGACGCGCCTTTTCCACAAGGAAGACCATGGACCCGGCACGGACCCGGCACGGACCCGAAGGAAGACGGGGGCCCAGCTCTGTTCCCTGGAGCGCAGGCGGGGTGGGTGGAGGGAAAGTCTTGGAGAAGCCAGAACCCCGCGACTCTCCCAACTCTAGGTCTCTTACCGATCTTGGCCACGCTGGCCACGAGGATCCAAAGCGCGATGATGTACGGGTCCTGGACGTGGTGCCATTTGAAGGTGACCACCTGGAAGCCCTGGTTTTTGTCGTGTTCGACAACAGGGTCCTCCTCGACGCCCCGCGCCTGTGGCAGCTCACCCAACGCCAGCAGCAGCGCCAGCAGAAGCCTCCAACCCGGGCCAAGGGCCCCGCGCCCCGACATTTTCGCCACCGCTCAGTGCCCTGTCCGGACGCTCATGTCGTGTGAGTCTGGCTGCGCTCTGCTGGACGAGCTGCGCCGCGGCCGCTGGACGCGCCAGCCGGCGGGACTTGTGAGGGGCGGCGTGGAGCCTAGGGCGCTCCGGGAGCGGACTGTTGTCCTGGTCCCCGCCCGCCGGGGTGGCCTTTAATCCCGCGGCCCCCTCCCGCTCCGGGGCGGGGCGTTCCCGCCCCCGCTGCGCACGTGCAAACGCAGACACAGCCCCGCGTTCTCGGCACGCCCACCCCGGGCCAAATCGGCCCCTTGACCTCACCTTCCCACCCCCACGAACGGGTCTCCTTTGTCCCCCTCCCTCACTAGCCTGTACACTCTGCGCTACTAGTGCTACCCACTCCCGCCCTCTCCTGGAGCCCGAGGCTGCAGGGTGCAGGCGGGGAGGTCCGCGCGGTGGCAGGGCGATGGGGGACCGCCTCCCTTGGGGACAGAGAGCAGAGCTGGGGGCTGGGGGTCCCTACGGGCACGGCTGCTAAGTGGCGAGTGCTCTGGGCCTCTGGCACTCTTTGGTGGCGTTCGTTCAGCTCCCGAGTTGCCTGAGGCCTCCGTGGGCACACTGGCCACAAGCAACTCCTCCACAAACGCAGGACCTGAGGCTGTTAGACTCCGCTAGAGGCCCGAGGGCCAGGCCGCCAGCCTGGTGCTGTCTTCCATAAGAACCTGTATTTCATAACAGGATCTAACAACTTTTCAGAAAATCAGGGCCTCCTCCTCCTCAGCCTCGGGTAGTGCAGAATCCAAGTTGCTGCCCTTCCCCACACATGCCCCCTGTTCCTGTGTGACAGATACCTTCCCCACGCCCACTACCCCCACCTCAGAGCTCAGCGGTCCTGCTCAGACCTCTAGCATCAGACCAGAAATGCCGTTTTTCACCTTGGGGTGGGCTTCGGATTGACTTGGGATGGGCGGCCCTGCTGCCCCTGCTGTCTGCAATGTCTGCAGATGGTTTACCTGGGCATCTCAGATTCCAAGATTCCAACGCACCTCACATTTCTTCCTCAAACCCACCCTGCAACCTCAGCAGGGGCAGCCCTGCCTTCTGTTGACCCCCAAACCTGGGGTGCATACCTGACTTTTCCTTCCGCTCCCGCTGTTTCCATCTCAGAAAACCTGTCTGTTCTAATTGCAAAATACGAACGGAACCAACCACTGCTCAGCACCTCTGGCCACCACCGGCTGCTGCAAAGGCAGATGCCTGGTCCAGCCCTCCTATTGGACCCTCCAACCCAGAGGAACTCTCAAGACTCAGGCCCCTCCCCGACTTCTTCTGAGCCTCCCCCTGACAGATGCTCCCCCTTTATTGGAACCTCTGCTCCCAGGCTCCCTTGGCTCTGGAGCATCTTGCTCCAATGTCACCTCCTTGTTTCATCCCTTGATCTCTCAGCTCCCCTTGCCCCCTCCCCAGCTTGTGTTCCTCCATGCCTTCTGGGCTTTCAACATGCTGTCTTCTCCATTCACCTGCTGACTGCCCTCTCCGTGGGAACACCTGTTCCCTGAGAGAAGGGCTTCATGAAGCCCTCCAGGCTCACAGCTGCATCCCTACTGCGTGAGACAGCGCCTGGCACACAGGAGCATTCAGGAGACGTTGGTTACATGAATGGACAATTAATGGACAGGTGGGTGAGAGGTCAGGTGGACGCATCTAATATCTGAGTATATGTTGGTGTCCTAGAAGGAGGTGAGGGCAGTGCTGAGCTGGATGACTTCATTCCGTGAATTCTCTTCCTGGTTTTGAAGCCAGAAAAGTCAGCGTACGTGCTGTCTGTCACTACCAGAACCAGTAAGTAGAGACAAGGATCAGATCTTTAGGGGCACTTTATTCATATACTGGTGATCTCAGAGGACAGCAGTTTTTAAAAACCATCTTAACATCTTGCCTCAAGCCCACCTCTTATAGGGAGAAGGAAAGTGTAGGTAAGGGGTTTGAGAAAAGGTTGATCAGATCAGAGTTGCAATTTTCCTAGTATTCTTTATCTGCCGATCAATAATTCTTCATCTGAGTCATGGAGGGTCCCTTCCTGGAACATAATGGCTCAGATACCATCTCCAGGCTTGCAGACCCTCTAGGGCCCAAAAGGTGAATTGCCTGTGGACCTCCTGGATTCAGTAGTTCCCACATTCCAGTTTCTGGAATAACAGCTTTCCACATACATTAATCACTTAAGCTTATCAACAATAACTGAAGATAAAATCTTTAACTCTGGTGTTCTCCTCTCAGTTTCTTATCATGAGAGGAGGCCATCAGTCAGGTAATGGAGAGAAAGTTCAAATCATGCTCACTTGGCTGCGTGGCTGAATGCTAAATGGTGAGAGAAACCTGGTGACCATTGGGAGGATGCTGCAGAAGGTGTCAGTATTTACCGGGGGTCCTGGGAGCACTTGTCAGCTGTAAGGGCCTCTGTGGTAGCCCAGGGATGATGGGGGAGAAAGGCCAGGCGTGGGGGTTTTTGTGAACATGGGGTGGGGGCTGGACTGAGCTGAGCACAGGGTCTAGTCCACAGCACCCCGCAATGGCAATATGTGACTGGCAGCTGCTAGGGTGGCCCTGTTTGGTGGGCCATGGTGGGTGGTGTGCGGTTGTGATACTCATAGCCTGTCTGGACCACGGGGAGCAGGCAGAGGGTTGGGAACAAGAGGGACCACTGGAGGAGATTGTGGAACCGCCTGAGGCAGTAGCGGGCGGAGTTATCCCATAACTGAGCTCCTGCCTTCCAAACGCTCCACCTCTGATAGGAATGTCCTGCTCCTGGCAGCAGGTCCACCGCCCCTGGCGTGGACGGCAGCAGGCGGAAGTATTGCACTGAGCATGCACAAAGCTAGGAAGACAATTGGATAGTGGGGAAGACCCTCCTACCTGCTTCCAGTAACTGATTGGGTCTGGGACCAGGGGAAGGCAGGCAGATGCACCATAGAGATCAGAATGGTGGCAGGGGAGGAGTTGGATTGAAGAAGCATGTCAGTCTGGCCTGGGGCAAAGAATGGATTGGTCAGGGGGTGGACCATCCTGGAGTACACAGAGGTTTGGGAAGTTAATTGGGATTTTTTTTGTCCCTCACCCAAAACTAATATAAACCCAAGGGAAGGCAGGGATGCACAATCTTACCAATCTGGCAAACACACTGGCTGGTGTGTTCACAGGACCTTCTGGCCCTGGAAGTGCATGGTCAATGCTGGTGCCAACCCCACACATGGCTTCCAGGATGGAGTCTGGGGCCTGACAGTGGCTGAGAGAAAAACTGAGCTACCTGGATGACCACTCAGTGGCTGCCTGCAGTTCCCAAAGGACAGTACTTTAAATAAGAGAAGGAACTCTGGACACTGCCTTTGTTTCTGGTCTTGGTCTGGCTGAGGATGGCTGAGCTTTCCTCCGGGTTTCCCCAAAAAGGTGGGCTTTGAGAAAAGAGCCTGCCATTCACCCAGATTGTGCAGCATTTGAATAAAAACCTCTTTCCTTTCTTACCAGCCTCTGCCTCTAGAATTTGCCCATTGATGGCAGCAGGCAGCCGAACCCCCTTTCTGGTTCAGTAACCATTGCTCCCAGCTCAAGCTTGTCCATGCTGTACCTGCTTCTGTCCCCAGCTCCATTCTCAGCCTCTTGTCCTAAATGTAGAGCCCAGACACCCTTCTTGTTCCTTTCTCAGGGCTCCTGGGTGAAGACTTTACAGGGGCATCTCTTTGGTGACAGTGCCCTTGCATTCCACAGGAATGCCAAATGCCCACCAGAACAGCATGTACTCTGATGCTTAGTGACCCTCTGGTCACGCTACCCTTGGAGCTCTTTACCAGAGCCTGTCCAAGGAGCTCACAGCATTTCTCTTGGGAGCAGCTTCTTCTGAGACCCAGGAGGTAGTTCAAAGGGCAGAGGACTGGTGGATTCAGAGTGAGGCTGATGCCAGTCATCCGCCATCAGACAGCATGGGTGGCCACAGGCAACCCAAGGACAAGGGATGCAAGGGATGCAAGGTTTAAAGGAAGCAAGACCCTGCAATGGTATGGTGGGAGCATGGGGTGACTACTCAAGGCAGGCAAACTCCAGTGAAAAGCAAGTTTTTTGCAAGGTCTGTGGGCACATGTAGGATGAATGCATTTTCGCTCTAGGTTGCTGGAAGGCTCCAGGGCAGGAGGCACTGCTCAGCCCCTTGCCTGGGAATGGTGCAGTGGTGAAGACACCAGCCTCCCGTACAAGCAGAAGTAAGTTTACATGGGTGGGGAACATGTGCACTGCCCCATTCTTCCTAATACACTACCTACCCACTGACCCATTTGTCCATAGTGCCCTCCATGAGGAGTGGGCCCAAGGGATGGGTGGGCATCCCCAAGGCCTCCTTCCCTCTAACTGGGCTGTGGTTTTAAGCAGGTCTGCAGCATTCCACCCCTCTAGGGCTACCATTACGAACAGCACCCCTGGAATTGTGCAATGTACATTTCTAATGTCCCAGTAGCCAAATGTAGCCAGAGGCCTGGGTGTGCATGTGTCGGGAGGTGTCCTCTGGGCCCTGCAGATGTGTGATGATCTGATAACCGCCTCACTCACCACCTCAGGCAGCAGTGCAGAGTTTTCCTACCCCACCCTCCCCAGAGGTGAGGATGACTGGTGGGTTTTTTGCTTGCCCTTTGTCTTAACTCAGGATCAAGGTTTCAACCAGGTTCTGGTTCTGGTAAGAGCCTCTTCTTGCCTTGGTGACAGCCACTGTGTCCTCCTGTGGCCTTTCCTCAGGGTGCAGGTAGGAGGGGAGGGGGAGGGCGATCCCTTCTTCTCTTCGTCTTCTTCTTTCGTGTAAGGCACCAACCCTATTGGATTAAAGACCCCACCCTTATGAATTCATTTAACTGTAATTAACTCCCAAAGTCCCCATCGCCAAATAGAGCCACAGTGGGTGCTCAAGAGTCAATATATGAATTGGGGGACACACAGAAATTTAGTCCATAGCACATGAGAAGATGCCATGATCACATGACCGACTCAAAAAATGTTAAAATAAAGCAAATAACCAGTCCAAAAGGAACTGCAATCTACCATAAATATCTGAACTTCAAAATTAAAAAAATGAAAGTGAAAAACCTCACATATAGTCCATCATTGTAATTTCTGCTTATGAACTTCCTTCACATAGCTCATGAAAAAAATCTTGTGGATAAAGAGACAAAAGGTTTCACATCTATATATGCTTTTGCTGACAATACACAGATGTGAAAGTTAAGTTTTAATGTAACTTTAAGACGTTTAAGGTCACACACACAGGCATTCACCACCTACCCCCAAAGTTTATTTTTAAACCTGAAGCACTTACACACTAGCCCTTAGAGAGGAGGGACCCCAGTATCATTACACTCCCAGCCAGTGATCTGGCTGTATGCCTGCTGCCCAGGTCCTACCTAGACACCAGACCTCTCTGGGCACCGACCACCGTCGCTGTGTTTGTCCTTCTTTATGCTACTGCTGTGACACAGCTGCCTTTCTCAAAAGAGATTGTGAGCAGGACTCTTCTGTGGGCAGCTGTGGTGGCCCTGGGGCCTCAGGTGAGCCTAGAGCCTCTCCAGCTCACGGCCGGCAGCCAGTGTGCAGGTGAGAGGGTTCAGGGCAGTGGGGTCTCAGGACAAGCAGCAGCTCCAATCTTGCCACCTTGGCCACAGTGTCCCCAGGCCCTGGGGTCACCAGGCTGTAGCCACATTCTGAGACTGTAGTCACACTTCATACCTTTCCACTGCATTGCTGGGTGGGTAGCTTGGCAGACAGTGGGTGCAGCAGTCTGGGTGGGGTTTTGGGGTTTTCTTCCCAAGGATCTTGGGTCTGCCTTGACCTCCATGCTCCTGGCTTGGCACCCTTTCCACTCTTGGGGACATGGGGGACCCTCCTAGACAGGGACTCTGTGGGAACCCCTCCCCCAACCATTTTGATCACTCATGCTCCTGTCTTCTGTCCTTTGCGCTGTCCTGTCAGCCCTGCCACATGCTTTGGTGGGATCCCCACCCCCCAGGTCTTGCCCTCTCTTCTGAAGGGTCTTGACTTTACCCCCTCTTTTCTGGAGGCCAGACTCCCATCTTGGGAGGAAACCCCTACCATGGGTCACGTCCCCTGACATCCGCTTGCTGGGACCCCTTTCCAGGGAACTGCCCTGAGACCCTCCTGCACAATGTACCTCGCCCCCACCCCAACTTTGGTCATCGAGAACCCTGAGCCCAGCTCCTCACTGAGGCCCCACAAAAGCCCAGGGCACACACACAGTGACCGACCATGTCTCCTCACCCCTCAGGCAGCCCAGAAACCAGCCCAGTCACCCAAAACTGGAAGCATCCTAAACGCAATGGACCCGCTGAGTCCTGCAAAGTGCAGAGAAGGTACCAGGCAGAGGAGCTGGGCTTCATATTAGAAGAGTTGTGTGGTGAGTCCTCACCTCCACAGATTAAAGGAGAAAGCTCAACGATCTGCCAACAGAGGCAGAAAGGGCCTTTGGGAAAACTATAAACCCACTTATGACAAAAGAGGCAAGAAGGAAAACTCTTAGCAAACTTAGGACAGAAGCAAGTTTTCTTAACCTGACAAATAGGATCTACAAGCCCCGCAGTGAGCACAGTGCGGAGGAAACTAGGACCCGCCTCCTGGAGGTACCCAGCCTGTCCAGACGCCTCCCTCACTGCTGTTTTCCGCGCACTTGAGCAGATGAAAGAGAAGCTGTGAGGACGGAGACAGAAGGAGCAAAGCTGTTCTTAGCCTGTGAGAGGTCGCCTGTAAGTAACGCCCAATAGGACTCACAAAATTATTAGAGTCAAGGAGAATGAGATCAGCGAGGTTGCTGGCTACAAAAGCAATAGTCCATTTCTTTACACCACAACAGCTGTTTTAGAAAATGAAAGTTCATTTGAAAGTACTATTTACACAGCATCAGAAACTATGAAACACCTAAGGGGAAAAATCTGACAAAAGATATGCAAAATGCTTATAGGCGGGTTGTCTCCAATCTGCCTGCTGGCTCTGCAGTTTTCTTGGTGGAAAGGTTTTAAATCATGGATTTAATTTATTTAGTAAATATAAGACTATTCAGATGTTCTGTTTCTTTATGTGTTCCTTTTGGTAAATTGTATTTTCAAGAAATTTGCTCATTTCATCAAAAATTTTATGTTTGTTGGGGTAGAGTTCATAATGTTCTTTTACTGCATTTTTACATCTATAAAACTGCTGTGACGGTTCCCTTTCTGTTCCTCATGTTGGTAATCTTTGCGTTCTCCCTTTCTAATGATCATTGTTGCTAGAGGTTCACCAACTTTATTAATCTTTGCACAGAATCAGATTCTGGTCTTGCTGATGTTCTCCACTGTATCTCTGCCTTCTCTTTCACAGACGTTCACACACTTCTTTCCTTGTACTTTCTTTGCTTTTATTTTTGGGTTCTTTTTCTAGCTTCTTGAGCTGGAAGCTTAGGGCATTGATTTTCAGTGTTTCTCATTTTTAGTATACGACTTTTTCAGAAAGCTATGAAGTTCCCTCTGATAACTACTTCTGTGCACTTCACAGTTATAATATGTTGTATTTTCCTTATTCAGTTCAGAATATGATCTGATTTCTATTGTAGTTTCTTCCTTGACATGGGTTACTTAGACTGTATTGTTCAGGTGGCAGTTAATTTCCAAACACTGGGAGAGGTTATCTCTCTGTCACTGAGATATAACTCCACCATGGCAGGGAACATACCCCGTGGGATTTCAGTCCTCTCACCTTCGTTAGAACTTGCTTTGTGATTGGGAATCTGGGCCCCTTCGGAAGTATTCCATGTGTTTCTGATAAGAGTGTGCATTCTGTACTTGTTGGATATAGCATGCTATGTTTGTCCCTTGGGTCAAATTGGTCAATTAAGTGGTTCAAATTCTCTGTTTTCTTACTAATTTCAGTAACTGAGAGACACATGTTAAAAGAGTCACTTACAATGGTGGCTTTGCCTGTCATTTTAGTTCTATCAGATTCTGCTTTCTATAATTTAAGCTAAGGAGGAGAAAGAGTTTCTATGTTTTCAGGTTGAATTGGCTCCTTATCATCAAGGAATGTCCTTCAGTTTCTCTCCTAATACTTCCTGCTTAAAATCTGTGAGAGTCACACAGCTGCACCACTTTCTTCTGGTTAGTGAGTGTACGGTATGTCATTCCCATTCTTTTGCTCGCAGCCTCCCAGTGTTCCTATATTGAAAGCACATTTTTTGTTTTCTCATCAAGTCTGACAAGATTTATCTTCATGCATCTATTCTTAACTAATAACAACACACAAATGGCCAACCTGTATATTTAAGATCTGAATGTTGCAGTAAACCTCTTGCTCCTTATGTGAGTGATGGACATTTGTCTTTCTTAACACTTACACTTCTCCGCCAGAGAGACACAGCTTCATTTGTTCCACCAGTTGCTCAGACTCAGCTCCATCTGGTCCATCACTTACTGAGACTTAGCTCCTATTGGTTTATCACTTACTCAGACTCAGCTCTGTTTGATCCATCACTCACTCAGACTCAGCTCGAAGAAAAGTGAATTTGCTCTGCATGCCTGTACTTGAATGTTTTCTTCTTCCTTTGGGCATTGTTGATTCCCCAAGTTCCCTGTTTATATTCCCTTCCCTGCAGCTAGCTTGGCTTGGACTGCTAGGTTCTGTGCTTGACACAGACATCCCTCAGTCAACGCCTGGGAAGTGGACCCTGCCAGGTAAAAGTCAGAGGATGACACTAAGAGTTGGGAGCCTGGAGACACAGGGGAGGAGAGATCCAGGAGGCTACGCCCCAACTGGGATCTCCCTACGTCTGAGATCCAGGCCTGCCCACTGCTTTGCCCAGCTGCATTCCCAGTCACTGCTCATGCAGAATTCAGCTTTTGTTGGTGTCTCTGAGGCTTCCCACACTTGAGTGGTCATCCAGGTCTCCTCCTCAACTTCTTCCTAGGCCCAGAGGCCCCCCCAGGGGCTCAAGAGTATGTCCTAGCTGGACACATTCAGATTTATTGGGCTGAGCTTTTCGATCTGTCTCACCTGTGGATTTGCCTGTTTTCCAGGACACTTGCTTTTGGCTCCTGCCCTGGTCCTGCAAGGCCCCCTCTGGGAGGGCTTATTCACCCACAAAGAAAACATGGAAGCCCTCTCAGCTGACTCTAGGCTTTGTGCCAGCTACGGACCCTGGAGCCCACTCAGGTACTTGGACCCCTAGAATCATCTGGGGTCTTGTGAAGCAGCTTGGGAGCAGATTCTGAGGAGGGGTGGCCCAGTGCTGACCCCACCTGCCACCATGAGCAGTCATCCTCTCTTTGATCCCACCCCCCTTGGGAGGCTGGGAGTCTGGACCATGAGGCTGTGCTCTCCAGGAATGAATTATCATTCAGGATGCTGACCTGCACTCAGAGTGGGCACGTGGTGGGCCTGCTCGCGATGACACTCACTTCTGCTCCCTGCTGCTGGAATTCCTGCCTGTCTCCATGGAGGCAGGAGCTTGGCCCTGCTCACGGAGCCCTGGTCATTACTGCGTCTGCCTTGCGCTCTGGCTCTGTGAACACTGGTGAAGTCAGAAGAAACTGATTCATCAGGAGATTGTTCACTTGATCCTAACTCACCCTCCAGATGGAGAACCTTCCTGTCCCTCTAAGAGAGCTCTGATGCTCCCTATTCCTTTGCTTTCTATCTTTTTCTTTTGAGCCAAAAGTGCCTGCATGCCACCAGAACCTGATATGGGAGACAGAAGCTCTGGAGACCCTGGGCCCAGGCTCCCGCCTGCCTCAGGGGAGATCCCGTTTGTATTGAAGAGCCCCAGTTTTCCCCAAGTGGCCCTGTGCTGTGGTACGTGGATGTGAACGGGGCTCCGAGCTGGACCTGGAGGCCTCATCTGCAACCCATGCTGTGCACCATGGTGAGTCCTCGTCTTGAAACTGGGAATGACCCCGGGCAGGAGTGCCAGCCTGTCCCCTGCTCCCTGGACCTTCCAGATGGGGTAAGACACACAGCTAACATGTCACTGTGAGAAGAAGCCTGCAGAGCCTTTGCAGGGGCTGCTGGAGGTGGGCCTGAAAACTGCTGTGGGCCCTGACTGGCCTGGAGTCCCACCTCACCCATCAATCAATAGTATCAGGCCAGGCACAGAGTGAGCACTCTCCAAAACATCAGTGACAATAGCTCGACAAAGAGAGTGGGGCAGCCATGCTTTGTCTGTGGCTGTAAAGTGTGTGCCAGAGGATTTAGGGACCTTTGAAGGGATGCCATCCTAAGGACACACTGTTCCTACAGGACCAATGGCCTCTGTTCACAGAGGTGGATGAAGCTTTGTTAACACATTCACTCCTGATCGCAGTTCTTCTGAAAAGGATCCAGAGAAATTTCTCCAAGGAATGGCAGTTCTGTTGATGGGAATAACTTGAGAACTCCTACGAATGTGCTATGAAAATTAGTTATTCATGTTTTTGTGCACTTGTCCTTTTATTTATGTTTTTAAGTGTAAGCAAAGGTCCAAGTCTGCTTGGCAGCCTCCAGACTTCCAGAGAACTGGAGGCCTAGAAGTGAGTGCTGGGTTCACTCAAGCCCAAAGGTGCCAAGGAGATTGGGAGGGCGGTTATGGCACAGAGATGGAGGGGCCATGGTGTTACATTCGTTCCTGCCTTGGTGGAGGGGGTGGTCACAGCCCCTTCCTCCTGACCCCCACCTCGGGCTGCTGGAGAACCTGGGAGAGGTGGGCTACTTGGTCAGAGAGGCAGGCTGGCAGGGAGCAGGGTGGAACACCAGATGCCTCTGTCATGGCTCAAGTGAGGTGTGTATAGCCCCCCCCTTCCCCTGAGCCTGAGACCAGGGGACCAAGGGTCCTGGCCAGTGACCCCGGGCCCTGTAGTCAGGACAGCTCTGCCCAGACCTCTCTGTCAAAGGCTCTGGCCTATGTCCAAAGACAATGCTGGAAGTGGACACAGAAGTGTGGGAGCCGGGCTCCCCCAGATGCTAAGCATGTGGTCGCTCCAGTGGGACTAGCTGGGCTCACCTGACAGTGGAAAGTTTTCAGAGAGAGGAATGTCTGCAGCTTGCGTGGTGGGGATGGGAATTCCTAGGCAGGGGTGAGCAGAACACTCATTTGCACAAATTAGCCTTTCAGATGGGAATGTTGCTCATGCAAGACCTGACCAGCACAGAATGGCTTCTGGGGGGACTCTGCGTCCCGGGCACAGAGTCAAGGTCCCTGCACGGGGCTGGCTTTCCCCCGCCCCCAAACAACCTCTTCCCTCCAAGCTGCTGGACAAAGCTGACCACCTTCATCAGGGGGACCACAAGGGGGACAAAAAACCTCTGGTCACCTGCTCACACTGACTTTGAGGATGGTCAGGATGGGCCTGACTGTGCCTGCCTTCACACTCTGGCCTGACTCCCCTGCTGGTGCTTTTGGAGCAGAGGGGCTCGCTTTTATGCTAGCGAGCACTCTGGGGAATGCACTGTGCCTGCACTGTCCCCTGAGACCCTTGCACAATCCTTTGTAGTCCTGTAGGTGGGCACTGGCCCAGCAGGACACTCATGGGTGTCTAGGCAGGAGGCAGACCCCCTCCCAGGCACATCACTGCCCCCTGACCCCTGTAGCTCCTTTCATTGCTATTCCCTGGGACCTCCCAGGGTCTGAGCAGGCCTGAGATGGTCGAAGGAAAGAGGCCTCTATCCAGAGCTGCCCCAGGGCTGGCGGGTGGGGGATTCCTTCTGCCCTGGTCCCCGTAACCCAATGCTGCTGAAGTGTGCAGCACACCCATCCAGGGGGCCACCTGGTGTTGGCTCAGACTTGCCGGAGCATACCTGTTTGTTCAGACTTCCATGAGAAACACCACAGAAACAGGAATGAAGGCTCTCGGAGTGTTCCTGAGTTGCTGCCCAGACTACCCAGCCTTGGCCCTGCAGGGACCCTGACCTCTGGCGTGTGAGGAGGCCAAGGATGGGCCTCAGCCAGGCCCCGAGGGCAGCTCGTGGATCTGCCATTGTTCTCAGAGTGCAGCTCCTGCTGGACTGTCCTGAACTGGGGCGGTAAGCAGGAGGGCGAGGCTGCACAGACCACGTGGTTGGGGGACCCGATGGGTGCTGTGTGCATAGACACTCCCCATCTGCCTCTTCGGATAGGCACGGGTCCCCTCCTGCTCCACTCTTTTGGGGCCCTGAAACCCCACAAAGCTTTGCACATGATTTCTGCACCCCGATCCTCATAGCACCCTGGCCCGGGCCTCTTCAGGATGCCTCCTCCCGGCAGAGGCATCTGAAGCCCTTGCTGGCCCCACAGCCAGGGGACACCAGGACTGGGCTTCAGGGCCACAGTGACCTAGATCGGCTTTTGTCTCCAAGGGCAGTAAGTCTGAGCCTCTACCCTTTTGCCTCGGGTGTCATCACAGGCCTGTGGCAGGTGGTCTGCAGCATCTGCTCCACCTGGTGCCTTTTGCCTGTGCTCTGTTATCTGTGGTGGCGCTGAGGTCTGCAGGGTGCTCACTGCATACCAAGCTCACCAGACACCGGGGCTTCATGGGGGATCATGGAACTTGATTGGGTCCTCAACCTTTCTGTGTCTCAGTTTCCCCTTCTGTAAAATGCGTGTGAAAGTAAGATTGAGGGAGGGAAAAACTAGGGACTGCACCTTCCTTTTAATAGATGGGGAAACCAAGGCACAGAGAGATGGCAGATTTTGTCCCAGGACATGTGACTGATGGTGGCCTGTCCACAAAAGCCTAACCTGGAAGTCCTTCACTGCCCTTCCTTGCCCTAACCTGTGTGGTGAACTGTGCTGTCCCCAGGTTCTATGAGGACCCTGTTGATGGTAGCTGACACCATCTGGGTTGGGACTCTCCCATGCCAAATTCCATCTGGTTCAAGGAGGGAAAGGAGAGGGAGGCCCAAGAGGCTGTCCTGAAGGACCACTCGGCCTCCTCTCTGAAGGTGGAGGCATTGGGGTGTGGCCCTCCTGGCCCCCACCCTATTCAGGCAGCTCAGACTGGAGCTCAAGAGGCCCCTTTTGAGTCCAGCTGCGACCCTCTCTGGCCTCCATCCCCACCCCTGCCTGAGAGGACTTCTTCCATACTGGATTTGTCCTTGAAGCTCCGTCCATACTCACCCCTCCTGGATCTTATAAGACAGAACATGCAGGCTGGCTCTGAGCACCCACCCCGGGCCCAGCAGCGAGAACACCCGTGGGTACAGGCTGGGCCGAGGTCAATTGGGCCATAAAGGAGATGTGATTGTGTTGGACATAAACCAAGACTTCTCTGCAGAAACAGAAATCACCAGGTTTATTGAGTGTAATTCTGAGGAAAAATTAGAAGGTCAGCGGGGTCTGAGTCACGGTTTAGTGGCCCAGGAGAGGCTATGCAAGGTGAGAGAAGTTGCGAGAGCCACTCCCCGACCTCTCTCCCTCCCAGGGCGGAAAGTATGTAAATTCAAGCGTTTCCTCCCCAGTCCCAGTATCCTTCCCTGACTGACTTCAGCCAAGCCCCAGGGTAGACGCTGATGTCCTGGGGCCAAGATGCCCAAAGAGCTGAGCTGCCAGGAAGCAGTAGCTGCAAGTTTAGATTTCAGGAATAATATTTTCAAATATCAATCTCTCCTGCATCTGCCGTCTCAGCTTTTGAAAACAAGGGTGTTTTCCTTGGATATGCATGGGGTCCTCCTGCAGAACAGCCACTGTCATCTCCGCCCCCAACCCCCCCCCCCCCGTAGCTCCCTGCTGGCTCACCCCTGCTGGCTCACCTACCCAGGGTCACAGATGTCACCAACCTAATAAATAAGATGAGTGGTGGCTTCCTCACTGTTTCCCTCACATAAAAATGCCTGTGTGTTTTATTTCAGTAATTCTGCCATTCTGACATCTTATTGACGGCATTAATGTTCTGCTCGTGAGCGATACCTGCTCACCTGGGCAGGCTGTCGCCATAGGAATTCATTAGTCTGGCTGAATTTTGTGTGAGGGTTGGGGCCAAGGTCTCTTTTACTTAACATAGCCTTTGTCATTTATGAAAACGTACCATGAAAGAATACGCTCCACTCCCACAGGCGTGCACCCATGGGGTGGCAGAGACCCAGTGGCCGCTATTTGCAGGCAGCACTGGCTGCCGTGGGGTTCCCCACTTAGTATGGGAACTATCCTTTGTGTTTGTCTGCAAATGAATATGTTCATTGTTCTGTCTCTGAACTTCCCTATTTAGAGATCGGGTATTGGCTGCACAGAAAAACAACAACAGCTCAGCTGCTTACTCTGCACACGTCCCACCCCAAGTTTCATTCGATACCCCTGGGAACCCCACGCAGCAGGTCCAACTGACACTCTGCCCACACCTCTGGATCCCATTGTAAAGCAAGGAAGTGGAAAACCTCAGTGATTTGCTGAAGATCACACGGTCGTGGAACCATGTCCCCACGCCTCAATTGTTCTGGCCAATGACATTCTCCCTGAGAAGTAGCATGTATGGTAGGTGGCCCCGCACCAGCCCAAGGGCCTAGGAGAACCCTGCCCCCACCACTGGTCAGCTGTGTTGCCTTTGGGGAGTTACTTAACCTCTCTGTGCCTGACTACCTAATCTGTCAGATGAGGTGATGGCAACAGCACCCAGCTCACCAGTGCCAGGGGAGGGTCCAGCGTCTGGGGTCAATGAATGCAGGTGTGGGCTTTTGGCCATCCCATGTAGGAGAAGGGGGCTCTCTGTGTATAACTGAAGGCCACCTGTGATCGTCCCAGTGAAGCCACTGCCCAGGCATGGGGCCAGCACAAAGATTAGCCAGAATGAATATACCCCCACGGGGGGAGCTTCCCTGTCTCTCTTCATGGCACCATTGCTGGAGCTGCATCCGGGTTTCTCTCCAAAGCCCAGAGTCCCCAATAAGAGAAGCAAGGTGGCTAGAGGGAAGGCCTGGGTGATGAGGGGGGCAGGTGACTTGGAGCAGTGGCCAGGAGGTCAGGGAGGGAGAAAACCTGATGAATCGTCGACCAATAGCTAGAGCCCATCACACGGCAGGTTTTGAGAGACAGAGCACAGCAGCTGGGACTGCGCTTGGCCTCGGCCACATCCCCGTGCCTGTGGATGAGGTCACTTCAAGGTGCCCAGATGCCCACAGGCACAAGAGTGGCTGGCTCATTGGGGGAAATGTCTCTCCTGACTCAGTTCCAGCATCGGGCTGGCCGAGTGATCACTTAAATATTTGCTGACATCACAGCTGACTTTCTATTAATGCCCCACATGCTCCGGAGTTGTGGCCTGATGTATCAGCGTGAGTGACAGCCGTGGTTTTGGTTCGCTAGAGAAAGCACATGCACTGGAAGGTTTTTTCCTGAGGGTTTGTCCAGGGGTTTCCAGAGGCCCCCTCAGCCCGCAGGCGTGCCAGAGGTGAGGAGGCCAGCGCAGAGCAGAGTCAGGCATGGACATGGCACCCCCTGCCCAGCTCCAAACGTGCCTCCTGAGCTCGCACCGTCCAGTGCCCAGGGTGCAGCAGACAGCGGGGACTGACTCCCAATCACGTTTGTACAGAAAGCTCTCCTTGAAGCCAGGACCAGATGTTTGAAACCAAACTGTGTGTACGCGCACATGCGTGTACTTCAAGACCAAGACAAGGATCTCTGGGTGTCTACATTTCAGCAGGGGCCTTGGCGGGGAACGCCCAGTGGACTAGTCTTATGAACTGTTCTCTGACACATATGTGTTCCCACTTTTCCTTCTGGATTAGCTCATCTGAGAGGGGGCTGCACCCAGAGGTTCGTGTGGGAGCTCTGCTTGCCTCCCCAGGAAGGAGGAGGGAGCATGGCCTTGACACAGCAGAGGACTCTTATCTTTGACACAGTCACTCACTATGGGGCAGGGGTGGCCAGAGGCAGAGGGCAGGTCCGGGAGAGGGGCCCCCGATGTGTTCCTTTCCTTGAGATGCATTCCTCTGCTCCCTTGGAAGGCCAACACCCACCTGCTGTGGTCCTCTCCACCCTGGCAGAAAAATCTGGGGAAGAGCAGGCATCAGCACTTAGTCACCATCCCCACTGCTCGCTGGCAGCTGACCCGTAATTGGTCTGTGTGCTGGTGTCCCCCAGACACAGGATGGGCTTGGAGGTGATCCCAGTTTATGACATGCCATATTTTTGCCTTAAACCCCAAATGCCTGCACTCTGCCCCGCCTCCCACTTTAACCTGCTCACGGGAAGGGAACTGACTGTCCGGGAATACGTGACTTTACCAAGCACTGGCTCCCTGACCTTGCTCTCCCGGGACTGCTGTCTGTGCGCCAAGAGGAAAAGCACGTGGAGACAGGACAGCCTGCGCACCTGTGGGTGACCTGTGCGGACAAGCCCCTCAGCAGACCTGCTGCCTATGGTGAACGTTAATGAAAAATAACAGTAAAATACCCCTCGAAGCTTTCAGTGAAGACATGTGCTAAGGCATTGTCCCAAAGCCCCGGCAGGGTGGGTGCTGATGCCAGTGGGGCACCAGGGCCTGGACGATGCTGGGGGCTCCCTGTGGCAGGGTCCCAAGTGGGTAGCAAAGGAGCGGTGTCTGTGCCCTTCTCTGGAACGCTCACCCCCATCCCATGTCCTTGGCGCTGGTCACAATGAGAGAAGGCTCTTATCGGGCGCCTTCCCTCTTCCTTCTCATTAAATCCTTATCAAACAATAGTGCTGGCACTGGCGAGATACCCGGGTGTGTGTGTGTGTGTGTGTGTGTGTGTGTCTACAGAATTATATATTAACTCGTGCTAATTAATGTTTACGCAGCCATTTAGGGCAGACGGTGCCTTGGACCACCATCCACAGCATCGGCTTCCGCAGAGGTGGCCAGCTGACACTCTAGTCTTAGGCCTCAGGGCTGGGCAGCCACATGCCCCACCCCCAGGCTGGCCAGGCCCTCCCCCACTGTGCTCCCTGCCTGCACTTGGGGAGCTGTAGTAAACATCTGGGCCTCCCCTCTGAGGGCAACAAGAGCAATTGAAGGGATTGTGCCACTCTGAGCCTGTACACGGTCTCAATCTCAAACAACCATCTCCCCTCCTGTGACAGCAGAAGAAGCCCCCTGTACACCTCTGAGGCCCAGCCCAAGCCTGGGCTCTGCGTCCTTTCCCTGTGCCCTGAGTCTTCTCCCCTGTGTCTCCGCTGCAAGCCCTTCCCCGCCCCTTCACGGCCACTATGTCTTTTCTCCTTGACCCGCTGCCCCCGACTCACCTCGTCCCCAGCCTCCCTCAGATGGCTTTGAAGCCAGTCCAGACATACTGGTATTTCACCCACAGTAATAAAAATGACAATAATGGTGATAATAATAATAGCAATAATGTCTGTAACCACATGGGGGGCGTGGTGAGTAGGGAACCCAGCACTCAGACAGCAGTGCTAAACTCTTGGAGCTTCTGTTCTTGGGAAGGATTGACCCTCGGGCTCTGCAGGGCTGCACCCAGCTGCTTTGGGGAGGGTCTGGTCAGAGGAACACTCTGTCCTGAGCTGCGTAGGGGCCAGGGGCACTGTGTGCAGGGAATGTCCCCCCTCAGGGAGCAGGCAAGTGGGGCAGGGGGGCTTCAAGGTGACATCTGCACAGGGCCCAAGGGACAGCTGAGGCATGAGGGGCATTTCCAAGGAGGAAAGGCAGTTGAAGGCACCCAGTGGTGACCTGGAGCCCGGCCTGCCTCCCTGTGTCAGCAGAAGCCCGTGTGTGGTGGGGTCTGGAGGGGCTGGTGGACAGGATCAGATGGGGGGACAACCAGGTGGAAGTAAGGATCACTGGGGGTGAATGGAGTTGGGGGGTGCTAAGGGCCCACAGATGCCCTCAAACTATCCCAGGAACTGGCTTATATGCCTGGCCCAATGTTTGACCCCAGCAGGACACTAACCATCTTTTGGCCCTTTCTCCCCTCATCCTTCTGTCCCATCTCTCCAGGTCTGAGCTCCCTGCCCCTCTGTTCCCTCGAGCTTATGGTGGGAGCATCCCCAAATCCCCAAGTCACATTCAAGTCTTCAAGCTGAAGCACCAGGACCCCAGAATAAGAGGAGGGTATGGCTATGCCCAAGAGCTGGCCTTCTTGGTGGACCCTGGCACTTGTTCCTAGACAGCCACCCCACCCAGATCAGGGCCTGAGCCCGGTGGCCTTGGACTCCAGTCCCCAAACCTCCTCCTGCAGCGGCAGGCTTGTCCAGTGAGCCCACTTGGGAAATGAGTTCTGGGGTAGGGAGATCCAACAGTCATGTCCGACTTCAAAGAAAAAAAGTGTGTTCACTCCTAGAGAAATCCCTGCTAATCGCTGATTTGGTCCAGGGAATATTCAGATGGATTCAGCCTTCTGAGATCATACTCTGAGGGGGCAGCAGCGTGTGCAGCCCGGGGCTGGGGGTGGTGGCTGGGGGCACAACACCACCCAGGGTGCAATCCATAGTTTGGGACAAACTGATCTAAAGTGTGTATGGAAGCAGAGGCCCAGACCAACCAACACAGTATTAAAAGAGAAGAACAACGTTGGAGGCTGACAGCACCCGACTTCAAGACTTACTATAAAAAAGCTGCAATAATCAGCACAGTGTGGTGTTGATGGAGTAACAGACAAGTAGATCAATGAAGCAAGAATAGAGCCCAGAAACAGAGCTCCACAAATACTCACTGATCTTTGACCAATGAGCAAAAGCAACAACAGAGCAAAGACAATCGCTTCATCCAATGGTGCTGAAACAACTGACATCTACATGCAGAGAAATGAATCCAGACACAGACCATTCACCCTTCACAAAATTAACTCACGTTGGATCACAGACGTAACTGTAAAACACAAGACGATAAAGCTCCTACAAGATAGCACAGGAGAAAACCTCGATGTCCTTGGGTTTGAAGATGACTTTTTAGATACAACACCAAAGATGTAGTCACAAAGGATATACATATGGCAAATAAACACATGAAAAAGGTGCTCCACGTCGAATGTCATCAAGGAAATAAAAACTAAAACCACAACAAGATACCACTACGCACCTGTCAGAATGGACAGAGTCCAGAGCACAACACCAGATGCTGGTGAGGATGCGGAACATCAGGGACTCTCATTCACTACTGGTGGGATGCAGCATGGTGCAGCTACTTGGGAAGAGAGTCTGGCGATTTCTTACAAAATTAAATGTAATGCTACCATGTGTGATCCAGCAGTTGTGCTCCTTGGAATTTACCCAAATGCCTGAAAACTTACATCCACATGGAAACCTGCACGTTAATGTTTGTGGCAGCTCTATTCGTAATTGCTGACACCTGGAAGCAAACAAGATACTTTGCAGCAGGTGAATGGACAAACTGTGGTCCATCCAGACAGTGGAATATTATTCAGCTAAAATACATGAGCTATGAAGCCATGAAAAGACACAGGAACTTAAGTGCACATTACTAAGTGAAAGAAGCCAATCTGAAAAGGCAACACACTGCATGATTCCAACTCTATGACATTCTGGGAAAGAATAGACAAAACTATGGAGAGAGTAAGAGGTCATGGTTATCAGGGCTTGGGGCTGGGAGGAATGAATAACAGATCACAGAGGGTTTCTAGGGCAGTGAAAGTCTGTGTGCACTTATAATGATGGATGTGTGTCATTATACACTTGTCCAAATCCACAGAATGTACAGCACCAAAAGTGACCTTAATGTGAACTATGAACTCTGGGTGATGATGTGTTGATGTGGGTACAGCAGTTATCACAAATGTGTCATCTGATAGGGGTTGTTGATAATGAGGGAGCCTGTGTGGATTTGGGGGGGGGGTTGTGTGGGCAGAGGATGTAAGGGAAATCCCTATACCTTCCTTTCAACCTTGCTGGGAACCTAAAACTTCTTTAGAAAAATAGTCTTAAGAAAAATTGGAAAAGACTATAAAAGTGTCTAGAAGGGACAATGGAGTTTAGTGAATCCCCAAGGAGTAGCAGGACTTGGCGATGGGCATTGGGCTGGCCACCTGAGAGCATGGCCACGGGGGGAAGGCATGCAGGACATGGCACTCAGCTGCCCTGCTTGCTGGCCACTCCCTGGCCGATCCAGGCCCTCGGCCCCCGCAGCAGGCCAAGAGAACCTTTTACTTTTTTATATTTTTATTTTTTTAATTTTTTATTCATTGATTTTAGAGAGAGAGGAAGAAACATCAGTTTGTCATTCCACTTACTGATACATTCCTCGATCGATTCCTTTATGTGCCGTGACTGGGATTGAACCCGCAACCTTCGTGTATCAGAATGATGCTCTAACCAACTGAACTACCCAGCCAGGGCCCAAGAGATCCTTTCAAAAGGTGGGGAGGTATCAGCCCCCTGTTGATGTCTCCCCCACCTGGTCCCTGTATTCCCATTCCCCCCACTTCCTAGCTCTGTGGGACCTGCCCTCTCTCCATAGCCTGTGCTCACCCCTTACTCCCTTAGCCCTGACCTGTGCCAGGGGCTGAGTGGTCTCCCAGCCTCCAGCCTTGGAGACAGCGCCACTGCCCTGCTGCCCCCACTACTGGGCACAGCTTGTGTTCTCCCTTCCGTAGGTACAGATTCTATCCCTACTGACTCGGAGCTCTGTGGGACCCGGTTTCTCAGGGGTAGGCAGGAACGAACAGACTCCATTCCAGACCAGAGTCACCTCGTGCCTTGGCTACACTAAGAAGGCACAATGCCCTCCCCTCTCAAATGGCCGAGGGTGGCTGCATGCCACTAGTCAAGTGCACAGTGTTGAAAACAGGCCTTGCTTCACTTCTTTTGTCTTAAAGTTGTTGAGGGGACATCCTCTGGGCTGCTTCACTGTTGATTGGTGAGACACCCAGGGCCAACTGCTCAGATAGCACAGGGCAGATGACGCCTTCTCCGTCTCTGCAAAGGCGGTCTCCGTGTTGGACAGTGGTGGGGAGGCAGAGACCTCATGGCTGAAAGAGCAGCCTGGATGAGCTTCTCAGCTGGCCACACACCGGCTCTGGGTCCTGGTGGGAGACTTTGCTCTGGGCTTGTGTCCTTCTCTGTGGGTATTCCTCAGGTCCTTGTCACCTTCAGACATCAGAGTAAGTGTGGTTAGAGGTTGGGGTGGGCCAAGGGCCTCCCCAGGGCCATGCCATGGACCCTGAGCAGGAAAAACAACTCTTGTGGGGCCCCTGGGGTGAGTAGGGAGGGTGGGATGGAGGGTCTGGGATGGCGGCTGACAAAGTTCACTCCCAAGAACGCTGCCCACGTGGACATGAGTCACAGTCAGCTCAGAGGAGAACCAGAGTCTCTTCTTTCTGCATGTTCAGTCGTAAACCTTGTGTGATTTATGACACCCTAGTCAGCAAAAGAGAAAAGATTAACTGCCAGGAGTAGTTAGTGAAGCTGGACGCTGTCCTGTCATTTGAACAGAATGGAAAAGCAGCTGTGACAAGAGCTGGTCAAAGAACAGGATTGTCTCACTGTGATGGCTTCTGATGGGCAGGGCTCCTGCCACAGACACCGAGGATCTGAAAATCATTTTATGATTAAATCGCCTTTAGCCAACCTTGCTCTTTGGAAGGTGAAGAGTCAGTTCAGGGAAGTAAACACGCTGGGCAAGTGCAAGATCAAAGACTCTGGCCCTTGAGTGGTGGAACAAGCCAGGTCCCTGTGCCTTCCAGTTCCTCACCTTGTTCCATTTTTGCGTGCCGTGTAATTGTGGGGGAGGGTGAAGAAGGTGGGTGGTACCTGCAGCTGTAACAATCAGATACTGGGGGTTGTCAGCCTGGCAGGCCCACCCCCTGGAGAGTGAGCAAATGTGGCTATGTGTAGCGTCCATCTGCCTGGGGGCAGGAGATGTTGGGGTAACCTTGGCTTGCTTCCCCATCATTGCTGGTGAAGAGCCATTGCGGGCCTCTGGGCAAAATCAGGGCTGTTCCCCAGCAAGACACAAGACGGCCCAGGTCACACACGCCCCACTTCCTGTTCTCTGGGCTCATCCAGACTGTCACATGAGTCTGGTGAAAACAAAACCCAAATGGTGAATGAGGCCACCCTTGACTACCCAGAGAACACCTCTCACGGAGGGGCCTGCTGGTGGCAGGCAGAGCTGGATGGGAACCTCAGTGCCCTGTGCCTGCTGTTCGGGTCACCGTGGCCTCCTCCTGCTGTCTGCTTCCAGGGCAGAGTGTTGGCATGTATCCTGGAGGTTCTCTGGTGCTGAACTTCCCAAACCCATCAGAGGGGCATGCCCAGGGCTTTTCTAAGAGAAACCCCTGTCCCCAGAGGCCCCCAGAGCCATCTATGCTTAACCTCCAGCCGTGCACCCTTTAGTCAGTCATGACCGAGGAGGTATCACTCCACCCTGAGTGTGAGCAGGTGACCTGCTAAGTACTCACAACACACAGACTCTTCCACTCATACTTGGCCATTAAGAAACTTCTCCCTGCTTGGCATTGCTGAACCGATGTTTGGCTGCACACGTGAATGGACAGAGCCTGGAGGTCGGACATCACCACTGACTCTGCCTGCTGTGGGCAATCTCAGGGTGGTGTGCGACCTCTGGGCCCACTGATGATGGCCATCAGCTAAGGTAACTTCATCTTCCCCGCTGACTAGAACTGTCCCTGGGGGTGTGACAGTCAGAGTGGTCCAGGACACACCAGATGTGGCACCAGACACTGAATGACTTCCATGGGCCCCAGATCTGAGTTTGTGTGGCGGAGCCAAGCCCAAGTGGGTAAGGCTGGGTTCTGAGGAGGCCACTTTGAGGGTTGGGCCCTAGCACTTCCTCCCTCCCTGCCTAAGTGGGGACAATGGTCCTGGGAGATAGATAGCAGAAATCCAATTAGTACAATATATGCCAACCACACCCAAGGACAGATGATGTTAAGGGAATAAATCTCATTTTGGTGCATCAGCAGAAAGCTGAAGAATATTTTATTGAGATCCTCCCCTAAACCCCCAGCCTTTAAAACATTCAAGAAGAGGATCCAGTGTGCATTCTCTCTCCCAGGAGCACATCTGTGCCTTTTCCCTTCCCCTCTTCTTCCCCCTTCTTTCCCCATAGCCATTCATCTAACTCCAAGGGTCCCCATGAGACTTGCGACCAGGAGAGCAATGGGCAGCAGCAGGTCATCCCAGGCTAACCCCCTGAACCTGTCTCCAAGGCCTACTTTTCTCTGACTTCTCAATGAGCTGAAGCAGCCCTGCCTATGCTCTCCTGTTGCTTCTTCTATCCCAAGCCTTCCTTTGTCTCCCTGTCCCCAGCTTAATAAATGTACTCCCCAGATCACTTGGACTCGAGTTGTCAAATCTTTCCTGCACTAAGTCAATAAGCCACACGCTACAGTCCAGCCTGAGGCAGGCCTGCTCTGAGTGGGTCCCTTTCTGATAACAAGCCCTGGGCCCTAAGAGGTACAAGTCAAGGGTGTTTCTGCACCCCCACCGTGGGCTCCTCCAGTTCTCAGCAAGAGCAGCTTTGGGAAGCTTCTGGGAAGGAGGTAGAGGAAAGTCACTTGGTCTGTTCTGGCCAAGGCCTGGAACAGTTGCCAGGGACTTATCAGGGGGAAAGTCCGCCTGTGCATGCCCATCATTCTGTGGCCCCAGCACTGACATTGGGAGCCTTGGTCCATGCCGGGGGCTCTGTTCACATGTGTGTGGTCACAGGGCCAGGTGATGGGCTAGCTTGCCCAGCTGCAACCTCAGTGCCAGTCCCGACCCTGGGGCCCAGCTTGAACTCTCCTGGTCTTCCATGTCCTCTGCCCTTTGCCTCACTGGCGGTTGAGCACAGATGTCCTTATACCCTGAAAGGCCTTTCTGTGGATGGGGACACACATACTCGGTGCCAATATCATTTTTAGAATAGGGATAAGCGAACGCAGAAGGCGGCCCCTCCTGCCAATAAAGTTCACAGGGTTACAGGCTTGGACTTTGCGCTGTCAGATGACTCCTGCTGCTCAGACCTGCCATGCTGACTTCCTGCTTCCTGATAGTGAGGCAGGAGCCCTGTCTCCGTCGCTCAGCGCTGGCCCTGGAACCTCCCGATGGTCAGGAATATGGTGTCCACCTGCCGCTGCCTCCTGCCTGTTGGGGTTTAAAACTCATGGGTCCATCCTGGAGGGATGAGGGGCCCCCTGAGGGTACACTTGGAGCACCCAGGCAGTAGGGAAGAACAAGCATGGGGTCCAGAGGTGGAGGGATGCTCTGCGGGCCTCCAAGAAGCCAGGAAGGTCTCAGCAGACATGGAGGAGCGAGCAGCCTGGGAAGGAACAAGGTCGGCCATGACCCACTGCTGCCCGTGACGCCCTGCCCCCCCATGCCCTGGACCTACCAAGCTGGGGTAGGGAAGCTGTACCCGCAAATGGAGTTTTGAGGATTTCACAGGCCAGACATTAGAATCACTGAAACGACAGAAGCAGGAGCCCCTCTGTGTCATTTGCACTGCCCAGTGGCCTTGGTTTCCCCAGCCTCAGCCACAATACCACGAAGTACTGGCTGGACAATACTGTCTAGCAGACTCTGGGGGCATCAAGGAGCCCAGGATCAAGGCTGCTCAAACCCGACATAAGGAAGGGGGCAAGTGTGGGGTTCAGCCGCTGGGCATCTGTGGCCTAGAGGTTAAGTTCAGCCCATACAGTCTGAACTCAGACACCCTGGCTGTAAGGCGGTCAGTGGCTTGTAGAAGATGTGTGTCTGGGAATGGGTCTGACAAGGCAGGCAGTGTTCTGAGATCCTCATTGGCAGGCTGGCCTGTCCTGGGGTCCCAGCTGGGTGCAGCTTTGGGGTGGGGTAGGGATGCAGACCATGTAAGACAAGTGCAGTGCAGTGGGGCCAGTAGCATTGTCTCTACCCGCACACAGGGACCCGGCCCAGAGCAGCCCGGCCCACCAGTGGTTAGGTCAGGATGATGCTCCTGCTGCTGACCTGTCAGCAAGTACAGTCTGGCATGTGTGTTGCTGTTAGGCCAGGGGAATCCAAACTCACCTGAGGCCCAGGCACCAGGTGGAGAAACCTCGCTCTGCCCACACCTGCAGGAGAATCCAAGTGTCCCTCAGCTTTCATAGTATTAGGCCTCCTACCAAGACCTGACCCACAGGGACCTCCCAGCCAAATAACCTGTAGGCACCAGGATTTGTTAGTGGTAAGTGTGTAATAATTTTCCATTTATTCCAATGAATAAATATCCATCTTATGATAACTTTAATATTGCCACATGATTATCTTGTCTTTGGATTGGGCACAGTTTATACGAGACACTGTGTTACAATCAGACTCTGACAGTTCTGGTAAGTTCATGTCTGACGACAGTGAACCAGTAAACAGACCCTAAAATCACTGAGGCCACACTGAATGACTTTGGGGGCCACGGAACCTGTCACTCTGTTTATAGGGGTCCATCTGTTATCTGTGTTAGGAAGACAGCTTCCCACCGACAGCACTTTGTACAAAACCCGGTGCACTCTGCACCCTGGAGAAAGGGAGACCCTGAGAGGGGGCTGGCCAAGGGTCAGAAAGGACCAGGCTCCTCCTTTTGAGGTGGATAAACTAGGTTCCCCCTCTCAAAGTACACCAGAACATTTCAGCTCAGTGCAGGATCTGCCAGGGATGTAGGAGCACCTGTGGGCCCCAAAGGGCCCTGGGGTGGGGGCTCCCTGGTGCAGGTGACCCCATGGTAAGACCTGAGGAAGGGGCTTGCAGGCAAAGACAAAAAAGAAGGTTGTCCTGGCAATCTCTCTGTCTCTTCTTTTTTAAATACTTACTCAAGGACATGTTTATTGCTTTTAGCAAGAGAGGAAGGGGTGCATGTGGAGGGTGGGGAGAGAGAGAGAGTGAGAGAGAGACCAGGAACAGAACCCACAATGTTCTGGTGTATGGGACAATGCTCCAACCAAGTGAGCCACCTGGACAGGGCAGCAATCTTGACTGTAGCCAGTTCATTCATTTCCATACCCTTGGACTGGTAGAAGGCATGACTGTGGTCCCAGCCTTGTGTTCCCAAATGCCTAAAGGGAAATCACACAATCTCAGTGGAAGAATCATTTTTCCACAGGCTTGCAGTGCCATGGTGTGTGGCCCCAACCTTCTGTGAGCTCGGGGCTACCTCCAGGCTGTTACTCCCCATCCCTCACTCTGGTTTTGCATCAGTCTGGTACCCATCACTCTCCTGAAACTCTGCTGGCTAAAATGGTCAAGTCTGTGAGCCCAGCATGTGAAAATGCATACATAAACAGTGCTACAATCTTGCTGCATTTACTGACTTGTCCAGCTGTCATATCAAATCTTGAAGTGCAGGTGGCCCTTGGCTTTTCCTGCTCCAGTGGCTTCTGAGAGATGCCCACTGGGCATCGTCTGTGCATACACACAGAAGAATAAGTGCATGGAGGTGCAGTTAGCACTGGAGAATAGGATCTGACATGCATTTTATTTTCTTAACTTTTACTTTTCTATAGCTTCCTTTTTTTTTTACAGTGAACACACACAACTTACACACAAATGAAGAGTTACTGTCAACAGTGGGTTGACTTCCCTGTCCAGCTGGAAATGAAGATGGAGTAACTGGACCCAGCCATGCCGCCTTACTGAGAGGAATGAAAACAGGAATAATAAATGAAACAAAGGTTTTGGAGACACTGGACATCAGGCCACCTAGACAGTGATCCCTGAGAGACAGGAAACAGATTGACAATGTAGCCTGGAATTTGTAAGGTGTGCTGAACAAGCACCTGTTGTGAAGGTCTTAGCTGGTACGCCACCCCTGGGAGATAGAGTGGGATGAACTAAGGTGCGCATCATAAACCTTAAAGTGACCGTGAAAACCCAACAGCCAATAACAGCCAAAACCCAGCAAAGGAGATTAAATGGAATCTTTGAAACATATTCAGTCTGAACGCCCCCCACCCCCGACCTCTACCTCCCGCACTTCTCTGGTGGGGTGCTCTCTGCTCTGCTCACTGGACTCTGATCTCTCAACTTAATTCTGATTAAGTAAAAATAAGAAACCTGTGAGAAAAAGCAAACCAAACACATACATTCCCAAGACAAATGGAAGTGACCAGGGCAGTGAAGTCGTTTCTGTTCTGTGAACTAGGAGGCAGAAGAGAAGGAAGAGCAAAGGCAGGGCCTCTGCACCCAGGCCCTGGGGAGGAAGGGACGGCCTGCCACCTGCTGGTGAGCCAATGTCTCCCGAGTCACAGCTGTGGTCAAGGCCCACCGGGAGGAGCAGTGGGTTTCAGGACAACATGCAGTGTTTGTGTCCTGGCCGAGATGCCAGTCCACACGCAAGGGTGTTCAAGCCACGCTCCACAGAGGCTCCAGAGGAAAGGGACCGAGCTTGATGTCTCTATGGTCAGCCTCCCTACAGACCACCCACGCTGTCCAGACACCCCCCCCCACACACACTGCCTGGATCACCCACTTCACCCTGATGAGCCACACTGCTCGGGATCTCAGTGTATCTGCCCCTTCGGAAAACAAACAACAGCCGACACAGTGGGGAGGTTATCGCGCGCCAGGTGGGCTCTGAGCACATTGTATTAGCTCATCTTCATCACACTCAGTGAGGTGGGGGCTATTTAATAGGCAAGGAAACACAGCTCTGTGCCGCCTGTCTGGCTGAGCAGTCCTCTCAAAGGGATGGATGTGACCTTATCCTGGGAGGATCTTCTCTGTCCCTGATAATGACTAAGGAGAGACAAGACCCCAGGCTCTTGTTGGGGAGACACCCCCTAGTGCGGGACAGAGTTGGGTCGGAGGTTATCTTAAGCAACCTGATGACCCTATCTCAAGATGAGATTATCGTTTTCCACACCTTTGAGATTATCGTTAGCTTATAAACAAATGACTAAATTCAACAAGTTTGCTAAAACAAGAACTAAATAAGAAGCATGTGGTCCTGGGGATAGGTTTAACTGTAAATTACTTTTAGATTTTCAAAACTACTCATCAAGAAAACATACCTTTAAAAGAAAAGGTATTGACTAGGAGAAGGTATTTGCAATTCATGAAGCTGACAAAAGATTAGTATACAGAAAAGCAGAATTTTTGTAAATCAATATGAGAAAGACAAGTAATCCAAAGTTTCTGTTTGAAGAATCCAATTTATTTGCCTCTTCCTGAGCCCATGGGACACCATCTTAATGGATGATTTTATAAGAAATCTTGCTGGTTGGTATGGCAAGTCTCCCTGACCTCCAACCTACAGAAGCCAGAAGAAAACTGAATGACATTTTAAAAGTAGAGAAAGAAAAGAAACCCGGTAACCTACAGTCCTGTACTCACAGAAAATCTCCTTCAAAACGAATGAAGCAAAAGCAGAGTTTCGCCACACACACAACACAGAGGGTTCCTTGGGCAGAGGGAACGGCCCCAGGTGGGAGGAGACAGTGGGCCGACCCCCAGAACGGGGATACAGGGGGCAGGATGATGAGTTGAGAGAGTCATGAGGAAGCAGCCACGCCAGCCTGGACAGGTGCGGACTTGAGCTCTCTGACTGCTGATCAGGTTGGGGGCAGGGGGATGGGGATAAGGACTCAGCTGGGATCACCACGGACACGCGTGTAGGGTTTACTTTAGCTTGAGCACCCAGGAGCGACGTTAATAGGTTGCTGGGTTAGCTTCATCCAGGGCTTCTTAACGTTGTTGACGTTTCTCCCACAACTTTTTTTTACTGTGGTAAACTATATAAAACATAAAATTTACTATCTTAACCATTTTTAAATGTACAGCTCAGCGGCATTAAGCTCATTCACCACCACCGATGGTCTCCAGGACCCCTTTCTCCTGCGGAGACCGAACCTCCCAGCCTCATTAAATACTGACCCTCCCCCAGGCCCTGGCCACCACCGTCTGCTTTCCGTCTCTATGTATTTGCTCCAGGTTCTTCATGTAAGTGATATCGTGCAGTGTTGGTTTTTTTGTGACTGGTTTATTTCATTTAGCATAAAGTCCTCTAGATTTTATCCATGTCGTAGCAAGTGTCAGAATTTCCTTCCTTTTTTAGACCGAACGACATTCCATTGTATGTACATAGAACATTTTGCTCATCTATTCATCTGCCGATAGACACGTGGGTTTCTTCCACCTGTTGGCCATCGGGAATAATGCTGCCGTAAACATGGGTGCACAAATACCTCTTTGAGACCCCCCTGTCATCTTTTTGAGTATATACCCAGAAGTGAAATTGCTAGATCATATGCTAATTTCTAAAAAATATTTTGAGGAACCACCATTCTGTTTTCCACAATAGTTGCACAACTTTACATTTCTGCCCACAGTGCAAAAAAGCTCTAGTTTTTCCACATCCTTGATAATACTTGCTATTTTGTGTTTTGTTTTGTTTTACAGAAGCCTTGTTAATGGTTGTAAGGTGGTATCTCATTTTAGTTTTGATTGGCATTTCCCTAATGACTAGAGATTTTGAGAATTGTTTCATGTCCTTACTGACCATGGTCAAGGACTTCCATTGCAAATTTGTGTATTTTCTTAGGAGAAGTATCTAGTCAAGCCTTTTACTCATTTTGAATTGGGATGTTTTATAGTTGTTGCTGAGTTTTAGGAGGTCTCTCTATATTATATATATCTAAACCTTCTGACACCCTCATCTTGGACTCCCAGCCTCCAGAACTGTGAGAAAATAAGATTCTGTTATTTAAGCTGCCATCCTGTGGTATTTGTTATGGCAGTTGCAGCAAACTGAGACCATAGGGGAATGTGCTCTCCTGGGTGTCCAGACTAATAAAACCATAGCAGTTAAGAGAGCTGGGCTCTGGCATGAGGTTGAATGCAAGGGAACAAAGAGCCCAGGTAGAGTGTGTGTAGACACTTGACTTGTGACAAAAGTGCATTGCAGGCCAAAGGAGAAAGGATGGTCCTTGTAAGTAAAAGGTGTTGGGACAAGTGAGGGTCTGTATGGAAGATGAAAAAACAACTATAAGAGATTTGGAAAGATTTCTTACATAGGAGATGAAATACATTAACCATAAAATATAGATGAATTTGATTATATCAAAATTAAGAGCTACTCATTCAAAAGACATAATTTTGAGAGGAAAAGGTAAGCCAGAGTTGGAGAAGATGTGTGACTGTGTGTGAGTGACAAAGGATTAGTATCCAGGTTATCTAAAAGAGCTACCAAATATTAGAACAGGGAAGTGAACAATAGACTCAATAGGAAATCCAAGTTCATTGACTATGAGGACAATGCAAACAACAGCAGAATGAGAACCACTAGAACGTCTGAAATTCAAAGCTCTGCAAATACCAGTTGTGGGGACAGGAAGCATGGGAGTCTCCCCCAGTGCCAGTGGGAATTTGAGAGACCACTCCAGGTTAGGTATTACCCACCAAAGTTCATGAGCCCATGAATGCGTGTTTTCCCAGCAAAACTCTTGCACATTACAGCAGGGACTGGTGCAGAGAGACCTACAGTAACATTGCTGGACACGGCCCACTGCAGAGAAGCGGCGTCCACTGTAGGGATGTGGTAGGCGCCCACCTGCCCGCCAGTAGCTGCAGCTGGGGCTGCAGCTGGGGCTGCGACAGCACACAACTGGTGGAAGGGAGCCTCTCCTTGGGAGGGCTAGGAAGTGACATCCCTGAAGCCTTGTCTGTCCATCATTAGAGGAACCTCGACATAGTTCGCACAACTGCTGAAGAGACACTTTGGAGTCTCTGAAAAGCAGCAGCAGCACAGGTGAAGGTTCGTTTATCCGGAGTCCCTCCAGATATTGTCTGAATGTCCAAACCTCACGGCAGCAGCTCCAGTCTTGACATCTAAAGTGCTTGTAGGCATGCCCAAGAACTATCCAGTCACTCCAAATCAGCACCCCTAGATCTTCTACCCCCAGTACAGTGTCAGGAGAAGGGCTACCTGGGGCTGTTTGCACCCACTGGTCCTCTGGGTGCAGAGAACACTGCCTTCCTTCCCCCCACACTCAGAGCCCCTCATCATCTCCACCCTGAATCCTCCAGGACTAGCCCAACCACATCTGTTACCTCCACCTCCACCCATTATAAGGAGCCAGCTTCCTGGACCACCCTCATTTCACAAACTGCATACCCACCTGGCTCTACTGACCCCACCCTACCTCTCCTGACTCCTAAAATCCTTCCACTGCTTCCAGACCATTCTCCCTTTCTTCTCTTCATCAAAAACCCCAGGTCATTGTCTAGCAGCCTTTGCCAGGTCATTTCCCCTCATTTCTCCAGGATTTCGGCTTCTGGCTCAATGTTACTCTCTGCACGTCACCCCCGTCTGAATTCCATCACTGTTGAAATGCACACAGACTCCTTCCTGAGCCGTTCCCTGAGTCTCTCCTTTCCAGAGGTCTGTCTTCTCCCCACCCAGGCCCCTCAGTCCCACAGTCACACCCTAGACCTTGTCCGGCTGATCTCCGTATCCCTCCAACCCAACAGCTAGACTCCTATTTCCTGACCACCCAGCAACAGGGACCTCCAGGCCACTGATCCTCATACTTCCCAGTCCTCTTAGTGCCCTGCTCCCACAGGCCCACCTTCTAGTGCAGTCACACCCTCGAATTTCCCTGGATTCCTTCCATTTCCACTTCATCACTATAATACCTCCTTGGCAAAGGCTCCTGTGTTTAAATCAATCCTGTGCCCTCCTGCCGTCTGCTTCCTTCTTCCTCCTGCCCACCATCTCTTGCAGGTGCAGGCACAGCCCAGCCCAGCCCAGCTCAGGCCCCAGGCCAGCACCCTGCGCTCTCTCTGCCAGACGATCCCTTTGGCCTACAGACTAGCTGTGAATCCTTCTTGTCTTAGAAGACAAACTCCCTCCACCAGACACCAACCCCCCAAGAACTCACACTAGGTACCCCTCCCTCGTCCACCTCCAAGGCATAGCCTGGCTGTCTCCAAGCCTTTCCTCCAGCACAAGAAAGCAAAGGGCTGTCAGGACTCTGGATGGCCTTGTGTGGCCCAGTCATTGTGCAATTTTACCAAGAGGCTACATCATGCTTTATAAGGAATAAACGCAAATTAAGACTCCAAAATTTGTGAAAATTGTGGATGGCATTAATCTTTTCACATTCAATATAAAAAAGCTGAACAAATGTACCAAGAGTTGCAAGGGGTCAACTGACTCCTGTGCAAGGGAGCATGGCCTTCTCTGCTCACGGTTGTGCATGGACATGTGGCAGCCAGGCGGGCGGCCTTCTTCCCACTGCCGCTGTCGAAGACTCCCTCGGACAGTGGCACCGGCCAGGACTGTGTCTGTGTGCACTCGGACGGGCCATTCCACCTCGAACGGGCTCTCAAAATCTCCACGCCTCAGCCCCCTCCTCACCACACTGGGTAGGTACAGACCTGAGAGAGCCTGAGAGGGTGTCACAGCCTCAGAGTGCAGGAGGGGGACAACGAGTGACCAGTGCTTATTATCTGCTCACCGGGGCCTGGGAGGCCTGTTCTGCCTCAGACGAGCAGTGCTTACTTGCAGAGTATTTACAAGGCACGAGGAGTCATGCAACAAAATCAGAAAGGACTGTAGACCAAACAGCACATAGATGCTTCTAGAGGCTTGTTCTGCGAACACAGTGCAAACACTCAAACCAACATGGTGAGCTTACCCATGAGGGACAAAAGGGCCACGAGGGTCCTCACGGTGATGAGGAAGGGGGCCCACACAAAGAGCCACGACAGACTGGCCACTGGGACCCCGCTGCTGTTTTGGGGGGCAGCGGGTGCTGGCCCTGGGCCTCAGCCAATGAGTGCCTGCAGGTAGACATTGGCCATCAGCCAGACCAGCAATACAAAGGTGCATAGACCAGACCCCCATGCCTGCATCCTGGGTATGGGGTGCCCCATGTCCCCAACTAGTCCCCAAATATTCACCGTGGTTTTCACAACCAGTGGTAACCTGGTCAGTGCAGGGAACTGCCCAGCTGGTCTCTGGCGGCACCCTGACCCAACTTCCCTCTAGCCACTTTGTCCTAAAGCTGAGTTGGTTCTGCCCTCTACCTTGCCACCACCTTCCCTTCGCTGACCATAGCCCAGCCTTGTCCTGGGCAGCCCCCTGAGCCCAGGTCATCTCCAGATAAGCTCTTAGTTCCTTCCTTGCCAATTACTTCTGGTTAGCAGGGCTTCCTTGGGGCTGGCTGGCTCCCCGCAGGAGTTCAAAGCCTTTGCCGGGATGGGGCTTTTTCCTGTGCTGGGAAGATAAAGGGCTGCCTGTCCCCATGAGATTAGGTTCTGCCTGTCACATAAAATAAGAGCAGATGAAGAAACAGGATTTAATGGGTTCTTTATCAGGTGTTTCAGTCTTTGTTTGGAATAATGCTGTGTGATAGGGAAACCACAGGAAGGGATCACACATTACCTGCAAATGCAACACCAGCAGTGTAGTCCTCATATGTGGCCTGCAGCAAGGTGTGCATGTCACAAAGCCCCCTCCCTCCTTCTCTGGGGATCCTTGGCGTCAGAGTAACCCCAGCATCTTTACCTTTGCCAGGCCTCTCTCCCTCTAAGTCAGGGTCAGTTTCGTTGGGCCCTCATCTCAGCTGGCTCCCACTTACCTGAGCCCAGGTGACCTTGCCCACTGCAGTGAAAAGCCCCTGACCAGAGGGCTGGAGGTGGGATGGGGCATCCTGCCTGGTCAAGCCTGAGCACCCTGGGCAGATAGGCGTGGGGACAATGGCCTGGTCTGGCATGTGGTGTTGAAACCCAAGCAGGGTGAGGGGGCATCCACACAGGGTGGCCTGGCGTGGGCTGTCAGACCCCAGCAAGATGAAAAGAGTGCCATGGGGGTGCAGGGGCGTGAGGATATCAGGAGACTGGTTACCTAAAAGGGAGTGGGTCAAATATAAACTCTACTGAGGACAAGAGAAGCTGAGTTTCCTACTCACAGAAGAGGGAGTGATACATTTTTTTAAAGAGAGAAAATGATTATGAAGTCCGACTTGGACTAGAATTGACGGTATCTGTGTGAACTCATCATTTTAAAATACATAGGTGGCTACAAACATGGAAACAGATGCGGATAATTCCGTGCACACACGTGTGCTCCTTACCTGTGGCAGCGAGGGGCCAGGGCGCAGCAGCACCCCAGGAACGATGAGCACACTCAGCACCCAGGCCTTGGTTTCTAAATTGAAAAAGGCAACTTTACAGTAAAGACACCCTAAAACATCACCTCCGTTAAGGTCCAGCTGAACACATGACCCTCTCAGCCACAGAACCAATGAGAATTGGGCACCGAGTGGTCGCATTCCATGGGAAAACACCACCTTGCTTTTGTGTTATTTCTGCAGCAGAGTCATAGCCTGCATCTAATCGTGAGGAAACGTCTGATAGATCCAAACTGAAGGACCCTCTAGAAAATGAATGAACTGTGACTGTCAAAGGAGACTGAAGAGACATGACCACGAAAAGCAAGACCTGATTCCAGGTTGGATTCTCGCTGAAGGAGCCACACATCTAGTTAACATCCTGGCTTATCTGTTGATACTTGGAGGATGAGACATCTTTTTGGCAATTTACTCTCAAATGGTCAGGAAAATAGTTACTTGTATTGTTCATTCACCATTCCTGTCCAAATAAAAAATTTACAAATTTATTACTTTTCAAACTTCTACAAATAAATGTTTACATAAAAATACACATTTAACTTCAGTTACAGTGCAGAAAGTCACAGGAGACTAGTTTTGCCAAACAAGCCAAACAAGCTGACTAAGCTATACATCCATAGTTTTAGAAACCTGTCAAGGAGCCACTGGAAGAGAGGAGCCCCTCGTAGGAGAGAAGGAACTGGTCTCTCCCTGGGGAGAGCAGGGAGTGGAGGAGGAGTCTGGTCACAGGCAGGAACTTGCAGTACCCATGTGTAAGTGGGAATGACAGAAAAATAGTCTAACAGTCAAAGACTCTCATAAATGAAACCCAGACCCAGGAAAAGAGGGGCTACTTGAAAAGATAAAGACCAAGAATTTCTCAAAATTGAGAAATGATGTCAAGCACACACTCGTGAATCCCAGTGAAACAGCAGCAGAATACGTTCATAAAGACTCACACACCTAGAACCTAACAGCCAACTCCTGCAAACCAAAGTCAAGAGAAAACCTTAAAAGCAATCAGAGAAAAAGGGCGCATTGCCATTGGATTAACAATTAGAATGTTAGCTGTCAGTGCCACAGAAACCATGAAAGACATTATCCACTGAGCTAACTCTATTATTGATTTCTAACTTCATTTTGTTGTGGTTAGAGAAGATACTTTGTATGACTTCTGTCTTTTAAAATCTATTAAGATTTAATTTGTGGTTTAACCTATGGTATATCCTGGAAAATATCCCACATGCACTTGAGAAGAATGTATGTGCTGTTGTTGGGTAGAGTGTTCTATATATGTCTGTTAGATATAATTGTCTTATTGCATTGTTTAAATCCTCTATTTCCTTATTTATGTTCTGTCTGGTTGTTCTAGGCATTGTTGTGAGTGGTGTATTCAAGTCCTCAAATATTATTGTAGAACTATTTTTCCATTTCTGCTTTGTCTATGTTAATGATATCATTAGGTATGTAAATATTTATAATTGTTATATTTTCTTGATGTATTGAGGCTTCTATGAATATAGTTTTTTTGTCTTTTGCACACTTTTTGATTTTAAGTCTGCTTTGTCTGATATTAATATAGTCATTCTTGCTTTATCTGGGTTGCTATTTGCACAGAATATCTTTTTTCTCCCTTTTAACTTTCAAGCTAATTTGTGCATTTTGATCTACAGTAATCAAAATCTGTGTATTTTGATCTACTTTTTTAGACAGCCTATAGTTAGTTGGATCATGAGTTTTTATCCATTCTCCCAAACTGTCTTTTGATTAGATAATTTAATCCATTTACATTTAAATAAATTTTGCTATTTGATTTCTATATACCTTATAGCTTTTTGTCTCTCATTTCCTGTATTACTGTCTTCTTTTGTGCTCAGCTGATTTTTTTGAGAGCTTGTTTGGAGGTTCTAGCGGGGGAGCGCAACTACTCATACACCCTTGACTGAAGACCGGTCCTCTCCACTAGTTGGGAAGGTGGTCCTCTTCAACTGAGCATGCAGCTTTGGGGGGGGACACACATGGATTGGTGAGGGAAGAAAGGGACACCCGTCTAGCCAGCCAGATCAGCCGAATCAACCCTGGCGATCAATGGGATGACAGATGTCACAGCCAGATCACCCTCTCATCCGTTTAGCTGATTTTTTTGTAGTGTAACATTTAAATTCCTTTTCTCATTTCCTTTTGTGTATATTCTATAGCTACGAAGTGAGGGAAAGGTGCTGTCTTTTTAAATCCCATGGCAGTCCCTTCAGCAGGAGGGGGAGGGTCTGCCAGCAACGACTACCCCTCTGAATCTGCATACACATCTGTGATCAGAAGATACAATTAGCAATCTGAACCACAGATTCCCACTTGGGAATTGGGAATCTGTGAGAACAGGGTCCTCTTTGCCCACCTTGGCTTCTACAAGCTGTCTGCAAGCTGCTTCAGAAACACATGATAGGCATGACTGGGATGATGGGTAACTGGTATTGTGCCAAGAGCCGAAATTGACCAAGGAAGCTGTAAGCTTTCAGTAGGCTCCAGACTTGCAAAATAACTGTAGCAGACAGATTCTTCCACTGCAACTGTTTTTAGGTGAGGGGACAGATTCCTGGTACTTACTTCTCTGCCATCTTCCCAGAATCCTCTCTCAACCACTTCTAAGAGAAAAGTTTCCTCTTTCAATAACATTTTCTTCATTCTAAAGGGTTGTAATACTTCCCAGCCTTAAACTGTCTTTATTTCCTCCTTCAAGATGAGTGGGTTTTCTAATTCAGTTGGAAAACAGTGAACGGAACTATTAGATCAGTTGTATTAGATCTGGTGTTTTGGCTCTTATGAACAGGTAGGGCGTGTTCCTAACTGACCCAATTCCTTTGCGTATGGCATTGAAAAGGGGAGACCAAACCCTGCAGTCTCCCTGGTTTGCATGGCCTAGAGTTGCAGGAATCCGCTGACTCAGCCTCGTGAATCCAGAAAGGCACCTCTCTTGGCCCTAATGTTCCTCCATTGCACCTTTCACCACATACTTCAAAGGCAAGCAAAAAGAAACAAGTTCTCAAGTGTCCCAAATGAAAAAAGAGAGCTGTGAGTAGATGCCATGAGGTCCCTAAAGGAAGATGCTAAGAGCAGCCAGAACACCTCTTCCTTGTTGCACAGATGCCTGGTTTTTACCCTAAAGCTTGGCTCTAGTCTGTGGGAACACCCCTCTGTGCCTTCCCACCACCTCCTTCCTGGCAGGCAACCACACTCAGGACCCAAATCGTTCAGTCCCTTAAAATCTTATCTTTGGCAGAAGGCAAGAGGATGAGCAGGAACTCGTAAACACTGCTCAGCATCGTCTTGGGGAGTGAAGGGACAACGAGCCTCTGTTGCCTTTCACGTGGTATCTGGCCACTTCTGTCTCATTCCGCTGAAAGGACTCCAGAATAGACCTAATGCAAGCTGAGATGTCATCCCTAACTGTGTCATGTCCTAAAACACTGCAACCTGTTTCCTTTGATTTCTTTTTCGACTAGAGACTTAGAAAGTATTAGCTTTCTTGACTGATAAGAGAATATATGTGAGTACTTTTTCCAGGAAATGTGATATGGATGTATCTTAGACACGTAAGTACCAGTGAAGGGCAGACTGAGGTAAAGCAAGGACTGAGGGTGCAGAAGGAAAATGAGGCTGAGAGGTTGTGTGGATGCGCGTAAGGTGGTCCCACATACCCACCAAGGGATGGCAACCAGAGACTACAGCAGACTTCTCATCCACAACAATGCATATCAGGAGGTAATGCGACCATGGCTTCATTGTGCGAAGGGCAAGTAACAGTCATCACTAGTGCAGTAGATAAACTGTCATCACTCTAGAATGAGGATAAAATAAAGGCACTCTGGGACAGTCCAAGACTAAAAAGAGTGTGTAACTCACAGACTCTCCCTGAAATAACCTCTAAGTATATTCTTTGTCTAGAAGGAAGAAGTGAGATGAAAGAAGCAAATTGATAAATGCTCTTAGTAAATGTAAACAAATATCAATTTATTTTTATTTTTTATTTTTATACAGCTTTTTTGTTGGTCACCTTTCGTTTATGGTCAATAACATATTTGTTCTTTTTTAAACATTATTTTATTGTTGTTCAATTACAGTTGTCTGAATTTTCTCTCCACCACTCCCCCCACCCCAGCCAAACCCACCTCCCTCCCATGCTTCCACCCCTGCCCCCTTGGTTTTGTCCATGTGTCCTTTATAGTTGCTCCTAAAAACCCTTCCCCCATTATCCCATCCCACTTCCCCTCTGGTTACTGTCAGATTGTTCTTGATTTCAATGTCTCTGGTTACATTTTGCTTGCTTTTTTCTTTTGTTGATTAGGTTCCAGTTAAAGGTGAGATCATATGGTATTTGTCCCTCAGCACCTGGCTTATTTCACTTAGCATAATGCTCTCCAGTTCCATCCATGCTGTTGCAAAGAGTAGGAGCTCTTTCTTTCTCTCTACTGCATAGTATTCCATTGTGTACTCCCCAAAGCTATGTATAGATTCAATGCAATACCTATTAAAGTACCAATGACATACATATTTCACAGATATAGAACAAACATTTCAGAAATTTATATGGAACCATAAATGACCCCAAATAGCTGCAGCAATTTTGAGAAAGAAGAACAAAGTAGAAGGGATCACAATACCTGATATCAAACTGTATTACAAGGTTACTATAATCAAAACAGCCTGGTACTGGTATAAGAACAGACACATAGACCAATGGAACAGAACAGAGAGCCCAGAAATAAAACCAAGTCTCTATGGTCAATTAATATTTGACAAAGGGGGAAGAAGCATAAGATGGAGTAAAAATAGCCCCTTCAAAAAATGGTGTTGGGAGATCTGGACAGCTACATGGAAAAAAATGAAACTCGATCACCAGCTTACATCATACACAAAAAATAAATTCAAGGTGGATAAAAGAATTAAATATAAGTCATGACACCATAAAAATCCTAGAGGAAAACATTGGCAGGAAAATCTCAGACATTCCATGCAGCAATATTTTCACTGGTATGTCCCCTAAAGCAAGGTACATAAAGGAAAGAATAAACAAATGGGACCTCATCAAATTAAAAAGCTTCTGCATGGCTAAAGAAAACAGCATTAAAATAAAAAGAGAACCAACTGTATTAGAAAACATATTTGCCAATGATACCTCAGACATGGGTTTGATCTCAAAAATTATATAAAGAACTCACACAACTCCACTCCAGGAAGACAAAAAAGCCCAGTTAAAAAATGAGCAAAGGACTTGAGCAGACACTTCTCCAAGGAGGACATACAGAGGGCCCAGAGACATATGAAAAGATGTTCAGCATCACTAGCCATCAAAGAGATGCAAATTAAAACCACAATGAGATACCACTTCACACTGGTCAGCATGGCCATCATAAACAAATCAACAAACAAGTGTTGGAGAGGATGGGGAGAAAAGGGAACCCTAGTGCACTGTTGGTGGGAATGCAGATTGGTGTAGCCACTGTGGAAAACAGTATGGAATTTCCTCAGAAAACTAAAAATGGAACTGCCTTTTGACCTAGCAATTCTGCTGCTGGGATTATATCCTAAGAACCCTGAAACACCAATCCAAAAGAACCTATGCACCCCAATGTTCATAGCAGCACAATTTCCAATAGCCAAGTGATAGAAGCAACCTAAGCGCCCATCAGTAAATGAGTGGACCAAAAAATAAATCAATTATTTTAAAATAAACTAAAAATTGGGGGGCATATAAAAATTATATTGAGAGTTTTGCTTTGTAAATGACAGAGTAGCTTATATCAGAGTAACTCTCCCATAGATGATAATTATACTTTCTGGGAAAATAATATAAAATACTAGTTGCAGATATTGGAAAGCAATGAAGAGGCAGAAACTGAAATACAGGCAGCCCTTGAAGGAATGGAACGCAACAAGGGAGATTCATGTGTACAACTTTTTGCAGGAGGACATAGCTGGCTGATGTGGTGTGGGGCTCCTGTAACCAGGCAGAAAGCTACAGCCTCACTGGCTTAAAGACACAGATGCTGGAAGATGAAGGATAAAAATCCCCAAAAGGGAGGAGTTACAGACAGTGAGGCCGTCAAATCTGTGTGGAAATCCCCTCCAAATCCTTGGCTGACTCCTGACTGCATGCATGGGGACGGTGCCAAGGGTCCCAGTGAAGAAAAGCAGCAGACTGGGACAGAGGAAGCTGAGCAGAGGTGGCAGCTGCTGTCCCCTGCAGGGAAAAAGAACTGGTGCTTGGGTTTAACCAGGTAAATGACCCACTAGTACAAGTCTGAACACTCTTCAGAGGAAGATAACATAATCCAGAGTCTCTACAGCATACTGACAACAATGACTGTTACACAATAGTCTACAATAAAAAGTTACTAGCCATGCGAAAAAAACAGGAAAATGTGACATAGGCACAAGAAAAATCAGTCAACAGAAACAAACCTCAGATCATGAGAGAGGGTGAAATTAGAAGACAACAACTTTAATACATTCAGGGAATTCACGAAAAATATACTCACAAGGAATAAACAGAGAATCTTAGCAGAGAAACAAAAATTATTTTTTAGAAAGAGCCAAGCAAAAATTTCGCAACTTAAACGTACTATGTATGGCTCATATGCTGGGTCATAATATAAGTCTTAAGTATTTCCAATAAGTGAAATCATAGGGAATATATTCTCTGATTACAGTGGACTTAAATTAGAAATAAAAAACCAATTATACACAAATATTTGCAAACTAAATAACACATTTTTAAATAATCCGTGGGTTCAAAACTCACAAGGGAAATTAGAAATATTTCAAACTTAGAAATATATAACATATCAAATATATGACGAGTTTAAAGGGAAACTTGCAGCTTTAAATGTTTATTAAAAAATCATTTCTCAAAGAAATGATCTGAGATTTCACCAGAAGAAGTTTAAGAAAGATCAGAAAATTAAATCTAAAATAAATAGAATGGAGAAGATGACAAAGATGAGAAAAAATGAATTATGAGACAGAGAAGTCAGTAAAGACAAGAATTCTTTTTGAAAAAAATTAATAAAACTGATACAATCCTAGCAAGACTGATGAAAGGAAAAGATAATCATGAATTACCACTATCAGGAATATGAGAGGATGCCAATATAAATTCTACAGGTTTTAATAGGATAATATTGGAACATTATGAACAATTTTACACTGATAAATTTGACAATTTATGTAATAAACAAATTCTTTTGGATATTCAAGTTACCAAAATTGACATAAGGTGAAATAGAAAATTGGACCAGCCCTTGACTACCCCTCTAGGTGAAAACTTCAATGGATTGAACACTATTATTGACATAATTATGTTTATTAAAGAAATTGAATTTGTTATCAAAAACCTTTCCACAAAGAAAACACCTGAGCTAGATGACTTGAAAAATAAATTCTATGAAATAATTAATGAGAACATAAAGCCAAAATTTTATAAACTATTCCCAAAACTAGGGAGAAGAGAACCTTTTCTGACTTTTTATATGAGGCTAGCTTAACTTTGATGTCAAAACTTGGCAAAGATGTTCTAAGATATGAAGAGAGATGCAAAAAATGTAAACAAAATACTAATAAGTTGAACCCAGAAGTGTATAAAAAGAATATTTTCACCAGGAATGCAAGAGTTGGTTGGTACTTAAAAATCAAATCAATGGAATTTACCACATTGACAAAAATAAAGGAGAAATCCATGTGAACATCACAGTAGGAGCAGAAAGAAACTTTACCCATATTCAAAGTCCATAAAAGATAAAATCTCAGCAATCAGAGACAGCAAATAAAACCCACAGCTAACATCTTCCTTAATGGTAAAATATTAAATGCTTCTCTAAGCTCAGGAAGAAGGGAAGGAAGGCAGGCCTCCATTTTCATGGAGGTCCGTGCAACAAAGCAAGAAAGAAGTAGATTTTAGGTAAACACAGCTTGCTTTCTCCCACAACCACTTCAAAATTCAAACTAAGATATAAAACAACCATCACTCAGAACTGTAAGAAATCAAGTTGAATGGAAGTCTGACAACTGTGGAATTAAAGAAACCACATCCATCCAGACTGGTAGGAGGGGCAGATGCAGAATGGGCTGGTCTCACACCCATGTGTGGTGGATAAAAATTTGGGACAGATATTTTGGGATTGAGGAGTCCCAGCTCCACACTAGGCCCCCCAGGCCAGCCTTCCAGTGTCAGGAAGATAAGTCCCCATAACTCCTGGCTGCAAAAACCAGTGGGGATCGACTCAGTAGAAGAAACTTCTGGAGTCCCAAGACATTTTCCTTAAAGAACCTACACACGGACTTACTCATCTCACTCCCTTTGAGCTCCAGCACCGGGGTAGCAGTTTGAAAGGTACCAGTGGCATACAGGGAGGAAGTGAACTGTCTGGCATCAAGGTGGGAGCTAGGGGACAGCTTTCTCCCAGACAGAAAGGCAGGCAGAGGCCATTGTCTCTTTTCTGAGCCTACAACAGAGCCATAGAGCCAGTAGGTGGATGCTGAGACACCATCAACTTGGCCAACACTGTTTGTCCGGACCTGAAGTTCCCCTGAGACTTAATCCCATCCAGCTTGTGGACTCACCCAAGCTGTTAACTGTGGCTTTTCCATATGAATGACCAGTCTTGGCTCATGCTTCACAACTTTCTAAATCCTGTCAAACAAGCAACAGCTGGCTGGGCTCAGCAAGGTCCCTCCCCAGTACCGCTTGCTAATTGACACCAGACCCAGCACTAGCAGCAGCCAGCTTAGATTCACAGCTTGGCTTCACCTGGGAATCTCTAAGCCTAGCACAAGTAGCAGCCATCTTAGATGGCTTTATAGCTCATGCAGGGTGGCCCTGGGCAACATAAGCTGGGGGATGACTTTGGCCGGCACCACCTGGGAAACCCCAGAACCTTCCCCAGAATCTAAGTGAACAGCTACAGAGCACATCAGAGCACCACCACCCTGCCCCTGCACAGTTGATCTTCCATGGAGGGCAGAGGTTGGTGGTCAGCAGTCACACCAGTCCTACCTGCTGACTGGCCTGGGTAAATCCCTCCCATTGACCTGCCAAGAGTAATCAAGGCTCAACTACAAGAAGAGGTTGTACTTAGTCCACATGAAAAGCTCACCTCAAGTATCCAGCTTGGGTGATAAGGGAGGCGCTGCCATTGGACCCAAAGAACACCTACTACATTAGGCCACACTACCAAGACACAGAGTCATACCAGCTCTACCTAATACATAGAAACAAAGACAGGGAGGCTGCCAAACTGAGGAGACGAACATGGCCCAAATGAAAGAAAAGAACAAAACTCCAGATAAAGAGCTAAACAAAATGGAGACAAACAATCTATCAGATGTAGAGTTCAAATCACTCTTTGTAAGGATGCTCAAGAAATTTAGTGAGGACCTTAACAGCAAAAAAAAAAAAAAAAAAAAAAAAAGATCCAGTTATAAATGGAGGATACACTTGTTGAAATAAAGAATAGTTTACAGGGAAATAACAATGCAGGGGATGAAGTGGAGAATCAAATCAACATAAGGAAGAAATAAGCATTCAATCATAACAGCAAGAAGAAAAAAATTTAAAAAAACAAAGATAGGCTAAGGAGCCTCTGAGATATCTTCAACTGTACCAACAACCACATCATAGGAGTACCAGGAGGAGAAGAGGGAGAGCAAAAAATTGGAAATGTATTTAAAAAAATAATGTAAGAAAACTTCCCAAATTTGGTGAAGGAAATAGACAAGTCCAGGAAGCAGAGTCTCAAACAAGATTGATGCAAAGAGGCCCACTCCAAGATATATCATAATTAAAATGCCAAAGGTTAAAGATAAAGAGAAAGTCTTAAGAGCAACAAGAGGAAAGCAGTAGTTTCCTTCAGGGGAGTTCCCATAAGACTATCAGCTTATTTCTCAAAAGAAACTTTGCAGGCTAGGAGGGATTGCCAAGAAATATTCAAACTCATGAAAAGCAGGGACATATAGCCAAGATTGCTCTACCCAGCAAAGCTATCATTTAGAATCGAAGGGCAGATAAAGAGCTTCCCAGATAAGAAAAAACTAAAGGAGCTCATCATCACAAAACCATTATTATATGAAATGTTAGAGAAACTTATTTAAGAAAAAGAAGATCATAACTATGAACAATAAAATGGCAATAAATACATATCTATCAACAATTGAATCTAAAAAACAAACTAAGCAAAAAAGAACAGAAACAGAATCATGGACATGGAGACTGTTTTGATGGTTGCCAGGTGGGAGGTGGGTATGGGGGAATGGGTGAAGAAGTGAACGGATTAAGAAGCATAAATAGGTAGTTATGGAATAGCCATGGGGATGTGAAGTACAGTATAGGAAATGGAGTAGCCAAAGAACCTATACACATGACCCATGGATGTGAACAATGGTATAGGGACTGCTGAAGGAGTGGGGGGTACTGGGTGCAGGGGGGCAAAGAGGAAAAAATTGGGACAACTGTAATAGCCTAATCAATAAAATATAATTTTAAGAAATTAAAAAAATTTTTTAAACCAAAGCAAGAAATAGAAGGAGTAAAGATTGGTCAGGAAGAAGTAAAACTGTATTTCTATTCACTGACAATGAAACAATTAACAGGAACAATTTTAAGGAATCTTCAAAACACCTACTAGAATTCATAGGAGTTTAGCTGTGTCTCAATACAAGATAAATACCACCATCACTTATATGTCTATATACTAGCAGCAAATAATTTGAAAATAAAACTTATAACTTACTCAGTTTACAATAGCATCAAAACTATAAAATCCTTAGGACTAAATTTAGCAAAAGATACACAAGATATACAAAACATGGCTGAAAGGACATAAAACCTTAAAAAGTGGAGAAATACCCTTCTGGGATGGCAACAGTCATTATTGCTAAGATGCCGATTCTACCCAAGTTCAACTATACATGCATTCCCAACTATAATCCCAGCAAGTCTGGCACTAATTGAGTGAGTACATTTGGCCCAGTGACCCCAATTTCTTCACTGTGTTTAGGTGAGCCCTGCCCCACCTGTCACTCCATGCTGACTGGAAAGTGTCCACCTGCAGGCAGGACCCACTTCTCCACTTAGAGACGTCCTCCACCTAGCGATGTCTTCATGTTTGGCACTGTGCCTGGCACACAGTAGGTGTTCAACACATGGCAGCTATTGGTTGCATCTCGAGATCGCCCTTGCTTCTCTTTGCAAGATGAGGATCTTTGCCCAAGCCTTAGACCCACTAAGCAGCAGCCAGGGATTCTGCTGGCAGGCATGAGAGTGAGCAGAGTTAGTTGAGCCCGTGGGCAAATATCGCATCCTTTTGTTGTAATCCTTAAATCAGTGGGCAGTTTCCTCCTCTGATAAGCTCTTCCTTGTTTTGAATTTCATTCAGTCTCATTACATGTGTTTTAAAGATTTCTTTACATTTGTTCTGCCCTATTAGGGCATTCATGTGATGCCAAACACAAGGTGTTCCCTTCTTTGCTCCTAATTCTTTAATTTCTGCTGATATTTGATATTTTCAATTACTGAACCTTCACACGGGTATTATGCTCCTGTTTGCTACAGAATTGAAAGCAGGAAGAAAAGAAACAAAGGGGCACCTTCCGCATGTAGGCTTCAGTGGTCCTCGCCCTCGGTGTTGCCGCTGGGGACGCCGTTTGTGCCCAGGCCACCCGAGCAAGTATGGAGGCTGCACAACCTCCAGGCATTTCAAAACCATGTGAAGGAGCTGGGTGGATAGGTAAATGGGTAGGATTTGCAGAAAATCACATATGTACACCATTTATAATTGTAATTTTTATTTACATACCTGTTACTTGTATGTTTGCAAGATGTCAAAATAGAAACCGTCTTTTCCTTCACCTGCTGAATCATTGAGGCGGTGAACACACTTAAATCCCAGATGGGTGTGAGGACACAGGGCATTCTCTAACTGGCCAGGGCTCCCCACTACAGCTGCTGAGGGCTTGTGGCCATAATAAAAACTAAGGACTGCCTGTGACCTGGGGGCCGTGTTCGCTCCAGAGAACAGCTAAGCTTCTGAGAGAGCCACTAGCTTTACTGCAGGCTTCTCGTCTAGTAATAGCATTTGGATGAAGTACATGGCATTGGGCATTTTATGTTTTACACTGGGTATTTTATATTTTCAAAGCACAATTGCTCACACACACTTGCACACACTTGTACATCTATGTGTATAGACACTTTTGTCCTGCTTGCTGCTCTGTTCCTATATGGGACTGACTTGCTCTGACACTTTGTATTTTTCATTCCTTAACTTGCCTCGTAGAGATTACCTGCTGGCTTATTGGTGCTGTGTGTCTGGTGACCATTGGCTGCTTCTGAGGGCGTCACAATCAGTCAATTGCACAGTGAACAGGTGGAAAAGGAAAGGTGTAACTGCCAAGGGGACCACGGGCATGCCCTGCTCCAGTTTTCCCCCTTGAAGTGGATGTTGTCCCACAGGTGGGAACAAGAAGTGGCTGAAGAGAAAAACATGGGACACTCACAAACTGCTGCCACCCCCCATGGGGCAGTGTTAATCTCTGTGTGATCCCAATTTTAGTATGTGTGCTTATTATCATTCTTGAAGAGAAGCTATAAACTGGAGAAAATGTAAGGAAACTCACACAGTGGGGAACACGTTGCTTGCTCTGTGCCAGGCCATGTTTCAAGTGCTGGACACGTGTTCACTTGCTCACTCCCTGCAGAGCTCTGTGAAGCGCAGTTGCCACACAAGACACACTGCCGAAAGGCAGACAGCTGAGCAAGCTGTCTGTGACACACGGCTGGGGCTACACTGGGCTATGACTGATGCCATCATCCTGCTGAAACTGACCAGGTGGGTCCACACCTTCTCCCAAAGGCTCAGACCCTGTAACTTGCCCTGGATGGTACCGGAAGCTGAAACCATCCCGGGAGCCCAGCGAGCCTCGATGCCCTCTGATCTCTGTTTTAAATAAACATTTTAGGGACTTCTGGCCAAGATGGAGATGTAGGTAGACACACTGCCTCCTCCCACAACCAAAAGAAGGACAACAATTTAAAAACAAAAAACAACCAGAACTGACAGAAAATCAAACTGTATGGAAGTCTGACAACCAAGGAGTTAAAGAAGACACATTCATCCAGACTGGTAGGAGGGGTGGAGTCGGACAGCAGGGGCAGAGAGGACTCACAGCAAAGCAGTGGATGGCAGACCCAGGACCCAGTGAGGCCACAGATTGTGGAACGGGGCGCGGTGTGCAATGCGGCTGGCAGACTGGGTGGTCCCACATTCGCAAGCAGATAAACCAGGCAAAACCAGGGAGTAGGACAGACCACACAACCCAGGGTCCCAGCTTGGGGAAATAAAGCCTCAAAACACTGATTGAAAACACCTGTGGGGGTTGAAGTGCCAGGAGAGACTCCCAGCCTCACAGGAGAGCCCGTTGGGGAGACCCACAGCGTTCTAGAACATACACAAACCCACCAACCTGGGAATCAGCACCAGAAGGGCCCAATTTGCTTTTGGGAAGTGGGGGAAGTGACTGAAATCTGGCAGAGAGCGGACCAAGTGCCATTGTTCCCTCTCAGGCCCCTCCCCTACATACAGCATCACAACCCAGGGACTGGATTGCCCCACCCTGGTGAACACCTAAGTCTCCACCCCTCACTACCTAAAAGTGTGTCAAGACAAAAAAAATGACCCAAATGAAAGAATAGATCAAAGCTCCAGAAAAAATACAAGTAAGTGATGAAGAGATAGCCAACCTATCAGATGCACAGTTCAAAACACTGGTAATCAGGATGCTCACAGAATTGTTTGAATTTGGTCACAAATTAGATGAAAAAATGAAGGCTATGCTAAGTAAAATAAAGGAAAATGTACAGGGAACCAATGAAAACTGGGCCTCAATTCAATGGTGTGGACCAGAAGGAAGAAAGAAACATCCAATCAGAAAATAATGAAGAAACAGGAATTCAAAAAAAATGAGGAGAGGCTTAGGAACCTCCAGGATATCTTTAAATGTTCCAACATCTGAATTATAGGGGTACCAGAAGGAGAAGAGGAAGAACAACAAGTGGAAAAGTTATTTGAACAAATAAAGGAGGACTTCCCCAATCTGGCAAAGGAAATAGACTTCCAGGAAGTCCAGGAAGCTCAGAGAGTCCCAAAGAAGTTGGACCCAAGGAGGAACACACCAAGGCACATC
>CM052540.1:161454739-161500754 GCA_028533065.1 Trachops cirrhosus
AAAGAAGATAAAAAATATGAACAGTAAAATGACAGCAAACTCACAATTATTAACAACCACACCTAAAACGAAAACAAAAGCAAACTAAGCAAACAACTAGAACAGGAACAGAACCACAGAAATGGAGATCACATGGAGGGTTATGAATAGGGGAGTGGAGAAAGGGGAGAGAGGGGGAAAAAGTACAGAGAATAAGTAGCATAAAAGGTAGGTAGAAAATAGACAGGGGGAGAGTAAGAATAACATGGGAAAAGTAGAAACCAAAGAACATATATGTATGACACATGGACACGAACTAAAGGGGGGGAATGTGGGTGGGAGAGGGTGTGCAGGGTGGAGGGGAGTGAAGGAGGGAAAATGGGACAACTGTAATAGCATAATCAATAAAATATATTTAAAAAATAAATAAACATTTTAAATAAACATTTATTGGACGGCTGATGTGTTTATAATGTTGTGTTATAGCCAGAAATCATATATCTGGCAAGACCTTAACAATTACACTGTTTACTTTTTATATTTTGCTGCGGAAAGAGCCTGCCTTCCAGAGAGGGGCAGAAAGCTCCCCAGATATAAAGATACAATTAGTTGGTGATAGAGCTGTTATCAAAATTTGTGTCTGTTATTCCCATTTCCATTTCACTTTGCCCAATTTCTAGAAAAAAGCACAACCCTTGCTTTTAGGAAGAATCTGAAAAATTTCTTGGGAAAATAAATGCTTTTTAAATGAATGAATGAAGAATCATGGTCTTAGTATTTTTTCCACAAACTATAGAAGAAGTCACTGTTCCATGGAGCTAAGAGAAAAACAGCAGGGATCTTGGCATATGAGGTCAGGGTTTACACTAATCAATAAAGAAAGCCTATTTGGGAGAAGGACAGATGAATAAGGGCAAATCGAGCCATCAGAGATCGGAAGAAAGAGCCATATTATGTCAGAGTGTCTTGTAACCAAGATAGAAAGTATCAGGCATAGTTAGATGTGCTTCCTTCATACTGTAAAGGAACAATTTTCTCATCAGGAATATTTATTTATAATGATGTGGTATAATGAAATTTCACCTTATATTTAAAAATATAGATTATTTTGGGCAGTAACTGGTCATAAGCCTTGTGTGTCTGCAAGGGCACAGTCAGAAAACTGAAAACACAGCAATTGTTTGCACACAGAGAATTGAATATAAAGAACTGTTAACTGGGTGTGAAGTTTACCAGGTAACCAAAAGGTAGGAACTACTATGCATATGCCCAAGGGAATAAAGGAAAAAATTGGAATTATTAAATTTTAAAACTCAGATGTTTGTGGAGGGAAACCAGCTGACTGGAGCTGGTGTCTTAAAGCTCAGAAGAGAGATCCCATGTCAGGTGAGGGGTCGGTTTCATTGTTTTCATGTAGACATGAAATTAACTCAGCACTATTTGTGTTTTTTCCACTGCTTTGCCAACATTTCATTGTTCTCCCAGGAGTCTGGTTTTCTTTTGTATTTGATTATAAAATGTTTTTATTTTAACTTTATTCTTGAGTGACATTTTTACTGGATATAACATTGTAGGCTGGGCATTATTTTTTCTTTTTTTATTGCATTCAAAGATATTATTCCATTGTCCTCTGGATTTCATTGTTTCTGTTAAGAAGTTAGATGTCTATCAAATTGTTGCTTTTTTTAAAGTACAGTAGGCCTTACTTTATATATATCTCATCGAATATACTTAGCACCAGCACCCAAAGGCTTTGTGTGATCATTCCAATACGAGGACTTCTGTAGTGGGTTGGCTTGTGAGTTGTTTCTGCAGCATTGTATAAGGTTATGAAATTATTTACTGTTTATTGTGTACAGATGCTCTGTCTGAAATATTGTATAAATAATTTGAACCTAACATCATGTTTTCTGGCTCCTGTGAAGATTTTTTGTTAGCTTTTTCCCAGAGTCTGAAGCCAACAGTGTGGGTTCACTTTTATTCAGTATCAGGGAAAGATTTTCTGGGCCATCCAGATGACTTAGGTCTGTGCTCTTTACCTCAGTGCACCTTCCTGCTCAAGAGCAGCCATGCAGGTTCTCAGTCCCAGCTGGGAGTGTATACCAGAGCCTTCCTTTTACTGAGTCCTGATGTCAATATTTGTTTTCCAGGCCCCACAGTGCTCTCAAATGGCTGGCTCTGATGGTTAGCCACTCTTCCTGGCACTGGCATAGTCCACAGAAGACATGATCTCAGATTCCAAGGTCCCCTATCTAGATTCATATTTCTCTCAGCTATTGGCTAATTATCTCTACCTGCCATGTTAATTCCCAGTGCCTTCAAGCAAGTATGTCTGTATTTTGTTCATCTTCTCCAGTTGTCCTTAGTAACACAGTTGGTTTAAAGTAATTGGAAACCCTTTGGTCAATTTTTTTTCTAGCTCAATATTTAAAGAGACTGTGCATTTTTCAACTTCTCTGCTGGCACTGGCTCTGGTTATGTGGTGGAAGGCACAGCCTAGCCTGTTACCAATGATACGCTCTTTTATGTGAAATATCCCACATGTCACTCAGGCCTAGACCTGTACTGACCACTAGAGCCACCTCAGAGTTTGAGATCATGTCTTTACTGACGTTCTTATTACAGAGAACATTGTTTTCATAAATGTGCCTTCTATGTCTTAGGGACTCTGGCTGGCTATGTTCCTGCTGCCTCTTATCTGAGCTGGCAGGAATTGTGAGCAGATCATTATCTATTGAATTTGGTCTAAGGCTCAAGAAGCTCTGTGTCCCTTTCTAAGATGAATGCCTACTGATTAGAGTCACTCTCCCTAAGTCAACAAGAAGACCATGCCAAAAAGTGATGTGGCCAGAAGTGGAACCCTGCAGCTTTGGCCCACGCAGGCCTGTGGGACTTAGGGAGAAGAGACATATACACACAGAAAAGGGGTGTATATGAGCATCCCAGGGCTGCCGTAACATATTAGCACAAATGGGGTGGCCTGAAACAGCAGAAACCTATTCTTTCTCAGTCCTGGAGGTCAGGAGTCTAATCAAGGTGTCGGCATGGCCACATGCCCTCCAAAGACTCTAGGGGAGGAGCCTTCCTGCATCTTTCAGTTTCTGTAAGTTGCTGGGAATCCTTGGTGTTCCTTGCATTGTAGCAACATCACTCCAGTCTCTGTCTCTCTCTTTATGTAGCTGCCTCCCTCTGCATGTGTCTGTGTCCAAGTTTCCGTCCTCTCATAAGGATACTGGCCATTGCATGAGGGCCCAGTAGGACTGTACCTTGACTTAGTTACATCTACAAAGACCCTACTTCCCAATAAGACCATATTCTTGGGTATTACAGGTTAGGATTTAAACATACCTTTGTGGCACATACCATTCAACCCACAATAGTGTGCTTCATCTTCTGCATGAACCTGCGATGTTATCGTCTACCTGGACCCCATGTCCTTAGACCCAATACTACTCTTTCCCCAGTTTCATATGATGAAGTGATGGCTCATTGACTGGAGAGGGCATTTGGTGTCCAATCATCTGTTATATGTCTGCTTCACCCCTTGACAGAGCTCAGTTTCTCACCATGACTAGTATGTGACAGGTGACAGGTGTTCAATAAAGTGTTTGTTGGAGGAAAAAAGGAGTATTTATTTAAATTAATTAGTTTAGTGCCAGAGAAGCAGTCAGAGAAAAAATAGCACATTCCCCATAGGGAACAATAATCCAGACAGGTGCAGGTTTCTCATCAGATGTCATGGAGACCAGAAGGACATGGAATAACATGTTTAAAGTGACCAACTAAAGGGCCATGGGGTCCGAGTTGCATGTCCAGCAGAAGCACCCTTCAGAAGTGAGACCGGTGAAGACATTTTCTGGGGAAGACGCCTGGAGAGTGTGTGCCAGGGTGCCTGCTCCAGAAGGCTCTGGAAGGCTTGTTGAGGAGTCCTTCAAGCAGAAGGAGATGATAGCAGAGGGGAACCCAAACTGTAGGAAGGAAGCAAAAGCAGGACAAACAGAAGATATCCAAGGAAGCACAACAGACTATTTCTCATCTTTACTCCTACTACTTTTTCTGGCTTTGGTCTCTTTTGTCTAACATTAATAAGACCATTTGAAGAGTATTATTTAATTGATGTTTGTTTTGTCGATGAAAGAACACCCAGCCTAAGAAAAAGTTTTATGAGTTTATTTGAGCCAAACTGACAATAATTGCTAGGAAGCAAAATCTCAATGGACTGAGAAAATTCCCTGAAGAATGGTAGTTTTATGGCTTATTTTATACCTTAGAATCAAGGGAGAATCCAGAAGGAGGGCTACATGAAATATACTGATGGTACATTAAGGAGGCAGGAGAAAGCAATGTGGAGAAAGGGGGCAGGAGAAAACTTGCTTTCTGTTAGAAATTTGTATGTTCAGCAGTCCTGTGTGGTTACTTTTAGTCTCTGAGTTTGTAAGACCAGCCATGCAATTCCACCCCCCTCCCCCCACCCCTGCCCCAAGCTTGCCAGGTTTAGTATGAGGTCCCTTTTTTGTTACACAATCTTATATATCTTTTTACATTCCTTGATTTATAACCTACCTACACGATTATATTTTAAATCATAGACCACATGTACATGTGTTTTTAAAATACATATGATGGTTAGGGAACAATTACAATATTGCACAGTGGAATTTTCAGTGTATATGGATGCACTACAACTATCCCATAAAGGGTAAAGTGAGAGGAATCTATATGGCGAGAAGGTTTCCCATCCCACTTGAAGTTGCAAACTAGTAATTCTAAGTAGATTTAAAAGTAGAGTGAGAAGTTAATATGTATATTGTGGTCCCTACAGTGACCACTAAAGATAGTATGCAAAGAGATACAGTAAAAAACCAATAGGTAAATCAAAAATAAAATACTAAAAATATTGTAATATTCCAAAAGAAGGCAAGAAAGGGGAAGAGGGAAAAAGCAGAGAAGACAAACACAAACTATATAATAAAATGGTATATCTAAACTCCAATGTTTCAATAATTAAAATAAATGTGAATGACTTCAGCATACCAATTAAAACAGAAATTGTCAGATTGTATAAAAGCAATAAGACTACATGCATCTACAAAAACCCTATTGTAAATATAAAAATGTAGGTAGATTAAAAATAAAATGATAGAAAAAGATATACCACGCAACACCAATTTTAAAAAACTAAAGTTACAGAGTAGATGTTAGAGTAAGGAAAATTACTAGAAATAAAGAAGAATATTACATAATAATAAACGATCACTTCACCAAGAAAACATACTAATCCTAAATTTGCGTGTACCTAACAACAGAGCTTCAAAATACATAAAGCCCTTATAACTTCCCTTTACCTTAATTACCTCCTTAAGGGCCTCATTTCCTAGTACAGTTACATTGGAAGTCAGGTCTTCAATATACGAATATGGGGGAACACAATTCAGTCCACAGCAATTCCTCTCTCAGGAGCTGATAGGAAACTTGACTGAAAATTAACGAGGGTGGGAAGACCCACCAGCACCATGGACCAACAGGATGTAACTGACATTTGTAGAATAACACACCAAACAATGTCAAAATACACACTCTTCTTTAGCACTAATGAAACACAACAAGATAGACCACACCTTGGGTCATAAAACAATTAAAAATTTTAAAATAAAAAAAACTGCAATGGAATTAAACTAGAAATCAGTAACAAAAATATCTGGAAAATTCCCCAAAATGTGGAAATTGAACAGTACACTTCCAGGTAATCCAGGTATTTAGGAGATGTCTCAGAAAAATTGGAAATTATTTGAACTGAATGAAAATATTGAATAACAATTACCATGTGAAAAGTAAACAATGTTTAGAGGGAAATTTACAGAATTAACCACTAGTATTAGAAGCATTTAATTAGAAAGAATGAAGAACTGCTTATATTTAAAACAAAAGATTAAAAATCAGCAATCAAAATTTTCACCTTAAGAAATTAGAAAAAGAAGAGGCAAATTAAACTGAAAGCAAGCAGAAGGAAAGAAATAATAAAGATAAGAAAAATCAATGAAATTCAAAACAGAAAGACAATAAAGAAAAAAAATCAATGAAACTAAAAGCTGGTTCTTTGCAAAGATCAATGAAATTGATAAACCTTTAACCAGACTAATCAAAGAAAGAGAGATGGAGAGACAGAAAGAAGATACGAATCTCCAATATCTGTAATGAAAGAACACATGGCATCAGATCCCCACAGTCACTAAAAGGCTGGTAAGGGAACATCACACACTCACAACTCTGTGTTCAGATTCTGGGTGCTAAGAATCTGTGAGCAGAATCTTGAATCCCAAAGCAGATTCCAAATTCTAGATCTTAATTCCTAGCTCACCCTCCCTGTCACTTGGTTGTCTAAGGCTAGGTCTCAAATGCAGGGGAGAAGCCTGACTCATGGCAAAGTCAAGCCCCTCCGAAGGAAGAATGGTCTTTCTGTTCTAAATGGCTACATTTTAAAAGGTTCTGTAAGGCCGTACAAAGTTCCTTTAGTCGGTCTCTTGGCGCGCGGAGCCTAAATTCTTTCCCGTCGCACCGTTAGGGAAATGTCGCTGATCACTGCGCGCAGGGTCCGCAGCCATTTGCAGTGTGTGAATCCGCAGCCCTTCTGTCAACACTCGGAGGTCGGTTTGGCTGAATGTAAGCCCCTGGCCAGTATTCCTTTCCTTGATTATCTTAGATATCCTTGATTATCTTAAATCCGTTGCTCTTGCCAAAAAAGAGGACCCTGTTTTTCTTTCCTTTATAAGCGAGCTGGTCTTATTTAGTTCTCTTTTTCTGCAAGGTCCACTCGTTTTGTTAAGAAATGCCTAGTGCCGGTCACTGCCTTGGTTTTCCAGGACTCGGTGCACTCACTCGTTCATGTATATCTTCATGGGGTGTTTCTTCTTCCGGAAAACTTTTCTGGGATTACACTCATGCTGTTGGATTGCGCTTTGCTCTCTTCCTCAGGGTCAAGTGTGTCCACGGGCGGCTCTGCCCATCTCTGCCCTACTTTCTTTTGAGTCCCTTCCTCCCCATCCTGCATTGTTTACTTTGAAACATTACCCTTCATTTCTTTCATTTCTCCTAAGACAATATTCATTGTTGTGTTCCTTGTATTTTGGTTTTCTCTAAATTTTAAAAATACTTTAAATTCTTTCCTGAGTTCAGTCATTTGCCCTTTCAAATACTTTCTTCAATCACTTCACTTCTAAGTTGTTCTAATTCTAAATCACTATCATTGTTCTTTCATAGCCTTGATCAGTCTGTTTCTGTTTAGCTCCTTTCAAGATACTAAGTGATGGTTCCCGTCGGTTTTCTAGTGCAGATTTCAGATGTAGTACAGATTTAGTGACCCACAGCCGTTGGTGTGGGTTAGACATCAGCCATGAGCCAATTTTAAGTTCACTTCAAGAACTGGGAAATAAACCACTTAAATGAATTCCATTAATATCACCAAAATAATCAACTTATGAATGTGTAAACAGCAAAACCGAGGACTGCTAAAAATTGAAAGATACCTGTTTACATACATAAATTATTTGTTGATTCTGCTTCTTTGGCTTTCTATTCCAAATAAATAAATCATTTATTTACTTGTTTGTTTGTTTGTTTGTTTGTTTATTCCCATGGCTATTTCTGCTTAACAGTATTAAAGAAACCATTTGACGCTCTAAATAACTGATATGACATTTATTTAAGCTAAATTAAATACATTTTTTCTGTAAGATCTGTCATGTTTTTTTTTTTTTGGTATCCATCAGTCTGTAGAGAAATGAAGAAAACCAAATCCATTGTAAGATGAAGTGGGATGTGGATTTAGTGGAGCCTGGCAGAAAACTACTCCTAAGCAAGAAGAAGAAAATGGTAGAAGGGGTAAAAGTAAGGACTTATTTGGCATTCTGGCTTCAAGAGGTGCTGATGCCCGGCAGCGCAGGCCAGCACTAGGGCAGACAGGACTGTGTGCACCATCCACCCACCTGCATGGCTGGCCGTGGTCATCAGCACCTGACTGCAAGCACCTGCTCTTTCCCCAGAGCCCCGGAGCAGACAGCGATGCCTCAGCTCTGTCAGGACTCTGCTCAGCTCCCTGACCAGGTCTCTACTCAAACAGCACCTCCCTGACCAGGCCTCTCCTGCCTGTGTGGAACTAGGAACCTGCTCAGGGCTGCTGTCCTGGCCCTGCTCCCCTCTTCACTGTTTCCATGGCACTTCTCACCTTTAGGTGTGTTGTATCATTTACTGCTGCCCACATCCCCATCTCTGTCACGGGAAACGAAGGTCCACTCTATACCCAGCACCTAGAGCAGGACCTGGAATAGGTAGGTGCTCAATAAACACATGTTGAACGAATGAATGAAGGCTTCTTCTACAGAACTGAACTAGTCTTGGCCTCGCTCGTCTATCTTCCGTTAGCACAGGCAGCCGTGAAACAGAGAAGAGAGGGCAGGAAGCGAGGCCAGCTGGGCTCCATGAACAAGGCTGGGTAAAGACCCTGGCCGGACACTGCTGGGAGGCGCTGGCAGACTTTCCTGGCACTCTTTGCCAGCTGTTTTCATCCCTTTGGCATTTTTCTCTGCAGGGCATGTCATGGGGTTCCAAGAAGAGGGATATGTTACAAGATTAAAGGCCAGTTTCTGAACACTCGTACAGTTGGTAAGAATTCAGGTGCGTGTCTGTGGGATAGGCTGAGCCCCAGCGTGTGCCCGGTGTGGCCGCCTCACAAGGACTTAAAAGGTCGGGGGAGGAAAGGGGCTGCAGACCTGCAAACAGGTGACTGAGCCCATTGTTCCACATATCTGAAAAATCAATTGGGTCCAAAGTAAAAATATTTATTTAATGAGCAAAGACATGTGGCTAATTGGTTTTTAAAAGAATATTGCTTCCTGCTCTTTGAGACTGAAAAGAGACCTTTGAAAAAAATATAGGGACTGAGTTCTGAAAACAGTCAAGGTTAAATAAGTACAGAAAATGGCATATAACCCAGCGGAGGCGAGACTTTTTCCTTGGGGTACTAAGAAAAGTGGACACCTCTTGGAGCAATACCGTGCCAGTGGAGAGTACACCCCAAGACAGTGTATACTGGAGGGCCAGACTGCTGTAGGCTGGTGGCGATGTGACCCCCTCCACCTCCCCATTTCAGGGGTCCCAGGGACACTCTGCACACTGCAGGTCTGCGTGTCTTTGGGAGGTGGTCTCCATTAGTGAAGAGCTGACTTCTGGAGGCAGAACTGGGTGTGGGTCACTCAAGTTTCATGACTCCTTTGAGCCCGGATCACTCCCTGTAAAATAGACATGAGGAAGTGCTGTCCCCTCCCATGGGATCCTTGTGACAATGCCGGCAACGTGCCTGCCATGGCTCAACAAGGCTGAATCTGCGCTTGGCAGAGCCTGCTGCTCAGTGATGCAGATGAGGTTCTTCTTTTACATCACCTGTGCCCCGTCCCACTGTCAGTCCTGCTGTCCAGTGTCCTGGGACACACCCCCAGTCCTGCCCAGGAGCCCTGACAAGTAGGAGGATGCAGGACTCTGTAGAGCTGTCTTTTTGGTGTCTCACATGCAGGTTCATATCTACCATGTAGATGGAGCCCATACAAGAGCCCATGGAGCAGCGGGCCTCGCAGATAGAACAACCGGTTGTCTTTAGAACTTGGGCGAGACATTTGACCTCTGTGAACATCAGTCTTCTGGATAAGCAGACTGATCAAGTTGACGTCCAACGTCTTTTTGTGTTGTGCTATGCTGCTGAATTTGGACTGCCTGTATGAGTTTCCTGGGGGTGCTAAAACAACTGTCACAAAGTAAGTGAAAACCACACAGGTGTGCTCTCCCACAGCTCTGTAGCCAGGTCTGACACCAAGGTCACTCCAGGCACTGCAGGGAGCCAGTGTCACAAGCGTTCCCAGTACAGCCTTTGCAAGCACACAGTGTAAAGTCAATTGTAAACTTCTTGAAGGCAAAGGTCTTCTATCACTCCTGTTTTATTTTCCTGAATGCAACCTATAACAACAAATCCAGGCTCTGTCCTTGCCCCAGGGACCTCATCATTGACTGCTTATTTCAAGTCTTGATAGTTATAAATGGCAAAGGGCAGAAGGGCTGGCTATCAGAATTCTCTCTCTTTATAGTTAGGAAAGTAGTTAGTCAGTTTCAAGTTTCTGTTTGTGCTTCACCCTCATCTGTTCCATTGTCCACACAAACTGCCAGGATTCTGGTCAGGCTGGAAGGTCACTCAGACCTCCCCTGGGCAGAGGAAGTGACACGCCCATCCATTTAGGCTCTTCCTCTCTGACTGAGCTTTGAAGTGAATTGAGTCCACTCGCCACCCACTCCTCTGCTGGCAGCACCCGGCGCCGTGCCCCCTTCCCACCCCTATTCTGGGGCCCTGTTCTGTCTCCCCCACGTGGAAAGAGAGCCTCTCCTTCGGCACAGTCACATGTCTTACAAATATTCTCATCTGCACAATGGCATGTGGCACAGCCTATCCACACGTTTCATTCACCACCTGAGCAGACCTCAAGATGTGGTGGGAATGCATTAGCTGCAGCAACAGTCACTCCAAACTCGTTATTTTCTCACTCAGCCAGAAACCTAGAGGTAGCAAGTACTAGCTAACATTGGTTTGGAGCCTAAGTTGGGTACCTCTGTGATGCCAAACCCCGCCCTCTGCCCCCCACCTCCGGCTCCCGCTGCCTCATTGCTCCAAGATGACTGCTGCAGCTCCAGGCATCACAGCTGTGTTCAAGGCAAGGAGAAAGGGGGCATATCATGTGCCACTGACAGACACATTCTTTTTTCCAGAAAATCAAAACTTTACCCCAAAATGCCACTGTTGCTTCATGCTTACTTGTCATCAGCCAGAACTGGCCAACCATAGCTGTAACAGATGTAGGGACGTTCTCAGTCCTCTATGCTGAAAACAGGCAAGGTTAAAGGGGGCTAAGAACCCCTCAAAAGACCTGTTAATTTTATTTTAGAAATGAGAAAACTGGCCCGCTGAGGCAGTGAGGCTGACCATAGCACCCCTGCTTGTTCATGGGCCAGGCTGCCCCACTGACGACCATCTCTGCTTCTAGCTGTGCTGCTCAGCCTGAGTGTTCCCACCCTCCATGCTGCCCACTTTAATGTGGGTGTGATCAACCAGCCACAAAATGTGTCAGTGTGTGGCCTCTCCTTGTGCTCAATGAGCTCTGCCATGTGACAGCACTGAGACCAATGGGAATGATGAGTTGGCAGCCAGCAGGGTGATACCAGGTCTGCAGAGTCAGTGTAGGTGGGTAGCAAACTATTGGGGACAGCTGACCTAGGGACTAGTTAGGGACAGCTGACCTAGGGTGGGGTATGGACTCTGCGTGGGCCCTTGTGTCTCCCCAGGCCACACTCCACCTGGTCCTGAACCCTGTGCTCCCTAGAGCCTTATAGGAGAGAGCAGGCTGCGGGTCCCCGGAGATGCCATAGAGGTGGGCCTTGTCCTTGGAAGGGCTGGGGGCCCTGGGGCTATGCCTGAGGACTACCCCTCAGTCCTGTACCTCTTCCTGTCAGTGAGCAGATGAGCAGGTGGAAGGATGATGGGCAGGGGGTAGGCACAGGTGCAGCTCCCACTGGAAGATGCCAAGTACACAAACAGAACAAAGACACAATGGTTATGGGGCGCCGTGTGCCAGGACTTGTCCTAGAGCTGCCCAACACGTGGAGGTGGCTGCTCCAGAAAGTGTGTGGGGCCCTGGGCGCACCTGTCCTTGTACTCCAGGGTGAGATGCCCGAGGGGCTGGCAGGGCCTGTCCAGATGGAGCCACGGAATGCAGAAACGTGGGCCTCATCACGTCTCCGAATGTTCAAAAACATCTGGAAATCAGCTTTCCTTGAGAAGTCTCGGGGTTTTTATGTGCTGGCAACTGTAGGAAACATCCAGCCTCCATTCCTCTTCCCGTGACTGAAGCCTCCCTGCCCCCGGCACAGGGTGGCCTGCGGGATGGCAGAGGGGATGGGGGACTTGTGGGCAGGCCTTGTGAGAACTGAGGAGTTTAGTTGTGATCAGCAAAGCTGAGCCCTTCCCGCCTTAGGGGTTCTAGTTGTGTGTCCTTGTGTAGCCCATTCTAGCTGGGTTTTACTTGCGTCTTAACTGATACCTCAGCTAGATGAAAATGATTACACTCTCAGGTGAAACCCCCCATCCCACACTCCATAGCGTGGCCCCTCTCCACTGCCTGCTCTGATCCCCTTTCACACAGACACTGCTGTGTCCTGACGTCCACTGTACTGATGGCCCATGAGGGTCCATCTGTAGGCTGAGTGTGTGCCTCCTCTCTCAGGGGACTGAGACCCCAGGGACCAGGGCCCCCAGCTCTGACGGGAAGCCACTAGAGCTGTGGGTCCTGCAGGTGGAGTCCTTACACCACTAAATCTGACCCCCCCAGGATGAGGCATGAATCATGCGCAATGAGAGCTTCCACATAAAGCAAAGACATGGGAGCCTCCAGACCTGGACTCCCTCCTGGCCACAGCAGCCGCCCCGCGAGCTGAGAGAGCTCACACCACACCGCATTGTCAAGGCAGAGAAGAAGCAGGACCAGAGCTCCGTGTTAAAATTACTAGTTACATGTTGAGATGTTATTGTGAACCCCTACCCCACCCGTGAAAGCTGCCTTAGAAAGGGCCTTTCCCCCCATCTCATTCCACACTTCGGAGAGAAATTAGTTGAAAGAAATGAAATCTGACAATTCACAAATGTTAATACTGATCTTTACTGTTAGAAATACAGTGAGGGAAAGGGCTCTTTTGTTCAATATTTATGAATGAAATGAACACGAGAAGGAAGTATATTCACTGCAAAGCTGTCCTTGGTCAGATGCTCCCCGTGAGAAAGTGCTGGTCGGGGGAAGGGAGGGTGGAGAGGGCCAGCTCCCTGGGCTGATGGCCTTCCCTGCCTCCCACCTCGGCTCCTGGAGACTCAGGAGCAGCACCAGCTACAGGCCCATCGATGAGAAGTCTTTGGGGTGCATCTGCACGGTGTCCACTTCATCCAGGGTGGGGGTGAGCCCCCAGAGCACTTCAGCTCAATGGTGCCTCACAGGTGACCAAGGGCAGTTCCCGCTGTTCAGCTGGGAAAGACCCACAGAGTTGGAGCACTGGCTGTGTGCTGAGAAGTCCGTATATGTGTGTACGAGTGCATTTGGGTGGATGGCTGAGAGCCTGCCTGAAAGTGTGCATTGGTGTTACTGCATGAATGCATGTGTATGTGAGTTGTCAGTGGACACGAAAAGATGTAGGTGTGTGGTTCATACTCAGGATCACGGGAGCTCCTTGCCTTGTGTGGACCCGGTGCAGAAGCACAGGTGAGGCTGTGCCCTAATATTACCCGATTTTCAGTCAAATCGCACCCAGTTAGTTGGCCACTGTGTGGTTTCCGCATTGGTAAAATAACAGTGCTGGCTTTCTCACGATACAGAGATGACAATTCAGAGTAGCTAAAACATGTTTCAGGGGCATGTAGGTTCCCCTCAGCTGCTGTGGCTGAGGACCTGGGATAAGCTCTGGAGTCTTGGGGAAGGCGGGAAACCAACCCGTTTACAACTCTGGGCGCGCTCCAGGGCATCTCAAAGGGAACTTCAAAACAACATCCCACTAGATTTGTCTCCATAGAAAAGAGGAAACAGTTAAAAAAATCTGGGTTTAGTGGTCACAATCTAATGTGACCATTAAAAATGATGTTTAATGATGATATTGAAGAGTATTTAGTAACAGTGTTCATAAAAAGCAAAAAAAAAAAAAACTGGGTTAGCCAAAAAGTCCGTTTAGTTTTTTTCCATAAAATAAGAGATATGGTTTTCATTTTCACTAATAACTTTATTGATTTGGACATTTTGAGCATGTCAGCTATCTCCGATGCAGTGTAATGTTGATTGTTGTTAATTAATGTCTCAATTTGATTGCTGTCAACTTCAACTGGTCTACCCGACCTGAAGCATTGTCCAGCGAGAAACCTCCAGCACGAAACTTCACAAACCACTTTTGACACATTTGATCTGTCACGGCATCTTCTCCATACACTGCACAAATCTCTTTTTGCCTTTCAGTTGTGTCTTTACCTTTCTTGAAAAAATAAAGCATAATATGCCAAAATGTGTATTTTCTTGCATCTTCAGTATTAAAATGGCTACACAGAAATTCACTAATTTTGATGTTCTTTTTAAATGCATGCTGATATGACAGCTGTCATAATACAGTCTAACAAAATTGTTTCGAATGAAGTTAAAGACAACTAAGTGCTACTAGAGCATTGTACGGAAAAAAACAAAAGGACTTTTTAGCGAACCTAATGTGTATCTATGAGAGCACTCAGCATAATCTCAACACTGTTAAATACACACAGGCTTGGAAGACATCCCTGAAGGACACGCGTGAAAGTATTAACACTGGTTATCTCTGCATGGTAAAATGTTTAACCTTTGTTTTTTTCTGAATTTTTTTGCTTCTTCTACAATGAATATGCAATACTTTACTAGCAGAAAACATGATTTTCAAAGTTCTTTTTGGCACTTCTGTGACATTAGAAACACTGTGTGGTGCTGTCCCACAGGACATGTTTGCGGTTTGTTCTCCACAGCTCCGCCTCAAAGACCGGGCCACCTGACCCGAGGTGACCGCAGGCAGGAGGAAGCAACTGGTATTTGTAGTGTGTCTGACAAGCTACTTGTTTTGGGTTGTGACCAACAGAAGCCTTTTGTCTGCCTTTGTTTGCTTCTGAAAAGCAAGGATATTTGTTCACTATTTCTAAGTCTCTTGGCTGCAGAAAGTTCCACTCAGCAGAAACCTGCTGCAGTGACCCACAAGCTGGCCTGGGATGTGCTGGAAGCCCTCCAGTTTTGTAGGAAGGGGACCAAGGAACAGTCTCAGGATAGATTGTGTTACAGGACAATCTTCACCCCGTGTTACTGAGTGTCTGTTCTACAGTCTCAATAAATGACTGCACAGGTGCCCAAGGAGGAGGCCTGTGTGGCAGGTTTGAAGCTCGGAGATGATGCACACTGTATAACACAACCTGTACCCCACACACCCCTCTATGCCTCCACCACCTGGCATGTGACATGCCAGGGAACGATACTAACAAGCTGGTTAAATCCAGGGTTAAGGGGTAGCAGGGTCGCCCCCAGACACCAGGAGGGGGGTAGGGAGGGGCACCCAGGGCACCAGATGTGTGGGGCAGATTCAGACCCGGAATGGGTGTTCCCTAAATCCTGTAGATCTTAAGGGCTCTTCATGACTCCCCATAAGGGACCCAGAGGAACAGACACGCAACGAATCTTCTGGTCAGCGGGTGACCAGCAAGATCGGACACCGGAGATCTATGGGAAGTTGAGAACCAGGACGGATGAGGACTGGCCCGGCCGAGTGACTAGGTCGGGAGAGAACTGTGACTCCATGTGCAGGGATTTAGCCCAGGACATGGGCAACGCTGGGGGGCAACAGGGTCCTCATCTTGGGGCGGGTCACTAGGTGGGACTGGTCTTCACGTGGAGCCGGTCACCAGTTAAAACGGGTACCCTAATCACAAGTGTCTTTCCCGGGGAAGGCACCAGGCTCAGGAAGCGACAGCATCTCAGGGACAGCGTGGGAAGAGCAGGCCCGGGTCGCCCAGCGCCCTAGGTCCTGGGGCAATTCAACCCAACTCTGTGGCCGGAGGTCCGGACCACCCAAGTTACCTGCTTGGATTGGCCTGGCCATTTTCCTCAGTGCCTTAGGTCCTCGGCCCCACCTTTTCTGCTGGGTCCCAGCTCCTGGCCCCGCCCACTCGGAGTCCCCGCCCGGTCCCCCCCCCCCCGCCCCCATCCAGGCCGCGACCCCGCCCTAAGTCGCACCTAGTGCGGCCCTCCACTACCAATCTGCGCAGGCGCAGGATCGGAGGCTTGCCGTTTGAAAGCATGGCGCCAGTGGGCTCGTTGCTGGTGCTATGTGAGGACAAAATCCGGGAGAAGAGCGGTCTGGCGCCTCACCACGACCTGGGTGCGTGATGGCCCGCAGGCGGGCAGGGGACCCTGGCTGAGAGTGCGAGCTTCCCGCCAAAGGGTCAGACCAGAAGCGCCGGCACTTGGACCGAGCGGGTCCCGAACGATCACAGGCCTGGGAGGTGATGGGGTGGGAGTACCCGGGGTGGGGGGTGGGGGAGGTGGCTGTGCAAAGGAGAGGGTGAGAGGTGGAGGGCTGGATAGGGGCCCTACGTGGGGAAGATCTGGGACGTGGAGGTAGGAGGCGGGGAGGGGATGAGGTGGGGGATCTAACTATTGCAATATAATTGTGAATTTTATGTTTCTCCCTCCACGTATTTTAAGGCTGTGCTATTTGTCACAGAGTATTTAGGATTTTTGTGTCTTCTTGTTGGAGTGACTTGTATAGTGTATGCAGTGTTCCTCTTGACCCTGATAATGTTCTTCGTTGAGACATCTATGTCATATGATACTAGTGTATCCGCTCCAGCTTTGCTTTGATTGGTTTGCAGGGCATGTCTTCCCCCATCTGTTTACTTTTTGTTTTAACCTGCCTGTATCACTGTATTTGGAATTAGTTTCTTGTAGACAGTGTATATTTCGTTCATTTTAAAACATTGCCAATCTCTGTCTTTTGTAGTGTATTTAGACCATTTACACTTAATGTAATTATCAACATAGTAGGGCTTAAGTGTGCCATTTTATTGTTTTCTGTTTGTTCTCTTTGTTTTTGGTTTGGTTTCCCTTTTCCTGCCTTCTTGTGGTTTATCTGAATTTTTTTAGCTTTACATTTTGATTTATCTTTTATATTTTTTAGCATATCTCTGTATAGTTTTTTTAGTGGTTGCATTACAAATTACAGTCTACTTGTGTGGACATTTTACCAGCTCAGGTGAAATGGAGAAACCTTGCCACCACTTATGTTTCATTATCATCCCCCCTTTATATTTTAGTTGTTTTAAATATTTCCTGTACATACTTTGAGAACTACATTAATGATAGTACAGTCATCTAACAACTAACTCAGAAGGAAACATATTTACCCACATATTTATTTATTCTCTTATTTTTTCTTCATTCTTTCTTGTATCTTTATATTTAAAGAACTTTTTTTTAAGCAGTTATCTTAGGGTAGGTGTGCTGGTGACACATTCTCTTAGTGATTCTGTATTTGAGAATATATGTCGGAAGTCCTGAAGGCTGTTTTTGTTAGATGTAGATTTCTGGGTTGAAAGTTCTTTTCTTTCATCATTTGAAAAGTGTGATATCACTTCTTCAGGCCTTTGTGATTTCTGAAGAGTAATTCCCTGCCATGTGAATTATTTTTCCTCTATGGGTAATGCCTATTAAGCCTATGTTCTCTCCGTTGCTTAGATAGAATAATGTTGGCCAGTCTGTCTTTGCATTTACATTTTGAATTTTTTCCTCTGTCATCTCTATTCTGTTATTGAGCCACCCCTGTGATGTTTCAGCTATTTTTGTTTCAGCTATTTTTCATTCTGAAATTTCTCATTTCTTTTTTATAGCGTTTCGTTGCCACGAGTTCCTATATTTTCATTTGTTCCAGGGGTGTTTGCGATTGCTCACCAAATTATTGTTATAATAGTTGTCTTAAAATTTTTGTTAGAGAATTCTGACTCCTGTCATCTCAGTGTTCATGTGTCTTGATTGTTATCTCTCATTCAAATTGAGGTGTTACTAGTTCTTGGTAATTTTTTGTTGTGTCATGGACATTTCACATGTTCAGTGGTGAGACTCTGCCTTCTGTTTAACTCTCATTAGTCATTGCGGGCACTGACTGGTGCTGCCTTGCTGCTGAGGCGGTAGCCAGGCGGGCTCCTGTCACACACACGGCCTCTGCAGATGCCTGCAGGCCACCTCGTTACGGCCAGGCCAGGACAGTAGTCAGACCCACTCTCACGGATCCTGTGCGGGCCACTGTGGAAGGCCAGGTGTATCAGGTGCATTTTTTCCTCCTTGGTGTGCTGGAGTGGGGCTGATGTTGTATTTTTTGGTCAGTTTCCACTGGCGCTTCTAAGTTGACAGCTTCTTTGGCACTCAGCTTGGGATGTATAGGAGACCAAACAAAAACACCCAAACCAACCCAGGGCATTCATTGCTTGACCCTTTTCTTTTCTTTTCTTTTCTTTTCTTTTCTTTTCTTTTCTTTTCTTTTCTTTTCTTTTCTTTTCTTTTCTTTTCTTTCTTTCTTTCTTTCTTTTCTTACAGTTGACATTCAGTATTATTTTGTATCAGTTTCATGTGCACAGCACAGTGGTCAGATGATCATATATTCTACAAAGTGCTCCCCTGGATATTTCCAGGACCCACCTGGCACCACACCTGGCTATTACACTATTACTGACTATATTGTACTGGATGCTGTACCTATGCTGTACTGGATATCCTGTGACTGTTTTGGAAGTACCGATTTGTACTTATTCCCTTCGCCTTTTACACCCAGTCCCTCAAATCCCTCCTCCAGCAAACATTAATCTGTTCTCTGTATCTATGAGTCTGTTTCCATTTTGTTTGTTTATTTTGTTCCTTAGTTTCCACATGTAAGTGAAATCATGTGGTATTTGTCTTTCTTTGACTGACTTATTTCACTTAGCATAATAATCTTTGGGTCCATCCATGCTGTCACAGATGTTAAGATTTCATTCTTTTTTACGGCTGGGTAATATTTCACTAGGTATGTGGGGTGGGCAGAGGTAGGTTTACAGTTCACATGGAAAGACACGTGCAGGTTATGATTATTACAGTAGCTTTATTAATTCAAAAGAAGGTTATTCACAACTGAAAACCTACTTTTGCCAACCCCTGCACATGCCACAGCTTTTTTAAACACCTATTGATGGGCACCTGCATTGCTTCCATGTCTTGGTGATTGTAAGTAACGCAGCAATGACCATAGGGGTGCATATATTTTTTCAAATCAGGGTTTTGGGTTTCTTTGGATGTGTACCCAGAAGTGGAATCACTGGGTCATAAGGTAGTTCCATTTTTCATTCCTTGAGGATCTTCTGTACTGTTTTCCACAGTGGGTGCACCAGTCTGTGTTCCCACAACAGTGCGTGAGGGGTCCCTTTCTTCCACATCCTCACCAGCACTTGCTTGTTGATTTATTGATGAAAGCTATTCTGACAGGTTTGAGATGGTATCTCACTGTAGTTTTAATTTGCATTTCTCTGATGATTAGTGATGTTGAGCATCTTTTCATATGTCTGTTGGCTATTTGTATGTCCTCTTTGAAGAAGTGTCTACTCAAGTTGTAGGAGACTGTTTTGCGTGGCATGGGCCCAGCTCCCACTTGGACTTGCACAGGACCCACGCCCACGGATAGATTCTCCCATGGGGAATCAGGCCTGCAATGTGCCTAGGCTGCTTTGAGTCTAGCTCTTGCTAAAAAACTCCCTCACGAATTGAGAACAGTTACTGCAAAGCAACTTCCTAAAAACCATGCTAACCCTTCCAAGGATGATTGTAATGGGTTCAACTACTTTTGCCTTTTCATTTGCAAATATCCCTCTTCTGTGATTAGCGGCATTGGCTCCTTTGTTTTCTGTAAAAGGTAACCACCCAAAGCAAACCTGTGCATAGTAAATGAGAACCGTCATGTAATGTGCTCAGAGATTAAAATAAAGGCCAGTCATGGCAGAGGCCGCAGCTTTTTGCTCCCTTTGAGAGAGAAGCCATGCTGTCCCTTTTCCTCCACTGGACTCGGTAGTCCATGTGAATGTCTCATTTCATCCATAATGACACGGACACTGTGGGTCGGTGTCTGCATCACAAGTCCTCTGCCCATTTTTTAAATTGGATTGTTTGTTTGTCTGTTTGTTGGCGTTGGGTTGTATGAGATCTTTATAAATTTGGGGTATTAATCCCTTATTATATCATTGGTGTATATCATTGGTGAGTATGTTCTCCCATTCAGTAGGTTGTCTTTTCGCTTCATTGATGGTTTCTTTTGCTTTGTAAAAAGATTTTAGTTTGATGTAGTCCCATTTGTCAATTTTTTCTTTTGATTTCTTGCCATTTCTTGAGAAGATATGGCAGAAAATGCACTGCGAAGAGAGATGTCAGATTTTACTGCCTATGTTTTGTTCTAAGAATTTTATGGTTTTGTCTTACATTGAGTCTTTAATCCATTTTGAGTTTATTCTTGTAAATGGCATAAGAAGGTGGTCTAGTTTCATTTTTTTTTTGGCCTGTATCTGTTCAGTTTTCACAACACCATTTATTGAATTGACTGTCTTTACTCCACTGTTTGTTCTTGCCTACCTTGTCAAATAATAACTGACCATATAGGTGTGAGTTTATTTCTGGGCTCTCTGTTCAGTTCCTTTGATCTTTGTGCTTGTTCTTACGCCACCACTGTGCTATTTTGATTACTATGTCCTCCTCATACTATAGTTTGATACCAGGTAGCATAATACTTCCAACTTTTTTCTTCTTTCTTAAGATTGTTATGGCTGTTTGGGGTTTTTTTGTGGTTCCATACACATTTTTGGATTATTTGTTTTAGTTCTGTGAAAGACACCATTGGTCTTTTGATATACGAATCGCGTTGAATCTATAGACTACTTTGGGTAGTGTGGACATTTTAACTATGTTAATTCTTTCTATCCATGAGCAGAGTACATGCTTCCATTTATTTGTATCTTCGCAATTTCTTCAATGTCTTATAATTTTCCAAGGACACATCTTTTACTTCCTTGATTAAATTTTATTTTGTTTTCTGATGCATTTGTAAGTGTGATTGCTTTTTTTAGTTTCCGTTTCTGATAGTTCATTATTGGTGTATAAAAATGCAAGGGTCCTGGCCAGGTTGCTCGGTTGGTTGGAGTCTCGTCCCATACACCAAATGGTTGTGGATTCCATCCGCAGTCAGGTACATACTTAGCTGTGCGGGAGGCAACCGATCGATGTTTCTCCCTCACGTCAGTGTTTCTCTTTCCCTCTCGCTCTCTCTTTCTCTCTCTCTCTCTCCACCCCACTCCCCACCCTCTCCTTCTCCCTCTCAAATCAATAAACATATCCTTGGGTGAGGATAAAAAAATTCAACTAATTTCCGAGTATTTATTTTTTATCCTGCTACTTTACTGAATTCATTTATCGTTCTAGTATTTTTTCATATGTGTGGAATCTTTAGAGTTCTTGGTATACAATATTATGTCGTCTGCAAATAATGACAATTTTACTTCTTCTTTTCCAGCTTGAACGCCTTTTATTTCTTCTCCTCTGGTTGCTGTGGCTAGGACTTCTGTCCAGTACTATGCTGAATGAGAGTGGTGAACGTGGACATCCCTGTCTTGTTTCTATCCTAAGGGAAACACTCATTTTTTTCCCCATTCAGTATTTTGTTAGCTGTAGGTTTGCCATACATGGGTTTTATTATTTTGAGGTGTGTTCTCTCTCTTCTCACTTTGCTGAGATTTTTATCATACATAGTGCTGGATTTTGTCAAATGCTTTTTCTGTATCTGTTGATATGATCATATGATTTTTATCCTCATTTTGTTTATGTGGTTTATCACATTAGTCGACTTGCGGATTTATACCAATCTTGCTTCCCAGCAGTAAACCCCACCTGATCATGGTGTGTGATTTTTTGACCATTTTTTGAGGTCCCTAGGTAGCTGGCCTTCTGTTCTCCACCCTTCAGAGTTGTCTGGTGTTTGTTTTCTGTATTGTTTCCAGGGTTTTTAGGATGACAAATTGGGAGAATTCGTGTGAAATGTGTCTACCCTGTCTTGTCTGGGACTGAAAACCTGCAAACCAGTTTCTTTAATGAAGACATGTTTTAAACCATAAGTATCACTGGGAAAGTATTGGCGCATTTAGACCCAGATATCTTTTTGACTACAGAAACCTATTTTCGTGGTGACACTTATTTAATGCGTGCTTATTGGGTGTGCCATGCCGAGCACACAGTGCACGGGCATGCAGTTTGCTCTCACGTGTAATGGGCATGGAGTGGCCGGGTCGGCTACGTAGTGACCCCTGCATGGAGGCTGCACAGGCAGTGGGGTGAACACGGGAGTGGAAGCAGGAGCCCAAACAGCAGGACGTTCCTCATGACAGCGGGTGCTGGACGGAGAGGCAGTGGGGTGAGGAGCAGGCATGGGTTCATAGGCGTTTTGGAGGTGAACATGAGATAAAATTTTAAATGCAGTTCTTGAGATTATGATATCTCGCTTTTATGACAGTTTATTTTCACTTTAAAAATAAGGTTAATATCTCATAATTTTCTATTCCTAGCTGAACTTCAGTCATTATCTATTCCTGGAACCTACCAAGAAAAGATTACTCACCTAGGAAATTCTTTGATGAATTTAACAGGTCTAAAATCTTTAGATCTCTCACGTAACTCCTTGGTTAGTCTAGAGGTAAGTTTTAGGTTTGTTTCTTAAAAGAGAATTTATTGCTATCACCTGCAGTAGTGGAAAGCACATTTACAATTAAAAATGAAACCTGTTTTGTAACCATGCCTGTGGTGCTTGTGCACTGCACACGCATGTGATTTAAGTGCAGGGCTGCTTTCTTGCGTTTGCTGTGCGTGCCAGGTTGCTGATGTGTCGCAGAACACCTTGCAGCTACTTCAACAGCCAGAAGTCGTAGTCCTCTGATGAGCCGTTGTAACTTGTAAGGAATAAACTAAGCCCAGAAGATCACTGTGTGTGCGCCCCGACTCTTCCACCCCTCTGTCAGCTGTGTTTTTCTTTGTCTGTTTTCCGCACCACACCCCCTGTTTATAGTGTGCCTCTGGGTCGCTGCAGGCCACAAGTGCAGCTTTGCTGTGGTGGGCCTAACCCAGCAGAGGCTTGGTCCTAGTGTTAAGAAGTCAGCCAGGTGATGGTGGCAAGTGGCTTATGTGGAGAGGGGTTCTGGCCTGAAAGAACAGGACATCGCTGCCCGGGAACATAATAGTTTCAGCGCCCTTGACTTGGGGGTCAGGAGTCGGCTCGGAGTCAGAGGCGAGTTTCAATCCAGGCTGCACGCAGTGCTGGCTCATCTCTCAGCCCCTCCAAGCCTGAGTTTTCTCATCTGTGAAATGAGAACAGTGATAGGGCTTACTCTGTGGGATTGTGTACAACAGAGTGAAGTTGTGTAAATCGCTTAGCTTGGCCCATGCCAAGAACACACTGTCCTCAGTGGTCATGACTGTTGCAAACTTCCCTGAACAGTCAGTCGCTGTGTGCAGGACAGAAGTGGGTAGATGAGAACACATTTCAGCTTTGTTTTCTACCCGTAAAATAGTATGTCATCATTACTAGTGCATTTGTTGAGTTGGTTGGTCAGTGGGCACTGCTGGCCCATTTTACTCTGTGTTTGTAAAGCATGAACTCATTAGCATTTTGTCCTGTTGACAGGGTATTCAGTACCTGGCTGCACTGGAAAGTCTCAATCTCTACTACAACTGCATCTCCTCACTAGCAGAAGTACTCCGGCTCCACTGCTTGACCGAGCTCACGGACGTGGACTTCCGACTGAACCCTGTGGTGAAGAACGAGTCGGATTACCGCCTCTTCGTCGTGCACATGCTCCCGAAGCTCAGGCAGCTCGGTAGGCACGGCGTGCTCACACCCTCCTCCGTGGGGCCCCCGACTGGTGTTTGGTGCATCGGACAGATTGCAGTGCTGATTTTTCTGAAAAGGAAGGTTGCTTTCTACTTTTTTGGCATGAGTCCCTGTGTCACAGGATGGGCCTTGTCGGAGAGCTGCCTGGGAAGGTGACAGGGAACCCGTGGCCACACATAATTGTTAGGGAAGCCAAGACCACAGGCATGGGCTGGACTGCTTGGTCTCACTCTGGCTTCGCTTTCTAGCTATTTCGGGGCACATTTCTGAACTTCTGGTACTCTGCTTCTGTGCATGGCCCCTGGCCATCATCTCAGGTTCAGCTAAATAGCTGGATTCTACTGGGTTCACACCCACCTAGAAAGATGGAGACTAGAAGTTCATTGTTCTACACCCTCCCACAAGTGACAGGGGTGAGAGAGAGAGAGGTGGTGGCATGTACAGCCACCACCTGGGCTTAGTAACCCATGCCCGTAAAAGAAATGGATCTCTGTGACAGGGTCACAGGCAGTGCTTACAGGGTGCCAACTGGACATGTCCAGTTGGGAGGATCACACTCAGGGAAGTCACACTGGTGCCTTCCCACCTGTCCCCCCACCTACCAGGAGATGTCTTTGCTGTGAGCAGTGTGGCCAGTGGCACTTCTGATGCTCCCTCACGTTGCACTTCAAGGGGGAAGAGGTGGAGCACGAACCCAGGACCATGGGCCGTGCAGGTCTTGGGGAAGGGAGAGCTTGGGGGCCTCGTACCCTTCTGTGTGAAGGGGGTGGTCAGTGCTGGTAGCTGTGGTGCAGGAATGTCTGATTGGGGGGTGTCATCGTGTGCCCCAGTGATCACAGCGTGTCCTCAGTCTTCAGGCCCATTCACTTCTTGGCAAGGCTGGGGATGCATTCGGGGAATCTCCATCTCCTGGGTTCCGACCTAACAAAACCACAGCGAGGCCCACATCAGGGCAGTGTCTGTCAGGGAAGGCGTTGTTCTGCCACCGTCCATGCGGTAAACACTGAGCTGCAGGCACACCGCTGGGAGAGGATTTATGCACATCTCAGCTGCAGGCATGTGTCGGCTTGTCCTCCAGTCCCCTCTCCACTGCCTGGGCCTGGGGCAGGGCTGGGCTGTGGGTATTAATGACTGACTCCCAGAGACACACTGTTGAGTCAAACCTACTTAAATGTCAGGGTTTTATTTTAACTTTTAGATATTTGAGAGGAATAAGTACTTCTGTTCTAACTTTTAATTCTAAGCAACTTATAAATAGTTGAATTTGGCTCTTTTCGGAAGCATTACAATCCTTATCATGGAAAATTTTTTGCAATTTTCTGTCTTAAGTCATTAATTTTCTTGGTCATAAACGTTTTAGGTTCACAGTCTTACAATGTTCGTACAGAGAATGGGTGTGAGAGTCTTTCCACGTGGGAAGGATATTTCCAGACACAAAAAGGAATGTGATTGAAAGTCACAGCTGTTGCAGGACGCATGGCCCACTAGCTCTAGCAGACTGTGCAGTAAGATCGGGCGCTCAGTCGTTTGTTCCCAGAGAATGACTGAAGGCTCTGGAAGGGTGTGGGGAACAGCAGTGGGGCGTCAAGGGCGAGCTGTGGAATAGAAGTGGGGTCCAAGAGCAGAGCAGGCAATGTGTATGGGTCTGGGGATTGTGAGATCTGGGAGAATGCTGCAAACTCAGGGTGTAACAGAGAGGTCTGGCCAGATCACTGGGCACAGGGGAGGGACGCCCAAGAGGGGTCGGGAAGTGCTGAAGGCGGGGGATTGAAATCACAAGTGAAACCGCCTGACAGGCTTCCATACCCCAGGGAAGGGCAAATAACTAATGTGGCTCATGCCACAGCTTGCACAGAGCGTGTGTCGGCCGAAGAGGTCACAACACACGTGCATTGTGAGGGTGAGCATGGTGATGCCCCACCCTGGGCAGAGACGCTGTGCCCCTACACATGACTAGAAACCCTCCTACCCACTTCTGGATCATGGCGGCAGGCGGAGGGGCAGAGACACTGTGCAGGCTGATGCACATGGTAGATGATAGCTTGAGTTAGCTGGGAATTTGGACACTCCTACAGCACGTAGGATTTGGGGGGAAAGATTTTAAATGGAGGGCGCAGAGAGACTTGCCTGCTTTTGCATTCCCCTCACACGGTTGGGAGCCAGCTCCCAGATGCCGAGTCCTGTGCAGGACACTGCGGCCCCCACCACTTGGCACTGCTCCCAGTCTCTGGCTCTGAGAGCAGCGCACGGATGCACCGAACGTTCTCCAGCCCCGGGGTTGCAAGCAGCCTTGAACCCCCAGGCGCCCCCAGGACAACCAGCTGCAGTGATCTGGCAGGCACCCGGGCCAGGTGGAAGGAGGAGGGAAATGGAGACACCAACTCCACAAGTGTGCACTCCAGAGAGAGAGAGAGAGAGAGATTCTGGGGCTGGAGAGACGTAGATCTGTTGGCATAGCAGCCTTGAACTCCAAAGGGACAGATAAGAATGGGAGTGGGGAGAAATCTCTGGGCTTGGATTTGGATTTTAGTCTTTTAAGGAGCAAGGGGATTTCTGTGTTTTGCAGAAGAGAATGGCTTGGAGCAGGGGAGCCTCTTACTTCCCCAAATTAGGCAACCTGTTAATAAAAACCTTTTCCTTCCCCACCAATTATTGTGTTATACTTGTGTATGGCAGCAGGCGGCCAAATCCCACTTCGTTTGGTAATAAGGAGAGTGTAGTTGTGGGGAGAATGAGTTTTGCATTTGGTTTTAGCCATACTGAGTTTGAATTTATAGTGGAATAGTCCAGAGAAATATTCTTAGAATAAGGGAGTTGGAACTGACTCAAAAGTGAAGTTAAGGCTCAGCCCTGGCCTGTGTGTGGCTTGGTTGGAACATTATCCCATAATTGAAGGTCACAGGTTCGATTCCTGGTCAGGGTACACAGTCTAGTTTGTGGGTTCCATTCATGGTCTGGGTGTTTACAGGAGGCAATCAGTCGATGTTTCTCTCTCACATCGTTGTTTCTCTCTCCCTTCTTCTCTTTAAAAAGCAATGAAAAAATGTCCTTGAGTGAGGATTTTAAAAAAAGTGAAGTTAAGGCTCAGTGAGTAGAGTTGTACGTTGTGAGCACAAGGAGTGTCCACACCGTGAGAGCAGGTGCCATGTGGGGGGAATGTGGGAAGACCGGAGGCCAGGAGGTCACTGAGGACGGGGCGGGAACAGGGTTAGGAAGGCAGTCGTGTCTCAAGGAGCAGCCCCAGTTGCGGGTGCACTTCAGGGTGGTTTTCACACTTCCTTCGTTTTTCTGCTTTGACAGCGGCTCATTTACTCATTTCTTAATGGTAATTGTGTACTTTGGGGTTTTGCCACAGGTTAAATGCTCTTTGGAGGGCAGGTTAGGAACTTAACCACCATTTGTAATGTTAATTCTGTGCTCAAATATGTTGCAAGTTCCACAGCACTAACTTTTCAGCATTTGAATCACTTCATCTTCAGTATTTCCTGAAGGAAGTCTGGAAGTTGCTTAGTAGAGGCCTCTGAGGCCCAGGGTACCAGAGGACAGTTTAAACTTACGTCTTATCTCCCAGTCTTGAGGATCTGAGGACGCAAATGCTAGGCATAGACACACACCTAGGATGTCTTCTCTCCAGCATGTTCAGGATTGTCACCCGTGGAGACTCTCAGGTGTGTTCAGTGTGGTTCGAGAACCACATGCAGCACCCAAAATGTACACTAAAAGAAGGGAGCCCAGCCCTGGCCAGGTCGCTCAGTTGGTTGGAGCATCATCTCATACACCAGAAGGTTGCGGGTTCGATCCCTGGTCAGGGCACATACCTATTTTCTGGTTTGATCCCCCATCAGGGTGTGTATGGGAGGCATCTGATTGATGTTTTTCTCTCACATCGATGTTTCTCTCTCCCTTCCTCTGTCTCTAAAATCAAATAAATCCTCGGGTTAGGATAAAGAAGGAAGGAGACGAAGAAGGGAGCCCTGTGTGGGAACTTGTACTTCTTTTCCTGCAGCAGGAGCCTGCCTCCAACGCGGTGTCTGAGGTGTGAGCTTTGGGGGAGCAGGGAGGTTCTTTTGGAATCAGCACTCAGCATTGCTGAGGAACTGAGTGTAGCCACCAAAGCCCAGCCTCACTGTACTGGGTCTGTTCAGCGCTAATGCAGGACACTGGTGGGGTCAGTCCGGAGGGGACAGAAGGTCCGGAACGAGTGTTGGCACACTGGTCATGTGTAGTGTGCTGCAGGGTATTGACGGGATGCCAGGAGGTGCGCCGGCTTCATGGTGTCGCTTGCTAGTTTCTCGGTGGTGTTTTCTCCCTAGACGACCGCCCCGTGAGAGAGAGCGAGCGGAAAGCATCCCAGCTGCATTTCGCTTCCGAGGGATCACTCGACTCCACACACAGCTTCCCAGCTGTTTGCAGAGGTGGAAGGTATGAACACGTGCGGTGTTTTTGGAAGGAAGATGCTCAGGCTTGTCTGTTCATAGCATGTTTAACTAAAAGATGTAAAGCTCTGTATTGACTAAAAGACATAAATGTTTTTGTGCACTGATCACCACTTAAAGGGCAGACATGCGGAAAAAGAGGGAAGGAGAAGCACTGGATACCGGCTGGGGCTCAAGGAGATGCTGGGCTGGATTGGAGTCTCTCTCCATGGTCCATATTGTCTATGAATTATTTTTAATATTAAAATGTTTGTTAAAGTAACGCAAGTAAAATGAATAGTACAGAATGTGGTCAGACAAGAGTCCTCTCTCCTGCTGCCTGGCCCACTCCTCAGAGCAGCCGCTTGCACTCATTTCTGTAACTGTCTCTGCTTCCAGGTTCTGTTTAACGTACTTCCTCATCAGCAGACAGTACACACTAGTTGCCATTTTTGGGTGTGCACACTTGAAGCAAGACCTGGAAGCTCCCGTCACCCCTGCCCCATGCCGTGGTGACAATATGTGGGCTGTGCCCCTCCCTCCTGTATTCTCCGCTCAGTGTCCTGTGGCCGTGCTCCAGGCTCTGCTGCGGTGGGCCTGAGGGAGTGCGTGCCCATTGGTGCCTCACCATTCCTGCCATCTACATCTTTATGTTTACCTTTAGATCATCAGGGTTGATAGTATGTAACTGTTCTGAAGCCATAAAGAGTCTTCATACTTTGCATATGGGTTGATTCTAAAGGCAAAAGTCAACTGTTTACATTTCTCTTAATGTGCTAGGATTATGTACTTCTGGTACACCATTTTGTTTCGTCTGAAGCTTTCAGTAGTTTTCTTTTTCTTGCTTATTTATAAATTCCTGTAATGTAGAGGTTGGCCAGGTTTTTTTGTAAAGGGCTGGAGAGGGAATATTTTTAGCTCTGTGGACCATATGATCTCTGTCCCAGCTTCTAAATTCTGCCTGTGTTAAGTGAAAGCCACCATAGGCAATACTTAAAGGATTAACTGTGTTTCAATAAAAGTTTATTTTATAAAACAGGCAATGGGCCAGATCTGACCCGTAGCCTGTACTTTACCAACTTCTGTTTTAATGCCTTAAGATCAGTTCCAAATCCTTGGGAATCTCCTGTTCCCTCAGGTGTCTCCCCTGTAGCCTCCCTTTCCCTCACTCCCCTATTTCAAACCAGACTGAGTGCTTGGTACTCTGTACAATGGTCTGAATGTTTGTGCCTCCCCCACGCCAAATCCATATGTTGAAATCCTAATGCCAAAGATGATGGTATTGGGAGATAGGGCCTTTGGGCAGTGATTAGGTCATGAAAGGCGGATCCTTCATGAATGAGACTGGTGCTGTTATAAAAGACACCTCACAGAGCTTCCTACCTCCTTCCTCCATCTGACTTCCTGAGTTAGCTGGCGTCAGCGCTCCAACTTTGTTCTTCTTCAATAATGAGTTGCCAATTCGAGGCCAATTGCCTCGTAATATAAACTTTAGAATCAGTTTGTTAATATCCCCAAAATACCTTGCTGGGATTTTGATTGGGATTGCATTGCATTGCAACTTAAGAGCAAGTTGGAAGAAGGGACATCTTGACAATATCGAGTCTCCCGATCTGTGAACGTGCACTGCCTCTCCATTCATTTAGTTCTTTGACTTTTATTAGAGGTAGTTTTTCTCATATAGATTTTATACACATTGTTAGATTTATATCTTAGTATGTCTTGTTTTTGTACTAATGCTATTCTGATTTTTAATCTCAAGCTCTTATTACTCATTTCTGGTATTTAAGAAAGCATTTGACTTGTGTACTAATTTAGTTATTAGTTTCCTAGAGTTGACAAAGTATCACAAACTAGGTGGCTTAAAATAATAGAAATGTATTGTGTCACAGTTCTTAAGGATGGAAATCTGAGATCAAGGTGTCAGCAGGGTTGATTTTCTCAGGAGGCTGTGAAGGAGAATCTATCTAATGACTCTTTTAGCATCTGGTAGTTTGCTGGCAATCTTCGGTGTCCATGGCTTATGGATGCCTTCCATAATCCTGTGTCTTTCTATGGCCATCTTTTCTCTGTCTTTTCACAGAATTTTCCCTTTGTGCATATTTGTTTCTGTGTCCAAATTGCCCCTTTCTATAAGAATACCTGTCATATTGGGTTAGAGCCTACCCTAATAGCTCATCTTAAGGTGATTACATCTGTAAACACTCTCCAATGAGGCACAGGGTATTGGGACTTCAGCATCTCTTTTGAGGGGACAGAATGTGACATAATATCTTGTATTTTGCAACCTTGGTATAATCACTTACTAGTTACAGGAGGTTGGTTTGGTTTGGTTGACTCTTTGGGATTTTTTTTTATAGATGATCATGTCATCTGTGAACAAAGACAATTTGATTTTTTTCTTTCCAGTCTGTATACCTTTTATTTCATTTTCTTGTCTTATTGCATTAGCTGGGACTTCCAGTATGAAGTTGAAAAGAAGTGGTGAGATGGGGCACCCTTGCCTTGTTCATGATCTTAGCAGGAAAGCATCTTGTTTCTCACCACCAAGTGTGATGTTAGTGGTAGGTTTTTATAAATTTTTTTGTGGAATGGAGAAAGTTCCCCTCTATTCCTAGTTTTCTGACCATTTTTATCATGAATGGAGGTTGGATTTTGTCAAATACTTTTTCTGATCTATTGATATATCACATAATTTTTCTTTTTTAGGTTGTTGATATGATGGGTTGCATTAATTGGTTTCCAAATATTGAACCAGCCTTGCATACCTGGAATAAATCCCACTTGGCCGTGGTATATAATTCTTTTTATACATTGTTGGAATCAGTTTGCTAATATTTTGTTGAGCATTTTTGTATCTGTGTTCATGAGAGATAGAGTTTTCTTCTTATCTTTGCTGGCTCTGATTTTAGGTAATGCTGGCTTCAGAATGAGTAAAAAAGTATTCTCTCTGCTTCTGTCTTCTGCAAGAGATTGTAGAGAATTGGTATAATTTTTCTTTAAGTGTTTGGTAGAATTCACCAGTGAACCCATCAGGACCTGGTGTTTGGAATACTATTAATTACTGATTTAATGTATTTAGTAAATATATGTCTATTCAGATTATTCATTTCTCCTTGTGTGAGTTTTGGTAGATTGTGTCTTTTTAGGAACTGGTCCATTTCATCTAGGTTATAAAATTTGTGGTCATAGAGTTGTTCATAGTATTTCTTTATGTTAATGTTCATGGGATCTGTAGTGGTGTCTTCCCTTTTATTTCTTTTTTAATAAATATATTTTATTGATTATGCTATTATAGCTGTCCCATTTTCCCCTCTTTATTCCCCTCTGCCCTGCACACCCTCTCTCACCCACATTCCCCCACCTTAGTTCATGTTCATGGGTCATATATATAAGTTCTTTGGCTTCTCCATTTCCTATAATATTCTTAATCTCCCCCTGTCTATTTTCTACCTACCATTTATGCTATTTATTCCTGCATCTTTCCCCCCATTACTCCCCTCCCCTTCCCCGCTCTTTTATTTCTGATATTAGTAAGTTGTGTCTTTTTTTTAGTTAATCTGGCACAGATGTTTTCAATTTTATTGATCTTTTTAAAGAACTAGCTTTTAGATTTGTTGATTTTTTTTTCTGTTGATTTCCTGATTTCAATTTCATTGATTTCTGCTCTAATTTTTGTTATTTATTTGCTTCTGCTTACTTTGGATCCATGTGAGCTTGAGAATCTGTATTCTCCTGTTGTGGATAAAGTAGTTTAAGGTGTCAGTTATATCCAACTAATTGATGGTGCTGTTGAGTTCAACCATGTCCTTACTGATTTGTTTGCCTGCTGGATCTGTTCATTTCTGATAAGGGGTGTTGAGTTCTCCAACCGTGATAGTGGATCCATCTCTTTCTCCTTGCAGTTCTATCCGTTTTTGTCTCATTTAGTTTGATGATCTGTTGTTAGGAGCATCTACATTAAGGATTGTTACATCTTGGAGAATTGATTCCTTTATCATTATGTGAACCCCCTCTTTATCCCTGATAACTTCCCTTGTCGTGGAGTGTGCTCTGTCTAAAATGAAATATAACTACTTCAGCCTTCTTTTGATTAGTGTCAGCCTAGTATATTTATCTCTGTCCCTTTACTTTAATCCATATGTGTCTTTATAGTTAAAGTGGGTTTCTTGTAAACAGCATATAACTGTCTGGTTTTTTGATTTATTCTAACAATCTATGTCTTTTAATTGGTGCACTTATACCATTGATGTTTAAAGTGATTATTGATACAGTTGGATTAACATCTACATTACTTTCTACTCATTGCCCTTGGTTCTGGTTCCTATACTTGTCTTTTGTTCTTTTGTGGTTTTTAATGAGCATTTTATATGATTCCATTTCTTGCCTTTCTTAGCATGTCAATTATGCTTATATTTTCACTTTTTTTAGTGGCTACCCTAGAATATGCAATATACATTTACAACCAGTCCAAGTGTACCTTCAAATAACTCTGTACCACTTCACAGATAGTGCACGTACTCTGAATGCCTCTGATTCCTACCTCCTATCCTTTGTATCATTGCTATCATTCATTTCCTTTGTACATAAGCATATATATTTTATATATGCATATATGTACACATGGTATATATATACACATTCATGGGCTTACATAATTGAGTACATTGTTGCTATTATTTCAAACAAACTGTTATGTCAATTAAGAATGAGAAAAATAAGCCTTGGCCTGCGTGGCTCAGATGGTAGGAGCATTGTCCCATATACCACAAGGTTGTGGGTTCAATTCCTGGTCAGGACACATACCTAGGTTGCAGGTTCGATACCTTGGTTGGGGTGCACATGGGAGGCAACCAGTTGATATTTCTTGCATTGATGTTTCTCTCTCTCTCACTGTCTTTCTCCCTCCCTCTCTCTCTAAAATAAATAAACACATTTTAAAAATTTAAAAAAGGTAAGGAAAGTAAGTTTTTATTTTACTTTCACTAATTTCTTCTCCAATGCTCTTCCTTTCTTTATGTAGATCTGAGTTTCTGGCTTATTCTCCATCTCTAAAAACTTTCTAACATTTCTTACAAGGCAGGTCTACTGGTGACAAATTCCCTCAATTTTTGTTTACCTAAGAAAGTCTTTGTTTCCCCTCTATTTTTGAAGGATAATTTTGCAGAACACCAAATTCTAAGTTGGTAGTTTTTTTTCTCTTCTCTGTCTGATTTTCTCATTATGTGTCCCACAATTCTTGAGTATTCTGGGGTGAGGGGGCCAGTTTTTTTTCTCTTTGCTTTTCAGTTTTGAAAGTTCCTGTTGCTGTATCGTCAAGCTCAGAGATCTTTCTCCAGCCCTGTTCAGTCTACTAATTAGCCCATCAAAGGCTTTCTTCATTTCTGTTACTCAGTTTTGATCTGTAGTATGTCTTTTTGATTCTTTCTTAGAATTGCCATCTTCCCCATCTATCCTTGTGTAGCATCTACTTTTTCCATGAGAGCCCTTAGCACTGTTACTCATAGTTGTTTTAAATCCTGGTCTGATCATTTTAGCATTTCTGCCATGTCTGTGTCTGGTTCTGTGCTTCCTCTTCTTTTTCAAGATTGTTTTAGCTATTTGGAGTCCCCTGAGATTCCAAGTGTATTTTCAGGGTGAGTTTTTCTATGTCTGCAAAACACCATTGGGATTTTGATAGGGTTGCACTGATTCTGTAGATGGCTTTGGGTGGTATTGATTTTCAACAATGTTATGTCTTCCAATCCATGAACTTGGGGTGTGTTTCAATTTATTTATGTCTTTTTAAATTTCTTTTAGCAATGTTCTGTGGTCTGCCTGCCCTTGATAATCTCAAGACTACATTATCACAGAGTTTAGAGGTCAAAGGCTCTAATAGATGATCTGGTGCAACCTCCTCATTATTCAGAAGTGGCGATGGAGACCCGAAGAGGCTGGAATGTGCCAAATATTAGTTTTCTGCGTGCAGACCCAGGAAGAGAACTCAAGTGCCCTGCTTTCCGCAGGGACCTGGAAGCCTTTCTGTAGTAGAAAATACTGAACATTATCAACCTTTTCATGTACGATCAGTTGTCCTAAAATCAATATTCATAGTGTGTGATTGAGGATTATTTTGACAAGTGATTTCTTAAGCTGCCTTTTGGGAAATAAGGTCTCCTTGGCGTGCGCTCACCTCCTTGTGGAGGGTCACCATTGGGAGGGAGGTCCTCTGCTAAGACACCTCATATTTTAGTCACTTCATGTAAAAATAGAAATTTGGAACACCATTTCCTTTAAATGTCTTGATTGTATTGCACTGACATGCTAGGAAAAGAGGAGCTTCCTGAACTTTCGTTCTTGCACAAACCCCGTCCCCCATGGGGTTCGGCGCGTGCCGGGTAGTGTGCCACCATCGTAGGCCCTTGCTTTCCACCGCCGGCTGTCCTGCTGAGTCCCTCCCCCGCTTCACTTCAGCAGAGGCACAAGAGCTATTGCCCACACTTGCACCAACAGCTGCTCCCAAGAGCCCCGTGGCCGTGCCGGCCGTGCAGTCGTCTCCCCTCAGGGGGCTGTGCGGGCTGGAGCGTGCCCCGGTTGGAGCGACAGCACTCAGCTGGCTTTTCTTTGCAGACCGAACCACTCCAGAGCTAAGTGCACTGACCCCGCTGCCAAGAAGTGCTTGGTCATGGATGCTGATGACGAGGCCGTCCTGAACCTCATTGCCGAGTGCGAGTGGGACTTGAGCAACCCTCCTAGGAGCACAAGTTCCAGCCAGAAGGAGCAGGAGGACGACTTCCACAGCTCCCAAGGTAGACTGCAGCTCCACCCAAAGGCCCAGTGGGTCCAGCTTGCTCTGGGCACAGTGGTGCTTTTTAGAAAACTTACCTTTAAATATAGACTCTTCATGAAATCTCATGTACTTATAAATACCAGTAATTTGGACTATAGAATTATAAAAGAAAAAGTTACATATTTAAGTTGAGTATAGTCATACTGCATGGTAGTTTAAATTGTATTCTTTCTCAGATCAATTACAATTATAGGGAGGAAGTAAAATGTGCAAGTAGACAAGAAGGTAACATATCCTGTTGTTGGGGACCACTCTGTATGGTTTCTGAGATTGCAGCCCACAAGAGCAAGCCCTGAAAGGGGGTAGTACGTCTCCCTGGAAAACCAGGTAAAAAGGCAGGTGGCAAGCATGACTGGACTCTAACACCAAGGGTTCCCATGGAAACCAGGCCTACAATGTACATAGTATCCTTTGAAGCTTACTCTGCTTTGTTTTGGATAGCCCTGGTGACAGAAACTGGATGTTTAAGTTCAAGGCATAAGGAGTAAACTCCTTATCTCATGAAACACGTCTTAAAGACCCTCTGGCGTCAGCAGGACTAACGGACCCTGACCTATGACAAATCTCTGTGTTTCTTCCGTTGTTATCTGTAGATAATACCTGTTTTTGTATGACTAGAGCTTTTTGACACTGATTGATGAGCTATCCACGTGTGATGTATACACCTACACATACCATTCCCAATAAAACCGTTTGAGAGAAGGACTTGGGGCATTCCCCACTAGAGGGAATTGCCACCTGCTTTCCCACCAGAACAGCAAGATTGTGTCCGGGATGATTTATTTCTTGTCCGTGGTGGACGGGAGGAGCGTGCAGTTGGACGGAGTTCCTCCCACATCCTGTGGCTAGTGGGACGGACATTTGTGTCAGCCATGGGGGGTGTTCACTAGCTTTAGGGACCACTTAGAACTCAGGCTGCCACATTCGAACTTTAAACCCAGCAAGGTCATCACGAAGTCTTTCCAGTGCATGCACAAACTCCATCACTTTGCCAGGGACTCTGTTTTCTATTAGGACTTGTGTATAAGCTTTAGCACCATTTCTCCTTCCATTATGAGCTTCTGAGAGCTTTTCATGAAGATGACAGCAGGTTGAGGTGTAAGTTTGGGCTGAAATCCCAGGATTCACCTGCTGGCAGGAGGACATCCGCTCTTGGGTGTCCTCGCCAGCTCTTGGTGTTGTCATTCTTTTTTATTCTGGCTGTTCTTCTGGGTATGTTTCAGTATTTTATATAGTTTTAATTTTATTTTCCTGAAGAAAATCTCTTTCATGTACTTAATGGACCATTTGTATATCCTCTTCTGTGAGGCTTCTACTCAAGTCTGTTCCTCTCTCTTTTTCTCATCTTGATATGAAGTCATAAGGGTTCTTTTTGGTTTTTTAATACATCCCTTTCTCCGATGTAAGTTCTGCAAATTTTCTCCCATTCCATTGTTTGCCTTTTGTTTTCTTAACAGTGCTTTGAAAAGCAGAAGTTTTAATTTCAATGAAGTCCACTTTATCAAGTTTTTTCTTTATATGGTTTGTGCTTTTTATCACCCTGTAAAATAATCTTTGCCCCCTGCTCATGCAGATTTTCCCCTGAGGGTGCACAGCGCCCCTGCAGGCCAGTGTTGAGGTCTGCAGCTGACTCTCAGAGTGCTTTGTGAGTGCGGTGGGAGACTGGTCAGGCTGTCTCCCTCCCCCGCCAACGCATATCCAGCTGTGCTAGTGCCATTGTTGAAAACACTGTCTTTTTTCTCACTTAATAACCTTAGCAAGTTGGTTAATTCAGTTGACTCGAGCCTGTCTGGTTTCTGGACTCTGTCTTATCTGTCACCAGGTCTGACTTTGTACCGACACCACGCTGTCCCGAGTCCTCAGCTGTGCAGTGAGTGGTGAGTCAGTTGGTGTCAGTCCTGTACCGGTAGCCTTGCTGGCAGGACTGCTAGACTCACCATGCATTTGGCATTGCATTATTGACCTATTTATTTAATCGGTATACTTAACAGATAATAATACACTGTCAGACACACTTAACATGTAACTGTTAGTGAACTAAAACATTTTACATGCTCTTTAATAAAATAGAATCCGGACACCTGTGGAGCCCTCACTCGGTGCAGCACCAGTGTGGGGACTCCATAAAGAAGGGCTATGAGAAGAGAAAAGGCGGCTCCAGAGGGTGTTGTCCAGAAAAGAGGCTTCAGAACCAGCACTGCGGAGAGCTCCCGCTGCCGCAGGGGGACCCTCCGGAGGCCTGCTGCTGCTTCAGGCCGCACCCGCACTTCCCGCCGCACCCAGGTAATCTCCCACGACTGCCCCTGACTCCTTCTTAAGCATGTAAATATTTGTTATCGTGTTTGCTGTTCACTATGAGATTTCTCCTCTTCTCTTTATTTGTTTGCAGAATTCTCTAAAATGTCATAGGAAAGAACCTTGTGCACTATAATTTAGAATATGTCCATATTTTGATTCCTAGTCTATGAGTACTGTGCGGTTTTTCTCTACACACACATGCACACACACTTTTTTCTCCCTCTCCCTCCCTCACTCACACACACACATTTTCTTGTAAATACATGGGCCCAGGTTATGGCAATAGGTATATTTTAAAAATTTAGAGATGAGGATATTTAGTAAGTTAACTGAAGTGCTGTGTGCGCATATGGGACAGAAGTGTCAGAAGACCTCCCCTGTGAGTGAACCTGGCCCCTCATGGGGCTTATTCAGGTGAGTTCGTGGGGTCTCTGGGGTTGGGATGGGCTGTGGCGATGACCTGCCTGGGTTGCGGGTTGCAAGCTGCTGCAGGGTGCGGTGCTGAGGCCAGGTCACACACTCCCTGCTACGTCCTCTGCTTTGACCGGCCTGGGTGCGCCTACCCTGTGTCCTGAGATGTCATAATGGTGCTGTGGGCATGGGTGCGCAGCACCCCTGTTCCCACCCGCTGACTGTCAGAAGTCATCACTTCACTTCTGCTCACAAAGGTGCCTGTGCCAGTGTTTAGACCTCCTTCTTGACCTGTAGTCCCCGTGAATTCCCAGACATAGCGAACACGGAACGGCGGCACCAGCAGAACAAGGAAGTTTCATATCTGCTGCATCCAGCCCCCTGTGTTGGCACCAACCACATTTGCTCCGTTGTACGCTTGCCCCCGCTCTGTGTATGTGCATGCGTCTTTATGTGGGTATGTGTAGATAGGTACACACACGTGTGTGGGTGTTCTTGTGTGCTTATGTATGTACATATGTGTGCGTCCATATGTATGTGTGCACATACTCTCTTTGGCACCTTGGAGTGGGCTGTCCTGGCACTCCTAAGCATTCCAGCATGGTTTTCTAAGCAAGGACATTCTCTTGAATAGCATTTTCCCCTCCAGAACAGGAAGTGAACTCTGCCACAGATGGAGCCTAATCATGTCACCAGATGTTCCAGCAACATTGTTTCCTTTGCGGTCCAGGACCCTGTCCAGATGCGCACAGTGTGTCTAATTGTCGTGGCTCATCAGACTCCTGTGACCTGGAGTGATTTGTCGATCTGTCTTCTGTGTGCTTGAGGGTTTAGAAGCATTCAGACTCTACTTTTTGGGGTGACTCCCAGTGTGGCTTGCTCCGCTGGGCCCTGATGGCCAGACTCAGCCAAGCGTTTTGGGGGGTGGGCTCATATGGGCCTTTGGGGCCAGAGTGGGGAGAAAGAAGAACACAGGTCACAGGTCAAGGTGAGGTGGTACAGCAGTACATGGTCTGCGTCTGTCCCCAGGGACAGGGAGGGACAGGGGTGGGTGGCATGGAGTGACCTATGGGGTCGTGGAGAGCAGATGGAATGGTTTGTCTGTGGACCCAGTAAGGGTTCCACTAGGAGGCAGAAGGATTTGGGGAAGTTTGGCGATGGACACAGAGCTGAGGGAGGGAGGAGCACATCTAGGTGCTCTCTGATCCGAGCAGCCAGCTGCCTGGCATTGTTTACTCCGGTCACGAGCACAGGATGCCCAGGTCTGCTGGGGAGTCCAGGGTCTGCTGGGGAGTCCCAGGCTTGGCTCTGCCCATAGTGAGCCTGAGGAGCATGTGGACGGCGATGCAGTGTGGGAATGCAGAGGAGATCCAGAGAGGCCTGGGTGGGAGGGCAGCCTCATGAGGCCCATCAGCCTGGGGCATGGGAAACCAGGCAGGGTGTTCAGAGTTCAGGTGGAAGAGGGTCCCAAGACGCAGGGCTGAGGAGCTTCAAGAGGAGAGCAGGGAGGTACAGGCCCTGGGGGCCCAGAACAGCCTGCCTTCCAAGGGCCCTGGTGCACATGAGTAGGGCCCAAAGCGCCCAGGTGCTGCAGCACCGCTGGGGAAGCTGCTCGGCAGATGTGTGCCATGGCCCCTGGGGGAGGGAGGGTTGGTTCCAGGTACTGATAACAATGGACTCTCCTATGGGAAAAAAAATTGTTGAGTCCTCTCTAATTCCAAATTTTAGGTTTTTACTCACTTGACTCATCTTTGCTATGCATAATTTTAGGAAGAAAACATAATAATTAGTTGATTCATTTGTGAAAGTTATTAGCTCTGATGGATTTTCCACGTGTTGCACACGCATACACAGGTGTGCACATGCACACCCTTTTTAAGTAACAGCACTGGTCGCTGTGCCCAGAGAACTCGGTCTAACAAGGGCTGTGTTCTCCCCTCTGTCACAGACTCCACAGACGCTGAGGACTCAGTGTCCTCTTCTCAGAAGTCAAGTTTGTCAACGCAAAAGGTGTTAAATCTTTTGCCTGCTCCCGAAAAGTACAGAAAGCGAAGAATGCCTGGTGGGAGATTCCAGGGGCCTGCAGACCAGGAAAGTCTCAGCTGCCTGGAGGAGAGTCTGAGCAGACAGAACAGCTCCGAGGGCAGGAGCGAGGGCAGGAGCGAGAGGACCTTTTCTCACGTGGAGGCGTCTGAGCCTGAAGAGCAGAGGCCGCACAGCACGAGTGGCGCCAGGGAGGTGAGTGGAGCGCACAGGGTGGCTGGACGCCAAGCTGAGTCTCTGCTGTGTTTGGTAGCGCCATGTCTTCTGTTTTTAACATCAACTGTGATCACAAGACAAATACGGCCCTTAAATGCACTTTCCCTTGGTGTTTGTCCCCTCCCTGTTTTTTGAAGTGGGCTTCCAGGCCTTGGGATCCAGACATGGTGGGCGGGCTTCCCGGCTGGTCGCTGCAGGCCCTGGGTCAGAGTCTGTTTTACAGGGGCCCTGGCTGTCGTCCATTCTTTGTTCCCTCTCCCACTCTCACTGTGCAGGTTGAGGGAAGGAAGGAAAGTGGGGATGTGCTTGAGATGGGAATGTGCACAGGCCTTTCCTGTCTGCGCAGCTGAGCCCAGCGGGCGTGTGCACTTGCGGGCCTGGGACTTTGTGGGGTGGGTGGTGCTGCCCATGGCTCCTCCTCCCCTCGGCTCAGGGCTGTGGCCTCATGGTGGCCGTCCTCTTGGAGAGGGCACTACCCTTGCTTCTCAGGTGGAAGGCGGAAATCTGAGTGACTGCACTGTGTCCTTCCTGAGGACCGTGGCTCTGTCACCCATGCCTGTCTCCTGGCCAAGTGTCCAGATTTAGCCTCTGATGGAGGTGTTTGTGCCAAACACTCACTGGGATGGTCTTAGCCTCAGTTTTGGGGGCCAGCAGCTGGGCCTCAGTGTTACTGTGAGCCTGGGTACAGGATACGGGCTGCCCACCCCTGGTGTGAACATGGGCAGAGCAGTCCTCCCTTGGTGGGCTTGCCCCTGGGGGCTGAGGGTACACCCACCACCCACCACTGTGCTCCTTGGTACTCAGGGGCTCGCATGGCATAGGTGGTGGTGGTGGGAGGCGAGGGGTATCCCATCTGAAGCAGCGTTCCCTGCCCTGGCCCAGGGCCTCCTGTCACTCAGGGTCTCACCGGCTGTTCCAGAGTTCTTCAGTAGAAAGTCCCTCTGTCTGTTAATTAACAGTGAAGAACGCTGGCTGTGAAGGTGGGGCTCTCACTGACCTTCTGCCTGGAACTGATTCCTGCAGACCTGGGACCAGTCCTACGTCCCTGGCTGTGGTCATGGCCTGTGCGACAGGTGTAAGCCTTTACTCCCTGCCTCCCTCCACAGACCCTCACTCACAGTAAGTTTACCCTGAACACTGGAAAAGTGAGCGGGAAAGCACAAGCCATTCCCCCGTTCTTCAGTATTTCAAATTGGTAAAATAATTTTTCTAAGGGGAGGAAAGGAGAGAGCATCACAGTGAGTGCCAGTGACAGCTGACTGTGTCAGGGCCACGCGGGCACTGGGTGCAGCCTAGGTGGTTCTGCACATGTGATGTAATTACATCCAGGGCCTTCCGGGCACCCGTGACTATGCAGGTCGGGACTGGCTCTGAGGGGTGTCCCCTCCAGGAGTCACTGTGGACTGGTCAGGAAGACCCAAAACAGCCATGCCTGTGGGCGTTCCCACAACCTTGGCCCTGAAACTGTGATTGTGGGTTCGGTGGTGGTGTGCCACTGCTGACATGTGGTGTGACACTGCGTAGTGTAGGCTGCTCACATCCTCCCTCAGCCTCTCCTCCTGCTGTGAGATGGCACCCCCAACCCACTGTTGTGGACACTCAGGGCACTGAGGCCTTCCAATCCACCGTGGTCATGCGTCCGGGGGTGGGGAGGTGAATCCCATGAGTCATCCCCTGTGGGTTTGTGAACAGCCCCATCGGCCAGAGTCTGTGGGACAAGGGTGTCAGCATGGTGCCTGGAGGCCACATGAGTGTGTGGCGTTAGAAGCCTTGTGTTTCAGGAACTGGAAGCCAGTGTCATGGTTTTGTCACCATTGCAGGTGTCTCCCAAATTGCACTCAGCTGCGCCACCTGGGAAGAAGGCCACCCTGGAGTTGACGTTCCTGGACGCCCTCCTCGACCTGGTAGACAGGTACTGGCATGGCTGCAAGTCCCTGCACAGCAACGAGATGTTCCTGGGTGAGTCAGGAAGGGACAGGCAGCTCGTGGGCTCGGCCACGTGCAGGCCCACCCTTCAGGCAGCGTTGTGTTAGTTGGTTCTCCCCTTGGGTTCCAGGCCCCGCGCCTTGCTGGACCCTCCCCATCAGCTGCCACTGGCTGCTGCGCTGCAGGGAGTGTCCTGACAGTGTTCCTCACAGCAGCCGGGGGCTCCCCTGAGGTGTGGCTTTCGGTTCTTCCAGCTGCTGGCTTGGTTCGGAGAGACGCCTCATTGCCTGGTTTTGTTGGAAGTGCCATACACAGTTATTTGGTTCTCATCGCTTTGTTTTCACATGAGGATTTGGAGAGATTAAAAAGTTGTTGCTGTCTTCTCCGAATCTTTTGGAGTTTGATGGCATGCGGGACCCAGGATTTGTCAAGGCTTTGATGGAAATGGCTGAGGTCCGGGGTGATGGCCTCTCCTGAGAGGACTTTGGTTTGCTTCCACCTGGCATGGGTGCAGGAGCACACTGGGGACCCCTTCACCCAGAGCCACGGTGTGGAACAAGATGCTGCACGATCAGGGACTACCTCTTTCCCCTGGGGTGCAGGGAAAGGCTGGGCTGAAGCGTTTAGTGTCCCAACAGGAGCAGGGACTTGCTAGCCCTCCTGTTCCTGACAGAGCCTGGGTCCTGCCCGGAGCTGCCACCTTGGCTGCTGCCAGAGGCTCTAGCGCACTTCAGCTGCTCAGTCTTATGGCCCCTCAGCTTTTCCTCCTACAATCAGGGCGCTCCAAGATGCTGGAGCCCCTGGATCAGCATCCCCATTAGTCTACCCCCTGCTGTTAGGGTAGCAGCAGGCTACGAGGCTGCTATTCCCAGTCATGGAGGTGCCAGGTAATGCCGGCGTGGGGTCCCAGGCCGGCCCAGGAGCAGTCAGGGCTGTTGAAGAGAGTGTGCTGTGTGGCTAGGGTGCGCAGCCAAACCACCTAGGCATAGCCTTCTCCTAAGGGACACCTTTTCTCTAGGATAAAACTTTTTCTGCTCTTCTCTGCCTCCCATCCTTGACGGAATGTAAAAGAGCTGGAGCAAAGGTCATTTCAATGGTGTTCACATCCCTTTGCCAATCTCCATGCCTGTCCATGTAGTGTGTGTGATTCAAGATGTGTGGAACATTATTTTGTTTACACTTTATCCTTTCAGCATAAATGCAGTAATAATCCTTGATTTGTACTCCTAGCTCAGGCAAGACATATTTTGTCCTCCGTTCAAGACTTTACAGCAACTCAGGACAATTCGACAATTTTAAGTGAAGAAATTAGCTACCTGACTCTGGAAAATAAATCTTTGCAAAATCACCTTCTCGAACAACAGCAGCAGTACAGCGAGAAGATTAATGAAGTGGTGTCAGAGCTCAGCAACACTCGGAAGGAGATGGTGAGCCACGCCCCTTCTGTTTCCTTTTGTTCAGTCGGGTGAAAACATCGCTTTCACTTCCCAGAATGAGGGGAGACTCTGCACCTCCCTTTAGCTGCTGTCGGTCTGCAGCACTGGGGCTCCTCTCCTGCCTTTCCAGGGTCACGGACCCTCCCCACCGGGCTTTCCCCACCTGTGGGGACTCCAGCCTGACTTTGTGTCACTCCCAGACCCCACAGCAAAAGTTGGAGGCATCGTCACTTCTCCCAGCTCTGCCTCTCCTGAGCAGCTACCTTCTCCTCTGAGAGAGGGTGAGTGGGAGACAGAGAGGATGAAGCCAGGCTTGAGGTGGAGCTTTTGTGGCCCCATGTTCCCTGGCTTAGGCTCCCCAGACCACTAATGAGAAAGGTTCCAGTCAGCTGGGCGAACCTGGGGTTCCTGCCCCTGTCCTGCCTGCACCAGCCCCCTGCAGGAGCTGAGGTGTCCAACTGGACCTAAGGGAATTTCCACCACCAGGTGGCACCCAAGGGCAGCCAGAGCAGCACAGGTGGGCCCAGCTTCTGAGCCCAAGACTCCTGGGTGGCAGGGCCGCCCTGGTCCTTTGTAACCTCACCATAAGACCATCACACATAAATGTCTGCATTAAAAAAAAGAAAGATCTCAAATTAGCAACTTAAATTTACACCTCAAGGAACTAGAAAAAGAACAATAAACTAAAGCCAAAGTTGACAGAAGGAAGAAAATACTAAAGGTCAGAGCAGAAATAAAGAGAGAGTAGAAAAACAATAGAAAAAAATCCACAAAACTGAGTTGGGTTTTTTAAAAAAACTATACAAAATCAAACCATTAGCTAAACTAAGAAAAAAAGAGAAGACTCAAAAATCAGAAATGGAAGGGGAGACATTACAATGGATGCCTCAGGAATAAAAAAAATCATAAGGGACTAATATGAATGATTGTATGTGAACATATTGGGCAACCTAGAAGAAAAGGATAAATTCCTAGAAACATACAACCTACCAAGATTGTATGAAGAAGAAATAAAACCTGAACAGACCAGTAACTGTAAATAAGGAGATTGAGCAGTAATCAAAAAGCTCCCAGGAAAATTACATCAAGAAGATTATACACCATGATCAAGTGGGATTTTTCTCCTGGAATTTAAGGCTGGCTCAACATATGCAAATTAATATACCACATTAACAGACTGAAAGATAAAAACCGCCCAACTGTCACAATAGTTATAGAGAAACCATTTGACAAAGTTCAATGTTCATTCATTTAAAAAAAAAACAACTCAACAAAATAGGTATGAAAGGAAATTTCCTCGACGTATGAAGGCCATTTATGTAGCCACAGCCAACATGGTCACTACAGGCTTTTCCTCTAAGGTTGTGCAAGATGAAGATTCCCACTCTCCTTTGGCCTCGGCACTGATTTTTTGGATATGTCACCAAAATTGTAGGCAACGGAGGCAAAAAGAAACTAGTGGGACTACAGCAAATGAAAATGCTCCTGCACAGGAAGGGAACAGGCAGTAGCATGAAAAGGAAGCCTATAGAATAGGAGAAAATATGTGTGAACCATGTATCTGATAAGGGGTTAATATCCAGAATACAGAAAGAACTCATACAGCTCCACATAAAAGAAAGAGAGAGAAAGAAAGAAAGAAAGAAAGAGCCTCATTTAAAAAAAGACGTTTTTCCAAAGAAGACATACAAATGGTCGGCAGGTACGTGGAAAGGTGCTCAGCATCACTAAGCAACAGGGAAATGCCTATCAAAACCACAACGAGGGACTTCCGGCCAAGATGGAGGCGTAGGTAGACACACTGTGCCTCCTCACACAACCAAAAGAAGGACAACAATTTAAAAACAAAAACGACCAGAACTGACAGAAAATCAAACTGTATGGAAGTCTGACAACCAAGGAGTTAAAGAAGACACATCCATCCATACCGGTTGGAGGGGCAGAGATGGGCAGCCCGGTGGCGAGGACTCTCAGCAAGGCGGAAGCTGATGGACCCAGTGAGGCCTTGGATTCTGGAGTGGGGCATGCAAGGCTGCAGCTAGCAGGCAAGGCAGCAGAGGGCAGACCTGGTGATCCCACATTTTCGCCCAGATAAACCAGGAGAAACAGCTGGGGAGCTGGATGTACTACACAACCCAGGGCCCCAGCAAAGGGAAGTAAAGCCTCAAAACACTGACTGAAAACACCTGTGGGGATTGAGGCAGCAGCGGGAGAAACTCCCAGCCTCACAGGAGAGTTCGTCGGGGAGACCCACAGGGTCCTAGAACATACACAAACCCACCCACCCGGGAATCAGCACCAGAAGGGCCCAGTTTGCTTGGGGGAAGCGGAGGAAGTGACTGAAATACAGCAGAGAGCAGAGCAAGTGCCATTGTTCCCTCTCAGACCCCTCCCCCACATACTGCCTCACAACCCAGCGACTGGGTTGCCCCGCCCTGGTGAACACCTAAGGCTCCGCCCCTCAGTACAAAACAGGTGTGACGAGACAAAAAAAAAAATGTCCCAAATGAAAGAACAGATCGAAGCTCCAGAAAAAATACAACTAAGCCATGAAGAGATAGCCAACCTATCAGATGCACAGTTCAAAACACTGGTAATCAGGATGCACACAGAATTGGTTGAATTTGGTTGCAAATTAGATGAAAAAATGAAGGCTACACTAAGTGAAATAAAGGAAAATGTACAGGGAACCGATAGTGATGGGAAGGAAACTGGGACTCAAATCAATGGAGTGGACCAGAAGGAAGAAAGAAACATCCAACCAGAAAAGAATGAAGAAACAAGAATTCAGAAAAATGAGGAGAGACTTAGGAACCTCCAGGACATCTTTAAACGTTCCAACATCCGAATTATAGGGGTACCAGAAGGAGAAGAGGAAGAGCAACAAGTGGAAA